>CM068592.1:22473313-23099498 GCA_035048485.1 Pteria penguin
CATGCCATAATAGAATCAAGAAACAATTCCCAGGGGCCAAATATAGAAGGTAAGTCTTTTATTTATTAAAATACAGTACGTCATGCGCGTATCCAGAGTTGGGGGTCGAGGATTCAAAACCTATCCCGAGATTCGGCAAAAATTACCTTTCATTGCGCTATTGTGAAATAGGTCTATATACCAGTATGTTCCATGACATGCCTGGTCCTCTCTCCTGTTTCCATGTTTCGATATAACTGAAAAATTATTGAAAGCGACATAAATACCAATTAATCAATCAACCAACCAACCATTTGGTCCCCTCCGGGAAATTTAATCTGTTGTGTCATTTTCTCAATAAAGCTCCTGGATCCGCGCCTGATGACTCTAATTCCATGTTAATATATAGTATTCACAATGTCCAAAGATTAATGCACGATTCGTTTATTGCCTTCTTGACAACAATGACATCAGTAAGAGAGTACATTGTATGTAGTATGATTAAGCGTTGTCCACATGTCGCTGTTACTTCTGGTGTGAAGAGGTTGTAAATGTGCTGACATGGGAAGCTGGTGATCACGAGCTCGAGACCGAGATCTACCTATGAAGTTTTGGTTTTCTGTCATGGAGCATAAACGATCGAACTTCTTCGTCAGAGTAATGACTTAAGTGGTGTTCCCACTTTGTGTGGCTATCACCCATCCTATTAAATGTTAGTCTATATTCAACTCGTGTGTACAGTTATGATATAATATGTGTTGTCTAAAGTGTTTTAAATTTTGGAATTCAAAACGGGAGTGGCTTGCCAAGCAGGAGACTCTTTTTTCCTCCGAGCACTTCTCAACTGATTTTCAGGGGCCATGACTTTCTGGTGGTAAATTGTCATATAAGATCTCTCTTTGCTACAAGTGGACCATCATTGCATTGGACGGGTCTTCAGCTATTTTCAATAATCTTCTATTTCTTTGCTTGTATATTGATTTATTACGAGCCAATCAGCGTTGGGCAGTTTTGATTAATATTAATCTTAAGTGAATAACATGTTTCGCCCTTACCTCGATTTTGCCCCTATGAGCCTATCCTTCAGGAGGACGATATTTAACAAATCGTTATTGTACTTTGGTTGGATCATAGTTTCTCCTGTTTATGCCCCCTCCCTATGCATACATGCCATCGAGTTTCCTTCTTTTGTCCTATATGTCCTTATTTGTTCATTCACGAGGTAGGTTTTTCATTGCTTTGACTACGCTTAATTAGTCTGAGATCAGTACTGCTGTGGTAGTAAAGCGCTTGGCGTGAGGTACATATGAGGTACAGATGAGGTACAGATGATCTGGATTCAAGTACCAAATGGTGGTGTCACTACGTTAGGGTTAAACAATATCTACTGAATGCATAAAAATTTACATTTATTATATCATCAATAAGTACTAATAGGATTTGGCAACAAGACAGAAATCATGTTAAGCCATCCTTGGCAATATATGACTTTCAGTTTCGAAAAGCAGACAGTTAAACATATATTTAAGAGATAGTGGTGAATGGAGAAAAAAGGTGGGAAGTAAGGTAAGGATATAATGGCGTATTTTGATGGAGGTGGTGGAGTGGAGTATAATGAGATATGTGGTAAGGTCTATAATTGCAGGGCTGAAATGGAAAGATGCATAAAGGTGGGATGAGAGGAGTTTAAGAGGTATTTACCTCCTTCTTCCATTTCATTTTGCGACACATGACTTTAAAATGGTTGAAAGTAATGTAAAATTCCATATAACCAAACTGTCAACCTTACTGTCTTATTTTGATCGTCCTTGCATCCGTGTGATTTTGGTTGGGTATTGATTGCTTTGGATGGGTCCTGATTGTCTACTTTAACGGAAGGTGTTTGCAGATTGCTTTACATAGATCGTGATTGTTACAGATGGGCTCTGTTGTCCTAGGTATTTCCAATTTATCTGAGGTTGGTCCTGATTTAGGGTGGGTTATGCTTGTTTGAGGTGTGTTCTAATTGCTTCTGGTAAATTCTGATGGACTAAGAAGAATCCTAATTTTTCAGATCGGTCCTAATTATCTCAGTAAGGTCCTGATTGTTTCAGGTAGGCCCTGATTGCATTAGTCTATGTTTCCCGGTGCCCTTTGTAGAGTTCACATTGTCTTGGGTTAGTTTCAGTAAGTACAATACAAAATGGATTTTGCACAGATGGAATGGCCTCTGGGTTATATATCATGTTATCAAGTGTTAAATGCTGTGGAATTGATCAGATAAAAGTATTATTATTCATTAATTCACAACAGCTATATAGCTAGAAACAAATTACTACCGAGAATTTAATAACTAATTTATGAAATAATATTAACAATTAGTAATAATAGGTTAATAAAGTATTCCAATCCCGAAAATTAACCGTTACAAGTAATTTTCTAATGTTATATCATTATATTTTCTGTCTACTATTCCATTTTTATGTAGTACTTTTCGTTTCTGTAGGATTCAGATAAATGTACAGTACTTTAGATAAATGACAAAGATATGTTGCATATATAAGCGGTCGAGTGGACTTTTTGTCATAATTGATGACGTTTTATTGTTTACCAATGTCCATTTTTACATAAGTCGCTCATTGTATTTTTCTTCCTTTGATGGATGTACCTAAGTCTGGTATTAGAAAAAAGCGACATTAGATGTTTTAAACATCTTTTAACATGGTGTTATTTCAACGTTTATGTCACAACAATCGGGGAAGTAATTTTTCATCACAAGTATATTTATGATAATATGGGATCGTCAGGAGAAAAGATTTTCAGTTTTAGTTCAGGCACTATTCTTTAAGGCAAATTCGCGAAACTTCGTCAGATATATGCTAGGCTTGATCCCCATCGGCAAAACGTCGGTGACTTGTCTATCGGGGACCCGAAGTGATAAAATTTCGATGTGACGTAAAAATAAACAAATTACGAACAATCTTTTTAGTAAAGACATTCTTCTTTATGCGCCTGATCTCTAGGGACACATTTCATTACTCAGATCGCTTCAGATCGATTCCAATCTGATAAATAAACGTATTTTAACCAATTTGTGTCTGAAGTTCTAATTTTTATATTCACATAGCGCTGGCAATATCCAATATGTGAATTTAAACATGTCCTAATATTCTGGGTAAATAGGTGATAAAACACAACAACATTTACATATAATTTGCTTATTTTACTTTAAAGTAAAAATTCACCTTGATGCCGCCATCTAAGCCGGCGTGGCCTAGTGGTATCGCACTGGACTCCTGATCGGGAGGCTGGGGTTCGATTCCCGCTCTGGTCATGCCGGTGTCCTGTCTTTCGGATGAGACAGTAAAAACCAAGGCCCCGTGTCGTGGTATGCATGGCACGTTAAAGATCCTCACTGCTTCGGATGGGTCCGTTGCAAAGGTCAAAATTTGTATGCCCCGCACCAGGCAAATGCCGTCACCATATACGTGAAATATTCGTGGTGTGACGTTAAACAAAAATCAATAAGTGATGCCGCCATCTTGATTCCTCAGAATTTGCAGAATCAACCGAATGAATCGGAGCGATCCTTGTACAGAATGCACCCTGGATACTTCTATATGTATTATGGGTGGAAATGAGGCACTCATACTCATCATTTATAATGCAAACCGATAATGCATTTCACTGAAATAGAACTCCAGTTATTATATAATTAATGGACTTCAATAGAATTTTAGAACACGATGATTGAATGTCAAATTGTTTTATCAGTTAGTCAGATTACCTTATATACAGCCCCTTACAATTAGTGTTTTATCAGTTATTCAGATAACCTTATATACAGCCCCTCACATTTAAGGTATTTCATAAAATATACAGCATATACAGTATTTTAAGTAATACGTTGTACCCGAACTACTTTTGAGACAAACCCCTATGCAGAATGTCTATGAATCCCCATTTAGAGGTGATCTCAAAGTAAATATATTAATCTACCAAGATATATATATAAATATGATAAATATATTTACTTTGAGATCATTGCCAGCAAAGCATCGATAAAAATTCTTGAATGGCGATTTCAGAGCATATATTATTAACTTTTATCTGTGACTATACAAGTAGAGGGATAAGCTTTTCGCCGCTAGTCGACGACTTTTACGACGTGTGCGCTTACCATCACGGCGATACTGCGATATGATACGTCATTCACTTGTCATACATTATATTGCTTACATAGTTGTATGAATACGCGCATGTATTATCAATACAGATGTATTTGCAAAGTATTCTTACAAGTGAATCAGATTTTTATGTATATGTCATCATCATCTCTCTCTCTCTTTCATATGTTATTTCGTATCGGCTATATGTAAGAAATATAGTCATTATGACATTGTTTTAAAAATTATGTGAGGAGAAGGCGTTTGTAACGTTCTTGTACCTTTTGCCCAATCCTATTTCATCAATCGAAATAAAATATGTATAAAATATGGTAGAACATTCCAATACTCTCAATGCCTCACTTTTTACAACATCATTATAATAAGGTGTATGTAATTAATGTGACTCCGGAGTCTATCTATATTGACATGTATCAATTACATTCTAGTTTTCCAGTTAAGAAGCTTATAAAATTGTTTTTTATTATTATGAGACTGTTGACATACCAAGTTTGAATTTTCTCCAGTTTAACTAATGTAGTAAGCTTCTTCTGTTAACCCTTCTACAGGGCTTAAGAACATAGATATCACAACGATCTAAAGGGATTCATATTTGATCCCGATTCATAAATCGATCTGACAGTAATGCTGTCTGTCTGATATATAAGGCACGACATTAAGCTCACTGACCGAAAGAGTTAGTAAGACAATATATTATGGCATAGGGGGTTTCTCTGCAATCAGTAAACACGATATGAGTGTCTGTTCCGCTATTTTAATGCAGTCAGAAGACCCGATGTCATAACTAGCAGTGGCGGATTTTGAGGTGGAAAGGGGGGGCGGTGTTAGGGGGCCCGGCCTGCCCCTTTTGGCCACATATTTACTAGTAAAAATCCAGATTTAGCGCCAAAAATGGCTATGTCATTTGGCTAATTAATACACATGTGGGCCCCCTTTTCGGAAATCCTGGGTCCGCCACTGACTTTAACGTATAACCAGTTTTCTTGATGTCAAAGGTTTTCTCTGTACAGTCTATTGAGAAAAATATCGTACAGGTCCCCGCACAATCAGTAGAAGCGATGTCATAAGGGGTCTTCATCTGTAAACAGTCAGTAGACACGATGTTATCAGGGGGTCACCGCACTGTAAACATCTAGTCTGAATGATATAAGGGGCTCCGTACGGTCAGTAGGCAAATGTCACAAGAGAAAATACAAAGTGAAAAGGCACGATGTCATATGGTTCTCCATACAGTCGGTAGACACGATGTCATATTGAATCTCCGGGCAATCAGTAATCGCGGTGACATAAAGGGACTCCATACAACCAATAGATGCAGTGCCATAAGGGTCTCCATACAGTCGGTAGACACGATGCTTTGTTAGGATATAGTACAATCAGTCCCAGCGATACCATGAAGGGGGCCCCATACAAACAGTAGAAGGTATACCATAAGGGGTCTTCATACAGCCAGCAGACGTGATGCTACATGTATAAGGGTCCTTGTACAGTCGGTAGACACGATGCCCTGACGAGTTTCCGCGGTACAGCCAATGACATTTGGGAATCCATACAACCAGCGACGCGATGTCATAAAGCGTCTTTGTACTGTTGGAAACACGACGCCTTTACGAGTCTCTGTACAGTCAGTACTCGCGATGTCATAAAGGGACTCTATACAACCAGCAACGTGATGTCATAAGGGGTCTCCAAACAGTCGGTAGACACGATGCCTTGGCGAGTCTCCGTACAATCAATACTCGTGATGTCATAAAGGGACTCCATACAACCAACGACGTGATATCATAAGGTGTCTCCATACAGTCGGTAGACACAATGTCTTGACGAGTTTTCGTATAGTCAGTACTCGTGATGTCATAAAGGAACTCCATACAACCAGCGACGTGATGTCATAAGGGGTCTCCCTACAGTCGGTAGACATGATGCCTTGGTGAGTCTCCGTACAGTCAGTACTCGCGATGCCATAAAGGGACTCCATACAACCAGCGACCAGATGTCATAAGGGGTCTCCGTACGGTCGGTAGACACGATGCCTTGGCGAGTCTCCATACAGTCAGTACTGGCGAGGCTACAAGGGGGCTCCATTAAACCAACAGACGCGGTGCCATAAAGGGACTACAAACTACTATGCCATAAGGGCTCTGTACAGTCGCGTAGACACGATGCCTTGATGGCATACCGTTGAGTCCGTCCTCGTGATGCCATACGGGGACAGAAGGGAGTATAAGGGGTCTCTGTACACGATGTCATAAGGGGTCTCTGTACACGATGTCATAAAGGGTCTGTGTACACGATGTCATAAAGGGTCTCTGTACACGATATCATAAGGGGTCTCTGTACAGTCGATAGACACGATGTCTTGATGGCATACCGTAGAGTCCGTCCTCGTGATGCCATACAGAGACAGAAGGGAGTATACAAGATCACTAAGTACGATGTCATAAAGGGTCTTTGTACATGATGTTATAAGTGGTCCCTGCACAGTCTGTTTACACGATGAATCGTACAGTCAGTAGACATAATGCAATAAGGAGGTCTACAAAGTCAAGTGGCACGACGTTATTAGCGGACTTTGTACAGTTGGTGGACACAATACCCTGATTGGTCTCCGTACACCCTGTAATGCTTAGTCATTCATCTAGGCGCCTGAACACATCGTCATCTGATGAATCGTGTTTTACTCAGTGTTCACACTTTCTAGGTGGTGTTAGGTCTTGACATTTTCTATTCAAGAGTGTCATATTGATGTAAATGTCGTCTATAAAGGAATATATTTGATAAAAAATCTATTTACCATCAGACTTTGACATCTTTCATAAGCAGTCTCTTTAGACCTGTTGATGGATTACTAACACCGATTTTTTGTGATTTATCTGTGGTTCTTCTTGATATGTGACAGATGTTGCCTCTGTGATATGAAATTCGTGCCTATACATGTAATCATTGAGTTAATCAATACACAGACTTAATATTATTTATCCCCCGCCGGTGAAACCGGAGGGGACTATTTGTATCCACTCCGTCCGTCCGTCTGTCTGTCTGTCTGTCACTTTGGTTTTCCGGACTTTGTTTGCAACTATTGAAATTATTGATTTGAAAATTTGGTTTGTAGTTTTGTATCAATGCGTTACAGATGAAGTTTGAGTTTGATGGTGATTGACAAATTTTTTGAAGAGTTACGGCCCTTGGACGTATGGAAACCGGTGGGGGACATGTATTGCTTCAACAGTACTAAATACCATTGTTAACGGATAAGTTAATTTTCAGGGACGTGTGTCTTGCATGAAATTTACGTAAATAACGGCCCTTGGACGTATGGAAACCGGTGGGGGACATGTATTGCTTCAACAGTACTAAATACCATTGTTAACGGATAAGTTAATTTTCAGGGACGTGTGTCTTGCATGAAATTTACGTAAATAAATTGATGTCGACACACAATGAAAACAAATAGCCCACACGAGAGTATTACATTATTCTTAAATACAAATAAGCAGTAAACAATGTCTCAGATTTCACGTACTCCATTGCTTGTGGTATCACGTTATCCACTATAGACCTATATATTTCACTACACTCTACAGTAACCAGACCGAATCCTATTCAAGAAATGCCCGAAAACAATTACCTACCTTAAAACGTGCTTTAGTTTTACCATATATATCCACAAACAAAACAAACAAATAACTTCCTTTATACAACCGTTTCCGCCTCAAGTGCGCTGCTAGAAGTTTGTTGAGAGGGGTTCCACCCCACTAAATATTAAGAAGAGTTTGAGAAGGTAAGTGTTGTCGTCTGCTACATGTTCAATATATAAGGGTTATTAGAGTGATCAATTATGACGTCATAGTAATTTTGTATTGTTCTTGACGTCACTTTTGTGGAGAAACGTATCATTTTCTTTATTCAAAATAGGACTGCAGGAAATGACGGCGAATCCCATTCATACAACGTTTGGTTTACGTCGTCATGTTCTTGTACGTCACACCACGACCAAGATTGTTGTACCTATATGATGACGTCATCTACCCGATACAGAAATTTAGTCATTTACAGTGAACCCAGTAAAAGTGAGGGGTCTTTTACATGCCACGTCTGTCTGACACGGGACCTCGGGTTTTACTTCAGCACCGCATTCAAAAGCCAAAACATCGACGTGACGTTGGTAGAACTCTAACCCAGTACTTTTCTGCCACAAGCAAAGAACCTTGCTAAATTTTCCTTATTTGCATATTCACGAGTCAAGGGGATGCACTACGTAAACTTCATTCTCCCCTTGACTGATCGCATTCAGAAGTCGTGGGTCAATTTGTAAATTGGTTCACTTGCTCCGTACAGGAGCGAATCAGAAGCCTTGAAACAAACCGTGTGACAAAACGAAAATAATAGATCTAGCGCATGTGATCGACGAAATGAAAGCGTTTTTCCCTTTCATTAAAGCCTCTATGCCTTTTTATTGAAAATCCTCTAAGCTGTCAACAGAAAACGTTTCAAACATTTTTCAATACATAGAGCAGACAATTGTCGCCATTATTGTTTTTCTTCATAACCGAGTTGGATAAGTCAGGTTTATACTGTTTCATTCGAAGATAAGCCAAGGCTAGACAGAAGGAAAGATATATATAAAAAAAACCCCGTTTTAGACAATTAAAATCGAGCCCTAGTTGTCAGATCATAAATCCGGGGCGATACAATGTCACGTGACCAACCTTCTTACCGAGCATTACTTTCCCTTAATAGCCCGACTTGTATATTGTTTAACTACTAGTTGTTTAACTGCTAGTATTTGACAAGAAAGAAGACATTCATTTCACATGACTAATTAAGAACAAAATGTTACAGTTTTAGGTATTTATTTTGTTTAAGCGCTCTTACTGATAAGGCTTTTACACGAAACATATGCACATTATATATTATTGCAGTTAATTTATAATATATATTTATCTTATTTGAGAAATTTATTCTTTTGGTATTGTTATATATTTTGTATGTATGATATAGAAGATAAGCAATGAAATACCACCATAGCACCCACAACAACGTGCCAAATCAGACGCGAGACCTAGTGCCCGTTATTGGTACGCTTCTCCTGTTTACACGAATAATACGTCCATTGAGGTCCAGTCATTGTACACGTGTATATCAAAAGACTTTTGATCATATATGGAGACGTGTGATCTTGATAGCTTATTGACCATTTGAATAAAATGACAATAATGTCTAACACAAAACGAAAGACATGTCCATCTACAGACACCAATAAACAAATCGTCACGAATGTGAATGTGTCGATAATCGATTTAGACAAATAACAAATACCTGCAATAACAACAGGTGACGATAATTAATATGTGATGGTCGTGTAAGATCTTATGATTCATATTGTATGACAAATGTTCTAAACACGACTATGCCATCTATCTTGATCGATTTATACAAACCGGAAATGATGGTACTCTCCCTGAATGAGAAAATGATTACGACATTAATAAATGCAGACATTGATGTAGTGCTATCAGGTATGCGATAACCTTTACATAGACATTGAATATTGTCTTGGTGGATAGTGTCTATGTATTACTACACGTCGATGCTGTTTATCATAACATTCACGTCGTTAGCTGGTAAATGATTGGGATTATTTTCTGACACATTGATTTCCTAGAAAGCTCGGCGGGAGGTCTTTGATCTCGTATATGGTGATTCCAGCTCCTTCTTTTTGATTTTTGACCACCTAATAATTTCTTTTTTTCAATTTCATCATAAAGAAATGATGTAAATAATTAAGTGTATGGAATCATTGTGTTGCATATAATACAGCGTGATGGATACAAATTACGCTAATTTGCTTTTTATAGAAGTACTTAAATTCTAATAGATAGATA
Organism: Pteria penguin; assembly: GCA_035048485.1. NCBI lineage: Eukaryota > Metazoa > Mollusca > Bivalvia > Pterioida > Pteriidae > Pteria > Pteria penguin. Next base: position 22,483,344 of record CM068592.1, read on the forward strand.
TACTTAGTGGCAAATTTCAGGTGATTTAAGTTTGTTTGATTATTGGAGGGGGTTGGTTTGTTCAAGTCTTTTAAGTAAACTATTTGGCAGGGTTTATAAGAATTTTCATTTCAGTTTTAAACTATTAAATATTTATAATAAACAAAACAGTGTGAGAGAAGGTTGCTGTAGTTCATGTTAAATGTTTCTTATAAAAAAGGCATTCACGACGGCTTGGTTAGCCAAACAGGAGACGCTCACTCCTCCCGGGCATATGGTCTCACCTCTGAATTTCAGGGGTCCGTGAATGTCCACTGTGGTATATTGTTGTAAGTGCCATGGTCATGTGACATTAGTTACTTTCGTAATTTGTAAACTCAAATTCCATTTTGTCTTCTTGGTTAGATTTTATGTAATTATTGTACAATCACGTTACATTTTAACGCCGTCATCCAATTATTTCGAGTAGACACACTCGATGATGAAACGAGATAATAGCTTGATGTATGCTAATTATTTCCTTGGGTACTTATGTAAGAGAGATTTCTTCTAGACACAGGCTAATAGAAGATAAAATCTGATACTTTTATACTTGATGTTAAGTAACGACGTGGTACATGGAAGCCACTAACACAATGAATAAATCAAACATTTGCAAATTGACCCATTGAACTTCCAATTTTGATACCATGATTGCTGTGTCACCGATGATTAAAATCTATTTATACTCGACTCACATACATAGTAATAAGCCTGGATGGGTATAACCATGTAGTTCTCTTTCTTATGTTATGGTGGGCGTGGTAAGTCACTAAGAGATACTACTAATGGGTATCTGACGTTATCCTCGTTTAATAATCAATTAACTGTTTTGACCCGTGTGATGGTTTTGTTCTCACTGTTTTGTATTAGTAGAAATGTTGAATTGTTTTCGTGTCTTTTGTCAAGTGAGATTTGTATCCGTTGTCAATCAGAATTTTGTAATCCCTCCTTGGCAAAGGACCGAGGGCATGGTTTCGGCTGACATTTAACTACATGTATGGCATGAAAACCACCGCTCTGGTCATCGAAAAATAGATAATATAGAATTTGTCCCCGATCCTACTCTTGATTTGCTTTCTGTGTCTCTGCCCTCCATTTGATATGCATTCATATGATTCCGGTACTTCGGTTCTTCGGAATTTATTCATAATTGCAGACCTGCTGCTGAAACAAATATTTTACAAAAACATTCTTATTTTATCGATGATCGTAAGTTATTGCAAGTTTTCACCTCTCTACAAGAATTCATTCAAGTGCATAAACGATAAATATCATTTATAAGCGTTAAACTGATAAAGAAAATCCTGATGACAACATCGTGAATACATAGTTTGTCGACTTATCCAGTTTCTATATGCGATGTACTTTTGTAATGCATAAGGAAAAAGTAATTCACAGTAAAATTTTATGTACTTTTAGTTTTTTACACACATAGCATTTTTCTCCAGACAGTAGTCTTTTTTTTGACGTCTGTCATTTCATAAGCCAAACATGGGTCGTTCACATCCCGTAAACCAATTAACCACACTAAAAGAGTACCGTGTGCTACTCAGTTGACCGTCCTAAGTCGGTATCGCATTTGTCGTACAATCAATATTTTTGTATTGTCATTGCTTTACTTGTTACCAAGTTTTATTGTACATATCCGTGGTAACTTATGCACTACAGCTAAGTCTTTCCCTTTCCCTTTCATAAAAAATTAATTTTGAATGAAGAAGGAATATAACACCAGAATTCCTCCGGTATTCAGTTTCAAAAAAATAAGATGGTAACCAACTGAAATTGTTTTGTTGTTACCCAGAATTTTGTTTTATCTTCCAATACATTTTGAATGATAGGTAAACTTTAACATTGCCACTATAAATCATTGCTGCACGATAGGTTATATAGCCAGGAAAGCTCGATACTGACAGTACAAGGATACCGTTCTATTTTAGCAGTATTATCAGATAAATGAATACAGTTTTTGTAATACAGATTCTTTGTTGATATCTTTTATCAGGTAGGACCCAGGGGGCTGTATTCACGCCCTCTCTTTATTCACCAAAGTTCAGCATATAATGAAAATTGTTATAAATCTTTTCTCGTCTTTCTGTAAGAGCTCTGGCAGCACCAATTGCCATTTGAAGCACAGTTTTGACATATCAACTAATATATCACTGTAGGCATGTACTTTCATTAAACCATAAAAAGAATTCTATATGTGTATAGACCTTTAAGGTTAAATTGCCAACATGCTTTTCAGAGTAAAACTATTACATGTATAGTAATATTGAAAATTTATCTTTACACACGAAAGGGTTAAAATATTTTGGGTTCGACTTCCATTCAATACGTTTTGATATATCGGTAGATCGAGTAAAACAGCCATGTATTTGAATTTAAATAAATTATGTGTAATTTACAATTCTTTACATTTCATAATCAATTAATGCACGTATTTGTTGTCAGCAGTGTTGATGAAAAGTATCAAATTGTAACAATCGCAATTAAGAACCCGATTTATGAATATCCTTGTGCACATATGGTCCATCATCAAACGTACAGAATTGGAATTATAACGAAGGTACATCTCAAAAAACGTAATGGAAATGAGTATCTCTGTATTCTTCACCACACAATATCCATACATATTATTCAAGAAATGCAACTTTGTTGTAAGCCTTTCTTAAAATACGGCATTGCTGTATCGTTTACAGATCAAACGTTTCACCCAAGTGATGTCAAATGTTGAAGAATTTCTGACCGGTTAAGAATTACGTAATGTTATAATTATAATTTATTAAAGGTTGATTATGTGCATGGTTTCTAAAAGAGCTACGAGCTTCTGAAAGTCTCATACATGTTTTTTTTATATCAATGGTGTCCAATACTGTAATTTAATTCTAGGATGTTATGTACGTTACTTAATCTAATCACGTTTAAATTATACACCAGTAATTAGATAGTAATTAATAATAATAATAATAATTATAATAATAATAATAGCCCATTAAAAAAACCATTAAAATAACCATTAAAATGACCATTATGCTAAAACAGAACATTGTTCCTCGCTAAAATAATCTCTTGCGAAGATCACCAAAGTGAGATTATAGCGAAAATAAAGCCACTCATAATATAGATCATTCAAGAATATAAGATGAAGCTGAGATGAAAATGATATGAGAATGAAATCATCCAATGATCTTTGTAAGCAGGTATTGAAGATCATACGTTTTTAGAAATCATTTGTCTGATATCTAAAATACACATTTTTGTTAAAACAGGTCTCTACTGTTCTCGTACTTGGGACGGGATTTCATGTTGGGAAGCAGTAAAAGCAGGAACGTTGGCAACGCAGCCATGTCCAGAATACGTAGCGAATGTAGTCAAATCAAGTAAGTAAAATAACATTTTAAGATGCCTTACGGGGAAAAGTAGCAATGTTTTAGAAAGAATACAAAAAGATAGCAAGAGGATAGTGCAAAAGTAACATAACGTTGTATGATGTGCGGTTTCTTAATCTTCAAGTTTTCTGTCTTTTCTCACAGTGTCAATTAACTTTGGGCAATATTCAATTGAAGACCAATGTTTAACAATTACATAAGAAATAAAGAAACAAACATATTTCCACTTATAAACATACATCCAGACTTAGTTGTAAAGTTATTAAATTTGCAATACTTGATTCTAAATGCATTTTGACATTGCATTGAATATTTATTATTATTATTATTATTATTATTATTATTATTATTATTATTATTATTATTATTATTATTATTATTATTATTATTCGATTTGCAGATAATGCCACAAAATATTGTACAGAAAATGGCACGTGGTGGGTATCTCCATACCTTAATAAAACGTGGACCAACTACAGCATGTGTTCCCATCCACGTGACATTCCGACTCCTCCCCTTATTGTTGTAAGTATACAATGTTACATTGTGTCACTTTATGTTGTTACCAGAGCTAATTACTACAATGTCAATCACTTCATTCCATTATATGTAAAATAAGCGAATGAAACGGATAACAAAGCCGTACGAACAGCACCATACCCTAAAGGACAGTCATAGACCGCTTGAGGTCGGAGAGGAGACCATGTGTCTGGGAAAAGTAAATAATCAGACTAAGATATGTCTGGGAGAATTAATTAATCAGATGTACATGTAGATCTATAACGTTTCATTAGTCGACACGGGTAGGGTCGTGCAATTCATTATTATGGAATCGTATTTGTTTTGTCTATGTAATAAGGCAAGAATTTCTGTATACTCGGGACCATTCGAGCCCTTTCGTGTTGCCCAATATTGTGTCTCTTGGTAATGTAGAGTTATCTACTTTTTGGTGGGTATGTGACGCAGAATAACTGTGACATACACCAGTCCTATGGGTGAAAGTTACGCTTCCATAGGAATTCTTTGATGTCAGAATGGTTCTAAAACGTGAATAATTCAAAGAATTCGCTTTAATGTTTTTATATTGTTCACTGGTGTATCTTGAATTGAAATCTTCAGCTATTCGGAACTGCGGTGATAGTTAAATATGCATTCACATTCACATAGCTTAGTTACATGTAGGTGGTTAAGTACTCTATTTGAATAGCTGACGTGTAACTTTCAAGGACCTTGCACAAAAAGTATATTTTGAAAGTTTTTCGTCATGTTTAATTGCATACAGTTATTGCCATTGATTTATTCTCGTGACCTTTATAGGCTTCGCCGCCGTTACCTAAATTATGAGGAATTCAAGGGTTATAAGTGGTATGACGTAATAATAGTGTCTCATTGTTCTTTCCGTCATTTTTGCGGGAAAACAATTTTCCTCCCTATACATTAGGGCTGCAGTTAATGGCGGCGAACACCATTTGCACTGCATACGCCATATGGACAAATTGTATTAGATTAGGTCAGTTGAATAAATAAAATAGATAAATTTACAAATAAAATAGATAAATTTATTATTCAAAATGACAAAGAGATGAGTTTATCTTCTTTCATTAACAAGTAAAATCTTCTGGTTCTTCCAGTGTACACGGTTGGCATTTCACAATTTTTAGATATTCCTTACATGCATTACTTGATATCTTAACATTTTATAGTGTACACTATGATATCGTTGGTTGGTTGGTTGATTGGTGTTTTACGTCCCTTTCAACAATTTTTCAGTTATATCGCGACATGAAAGCAGGTAACCAACCTCTTAAACATTGTGGCGCAACCCGGGAATCGAACCCGGCACTATGATATCGAGCCTCACTTTATATTCAATGACCTGGTTGAAAATTGATAAATATTTTAATTACACAGTACAGTTAAGCTTGTTTTAACGGTCACCATTATAACCTTTCTAACGGTCACTACTATAACCTGTTTAAACGGTCACCATTATGTCACCTGCTCATGAAAGTTGAGTTTAATATGTTTTAAGTCTTCCAGTACGTAACCTTAAAATATGTACACAGGTGTGTCTACATTAAAAATCACATTAATACTTGGTTCTTATCAATTAGTTATGTAAATGTTACAGCAACACTTTGAAAAGGTACGCCTGATGTACAGCATCGGATATGGAATGTCCCTGGTGTCTTTACTGGTTGCCATGGTCATCATGCTATATTTCAAGTAAGTCGAAAATGCATGTATGTCAAGAAAGTCAAGACTTCAAGATATTTCAAATAGGTCAAGGTATATATCATTCAAGCAACTTACGACAAGGTATGAATCAGAGAAATCGAAGCATATCAAATATGTCTTTGCATAATTTAAACAGGAAGCAAAACCGACGGCACGCTTAGTTCATAGTCGAAAAAAGTCGAATTCGAGTCCCACAGGTACTTAATCAATATTTCTTTTCAATGAGAATATAAAACCAAGGTAAGCACATAAAAAGCCCCTGACTGCCCCGGGTAGGTCGCGTAGAACGGTTATAAAAGGTCCCTGACTGCTCCGGGTAGGTCGCGTAGAACGGTCATAAAAGGTCCCTGACTGCTCGGATAGGTCGGTAACAAAGGTTTTAATTTCTGTGTTACATATAGAAAAACTCCTTAACAATTTTAGTGAAATCCAGTAATAAATAGATATAGAACATATGTACTTTTTAATTAAAAAAAAAAAGAACCCCCCCCAAAACAAACAATAAATGTTAGAACATATATACATGTACTTTATAATTTTGTGCACCAGATGCGCAATTCGACAACTTATTTCTCTTCAGTGATGCTCATGACCGAATGATTGGAATTCTAGTAATATATAAATATTAGAAGAGAAGAAGTAAACCAATGTGGCCGAAAATGTTAACCTAATAATCAATCTAAGGACAGAGCTAAGCAGTAGGGAGATACTCTTTATTTTGTTTAGTTTTAGAGTGATTTACAAAATTTCATGCCTAAAAATTACACAAATATACAATATCCAAAACCATGAATAAATAAAATAAATAAAGATAAAAAAAGTATATATAAAATGAGTTAGTATACTTCAGGTTAGTCATGATCTATTTAAACAACGCTAAAAGAGTAAAAGCATTTGAATGTACCGGTTTCTCGTTATGTGTAACACATAAACAAATTTGCTTTAGTTATACAACGAATATACCGTTTCCTACTTCAGCATTTTTCAATACATCTTTTATTTGGCGTACTGTTCAATGCTTTATTCAAATCACAGGAAGCTGCATTGTCCACGTAATACAATCCACTTAAACCTGTTCCTGTCCTTTATCCTCCGGGCTGCTATATCATTCGTCAAAGAGACCCTCTTAGTGGAGTACTTAGGATTCCCTATGGATGTGTATTACGACTCCAACAAGAAATTGACCTTCAGAACTGACATTCTGGTATGTATCTGTGCTACATCAGAATGACATACGGAGAGATGTCATATGTAATGTGTCTTGATATAAACGTTATCAAATCTGTTCAGTGTAGTTTATTCATGAAGGTCAACTATTGGTTTGATCTGAACCTTAATTCAGAAGATTTTATTCTACTGCTCCATGCCTAGTAGGTATGATATAAATTGTCGGGCAGTAGGTCGCAACATTTAACGTCCTTTAATTATTATAAGATCCCCGTTCTGATTGGTGTGACTGTGTTGGTTCACGTTCATCCCGTACATGAGGTATTTAGGTATCCCTACATCACCTGTATGTTTTAGGCATTTTTTGCAGGTGTGGCTAGTCAAGCAAGGGGCGCTTATTTTTCCAGGAAACTTGGAACAATGCACGATTTTCAGGGTCCGCTGTAACATTTTGAGTTCCTCAGTCACATTGCCCTAATTACCTTCATATTCACTATAAATAAATAAATAAATAAATAAATAAATACAAATCTGAGTCGACTTTTATTTTTCATGTAATATGTGAGTCATGGCCGTCTTCTCTTAGTAAAATTGATGTCTGCATTCTTGTAAGAACCATATTTCTCGAAAATGGCGCATTTTATGATGTGCATCTCTTGCACAAAGCAAATATTGATATATGAATTTTTATTGCTATCACTGAACAAGTTTTATTCTAGCTAAAAGAAAGTTATTGTTATTCCAGCAAAAAAGGAAGCTATGAATGCTTCTCTGGTCCATTCAGGGGGTCTGTGATTGACTCTTTCTTCTTTAATGCCCTACCATTTAATATTCTTTTACATTATTCTTTGGTTTTTAGCAATGTACACAGTATGTGTATCAGAACCCTAAGTATAATCAAGAGATGCTTAATTCTTCATGGCATTTGATGCCATGATTCCATGTTGCCTTTTTCCCCAGTCAGTATTTCATCAATATTCCTAATGTTTTCTGGTTTCATAACGTATTCACAAAATCATGTTATGAGTTTGATGTAGGTTAAACCCATCCATTTTCAACTTGCACACGTACTGCATCCATGCAGAAGATTTCTTTAACTGATACACTTCTTAATTAATTTGTTATTCTGTTATTATACTAACAGCCTATAATTTTATTCTACTTTCAGCATTGGGAATGTAAGTTATTCTTTACTCTGCTGAACTATGTGATAGCGGCTAACTACACGTGGATCCTCGTAGAAGCTCTGTATTTACAGATGCTGATTTCCGTTTCCGTTTTCACGGAGAAATCGAGAATAAAGTGGTACATACTTTTTGGTTGGGGTAAGTTGAATGATAGTATTGTTACTTTCATGCATGTGAGGTTTACTTGTTCCTCTCACTTGGGATATGTAGAAGCCTATGATGGATTGTCCGTTATGAGTGTTATAATAGCATCACGTCAGTTACACGACATCTATTATGTATTATCTGACTTATTATATAACAAGGAACACAGGATGATTCTTCACTCCTCATTCTTTCTCATGTTCTATCCGTTATTACATATACCATATTTTGTACTGACCATTTCAACGTAATATCTAGGCATTTATATATCGTTTTTCTCCCCACAACAACTATTTCATATATATGGTGGCGGGATCTGACTAATGCATGATATTTACCAAGGGAAAAAATCCCTTCCGAAAAGGAATGAAGGCTTTATCGATGTAAATGTCTCTTTCAAAGTGCAGATTGGAAAAAAAGAAAATAAACCACTTCATAAAAATCCGAACCATGGCCATGATTATGTGCTCGTATAGACTGTCATATCAATTAATATATGGGCAGGTATACTGACATACCCTCTCAGATTCTTCCTATAAGCGCCACACATGACGTATTTTGTAATTGCCTTTACGGCATTGCTATCGGGAATTTTGTCATCTTTACATTTTATTTACACTTATTGTTAACAATATTGTTACATCATTTGATGTACATGTGATGCGGTTTTACTAATATAGTAAAGAATTGTACGTCTTTCATGTATGTCTCAATATTAGAAATTTATTGTGTGCGTTGGAATATAATGCAATTTAGAAAGTGCGGTAAGTTTGTTGACTAGTGTAAATGCAACGAAGAAAACAACGTCGACCTTAGGCATTGTTCTGTAAATCCATGGCTGAACTCATAAAACTGTTACATTCGTAGACTTTTGTGTTATGGTTATTCTATTGATTATAGAACGAGTTAAATGTGGAAATCTCGTGTGAATAATACCCATCTGCCGTTAGTATTATGAATTATCATTACAAACAATATTTCATCAAATCATAATGTTCGAAGAAGCGTGGAGCTCGAAAAACTTCCCCGTAGAAGATTTAACTTTTATTTTAATTCTGTTCAAATGTTGTATAATTTGTGACACGTTCTCATCGCCGTTGGCCACGATGACGGGGTTGAGATGTATTGTCTCTTATATTCTTTGGGCACTTATGACTGTTGTGATTACCCGAATACGAGACACTTACTCCATCCCTTTGATGATTTTGTATTTGTGATTAGTGGGTATATGAGGTCTTAAACCGGTTAACCAGGCAAATTACCCTACTATCTTCCGTGCAAGATCATCATGATATTTATGTATGTTTAAGTTTTAAAAACGTAATCGTAGACGTCGACATATAGCAAAATATTACCATGATTTATTCTAATATAAAGCTTGTTACCATTGAAGTTTGATGACTCGTTAGGAATCGTTATGCCGTTTTAATAGCATGCAAGACAGAATGATTGATTGCGCTTCAGGAGTGAAAGAGACAACCTCATAACGAAGAAACAAATATAATGTAGTTTATACAGCTCGACTTATACGAATTTTATTGAAATGATTCTTCCTTCAGAAATATAACTCTTATGTCAATGACAAATAAATATTGAAAAGGGAGATTTGCATTATTTACGTCTTGTACAAAACTCTGAATCAAACGTGCATGAATGATGTAGTATCGATCTTGCAATAAAAAAGCATTATACTTGCCTTGTGTGAAATAATTGATGTTATGCACTGCAACATTCAACGGTCGACATGGACCCGAGTGAGTACAGATGGTTGCGAGGAGCAAGACATAAAAATGTAATATAGAAAACGTTTTCCATAAATAGTTGAATATGAACTTTAAACAAAGACCACATGTAAGACAGAAAATGCATATTCTTTTGCACCCAATAAGAAGGACCCTACAATACTTATTAAGTTAATATTTGTTAATCATGTATTAACTGAAAAGTATCTTCATTTATAAGTTTGTCATTTGGTTTTGCTCATCTGGTGTTGTAAATCCATATTGGTATATATGCTGTTACGTTATCTAGTATAATAATAAAACTGGTCGATATCGCTGTTGCATAGTGGATTATCAGTTCCCGAGGGTACCAACGGCCAAGTTTTCATTGCTTCGGAGCAGACACGGAATATATACTTTAAAACTTTATTCTTTAAAAAAGATTTTGTTACTAAAGGTTCACTTGCTTTCAATTTCAGCATTCCCGTTGTTGTCCATAGTACCATGGGTTATTGTGAGAATTGTCCTTTACGACGAGTAGTAAGTATACACTCCCACATCAATAAAACGTGGAAAAAATCAATAAATCAATAGATGAGTAACTCTTTAAAGCCACGAGATGTTTTATGTCCCATATACAGTGTATTCTCTGTTGAATACTAAGACTATGATTCCTGAGTTATTGTTTGATCGATTATCTGTTTTGCAATTTATGTATGTTTCAGCAAAAAGTAGTAATAAATAAAAGTATTATATACAAACAAATAAACAAAAAAAAAAGCAGTTTTATATGTTATGTAAGTTTCAAATGGGGCTATTTTTCGATTTGTCTTAGATTTTTCTTATTGTCTTCTATTATGAACGAAGGATATATTTCATAGATGTCGCCTTAACAAAAGTCTCTTTTTCTTGCAGTTGTTGGAACATTTCGTACGCCAACAAATACATAATATACATTATATATGGACCAATCACAATATCAGTCTTTGTAAGTTTTGTTACATTATGATGTTGAAATTTGGTTAAAGCGTTGACAAATAATCATTATTGTACAAGAGGAAATTACACATATTTTGATGTTTGGGTTATACAGAATCAAAATAAAGATAATTGAATAGTCCTTTCTAGACTTTCAGATATTCAACATAGAATCCTATGTGAACAGAAATTACCATTCTTTGACCTATATACTCGTCTGAATGGACTTCCTCAGAGAATCTGATTAGCATTATCTTTGACAAATTATGTCATACAGTAGGTTCCCGCTTAGAGAATGCTATACGGCATTCATTACACTGGTGACAATTGTACGTTGTTATATCTGTATTGCAGTGGTATTCCACTTTATTTCATTCATAGCAAAGAAAATAAAGGATTTTGTAGGTACTATAAATGCTTGAAAGGCGAAGAGGTATTATAATGAAATAGCATACACTTTGAAGTTCCTGATTATAATTTCAACGATTCTTTGCCAAACATGGAAAATGCTGTTTCACTCTCTGATAAAATGTATGTCAATATGAGAAAAGGAATAATGTTTGAGATGTCAGTAAGTTAAAGTAAACACTAATCTTGTCACTGACGGTTTCGCATGATTTGCTGCATATATTTATCTCATATTAAAAAGCACATTAAAGTAGAGGAGAAAAGAAAACAGATATTTTTTTCTACATAACATTTATATTATGTTTTAATTCCTTAAGAATAAAATAAGTAAAATCAATAATTTATTTAACTGGGAAGTCAGGTAACATTTTACATCAACTGGATAAGCATGCATGACTGATACTTTCAGACGGTTCTGATTTCGAATTGAGCCGGCTAGCTCAGTCTGGCAATCGGTAAGATACTTGGCTCGTGGCCGAAAAATCCCGGTATCGAGTCCCACCGTTCGCTTGTGGTTGACCTAGCTTTCATTTTCATTATTGGCGGTAAAACAAAATACATGTAGGTCAATACAGTTTGAAGCAGTTTATTTGGTAGCTCGCTCTCTCTCTCTTAGCTCAATCTATGCAGAATTCTTTGAAATATAATATTACATGTACAATAAAACTGTAAATCTCCATATATAATTTGACACACAGAATACAAAAATAAATACCTAAATGATTATTGACATATATGTACATATATTTGTGCCTTGCTTATTCATTAAGATAGTTTCTTTATTTCATTCTATGTGCAATTTCTGATCATTATCAGTGATCATTAACACTGTCCTGTTCATCATTATAGGTGCAATTTCTGATCTTTATCAACATAGTGCGAATTTTGTTCACCAAGTTGAATGCATCTCCATGCCCTGAAACTAAAATATTTAGGTACAGGTAGGTTGTATTTTATTCTTATTTAGAACTTCAAAGTCGTATGCATCCAGTTAAGACAATATCCCGAATGTATCACATGTTTTCATATCTTTTCTTACAAAATATATGTAAGTCATGGGAATGTTTGAGGGTAATGATTCACATTATACCAATAATGGTTTGTCATTTTAAGAACACCAAGTTCTTTTTATATATCATATAATAGTCATCCTTTAACCCTTCAACACTCATTTTAACAATAAAATCTCGACATCGACAATATTACCCTGAGATCATCACAAATATTATAATTCTTGCAATGGCCCCTTTGCAGCATTACATAGACTTCTTCTTGGGCGTTGCGTAGTGGCATACAGGGCGATAAGGACTCTTGTTTAACCTTTTTCAAAAGAGATAGGGCCGTTACCCTCGTCTCCAATGACTGTTAGTCCGAACAATTACAGATCAGATTTTCAGAAGGACAGAGCACGGTTGGCTCACGATGATATCACTCTATATTTAAATCTATTCCAGAATAATTTTCATCGTTATATTTTATGACCTCTCAACTTGAGAGTATTCTGTTGGTCTTTTCTCTTTATAATGGATTATTTATAAACTTTAAAATGTGCATTGTTATATATATATATTACCAGAGACATAGATACTGATACCGAAAGTATCTATGTCTGTGATATTACATAATACCATTTATTTCAATACTGAAATAAGTTTATAAATATTTAATTTTTTCCCTTGTCATTCATTGAAATGCCTTCTTATTTGTCATAATTATCTTATTTTCAGATTTGCAAGGATAAGTGTCTGTGTAGATTATTTTTGCATGTTTTATGAAATGTAAACCAACTTTTAGAGAAATTAGTGATATTGTCATAACACCTACGTCTTCAATACTATCTGTAATACAAGTATCTCTGGAGGGAACGGTCAACTCTTCTGTTTAACATACATAGTGATTTTATGGAAGATAAGGTACCCAAGTCAAGTGCTCCATTATTGTATATATTTATTTGATATATGTATATATGTCTGATGTTTTACACTTTTTTTCTTGCCGCGCCGACGATCCGGGTTAGAATCCCGGATTTCCCGGATTGAGCCACTATGTTTAAGAGGTTGGTTATCTCCTGCTTCCATGTGGCGATATAACTGAAAAATTGTTGAAAGCGACGTAAAACACCAATCAACCAACCAACCAACATACCCTTTTTCTTAATTAGAAATAAAAATATATCATTAACAAGCCAATTGAAAAAACATTTGAGTACTATTTTTATGCATCTTGTTTAATTTGGTTAAGCGAAAACTGAAATATGAAATAGTGTATGGGACATTCCCCGACTAAATCTATATGTATATGGAACCTGTAATAGGCCCTCAATGAGGCAAATTTTAAATTCATCTCTAAAGGAAGAGTTAACCGATATATTGATTATATCATCTCAACGTTATGTTTATCTTCTGTAGATATGTTACACGTCATGAAGTGAAGGGTGGGCACCTATACCTGTTATATGCATAATCTATTAACCGATAAAAAGTTCCAAGTCAACAACTAAAAGTTGGTTTATGATATAAACATGTGCTTTTCATTTTTACATTACTTCGTGTTTGGTATATATAACTTAGACTTTGCTCTAGAAAAATACTAAATTTCGTTTTAGATGAATACCTAATACCGAGAGAGTAGTAGTAGTGTCATGACTCCTGTAAACTAGATCTTTATCAATTTTTTATTACTAAACACCATTGAACGACTGCACCCTAGCTAGTGTTCGTGATTACATAGATAAGATTTTATTATCTTAATTTCTAATAATTGTTGTAGATCACGTGATTACTTCACTAACATCGTTTTTTGTGTGGCACCTTGTATGTAGATCTTTATTATAATATCATTTAATAATATTGTAGAGTGCACGATATCTGAGGTCTTGATTCTAACACTTTCTATCTCTCTATTTCTCTTATTTTGAAATTTTGAAAAACTTTAAAACTGTTATATTTGATTGTGTGTTTTACATCACATTGATTATATTTCAATATAGTGATGGCTTCAGCACAGAACTTTCTACTTATATAATGGACCTCTTAAAAAGTGAAAAATCACGTATGTGCCCACCTCTTCCAAGAGAATGAGACCTCGGTATCTTATGGTCTCTTCTTAAGGGTAAGAGAGTTGGCGAGTGTGATTCGAACCTATTATCGGTTGGCCCGAATCAAACAGGCTATATACTAGTAGATGTTTGCTAGCTCTAGGTACACTTATAAACCTGGCTGGTTTGCTAAGTGTAATATAGTTTCTGTTCTCCATCACTAAGTATTGGATGTCACTATACCCTGCTGAAGTAAGCCTGATTTGTATTGAAAACAGTTTATATGAGATATAATGAACATAGCGATAAAAAGAGATAGCATCGTACTTTAAGTAAATTGATAGATCCTCAGAGCGCTAACACGTGACTGTCTTCAAAATTACGTTCTTTGCATTCAAATACTTGGTTTAAATGAATTTCCATTTTTTAATTAATTTATTTCTACAGTTGAACCTGCTTTAAATCACCTTTCTTTAACAACCACTTTTGTTCTTTTCTACCACTTGTCTTTACAAAATCAACCTATATTAAGAGGCTACCTACATTAAGTGACCACTTTTCAACCTTTCCATTTGGTGGCTGCTTAAAAAAGGTTTGATTGTATATACGATACAATAATGAAGAACATTCTGTCCTTTGATTTGATAAGCCTTGTAAGAGTATTGTAACTTTCTACATGTAAATCTCATTAATAAAGATAATTCAATCATGTATGCCAATGGATGAGATATGTAAGGAGGTGTGCTATATTTATACGAAGTATATCAGTTGGTATTCAGTGCAACGAGTTCATAGATAAATTGTAAAGTGGTACCAAAGACCTATTTATAATCTTTAAGGGGTAGGGCAAGGTAGTAGGAACGGTGAGGAATTGGGAAAATGGGGACTGGGGAAGAGTGGAGGATTTATTTGTAACTTGTTGTGGTGGGGAGGAAAATTATCTATAAGTAAAAACTACAGGAAACTTTAACATTATATAAGAAAGTATGAATAATGTTAAGCTGTATTTGCTAACCTTGTTAATCAGAAACTTGTGTATAGGTTTTAGGTTACTTTTGTCAGTTTGATTGAGCACACTATCAATCGTTGTTTAGGCATGAATGTTGATATGTATGCTTGGGATTGAATTTTACAAAATAAATCTCACGTCTTTGATATTTGCGGTACATCAAGCAGAGCAAAACTGCAGACTCTTGCAAGTTCATTATTAAATACAAGTTATTTTTACATGAGTAGTATTGTTTGCTGAAAACGGTATTCTTCAAGTTCTATATTAGCTAGAACCCTACCATAGTGTTAGCTTAAGGCTGGATGAACACCTTTCTGGGAAATTCCTGAACCGAAACATGCAAAACGATATGAATTTAATGCAGTATGGTCCATTTTATTCGTAAGAAAACTTTAAAAAATTATTTCTTGCACTTTTCCCGTATTTGAGATCGTTCGTTGTCTTTTAAAAATGCGACGTTTGTATTTTTGTAGGCGTCTGGCAAAGTCCACCTTGATTTTGATACCTCTATTTGGGGTGTACTATATCCTGTTCGCAGTGAAGGACTTTAATTTGATAGACGAGAACAGCAATTTGTACGTGGGTCTCTGGTGGTCAGAATTCTTCTTCAATTCATTCCAGGTAAGTCCCTCAGACGTATCAGTGCAGTATTCACTGTTAATATACAGACGATTATTGGATACTGTAGGCACCATGCCTGTAATGACATAGTGTGTTACAGGCAGGTGCGTAGCAAGAACATATTAATGTGTACGCATTAGATGGGCAGGTGGTTTGGGGTCCAGGACGAAGCCCTGGTTGGGACACAGGGTGCGAAGCCCCGGAGGCAAACGGAATTTGGAGTTTTAGAGACTGGTTATTGTTTTACGTCAGTCCACGATTAATTCATGTAGATGGTGACGGCATCTGCCTGATACATAGAAATTTTACCTCTACAACGGACCCACCCGAAGCAGTGAGGAATATTTTACGTGCCACGCCTATCGTGACACGGGACCTCGGTTTTTACTGCCTCACCCGAAAGACAGACCACTTGTGTACCCAAAGCGGGAGTCGAATCCGAGACCTCCCGGTTAAAGCCGACCACTACAACCACAGTGTTACACCGGCTTAAGTTTTAGAGAAGGCTAAACACATTATTCTGACCCTTTATATTCAAGAGTCAAAGAAATACTAATTTTGAAATGCAGCATGTACATTACTGTCAATTATTATAAGTAAACTCGTGACCGAAACAAAAAAGTCATCGACTTTCGCTCTCTGTAAAGTTTGAGGAGGATATCCCTCTCTCTGTCTGTTTGTTGGGGTGGGGGTGTTGTTTTGAGGGTTTTTTTTAACAAAATGATGTGCACGCCCGTGTGTACTTGGCATAATGGCAGCTAAGCGCCTGACAGGTCAAATGTTGCTTGTAGCACTGTCTGCTCATTGTCATTACGAGAACACTTTGTCACTTTTACAATGTTTTAATATTTTTTTTTTGGGGGGGGGGGGGGGGGTTGGTTATGTTTATCATCACCCCTTATAGACTTACATTTGCAATAAATTTTGTCTGAACTTTATGCTATCCCCTAGTGACAATTTCGTCTTAATTCCTACAGGGATTATGGTCTTTCCATTGCAATAATTTATGCCTTAACTCATTCTCACTCTATCCTTGTAACAGCTTGTGCCTGTAATGTTACATGACATTTGCTTTGCCCTTGTGATGTTGTATTGCCTAAATGCCTAAACTTTTGCAGGGTTTGTACACTCCCCTTGTGATAGTGCATTCTCTCTTATGATATTATAGGATTTATGCTCTCCCCT
Organism: Pteria penguin; assembly: GCA_035048485.1. Classification (NCBI taxonomy): domain Eukaryota; kingdom Metazoa; phylum Mollusca; class Bivalvia; order Pterioida; family Pteriidae; genus Pteria; species Pteria penguin. The sequence continues at coordinate 22,500,449 of CM068592.1, forward strand.
TCTGATAATTTTTGTCCTTACTCTTGCAGGGTTTGTACGTTCCTTTGTGATAGTGTATTCTATCCCCTTATGATATTGTAGGGTTTATGCTCTCCCCTTGTGATAGTGTATTCTATCCCCTTATGATATTATAGGATTTATGCTCTCCCCTTGTGATAATTTTTGTCTTTACTCTTGCAGGGTTTGTACGCTCCCCTTGTGATAGTGCATTCTATCCCCTTATGATATTGTAGGGCTTATGCTCTCCCCGTGTGATAATATTTGTCTTTACTCTTGCAGGGTTTGTACGCTCCCCTTGTGATAGTGTATTCTATCCCCTTATGATATTGTAGGGTTTATGCTCTCCCCGTGTGATAGTGTATTCTATCCCCTTATGATATTGTACGATTTATGCTCTCCCCTTGTGATAGTGTATTCTATCCCCTTATGATATTGTAGGGTTTATGCTCTCCCCTTGTGATAGTGTATTCTATCCCCTTATGATATTGTACGATTTATGCTCTCCCCTTGTGATAGTGTATTCTATCCCCTTATGATATTGTAGGGTTTATGCTCTCCCCTTGTGATAGTGTATTCTATCCCCTTATGATATTGTAGGGTTTATGCTCTCCCCTTGTGATAGTGTATTCTATCCCCTTATGATATTGTAGGGTTTATGCTCTCCCCTTGTGATAGTGTATTCTATCCCCTTATGATATTGTAGGGCTTATGCTCTCCCCGTGTGATAATATTTGTCTTTACTCTTGCAGGGTTTGTACGCTCCCCTTGTGATAGTGTATTCTATCCCCGTATGATATTGTAGGATTTATGCTCTCCCCTTGTGATAGTGTATTCTATCCCCTTATGATATTGTAGGGCTTATGCTCTCCCCTTGTGATAAGTTTTGTCTTTACTCTTGCAGGGTTTGTACGCTCCCCTTGTGATAGTGTATTCTATCCCCTTATGATATTGTAGGATTTATGCTCTCCCCTTGTGATAGTGTATTCTATCCCTTATGATATTGTAGGGTTTATGCTCTCCCCTTGTGATAGTGTATTCTATCCCCTTATGATATTGTAGGGTTTATGCTCTCCCCTTGTGATAGTGTATTTTATGATATTGTAGGGTTTATGCTCTCCCCTTGTGATAGTGTATTCTATCCCCTTATGATATTGTAGGGTTTATGCTCTCCCCTTGTGATAGTGTATTCTATCCCTTATGATATTGTAGGGTTTATGCTCTCCCCTTGTGATAGTGCATTCTATCCCCTTATGATATTGTAGTGTTTATGCTCTCCCCGTGTGATAATATTTGTCTTTACTCTTGCAGGGTTTTATACTCTCCATGTTATTCTGTTTTTTGAATGCAGAGGTAAGTCTTCCTTTTAAATGATTAAAGCAGTCCTTCAAATATCATAAAAAAATCTTAGAATAATCGTAGAATTAAGTATTTTTTTCAAATACCACTCACTCACATTTAACTTATGTCAACATAGTTTACGTAAGGTAAAACACGGAAGTAACTATTGCATAATGTGATTCACGGCGAAGTACCACAAATAATATTCACGGGCTCCTGAAAAGTGAAAATGTGCGCAGAGTAAACGTGTCCAGTTCGTCTGCCACGTCTTCTGCTAAAATCGTAAACACAAGACTCTATAAAAACTTTTATTATGTATTACCGATAAAAACCGCCTAATGACATATATATATATATATATATATATATATATATATATATATATATATATATATATATATATATATATATATATATATATATATATATATATTATCTTGTGATATATGACATAGGTCCAGGCTGAGATTAAGAAGGCTTGGAAGCGACACCTGCTTCGGCGAGGAGGCAGTACAAGAACAGTCAAATCCCTCCTTCATTCTCGCTCCCAGCGTTATAACAGTGCTCACAATGGTGATGCACCGTCCATCGAACAGAATGGAGGGAGGAACGAATACCAGCATATCCCTGTCACATTGATGCCCGTGAGTTCCAATTCATACAGAGAAACGGTGTATAAAACTGACTACCTGGAGTCTGAAATGAGTGAAAGAGAACCATGTTTAAACAATAACAATAGAAACAATGTGATGAAGTCCGAGACAATCCCAGAATATAATGAGAATAACACCTGAAGCATTCCGGTTGAAGTTCTGTGGAATATTGAAGTATTGCCGAAAAGAAACACTGGATATGAAGTATTCAATCGAAATAATTTGGGGTAATATTTTTAACAGTGTTCAATTTTTGTTCTCTGAATTATAAGAAATTGACTTATGTTAATATTTGCATTTAAAGCTACTTTATTCGTGCTTCTTCTCTGACAAAATATTTGACAATACTAAAAACTATTATTATGAAAAGAATTTAGAGATCACTTATTGATGGGTCAGACTTGGTGAAGTGATTAAGCGCTTGGCTTTTGTGCAGTCGATCTGAATCGCATCAGTATGTGCTGGAGGCTGGCAACTTCTTGCTTCCATGTCGCAAAGTGACTAAATGAAGAAAGCGATATATCCAACTCAACAAACCATTTATTGATGTTCCACAGCGGAGGCGTGATTGATACATTTTTGTTTGTTTTTGTTTTGCCTATATGTATTTACAATTTTAGGTGAATAGTTCTTTGTTCCACGTTTAGAAAATGTTGAGCAGAGAAAATTATATTTCTTTTTTTATTGCTGAAAAGTTGATGCCGTTTATCGTGTTGTGTTTCTCCGCTTTCCCAGATTTGTATATGTACATTAAAGCAATATATCTACTGCTTTGTATTGATATTATCTTGATTAAACAATCATGCTCCAAGGACATGTTATTGCTCGACATGGGCAAGCAGTTTATCACATTTTATAGATGTTGCACATAAAATAGAATAACTGAGCCGAGTATCAAATAAATTATGTCCCCTGATACTTGAGAAGTGTACCAAACACATCACGTGTGGCTTGTAAAAATATTCAAAACTGACGGATTGACGTAGCAATTCCCGAGTGTCTCGATTCTACACAGGCGATACGAAAATCTGCTGGTGTGTAGATTCCAGTATTGAACTTTGGTCCGTTATCATGCTATAGACAGATTGATCCATTGATTATTGATTTACGTCACTCCACGATTATTTCACGAGTATCAAATAAATTATGTCCCCTGTTACTTGAGAAGTGTACCAAACACATCACGTGTGGCTTGTAAAAATATTTAAAACTGACGGATTGACGTAGCAGTTCCCAAGTGTCTCGATTCTACACAGGCGAAACGAAAATCTGCTGGTGTGTAGATTCCAGTATAGAACTTTGGTCCGTTATTATGCTATAGACAGATTGATTGATTATTGTTTTACGTATCTCCACGATTATTTCACGTATACCCTAACGTCATCTGCCTGATGCATTGTACAGAAATTTAGACCTTTGCAACGGACCCACCCGAAGCCACAGGCTTACTATAGACAGAAGTGACGAACCCCCCCCCCCCCAAAAAAAAAAAAAAAAAAAAAAAAACCATTTCATTGCTTACAATTTATCATTCACTTGCTTACATCACCGATATAATGAAAAAACAAATAATAATAGTGATATCAACATTCAATTTCCCTCCCTCTCATGCAAAACTGAATTAGATACATGTATATTCACCTTAATTCCACATCGTACTACATATTTTAATGGAGCTTAGAATGGTTATATATTTTCTTAATGATGGGTTATTCGTTATTTAACGGCCAGTGGTCCTAACGTCACCTTAATTTGAGCCCCAAAGAGTGCGTAAAAATGGGAAAATGCGTTCTTTGTTTGTATCTCGTAACTGACGTACTGATACGAAAGTTTCTCAAAAAGTGTTACTTCACAGAGGAACCCTTTCTGGACCTATTTTGCCCCGTCCTACATGTAGATTATCACCCGGGAAGAGCAAATAAAATAAAACTTTGAATATTGTAATGTTTAAGAACATAGCCGGATCGCAAAACTTTAATATCTCTGCACTCGAGTTCCTCAAGTCAAATGCAGTTGATGACGAGAAAGACCACTCTAATTTTGTTGTGAATAAAGCTGCAGGGTTGCCAGGAATATTGCAAATACAGAATTTGTCTTTTCACTGAATGGTTTCAATTTCTTTGCTTTATTCAGATGATTATGTATCCAATATATTTTATTTCAAATATGAAAATAAACATCCGCTAAAAAAAAAAGAGATATGGAGCAACGTGTTGTTTTTACCTATATATGGTAATGAAAAATGTCCAAATCACTCCGTCTAGGAAGTTGAGCAAAACTCCAAATTTTCATTTGATAACCACATCAGACGTCACTACGAGTCTCTATGGTCTATCTCTATGATAGACCATAAGAAGAAACTGGTTCAGTTTTGAAGCAAATCTATCCTAAAATTAAATAGGTAGGATACCACGAAGTCTTGTCCAAAAGAAGTTCTGAAGTGGAAAAATTTTACGCACTTTAGATTGACCGATGCCTTACGAATCGCTATGAATTCGTGATTTTCGTAATACAGTTATTTCCAAGTTGGACAGGTATATGACGTCATAATCATTGACGTCATGGTTTGAAACCTCTTTATTTAATAATATTTGGTATATCAGTGGCGTATCCAGAATTTGCGAAAAAAGGGGACGGGGGGCACGTGAAATTCAAGTATTTATATCTCTTCATTTCCCATAGTGTTACATCGGGTCTACGGTTAAGTCGCCCTACAGCAAAGTCGCCCTATGTCGGTTAAGTCGCCCTGTCTGTGATATATTTTATGTACAAATGAATAGAAAGATTTGTAGGATAAATATTGATATTAATAAAGTATTATGAATAAATTTATCTATTTTTTATACGTTATCGAAAATGATTCCTGGATTTTGGTCAACGAAATTTATTCTATGTATGTTATTCAATTCAAGGACTTATAAACAAGTTTATAAGTCCTTGTTCAATCTAATCTTTTCTTTTATTATCTACATTTCTATGTCCATCAGTACATGTATCTCCACTATTTCCACAATTAGGAGAGAACATTAAGATGATTGGTAATTAATATAAATAGTGTTTGAAACAACTATTTGAGGTGACTTGACTTGACATTGTGGGGCGACTTGACCGATATTGGGCGATTTTACTTTGGGGCGACTTAACATTGGGGCGACTTATCCTGACTCGGTTACATCGACTTCCATATATCTGGTTTACGTCACAGTTTTCTACCTTGTATTCATTCACAACATGTAGATAACCTTCTAAAACGGAAAGACCAAATAATGTTGACCCAGGTGTTTGCTTTAGGCGATTCAAAAAAGAAAAGAGGTGACAGTACAATGTCATTTAATCTTCTATAGACACCAGTTTTACACACAATTGGCTACTGGTGATAATACATATATAGATATCTATACAACAACATTTGTCTCAATACACAGAGATGGTTTTCTTATTACAATAGTTTCATTTTAAAATTATACTCTTCCAATCCATTTACAGCATAACACAGCAAAGAAAGTTGCCAAGTAAAATAAAGTATTCTTTTAAACTTTCGGTATCATATATTCAACAAAGTCCTTTGGTCAACCAATGAAAACTTGCTGATGTTGTAAATATAAAGAATTTCATTGATTGAATTACAAAATCAATTAAAAGTTATATATTAACATATATGAATATTATGCACTGGTAGGCAAGACACGAAGTTTTTAAGTAGAGAGGATGCAGTATTATATCTTCTTACAAATCAGTGAGAAGTTTTAGAACAGTCCATAGGACTTCAGAATACACTACAGTAGATTTACAATATATATCTATACGTGCATGTGAAAGTGAGAAAAATCCTCATTTCTGATCCCAAAATCAAAGCTTTACCCTGATGGAGAGATTCCTCATCAGTTTGGCAAAACAAATCCAACTGTATATTAATAAATGAAAATAAGACTTTCAACAAATTAGGAGATAAGAAAAATGCTTTAATACAAGTATAGCATCAAAAGCAAATTCGATTTACCCTCCTAAACTACTGATATAATATTTAATTCATTATAAATTAAGCATAAAAAGCAGCGACTAAATCCATTGAAAATGTAATACAAAATTGCAAAAACAAATTATGTAAATTCATTCCACAAATTATAATATTGAAAATTCTGAAGATGGAACACAAAAAACCAAGAATTGTCAGAAGACAACAGAGCTTGCCAGTGGCAACCAAATTTAAATCGCAAAAGTAAGTCAATCTTCAAGGTCAAGGTCAAAATGTAAGAAATTTTGATACCTAATGAAAGGTTTTCTCACAAGGACTTCACACATGAAATATTCAAGTCCTATCTCTTACTTAAGTTAAGATCAAGGTTAAACTTTTGTGCAAGTACGTCATTCTTCAGAGCCAAGTTTAAAATGCAAAAAGTTTTGATACTTAATGAAAGGTCTTGTCACAAGTCACAAGGTAAAAAATTTTGAAACCCAATGAAAGATCAATGAAAGGAAAACACGTGAAATATCAAAGCCCTGTCTCTGATGATTCTAAAGTTAAGATCCAGGTTACAATTTCTGTCTACAGACCATATCGACGATGTCGCCGATGCCGGGGTATGACAACAGCTCTGCAGACCTTCGTATCGGTAACCTAAATAAAAAACATTCAAAATTAAATTGAAGGAATTTTCAAATCCTGCAAATGAAATACTTAGAAATTCCGTTGCATTTTACATACTAGCCAAAATAGAAAAACGAAATTCTACACCTTCAAATCTAAAGTTCATTTATCTATAATAGTAAAAAATATCTCATCCTGCACGTATGCAAGATTACAACAACTGAACTGTGTGACAATGTCATGACTGGTGACAAATTACTTCTTAAAAAAAGGTTGCTCTTCTGCCTTCACAAATGTACACCGAAATCTACGAGTCCTGTGGTGCTTTACAGCAGAATATTGTAATACATGGAATACTACTGTCATTGTTGATAGCATGACAATAAACGTAGCTCTCAGCACATCTGTATCAGCTAGAAGCAACATTGCCTACTTTACTATTTCCTACATTTCTAGATCATAAGTTATTTGTAAAGGACAATAACTTTACAGTACCTCTTATGACTTCTTTCACATACGAAATCAATTAAGAAAACACTACAGAAATCCAGCATTGCAACACTGTTCAACTTCTGGAGATTCTACAGAAACTTTGTTCAACATGTTGCCTTTATCTCTGTTGATCAACTATCCATACCACATTTTAATTAATTAAATTTAATTTAATTTAATTAATTAGACTGTCTTCTATAAAGACTGAATTATTTTGACAGCTAACCCTAAATACTAAGATATATGTACAATGAACACATTAGAACAGGGCCAGGTGACACAGTCGGTAGCATGCTGGCTTCTCACCAAGGCGACCCGGGTTCCATCCCCGGTGTGGTACACGAGATGGTGAGGCTGTCATCAATTTGGCTTTGTGGGTTTTCTGCGGGTACTCCGGTTTCCTCCCACACAAATGACAACCTTATGACAAGATCCATGCCAACGAGCAAGGTTTATATGAGTTGTTAATTTGTTTCTTAATCGTTGTAAAATAAATAAAGTTTAAATTTAAACACATTAGAATAATCGGCAGGTTGAATACCTTAAACTGGTATGAACAAAAAGGATATCAACTTGCATCCTTTTAACTCAGATGAATAGAAAGTGTCATGATTGAAAAATCTGAATATTTTGAAAAACAAAATTTGTGGAAAATTCATGATTCAGAAAAAAAGTAGAAAACTTCACTAACATTCATTATACATTACAAAGATTTCAGAATTTTAATAAAAGAAATAAAGCGCTCAAGATTCATAACATCATACTGCGCATCCACTTACAATACTTTGTTATTCAAAGTGCTTTTGTTTGCACAATATCACATCTGGTTAAGACAGGCAATTCTTGCTTATGGTCATGTTTATGACTCCAGTTTTATGTTCAGCATTATTCAACATCTCTTCAATCCAATGTTGCAAAATAATTGTAGAGTTTCACAAATTGATTAAACAAGTACAGAAAAAAATATCTGCTTTTCAACAAAATTACAAACCATATCTATAACTGTTACGATGCAGTCATTTTAAATACAATTTTACACATTTGGAGGGAATGTACGATTGCTAATCATTACTAAGCAATGTGAAGCGCTACTACTAGTATGAAAGGGTATTCTGTACATAACAAACATCATTAAAAATACAATTTCCAAAAGAAGCTATATAAATATCTATTGCGAGCCCCAAAACATTAACGATATGTTACGGTTCTCATCTGTCTGTCACCAAACTCCACCTGCCGGTTTTGTTACATTTCCAGGATAAGAATAACCCTTTTACTTTAGCTAATACTTACAAAAATGTCATAAAGTCATAATGTAAAATGCAAAAATAAGAGCTGCTATGCGACTCACAACAATTTACCACTGGGTCACAAAGTACCGCAGTGAGCATTCACTTACCCTTGAAATAAGTAATGAGATAATTCTTTGCACTTTCAACACTCAATATGAAAAGAAAACAGAAATACAATACTGACAAATTCAGCCCCAGGGAGGCTAGTATCAGTCTCTGAATAAATGGACGGTGTAGGAACGTCATTTTTGATTATAAAGTAATCCAAAGTATTAAGATGTTCTTTTAATTTGCTTTAGATACTCTGGCTTAAATACTGTATGAATTTTCATTTTAGTAAGGTTTACAGTTAAGTGCAGTTAGTCCTGTCCTTTGTGCGATCATTCATGACTATGCTTACTCCCGTAAGTGAAAACAGGTCAGGACTTCTACTGCCCATATTGTCGCATTTTGTGATACAGGTATTTTGATACAGGTAATTGTGACAGGATTTTCAAAAATGTGACACATACTACATACCTGACCAAATTTTGAAAACACCACCTTCATTTCATTGTTTACATCAAGTTCAAAAATAGGCCACAAAACTTTGCACCACAGTTCTGGGATCCAGTGGGAGCTCTGTAGGTCTAGTTAATTTATGAATATGCTATTATGTTATTAACTTCTTCCATTTTCAAAATTTTGAGCCAAAATTCGAGTTGTGCTGAAAAAGTCTGTGAACAGCAGTTAAGACAACAGAATAGAAGAGTGTTTTCTTGCTTTTCTTTGGATCTTTGTTCCAGCTGTTTCTTACATATTATTTCTTATTAACACTCCTTTCATTTATGGGATTCCTTAACTTTAAAAACCTTGTTAACAATCCCATGATCCCAGAATGATCCTTGCTTCTAGAAATTAAGCTATTTTAAGAGATTCAGTAAATCAAGAGGATTATCTCCCATGTCTTCCACATCTGGGATTTTCCACTCTCGCTTACGCCCCTCCTCGTACATTTCTTTGATAGCTGCCCTAATATCTTCACTGCTTTCAGCAGATATTTCACGGTATTTCCTATAGAGCTGCAAAGCTGTGTTGGAATCCTCAACAGAGTCGTGTGTCGAAGACTGAATGTTGATTTCTAAAATTAAAAAGCATTCATACACAATGAGCAATTAACTTACATGTACTGGTATGCAGTACCTTACAACACTGTTACCTGAAAAAGAACACCTTCTTAGCTTTAAGGACACTATATGTAAGTTTTTTTTTCTCCTGCACAAAAACAAAAGGGTAATGAGGAATAATTTTTCAGCACTGGTTACTTTCAATTTGTAAATTATTCAAACTAAATAACTGTTGGTCCTGAAGGTGTGTATTTCAAGAATTCATGGCACTCCTGTCTTGACAAAACATAGGAAGTATACTTTCTTAGAGCACCTGGTCGTGCCTGTCGACTTCAAGGGTCCATGAATATCAGTTAATTGCCATTAATGCCACAGTTACGTAGTACCAGTTACTCTCACATTTTAAGGTAAGTCAGATCAGGTCTTGACACTATGTATGTATACTTACTCAAGAAATACCAAGCTAAGAATTTCAATGAGATCATTCTCTGTCGAGGTATATGAAATAGCTGCACTGTGTCTATGATTTGTTCCTTTGGTACCTGAATAAGCACAACAGAAATAGGGTGAGCTACTACAGACAATCTGAAACAAATCACTAGATTCCTATAAACATTAACACTACTGGGGTGTCTTTGTTAGAGATTGAAGATTCTCTTTTTTTTTCTTTATTATCACATAGTAACGTGCTAAACAAATACATGCTACCCAAATTTTTTTCATCTTTGTTTTATGTTACTCAAAGATCATTCCACTTATACAGAGGTGGGACAGCCTGGTGCATGACCTCATAAAATCTACTTATGTAATGGACAAACTCAAAGTAACAAGTGATCTTTCATGTGTTAGTGTGTATCATGGCAAGGGATGCAAGATTATACTGCCCCATCTACAGGATATATAGAGAGGCCAAATGGGATAAATCACTTTAGTCAGGTTCAAACACTGGTAGCCCTCTAGAGTTTGTAGATTTCTCAGTCAACAACTAATAATAAAAGAAAAAGATACAAAAATTTTAAAAACCCACCGTGATATTTATGACCCTGAAATCCTTTTTGAGACCATGTCCTGCAAACTTTACACCTATATCAACAAGGTATCGCAGTTTGACGTATGTTGACTTGAGGGTTGTGAGATATTTAGAGGAAATTGTGAGGTCAAGGTCACCTGGGTTGATTCCAGACCACTGAGTCAGATAATCTACCACCTGTAAAAGGAATATACATGGATCAATCACTGAGAATTTTTGACAATTATTCAAATGTAAATGAACTCACCTGTGTTACACCTAAATGAAAAATTATCCACACAACAAGATTCCATGCTCATCATCTACATGTAGTAAATTCTACTGCCTAATGTAATAAATTAATTGACTCAGTACTGACTAACTCACCAATTCATGATAAAATAAAATTAGCATGGTATATCTGTTAACCTAGCATTGCCCGAAAGATTGTTAAAACAAACATTTGACAGACAGGAGATGGACAAAGTTTATTCCCAAATTTCACTATATTTCGCAAGTGACACAATACTTATATGATTAGCCCATACAGGTAGGTTATAGATTAACAGGTTCATCAGTATGTTCTCATATGTTCTTGATACAACAAAAAACACAAAGGCTGAATAGCTCACCTGTTCTTGATACAACATAAAATACAAAGGCTGACTAGCTCACCTGTTCCTGATACAACATAAAATACAAAGGCTGAATAGCTCACCTGTTCTTGATACAACATAAAATACAAAGGCTGACTAGCTCACCTGTTCCTGATACAACATAAAATACAAAGGCTGAATAGCTCACCTGTTCTTGATACAACAAAAATTACAAAGGCTGACTAGCTCACCTGTTCTGGATACAACAAAAAATACAAAGGCTGACTAGCTCACCTGTTCTTGATACAACATAGAATACAAATGCTGACTTAGCTCATCTGTTCTTGATACAACAAAAAATACAAAGGCTGACCAGCTCACCTGTTCTTGACATGATATGTAATCATCTATAAAAGGTACACCAAACTTGTCTCCATCACTGCAATTACCAATAAAACTATACTGAACATTAATTGAACTAGATGGCACAATAAAACACAAGTCAGTACAAAGTGGTGAAAACATATAATACAACAGTACAAATTCTTACCACAAAATGATAGTATTATAAAACAGTGTAAAATAACGGCATGATAAAACCTTAACAGCACAAATGATATCATGGTTAAACATAAACACTACAAAATCACTGTATCATAAAACACAAAGAACACTATAAAAAATAGACTTTACAAAAATTCACTTCAGTACAAGTTCAAGTGCACAGTTGAACTCTGATTCCTTGAAGTTTGAAAACTTGAAAACTTCTGGAAACTTGAAGTAATTACACTGTCCTGAAAACATTTCTAAATATTTATCACAATGTATATACCTATGAATTAAACCTGCTCTAACGAAACTCCAAACAAAACGATGGCATTGGAGAAAAAACTGATTTGTTTGCACAAGGATCTTCCATGTCTGTTAATGTGTGTTCATGTGTGAAAGACTTTCTTAACAAAGCATACTATGTTATGTGTGCATGAAAAGAAAAAAAAAACATGTACGTTGTCCAAACTAACAGACCAAACCTTTGGCTAGTTTTACTCTTGCTATATGTTACTGTGTAATAGATTCCAACAACATCATCTATCTACCCAGTGTGTAAGATTAGTGATGTGTTAACAGAGGATATTTTTGTGAAGGTTTCATTCAAAATCATCAATAAAGGACTTTTCCTGTTGAAGTATAAAAACAGTAACTATAAGTATATTCATTATCTGTACCTTAAATAGTGTATGTTAACTAAAACTGGTTTTTAAAGACCAAATTCTATTTGTTATGACTTTGAATAGGATATAGACCAAGAGAACATATGAAAATGTTGGTTTGTTGTTTTATATATCTTAAGATTATTTGATTTATATGATGATGACATCTGCTTGATGCATTGATATTTGCAACGGACCCATCCAAAGAAGTTAAGCACTTTTACCTGCATATATTTACAATTCCAACTGTGTTTTGCTTAAATGAAGGTACCAACAAAACTGCATTATAATTTTCAATAATCGCAATCAATAACAGCAATTGCCTATCACGTGACTTAAAAGTACGTCACAGAAATTATATCGCATACCAGGGTATCCTGTTCTATTGTTAACATAATGTTCTCACCTGAAAAATAATCGTGTTGGCGTTCATTTTCGTGCTGTAGACCAAACTAAGAATCGTCGATCGCGAATAAACATTACAAGTAACAAAATGTTTGCTTTTAATTCATAAAAATACAAATCGCTGTGATTTGAAGTATTGCTGTTCCATCATCGAAGCTACCCCCTGGTATCACATTTTATAAATAGAGGTTAGAGACCCAATGAGGTACAAACGAGACAAAACGGATAATATAATGTAAATATAAGAAATCCTCAAGTGTTTGCCGTGTTTGAGCTACAATGTTCTATACCAAAATAAATTCAACCCTTGAAGGTGTACTTACCCTCTCACTACAGTTATCCTGGCAACAGCAAGATGACTGGGTTTGATCATTGACCTTGTGCCATCACTTCGTAACTCTGATTCCTCCTTCAATTACAAACATACAGGTGATAAGATCATAGCAACAAAAGCTCACACGACTAGATTTTCTGACGAGTATATAGCTCTGCCAGTTATATTGTTTACCTAGTATTAATTCTATTAGGCCAAATAAAAAATGTTTGCTTACATTTATCCGACCAACCCTAATAAACTGCTCAAACCCAAAACTTTTTTGACAATCTTTAGTTTAATTCTGATCCTGTTATGCAAGATCTGTTTCCTATATGAAATAGTTTACCATCATCATAGTCTTCTTAACACTTAAAGTAAGAGTGATTATTTAAAACACTTTACTGACTATGATTGTAAACAAACATGAGAAGTGAGAGAGTTATGAATGGGCCAAGCGGCATCTTTTCTTTGGTTTTATTAAATACTGTCATCAAAATGAAATTAAAATACTCAGAAATATGACTACCTACCCTATTTTTTTCAACTTCTAACAGTAAACAAACTTTTTTTTTTATTTGGCCTTAACTTCACAGCTATTTCTAGACTTCTACATGCATGATGCTAAAAATGGATTACACTTCACTACTTTGTTTCTACTATCAATAGCTGGAGCATGGTAGACCTGCCAGTAAGAATCCCGAAAACTGCTACACAAATATGGAGGAATGTATAGCAATTCACAGCAAAACGATTCACACCTTTATAAATGTACAACATAATTTGTTTTGCTTTTATTTTGTATCATGTGAAGCTAGATTTTAACATATTTCATCGAAGTTTTTTAATGAAGGAAAGTGGAAGCATGTTTTAGGTACCAGCAGGCATTTTTAGAAATAAATTGAGAGTTTTTCCACTAGTGTTGCACGTATGGATTCCTTCCATAAATCCTTAAGTCATTTTCACAAACGTAAGGAAATTCCTTAAAGATTTACGACAGCTTTTACATGTTCTTAAAGTTAAAGATTTTCTGTACGGAAAATTTTATATACGATCTTTAGTGAAAATGACTGAAGGATTTATTTTGCATGTATGCATGTATGTAAAAGAAATCATGTATGATTCTTTGTGAAAATGCCTGCTGGAATTTTTAAGGAGGAGACCAAATTGATTTCCAAACAAAATTTCCTTACTTGCACTTATGCTTGCATTATGAATAAATCTTTTTAGTAAAACTTACCAAAATAAGTCACAAATACATTTTTAAATACTTGTTGAAATGGTTACTACAGAAACCACATAAAATTGCAGATTCTTACTAAATAATAAGCATTTTGTATTGTACATAGATGGCTATTAAAACCAATATGACTTCAATTTCTGCTATACCTACCTGATTGAGGGAGACAAATTCTGCATCTAGACCCATAATATCACCCTCCTTAGGAAACTCATCTTTAGTCAGTGGTGTAAATGTCATGACACGCTTGTCTGGGTTAACTAAGCCATAATCAGGAGCTAGAACTTCTGACGTAATTGGGCATTTCACTGAAAAAACAAAACAAAACATTTCTCCTTGACTAATTATGTATACTGTTGAACTTCGCCTTCACTACATTACCCACTAAATTAGAATATCAAGTCCTTGTTTAAATACCAGTTTAGGCGAGTAAAAAGGTCTGCACATTTACCTGCTGAAGGTCAGGGATTTTTCAGGGTATTCAGGTTTTGTATACCACAATGTACCTGTTACCACCAAATATGTACCAGCCACCACCACATAAGTTAAATATACAAGTGAAATAGCTTGTGTGGGTGGGTGCAGGCAGAAGGGAGTTAAGTCTCTTTGCTTATTGCTGCATACTACATCTGGATAATTTCAGTAATATAGTGGCATCCAGTGTCAAATACAGACTTGACTAAAGTCCTAATTTCGGCAAAGGACTTCAGTCCTAAATTTGTATCAAAAGGCATGTAATATGATGCATGGATTCCAGCATTTAGATCATGATGCATACAACTAAATATACTACAGCTTTATCCTTTATTGCTGAGAAAAGCTTTCCCATAATCCTACATTATATTAAATCAATTTTGAGTCTATTGATACTATTAATAGTATTAATACTGTTGTATCCTAAATGTAAAATGTATAAAAACAATGCACTGACAACGAATTTAAGGAATACAGTTCATGCGACATATATTATGATACATAAAGTATCATGAAACTTGTACCAAAATATATATCAGGGCATTTGTAGGACAATATATATCATGGCATTTGTACGACAAAATGTATCATGAGATCTGTACCACAACACATGTATGTATCATGACATTTGTACCATAATATGTATCATGAATTTTTTACCACAATGTGTATCAAGGCATTTGTACCACACTATGTATAATGAAATTTGTACCACAATATGTATCATTACATTTTGTATCATGGCATTTGTACCACAATATATATCATGACATTTGTTCTACAACATGTATCATGGCATTTGTACAACAATTTGTATCATGACCTCTGTACCATGATATATGTCATGACATTTGTATCACAATAATTATCATAACATTTGTACCACAATATGTATCATGACATTCCAGGGCAAAGCCGGTGTGGCCTAGTGGATAAGGTGCTCCCCGTATGATCAAAAGGTCCAAAGTTCGACTCCTGCCCTGGGCACACCGGTGTTCTGTCAAAATTTGTATGCAGTGCATTAGGCAGATGCCATCACCATATACATGAAATAATCGTGGAGTGAGGTAAACAATCAATCAATCAATCCTAGGCATACACATCCTTATGTCTGATACCACTACCTGACTGGTGTGTGTGTGTATATGTGTTTGTGTATGTATGAAAGGGGATTTTCTCTATATTATCACATAACATTCTCAATGTGTCTAGAAATTCTGGATAGTTTAAAACTTGCTTTGTAGAGATCTTGTCCTATAGCTAGAAATTTCTCATGGATTTAACAGAGGGTATTCAACCTTGGTTGTTACACTTTGGAGCTATTAATAGTAAAGTGAATGGAGCTAACCTGTCAAGTCATGGTGTTTAGCTATCTCTCTCCTCCTGAAGTACACAGTACATGGTACCTTCCAGTCCATGTTTACCTGCACTGCTTCTTGCTGTCAAATAAAAGTTAAATATCGTTACTCATTTGTTAATTGTTGTTTAAAGTCACACAGAACTGTCAATACCATAACTTCGGATCTCCATTACAATGTCTTTATGCACAAAAATTGTTAAATCAGATGATGTCACAATAATTTACGCCTCAGCCATACCTCTGACAAACACTGAAAATGTATGGTGACGTCACGAAATTCAATAAGTATTCCTGTGAAAACGATGGGTCAATAGAACTTCCTTGGTACTTTTAGCAAAGGGATGATGAGAAATATGCATCATTGCTTAGTATATACTGTCACCTAAACTTCTATCAGTTTTATCACATAAGGAAAACTTGGTATATATTTACCTTGTCAATATCCAGTATAGAGAAATCATTGAAGAGATACCACTGTGTGCATGTGACATTCTCTTTCCTCTGGTGGTAAGTCTCGCCCACATGTACACAGGCCACCAGATTACCTGATGTTTTATCATCACGTATGTGATACAAGATGGCAAAAATCTCAAAATACTTCAAGCCTTCCTTCAGGTCCTTGGGCACCATCACCTTAAGATAAACCAATATTGTTCAACAAAAGGTCAAATGAGACCAAACAAAAATATATGTGTTTTCACTTTCACCCTTGGAAAAAATAGGGTCAGTAGGTCATGATTTCTTTCTTTTTTTACGTCTTGCCTTTCGTCAGTATCAGTAGCCTGTTTCACTAACAATCATAAAAGAAACCGTCATGACCATAGATGTAATTGAGCCTGTAAACTCACGATGAAAATTGTAAGCATAAACTTCACGATGAAAATTCATTGAAAGTTTTGTGAAGTACAAATTCTTAGTTGATCTGGTAAATACCTGATTGACATGATCAGTTACGGATACCCCTACGATTGTTAGTGAAAAGGGCTACAGCTTTGCATGCCTTGCCTTATGTTGAAATCTAGATTTAACAAGTTTGTAAATGTTTGAGCAAAAAACTACATGTACTTTATTTGAAGCTTTTCTCACCATGGTTTTTCAACTTTTAAAGTATTTGCGAGCAACCCCCACTTTTTTCGTTTTCATAACATTGTAAAAGGTTTAAAGGGTCAGCAGTACAAAATAGGATTGGACGGGAAAGTGGAAATACACATATATTTTTTTTGTCTGCTCAAAGTCTTCAATTCATAACACAGTCTATAACATTCACATTTTCTTAGTTAACTGAATAGTTGGTGAATTAAAACTGAACTTCCCCACTCCAATCAGGACAAACTGCTTGTTCTTTCTACACCTTGTATTTACTCTTAACTGGTACAGATTTTTTTTGAATTGACATGGTCACTTTAGACTTCTTTCCTGAGATCATGCATACCATATCTATCACATGCTACATAACAAATATATATAATAATAATAATGCACGAAATCTATGACAATGTTTAGCATACATCAAGATGTTTATTTCACTGCTGTGCTTTAAGTGAATGGAGTGAATCATATACAACAAGTTTAAATTCTTTATCGATAAATGCTTGCACATATACTTACATCATCTGCAATCTGCTGCATATCTATGCTTCCATCCTCTCGTAACTCCACCTTTAACCCCAGCGGAATCCATTGACAATCAGGGTCATTGTCAAACTTATCCTCTTTCTGTTCACTTCAAAATCAAATAGGTAAAATACTTACAAATCAAAGCTACTATTATTATTGCTAA
Source organism: Pteria penguin (assembly GCA_035048485.1). Classification (NCBI taxonomy): domain Eukaryota; kingdom Metazoa; phylum Mollusca; class Bivalvia; order Pterioida; family Pteriidae; genus Pteria; species Pteria penguin. The sequence goes on from CM068592.1 coordinate 22,518,306, forward strand.
ATAAAGCTCAAATTCAAATTGTAGGTGTTTTTCATTCACTATCTACCTACAGTATATTAAATACAGTATTACTCAACACTTGTTCATTTGAACACTAACAATCTGAACTTCTTGTTAGCTCCATTATTCATATGATTTTAAAAGTCACAATAATGATGTATGTCCATAACTCAAACTCTGCTTAACCTTAACTCTGTTTAACTTGAACTCTGTTTAACTTGAAATCTGCTTAACTTGAACTCCTTTACATGGAGTTATGGAGAGTCTACTGTATTTATGTAGTTTACTAGTTTAAAAAGTTTTATATGTACAAAATGAAATCTACGGACAAAAGTCATTCAAGAATCTTTTCTATTCAACTAAAGTCTTCATAACAGATACACATTTGGCCTTGTTCTACTATGTTATACATTTATAATCCATATAATGTGAAAGTCAACATAAAACAACATTTTGTTTGGTGAGGAAATATTTGTTAAAAAATTACTGTTAAATATGAAGAAAATCACCTATTAAGTTTGATTACCAAATGAAACTGATAAAGCACTGTCTAGTCTAGATTTGATAAATACACAAGTAATAATTATTGCTATACTCCACAAATGACACTTACCTAAGCAAATCCATAAATTGAAATTCAATGTAAACATAATAGTACATTAAGTGGTTTCACTTCAATGATAAGCACATAGACACTGAAACTATATTTCTATAATCATACTGACAGTGGTTTGACCTACATATAATTACACAGATGACAAGTTTAGATAAGATAAAACTAACATTTGATCTCTTTCATGTCGAAATCTACAACCTGCTCGTCTGCAACCATTGCCATAGCGACACATGATGACTGGTCCTGATGATAAGTAAGGCTGTGGAGCAAATTGATCAACACTGTCTTCTTTTTGCTGGCGTAAAATCTAAAAGAAAAACCAGTTTACATGGGAGATTTGATTTACTTTTACCAGAGGATATTCGTCATATAACCAGCAAATTTAGTTTAGGCCATAATAAAAAAAATTTTCTAGATTCTCATCCCTGCCTGTCCTGATTTTTCACGCCCACTCCAATTTGTTTTTTTAAGTTACATTTAAAAAATTATATCACTGACTGGAAATATCTCGTGTCTTCTCCGTTTCCGTTAAAAATACAAGAGATTTTGTTTATATTTGTTGATTTTCTCTTTTTGTGTTATTGTTATATTGACAGGAAGCCAGATAAAACTATGAAACCTTAAAAATGTGAATATTTAGTGTTTGCCAGGTCAATTTAGTCATGTTCAATGTCCAATTCCATTTTAGAGAAAAATAAAAAATGAAAGATACAATTTGCCCCCCCACCTAATTTTTTGGGTAAAGTTACATGAGAATCTAGCAATTTTTTTTATCATGGCCTTAATCTACAACAAGTTCACTCAAGTTTTATGTAACCATAAGACAAAAGAAAAGAGGGGTTTCATTCAAAATCCTAATCATCTGAGCATGTTCCAACCAAACTTAAACTTTACCTTAAATCATAAATTACTAAACTGACAAAGAAGGTACAACTCATCCACAAAACACCCACATCTGGACTATGCTTAACTTTTTTCACTGACTAAAAACAGCACAAATTGGCATAACTCTGTTTGTAAGAGTGTAATCTAGTAACACAGCTAACAATAGGCATACAATAATAAGTGTCGCTTGGGAAAATCAAGTAGACATATCATTATGTTTTAATTCCAAATAAATTTTTGGCTGCTGAAATAGAGACAATGATTAGAATTGTAAAATGCTTGACATGTAGTGAGTCCTTAGCAAGATATCTGTAGGTCAGTAAAATTCCTTAAAGTTAACAGGATTGTTAAATGTTTATTTCACAACTGCCTTAATGTGTGTAATAAAATGCCTAAAAAAAAAATATAGTAGTACACTGCTCTTGGCACCATATATCAGATTTACTTCCCACCAGCATGATTTAAGGTAGATATTCACAACTGTTTTTAAAAACTGTCTTGTTGCTTGGAATGCGAAGTTAAAACTGTACTTCTAAAGGCGATATTCCCACTTGAATCAAACTATACCAAAAAGTTTAAATTGATATTAAAATACACATAGTCTTACAAGTAATTCTAATATTCTTAAAATAATTACCAAATGAGTTCAAGATTTTCAGTATTACATTATTTCAATATAAGATTAAGATAGTGTTCTATAAAGAAAGAAGACCGACCATCTGCTGAATTTTCCAAAACTCATAATCTCTGGCATTCTCTATTTGACAATTCACAGCCAAAATATCTGGTATACTCTGGATCTTCTTCACTTGATGCTGAAAGTATATATATATAATTTATTATCTATCTGTTTTATGTCAAGCTAAGATTTTTGGCTTATACGCTGATGACATCTTACTGAAGCATACCACAGAATGTAATAGAATCCCTAGAAGCCGTGGTTGACTTTTACGGGCCAAGACCTACTGCAATATGAGGTCCAGTTTGTATCATTGTTTGAATGACACACTGATTACAAAATAAGACATAATGATTAAATTTCATTTAAACTGTAATACACATGTATATTCAATGCATATTTCTAATGTTCAATACTAGAAATTTTCAAGAAATTTGTCAGAAGTCCTAATGTTTGTTAACAGATTACAGCTCACTTGAGACTAAGTGTAAAGCTTTTTAAAAATTTTGTCCAGAAAACCAAATGTACATGTAATTGTTTTAGCATATCTAAGGAAAACAAAGAAAACTGAAAGTAGAGTTTTGTAATATGGTAGTGTAGCCATGAATGCTACTTCTGACTGCCTTGTGTCATATTTTTACATACATTATAATGAATTGGCACACAAAAATGACTGAGTTAATTCCACTATAAGGCCAAACAAAAACATATACATGTTTCCTGTAACATACTGAAAAAATTAGGATCAGTAGGTTGGTATTAATTTTTTTAAATACTTTTTTTTATTTTTAAATCAATGTTTGATGTCAGCTAGAATGCATTTGGACCACTCACAAGTGGCAATGACTTATTTTTTGCCCAAACAACTATTCCCTGAATATCAAAACTACATTTTAAGGCAAATATTCATTATTGGAATAATTTTCCTCTGAAAGTGCAGTAAAAAAGTTTAGGGTTGGGGCCAAAAATTAAAGTCCGTCAGGTTACAGGAAACATCCACATCTTTTTTTTCTTTTGGCCTAATCTGTATCACACAGTACTTTTCGTTCATGTAGACAAAAATCTAATACTGGGATACATATCTTAATCTAATTACCTGATTTTCTTACTAGCTGATGTAAATCATATTTACTTACGTGAGGCTGGTATTTGTCACAAGCATTACACCATGCTTGAATGTTTTGTTCTTGTGATAAGCTGTTTTTCAGAACTTCCGCAAAATCGAATCGGGCTGGAGGTTTAGATGGACCTATGAAAACCATCAAACATAAAAAAAAAAATGCAGTAATTTGACCCACAATTATCTATAATGATTATGAACTTTCATATTTTCTCGCAATATTTTTCCGGATTTCTTTCTTGTCTCTCTTTATGCCAAACTTACATAGAGAAGCAACTGTTCAATCTTTTAAACACCCCCACCTGGAAAGTTTTTGTTTTTCGTTCTGTTGTTGTTACACACCACTCCAAGGTCAATGCACTCATATAGGTGGCAGCAACTGTATGCTTCATAGTTTTGTCCTATGCTATGTGTGAGGGTACGGGTATCTCAATGGTGAGTGTGTCGGCCTTCACAGCAGAAGATTCTAGGTTCGATTCCTGGGTCTAGCCATATCTTTTTCTCATGCCCATTACATTTGGTGCCGTGGCCAGTCCTAATGAGTTGCATCTGCTGTGTAAGGGTTACAATCTTTGGGTTGTTGTGTTTCGGTTTCTAGGGTTGGAAACCTCTGGCAGAGAAGGAGTGTGGCAGACAGGTACCAGCCCAAATAGCTCAATGGTGAAAGCATCCGTCTTCACAATGGAAGGTTCTGGGTTCAATTCCCAGGTCCGGCAACATCTTTTTCTCCTCCCTTTTACACATGTACCCATTCAAAACCGTGAGGGATCTCTTTTTTTTATGTACCCATCTTGATCGTAACATAGGCCTTGGTTTACAGTGTCTCGTACAAAAAAAACATATAAGGAGAGAGACGGTGATAAATCATCACTGAGAAATCAAAGCCAACAGCTGTAATTGAACCCTGGACCTTCGATAACACTAGACCAAACGGTCCCACACCTAGAGCTTTGACATTAACACCAGGATCACCTCACTCATATGGTGACGTCACAGGGTAGAGCCAGGAAATAAACCAATAATAACCATAGAATACCACGATCCTCAGTGACATCCCAATTTGCAGATGTTTTAGTGTAATCAGAATTTGGGATTTCAAATGATAAAAATCTTCAATTCTTAATACACGTAAGTTTACTAGATAAGAGCACCATAAAGTGGTATCACCTTGAATTTTTATCTATGACAATGAAAAAGTGCTCCTTAAATCATGAAAAATATAATCACCAAGTCTGTAAATCTCTGTTACAAGATATGTACTCTGTAGGGTCCTAAAGGTTAGCATGAGAGCAGCAAAAACTAATGAACATAAAACGGATCTTTTGGGATAAACAAGAAAAATGCTAAAAATGGTAAGGCTGGATTATAAAGTAAAATCAAAACAAGGTCAAAAGTCATGGTATCAATTGAAAGCTCTGGTCATAAATAACTTGTGTGTAAGTATCAAGCCCTACCCCTACTGATTCAAAAGATACAGCCAAAATCAAAATTTTTTAAAAGTAGATCAAAGTCCATTTTTGTATAACGTCACACCATGAATATTTCAAGTATATGGTGACGGTTTCTGCCTGATGCAGGGCATACAAATTTTGACCTTTCTTCTTCTTGTTCTTCTTCCAATACGAAGTGTACTCAAAAGTTGAGCGTTATACTTCATGCAACGGACCCATCTGAAGCAGTAAGGGATCTTTAACATGCCATGCATACCACGACACTGGGCCTCAGTTTTTACTGTCTCACCTGAAAGACAGGACACTGGCATGATCAGAGCGGGACTTGAACCCTGGCCTCCTGATCAGGAGGCGAGTGCGATACCACTAGGCCACGCCGGCTTAAGTCCAAAGTCAAAGTCACTAGGTCAAAAGTCATGGCATAATTTGAAAACTCTGGTCATAACCTAAGTGTTATGCTTATATTCCTCTTAGTTGCTGAGATTTTGCCTCAACCAGAAACTTAACCAAATTGTTGATGGACAGTCATCTGGAAGGATGGATAGACATCACCAATCTATAGACCAGAATTACTTTGTAATCCAGCCAAAAAATATAGCATCATCAGAACTTTATCTTACCTTGGGGTAAACAATCTGGATAAATCAAGTTCACCAGATTTGTGTCGGAATGCTTCTGAGTTTCAAGGCCACAACGACACTTCAAGGTCGTGATGATTTTTATGCCTAGTGTGTCAGATATCACAGAGTCAGCTCTCTCTTCAGTTTTCCTGAAAACAAAAATGATAATATGATAAGTTATATTTTCCCAAATGGGATGCACTTTACAATTACTGAGGGAACATGTAGGGAGGAGTATCTGGTACTTCCCTTGTATTGTGAATTATTCACCAATGACAAGAATAGGTAATACCTATTCCACATAAATGTAGAATCTACCTCTAGATCAGTATGTGAAACTCTGTTCCACACATGTTGAAGAGAACACTTTGATTGGAGTATGTAATATCTACATTTCTGCATTCTGCATGTTTTAATGGATATTTTCATTATTAAGAAGTCTATGATAAGCGGTATGCATTCTTTCAACACAGAAAAAGAGTATTCATACACATTTTCACACATGAAGGTGAATACATACACTTCCTCTTGTGCAGAGGGTTTCTCTTCTTGTTCCTGAGAAGTCGATGTCTCTTGCCCATCTTGTACTTCTTCTTTTTCTTCCTCCTCTACATCTTTCTCCCCTTTGTCATCTTCACCAGTTTGATCTTTAGACTTTTTCTTTCCCTTCTTCTTCTTCTTCTTTTTGGTCTTTGGTGGCGTTGATTCGGTAGCTTTTTCGGGTGGTTTGCTCTCTTCATCAGTCTTACTGGAGACACTGGCTTGGTCTGCAGGAACATCATCTAGTTTGAGATCTTCTATTGCTGAAGCTGCCTCATCTGGAGATGATTTGTCCTCTGGAACTGTTGTTTTTGTCATTTCCTAGTATTAAACAAAATGTCAGAATTATAACATTCAAACTTTTTTTTGAAAACGTTGAAAATTTGAAAAAAAATCTTAATACATTTCCTAAAAAATATATAAATTAAGCATCATATGAAGAATTATTACACAGATGTTGACAATATAGTAACACGTAGCATGTGAAGTTTGAAAGTGATTGGACAAAAACTATTGCGTGTATCCTGGCTACAAGGTTTCATAGACTGTGTGCCAATGTTGACCTTGACCTCTGACCTGAAATCAAAAGGGTTCTTCCTCTCATCATCAATAACTAACATGTGAAGTTTGAAAGTGACTGGGCAGAAACTGAAGTGTGTATTGTCCCCACAAAGTGAAGTGTCATGGACTCCGGCACATTTGCACATACCCACTCACTCACTCACCCAACCATACATGAATGGCTGCATTACTATATCCCCTCAAATGCTGTTGTGAGGATATAATTACGGTATTCATCTGCAAATATTGTAAATTTAATATTTTGTATAATAATATTATAATTTTGCTGTTGTGTCGTTGTTGATGTCATGTTATTTTTTTACATTTATAATGTACCATGAAGGTGTTGTGACACTTACAGCATGAACTTGCTGGAATAGAAACCTCTGCCAGCTCTGTATTAGACGGGGAAGGTTGATTCTAGGATCTGTCTCCTCATTCTCTCCAAGTACTAAACCCAGGGCTGCTGCTTCAGGGATGTTACGAAACGCTCTGAGGAAATTGCTTGCCTATAGGAAATAAATCTACAATGAATACTGGTTCAATGAATACCCAATGACACTAAAAAGATTTTACGAAATGCTAGCAGAAAATTGCTCTACTAGAAACAAACATGCTGTGTATTGCTTGAGCAAGAAATACCAATTGGTCACTGCCACTGACCTTTTACCTTTACTATATGCAGACCTTCTGCAAATGAAAACATTTTTGGTAAAAGTAAGTCAACCATAACAAAAGTCTCTAAAAGTCTACAGTAAGATGGTTTTAAATTACTGATACACTACACAGATAATGAAAATTATACCTAATGTAACTGCTGCTGAACTGTATGGAATATCCTCGGTAAGTAAGATGGTGATATCATGTTACAACCTACTGCTTTATAACATCTCACAAACTATCATTACTGATATGTCATTGTTGTACTTTACCTTACATGTTTGGTTTTCTGTTTTTTATATGTCATTGCTGTACTTTACCTGACATGTTTGGTTTTCTGTTTGTTATATGTCATTGTTGTACTTTACCTGACATGTTTGGTTTTCTGTTTTTTATATGTCATTGCTGTACTTTACCTGACATGTTTGACTTTCTGTTTGTTATATTTCATTGCTTTACTTTACCTGACATACCTGGCCTTCTATTAATCATTTCATTGCTGTACTTCACTTCAAATGACATGTCTGACCTTTCTATTTATCATATTTCATTGCTTTACTTTACCTGACATACATGTATCTGGCCTTTCTGTTTATGAATCTCAGAGCTGTACTTACCTGACAATGGCTGGCTTTTCTGGTCATCATATTTCATTGCTGTTCATTACCTGACATATCTGGCCTTTCTGTTTATGAATCTCATGCTGTTCATTACCTGACATATCTGGCCTTTCTGTTTTTCATGTTACATTGCTGTAGGTTACCTAGCATATCTGACCTATTTGTTTGTAATATGTTACTGTTGTTCTATACCTGACATGTCTGACATTTTGGTTTATCATAATTCATTACTGTACTGTACCTGGCATGTCTGACCTTTCTGTTTATTGTATTATATTATTGTACTTAACCTGACAAGTCTAGGCTTTTGGATCATCATATGTCACTGTTGTTCTTTGCCTGACATGTCTGGCCTTTGTTTATTGTAAGTCACTGTTGTACTATACTTGGTAAGTCTGGCCTTTCTGTTTATCATATGTCACTGCTGTACTGTGCCTGACAAGTTTGGCCTATCTGTTTATCATATGTTAAGTTGTACTTTACCTGACATGTCTGGTCTTTCTATTTATCATATGTCATTGACAATACCTGACATGTCTGGCCTTTCTGTTTATCATATGTCATTGACAATACCTGACAAGTTTGGCCTATCTGTTTATCATATGTCATGTTGTACTTTACCTGACATGTCTGGCCTTTCTGTTTATCCAACATATGAAAAAGGAATCCTAGCTCACATCCCAAACAAAATTCTTTCTCACAGAAATGATTCAAAAGTCCTGATCGAATAGGCTCCATAAAGAACAGAATCTAAACATAAACAGAAATACATTACTTAGGGTGAGTCATATGCAAATTAAGAACAAGTGTACGGCACAAAAACAAAGTGTAAGGAAGGAAGACTTGGCAGATTTTTAAGTGTCATTAATCTGAATAAACATTTATTACCAACAGACAGGCATAGAGACGGACAGATAATCTTCACATTTCAACAATCCTGACATCATGAAGTATAACGCTCAACTTTTGAGTACACTTCGTATTGGAAGAAGAAGATCTAGTAGAGTGGGCATTAGGGTAGCATGCTCCATTGTGGGCTGAGTGGTCATCAACCCCAGCCCAATAGTCAACTTGTCACTATGACCTCTTTGGAATGAGACAATAAAATGGAAGGTACTTTTCATTGTGATGGTATCCCTCACTCTTTTGAAGGCGTGTTCTGCATTAGAGTATCTTTGTGTGCAGTACATGAAACTGATGCTGTCACCACATAGAGAAACAATCTTGACACAATGTAAAACAATACTCAAACTGACATAAAGTAATACTTTCACGAAAGAGGTCATTCAGATGGGCAAGATAAATGCTACATGAAAATAGATCATTATGATGTAGACCACAAAGTTATTCAATGTATAACATAAATATATATATATATACACATATATAGTCTCATATCATTTTGTTTTTATTTTACCTGAAGCATAGAGTTGCAATAAGCATTAGGAATATCTGTCTCAAGACCAGCAAAATTAGTCTTATTGTAATGTCGGAAGTCAAAGTCCTCTAACCCAAGCTTAGAATACTTCAAATCCACCTTTCTGTACCTCTTAGGAACTGTGACAAAAGGATCATCCACTGTAAATAAACAAACATTGGAAGTTCTCATAAATATATTGTAAAGAAATATTCTTCATGCAAATATCAGGTTTTTTGTTTTTAACCACAGCAAGATTGTTTCACTTGTATGGATTTTTAACCATGCATAGGATCCCTTGTAAGCAGCTTTGTGTGCTAGTGGATTCTTTGATAGAGAACCTTATTTTATGGACTATTTCTCATCTGCCGGACAGATAGGGAAAGGAAAGATGATATATCGCTTTCTGACAGAAGGGATTGGACCCTTGTCATCATAGTAAAACTCCATGGATATACTATTGGACCAACCTGTCTCTATGCAAATATAATGAATGAAAATTAAATGATAAGCAAAGGTTAAATATATAAATTAACTAAGGACTGATGACTACTACAGACTTGGCGACAATCACTTAAACTTCTTCAAAATAAAGAAAAACTTTTATATGATAGTTTATTTTGTTTTAAAGAATAGATGAAAAATAAATCAACAAGGGCTGTCACTGATGAATTTCATATCGATGTATCATGGATTCAGAATGCTTCAATATGATATCGGTACATTTGTTTAAAGAACTGATACATTTCGCATATTAAATAGACGATTGTCCATAATTTTCTGTTCTGTATTCATCCGTTGTAGTGTAAAGTACTTTCAAATGGAGTCATGCATATGACAAAGCATTCGTCGGTAATATATCTCAAGCATTGTGGAAATATTCCAAATTCTGCTAAAATATATGAATTAAGATGGGGAGTTAAGGAAAAGCTGTTCAAATAAACAAAATTAAGTTCAATATTTATACTGTTATCCTTTATTTCCTATAGGTTAAACAAGTTTATCAATTATATTTCGATCTATTGATATATTGATCCTTTCTACAAATTGATATATATATCTACTGTAATTTTCATCAATGACAGCTCTAAAACATCTGAAGTATAACACTCAACTTTTAAGTACACTTCATATTGGAAGAAGAAGAAATAAACTGAAGTATACCCACCCCTGCCTATGGGTGACTCTGGAACACCTTTGCCTTTCTTGGACTTCTCAGTGTTGAGATTGTAAGGAACTTGATTGCGTTTTTCTTTCAGTGGGTTTTTGGCATAACCTACATTATGTTGAATTTTCATTGAGCGCAAAATGTCAGGATCAATGGGCTGGGGTTTCCTATAACCAAACAACAAAAACTCTATCAATATTAATGTAAAATTAAATAACCTGTAGAGATGACTTTTGTGCTTACCATAAGTAGTAACAATCAGACCACTGGGATTGACTCCTTCATAAACCAGATTTAAGAACTCTTCATCTGTGTCACTAAACTGGTTCACTATATTGTATTATGCAAACCACTAAATAATGATATCTACTGACATAATAATATCACATTATAAAGATCTTGGTTCAACAATGGAATAAAAGATAAATTACTCTGTATAATTTATCATGTACCACATCATCAGTGCTGTATTGTTTGGAGACTATATATAAATCACATGACTTTTAAAAATTTCAATTACAACTAGATTCACATTCGAGTCTGGTTACTGTTATATACTGACCTGACTTAAGTACTGACCTGGCATTTGCTGTATAGGAAATAACGGTTCTAGCCGACCATATTTAATATTTTCAAAATTAGCAAATCACCATACTGATATGAAATTATACATTTTACAAGCTATACTTTACATTACAAATGGTAACCTGGATTTCAAGATGACCATATGGGTTATGTGATCGATAACCAGTATGTAATGACATATATGAGTCCCTAAGTAAGCTACATCACAGATCTGACATTAACCTCTCACCAATGTAAAGATAAACTCTTTTCAGAGAATTTTGATAGGTCAGCCACATACATGCCAACCCCAGAGGGTGGGGGAAGGGAGAAAAAAGCCACATACATGCCAACCCTTGAGGATGGGGAGGGGGAAGAAAAATTTTGAATTTTTTATTTTTAGGAGTTTGACCTTTCAGGTTATCAGTTTTTGACAATTTCAAGAAAGAAAAGAACACCTTAAACACTTTACCTCATGCTCCAAACATACAAACTAATACCAGAGTTTTTGGAAAAATTTGTCTTTTTTGTAAGACATTCTGACTGATAACACAAGAAGTTATAAGTCATGGCATTTATTTATAGGCCCAAACACTTTTATGATAACTTAGTTTAAACTTTACTACAAAATGCGCTATATGTATTGCAGAAGTAGAAATTTATGTGAAATGCCTTTAATAGGTACATGAGCTCTAACCATATGTATTTACTGAAATCATCCTTTTGTAAATATATTTGTGAAAACAGAGCTGTAATTGGGGAATTAGGATTTTCCCAGAAGTTTTTGTCTCAGACAAACTGATAAATCAGGCATTATTCAGGACAAATAATGCAAAAGATTACCTGTATACTCTGTTACAATACTGCTGTGGCCAATCAGAAAGCAGAGTTCCATTTGTAGGATACATCATGGGGACAATAGAGTAAGGAGTGATCTCGTCATTTATATGTATTGGCTGAAGAGGTTCCACCTGATGATAAAACGTTATGTAAGAATTAGCATATTTATATGTATTGGCTGAAGAGTTTCCACCTGATGATAAACAATATGTAAGGGTTAGCATTTCCCACAATTCTTCATCTTTCATTTAAGTGAAGGACAGCATATGGCGGCACCATCTCACTATGGCTGATTGAAGTGGTGTATTGTTGTGTTACATTACTGTCAACAATGTGTCAGTCATATACTTATCTTTTTCACAATGCTAGGGGATTTTGCATTTGCATTTTCATAAAACCCTAAGTGAATTGTTACAAAATTCATAAAAATTACTGCTCTTTCTACTTCAGTATTTCCCTGAGAGATACTTAAAAATACCCATTTGCCCAGTTTTACAGGAAAACCGGAGTAAAATATAGGCTTCCAATTCAACCTAGTGCACAATCTTTAACATCATTTACTGTTACATCGCAATTTGAACATTAACATCATAATGAAAACCTATGGAAAAGTAGCACTTGTACAACTTCTGACATCCTGCAATACGGAGATTAATGACTGAAAAAATCGACAATGTAGCAGTTCATGTATTACTGTATATATCTTGTGATAAGAATCACACAGCAATGTAATTTTTTGTCAGCAACTCGTACATGTATATACACACATTATATAGAAAAACAGTAAGCATTTTAACAGCACTTTAATGCCACTCCAACATTATTTCACTTACATGATGGTGGCACCTGTCTGGTGCCTGGTCTCATTACTTTTACCTCAGTAAATGACCTATAACAAATCCTATTGGAACAAAAAACTACTAAAGACAGTATGGCCAGATTGCAAAGCGAATTCAAAATAAGGTCAAGGTCACAAGATCAAAAGTCATGGAATCAATTGAAAGGATTCTTCATATTTTTCAAGTAGGTCAAAGTCCAAGGTCAAGGTCATTAAGTCATGATACAATTTGAAAGCTCTGGTCATAAGGAACCTATGTGTTATATTTATACTCCTCTTAGTTGCTAAGATTTTACTTCAACCAGAAACTTTAACCCAAATGTCCGGCAGACAGATGGACATTGCCAATCTATAGACCGAAATTGCTTTTCATTTTGGCCAAAAATCCTTTAAAGCAATGGGATCCAGTATCAGTCCTCTAATTAGAAATCCAATCGGATACTAATGGGCCAACCTACTCCCTATCATGAAAGGGAAACAGGATGGTATCAACCTCTTTTAACATACTAGTACAATCTGGGATATGGGTATGGGTTTAACCACTATCTTAATACTCAGGGTTTTCAACAATAATTATTTGAGGAGGTGATTAAGAAATTTGAGGTGTACAATTTTGAGCGCCGTATACGTGAATGTGAGTAGTAAATTCGAGATCAGAGGGAATTCGAACCAGCGATTTCCATCTTTTGAAGTGGTGGTATTTCATTGGGTGCCAATTCTTATTGAAATTCCTGAATACTGTTTGTGTAATCTTTAAATGCAGGGTTTAGATCATCAAGCATTATGAATAACGCTAGCGCTTCTCTTTTCACTATTATGTAGGGGGCACCCTTGGTTTAGTGGTTAAGCACTTGGCTTGCAGCGCCGACGATCCAGATTTGATTCCCAGGTTGTGCCACTATATTTAAGAGGTTGGTTACCTCCTGCTTCCATGTTGCGATATAACTGAAAAATTGTTGAAAGCAACATAAAACACCAATCAACCAACCAACCAACCAACCACTATCATGTAAATGTTTGCTTTAGTTTCTTATAAACTGTTCTGTCTGGAATGTAAAATGTGATAAATAATGAAATGTCAGTATCAAAGTTCCTTAACTCTTACATACCGGATCTGCAAACTCTGTCGGCTGGGGAAACTGGTTGAAAGCGGGATTATCTCCTGTCGCAAATAGATGCAGATACCCTGACAAAAAAGTAAAAATATACTTGATTTTTATTTCACTGTATGAGGATAAATCAAACTTATGGTTAGATGTTGAACTACGTGTAATTTCTGTCCTGTTCAAGTAAACTGAAAAAGTAAACTCCTAATAAGACAACATATTTCTCTTGCTCTGAGAAATATGACTCGTCATAATGAATGCCAGCAAAAGTCCTTTATTCAGGCAAATTTATGATAGAAAAACATCAAAATCAAATCTAGATAGTCTTTATAATATAGAATTTATCAACATTTCTATTTTAAAGTATCATAGTAATTACATTGTGATCCTTACCACTAGAATCACCAAATGCTAATGCCTGACAGGTTGAAGAAATATCAAAACTCATGACAGCGCCACCTTGTGTGTGTATGGGATACATCATCATGGAGGAAGGTGTCATAGCAGCCGTCTCTATCAGCTGGAACTGGCCCACCTACAATGTTACAGATCTGATTGATATTCATCTTGATTAACCCATACAGGGCTGCATAAACTCTTTTAAGAAATGATAATTACAGAATTTAGATAAGGAGTCCCATAAAGTCCTTCTAATCATGATCATATTTTAAACATTAGTAAGTTTTATTCATGAAATACATAAACAATGGAAAAGGGGGACAATGTAAAATAGATTTTTTTCTTTTTTGCATACAAAAAAAACCCCCCAAAACAAAACTAGATAAGAAGGTAGTTTTTATTTTTATAACAAAAGAATGGGCAGACAGACACACTATATGCCTCTGGCTCAACAAAAAAGAATTACAGTCAAACTTCGATATCTGGAACACTGATATCTCGAATACCCGGGATATCTCGAAGTCAAACGTCGGTCCCGAAAAAAATCCTTCATATTATGATTAAATTCACCCCGGATGTGTCGAACACTGATATGTCGAATACCATGCTTATCTCGAATACATTTTCAAGTCCCGAAGTTCTTATTTACCCGGTTTATCTCGAAGTTGGCTTCTTATTGACAATATTCCTTGCAGCGTTTACCCTAAATCACAGGTCGCTCGCATGGTGTGATCAATTGACCGTGTCGGTGTACAAAGCCGCAGTAATTACATAATCGATCGCGTCCGTGCATACACTGTTATTTATACCGAATATTAATAAATGATGATAGCTTATTAAAATCGACACAAAATTAGATAATTAATATTAACTGTGAATAGTGATTTTTCATACCTGCATTTAAAGAAATTTCTTTACACTGTTCATTAATTATTACTATTTCCAATCCGTGTATATGTCTATGTATTCTTATGCAAATAATAGTAATTAAATCAAATTATGATGTGTGTCTTTATTTTGTCTTACGTGTTAGCCCGTCCTTGGTTTTAGGTATAGTATAAGAAAGTTATATCCAGTATTGGATTTAAATTACGATGTTACTAAAAAGGAAACATGACGTTTTCAGTTTTGGAGTATATTCTCTATATATTCATAAAATATAAAAGGTATGATGAGATTTAGATTAATTATTCAGGAACAATACAATATGCACATCTTCTTGCGTATTTATTGATAAATACATGTATATCTCATACATCTACTATAATAATGACAAATGTCAAATGAATCGGCGTACATTAATAACTGCAGAATTTGTGATCCTAAACTCGAAATTTGGATATCTTGAACTACGGATATCTCGAAGTATTTTCCACAGTCCCTCCGACTTCGAGATAACGAGGTCTGACTGTATATTAGAAGGTAGTTTTTATGTTTATGACAACAGGATGGACAGACAGACTTACTATAAGTCTCTGACTCACTCTGTCCAAGTGCATTATGATTTTAATTGTCATTTTCTTTGTGTCGCTCTGAATAATATATATGGGGTACAGATACTCACCTGAGATACGATAGCAAGCCTGTTACTATAGGTGGGGACAAACCTAAGGAACATGGGATCTATGATGACTTGTATGGGGGACATTGCCCGCATAACTCTCATGTCGTAAACCATCAGGAAACGATCTACCGTCATACTGTTGTGCCTACAGAAATGAACACATAATGGAGGTGTACCAATATACCTTCTCTCAATACGATACATATCAGGGAACCTGAACAACAATATGATACATATCAGGGAACCTGAACAACGATACGATACATATCAGGGAACCTGAACAACTATATGATATCAGGGAACCTGAACAACGATACGATACATATCAGGGAACCTGAACAACGATACGATACATATCAGGGAACCTGAACAACTATATGATATGTATCACATTACAGTTGTTTAAGGTTTATAATTTACTGCATTGGCTTTGTGAAGTATCCGAAAACAGTTGTTGAGAAAAAGGCTATACATAAATATAAATCTTAATAACACATGTATAAGGCATACCCTTTTTTTTTCAAAATTTCTGATAATGATTACATAGGTGCCCTTTGTACATAGGAACTAAACTACAAGAATTTTTTTTCTCAACAATTTTCTGTCCCACTCATCTTAAAATTGAATTCATGTTTTATTCTGTCGACATTTGTAATATACCAGGCAATTTATACAACAATAAACAAAGTTATTTACATATCTTTTCAAACTAACATTCATTACGGCACATTTCTATGTTGACACTTTTCACTGTTGTACAATCAGGCTACTATGACCGTACATGTAAAAAATAAAAGGGGCACCAGTAGAGGCATAGGAACAATTAACCAGCTAATCTCAGCTTAGCACCTGCTGTCTTTTTTTTTTTATCGATATTTATTCTGTGCATTATCCATAGGAAGTAAGCTTTTCCCTGACATTTTCTATCAGCTTTGGAGATGTGTATTACATACGGGTTCGCATTATACATGATTTATTACTTTAATCTTTTATATAGCCCCTATTTCTTAAACTAAACGTTACCTAGGACTGGACAGTTTGATTGCCGTACAACTGAAATGACCAAAGTAAAAGACAGGACAATTTCATTCCAAACTGTCTATCCAGTCATTACACAGTTGAATTCAGGAAGGTCATTTGCTCTACTTAACACGATACTGACCTGCTAGAGAAACCAGATGTCACTAGGAGGTTACCATGGACATCAAAATCTGATAAGGTTCCAGAGTGAGCATCCAGAACATGTTCCGCCTTCATAGTAGAGTGGTCGTACAAAGTCACCTGCAAAAGAAGCAGATCACAAGGTCAAAGTTCATTGGAAAGTAAATCTTAAAGAAAATGATAATGTACTTTATATTATGGCCAAAAAGTAGTTTTATACATTGTTAATTCTAAAAACAATTCCAAAACATTTATAAAAGTTTTTTGCGGCGAATTTCAAAGATGATTATTATCTGTTTTTGAGATCTGACCATTTCTATATTGATACCGGGGTGAACAACAAACAGAGAAGAAATAACAAGCAAATTCAGAGAATTGTGGTCCCCCGCTTTCGGGGTTCTATCAGAAAAGGTGCAGTGATCTGTGACATACTGTCATGGTTGTGCATGTCTACATATATCTGCAGCGGAACCTTGTAAAGTTTGATGATATTATACTAGATTCTAACATGATTGAGAATCAAAGGTCACGGTCAAGGTCACATGATAAAAAGGTTTGGTACTAACGGAAAGGTACTGAAATTACGGACACACATGCCAAATATGAAGGCCCTACGTCTTACAGTTAAAAAGTTATGACCAAGGTTAATGTTTTTGTGACAGACGGACGGACAAACGAATGAGATTTAATGTCCCCACGCTTTTTGCGAAAAGCGGGGGATTAAAAAAAAAATATACATGTATAGAATTTTCAGACTTGATAAATAAAGTATTTCAGATGGGGACATACCCACCACAACTACCTACAGGATTCTATCTGACATTACAATAAATATATACACCAAGTCTTGTGTCCTACCATTGTACACAAAGTTATTATCATAAAGACATAAATAAACAAACTATCAAACAGACATATGATGGGCATTACTATGTCCACTTGATAACAACTCTTACAAAAGGTTACAAAAATTTAAAATCAATTCAGCTGCTTACCTTGCCTGCTGTATCACCAGCACAGATGTATTTATTAGCTTGCCTGAAGATTGCTACACCAGGTTCTGGTATTTCAAGCTAGAATTCACAAAAGCTGAAGCTATCATACAAGTAAAATAGAATATGCAACTTAGCAGTAAACATGTAGGTCTTATAATAAATATGAAAATCTAAGTCTTATAATAACAAGAGCAATGCCAACGTAGCATATGCCCCCCTCCTCCCTGGTTATTTTTGTAACGTGGGCATAACTCAAATGACCACATACGAGGTCATCTACTCCTCATAATCACCCAGAAACAATTTTTTTCCATTCAAAAGTTTGTGTCTAATGATTAAAAGATATGTCACTTGTCTTCATTTAATTTAGACATCAGTATAAACTGACACAAAACATATGACCTAGATATCCTTGAGATGTATTGGTTTCAGAGATAATGAGGGGAAACTGTAAATGGACAGACTGACGAAATGACTGCCCGACCGACTGCAGCAAAACAATATGCCCCTCCTTCATTGAAAGGGGACATAAATATGATGAATGTGTCCGATAAAACCAAATTAAGAAGCGAAATATTTATCACTCAAAGTGCTATCCACTTATACCACACCATACCTTCTCTCTGTGATAAAAAAATAAGGTAAAAGCAATTAGAACAGATGCCTATTTTGACTACCATATATAACTTCCTCTGGGAATTAGAAAATACAGGTATATTATCAGAACTATAACTCTTCCCTGATGAGCCATATACATATAGTAAGGAAGTTTTTCTAAATATTTGGGATTCATTGTTCATTACTGTAAGCTGTTAACATAAAACAGGATTTCTCATGATCTTTTGAACTGAAAATAGTTCAAATTGATGTACATACTGAAGAGGCTAAATTTCTACATGCTTAATATTTATCTGCATGAGCGTGATCTGCATGAGCATGGTCATTACATAGAAGTTTAATAAATCAACATTATGCTTCTACTGGTGACATACATGAATAATGATATTCACTTCCTTAAAAGCCATGTGGCAGGCTAGGATATTGGCTTAGATGTTTTGCATGGTATGTAAAAAGTCCTTGGTTGAAATCTGAGTCCAGACATTGCTTTCCTCTTGTTTTGTGATGGCATGATACCCAATGAAATAAAACACAACAGTATCAAGATTGATTACTTAAGTCTCAGGAAAATACTTGGATTGGTTGGAGAGGAGTGTGGTGGACGAAGAAATCATCTCAGACTGCTCAGTTCAGCACTGACATGGCAAGTGGAAAGTTCTGGATTTAAATCTTCATCTGGCCATCATTTTTTCTCTCTGCATATTACAAATGTACTTTCCACAATGGACATGTTGCTGCACTTCAAATCTTACATATGTTAGTTTTCGTAAATTATACCTTTCAGTATAACTCTTGTTACAGAGGAAGAATAATAACTTACGGATCTGATCTCCTCTTGCTTCTCCACATCAAGTTCTATGACCTTGGTCTGGTGACCTCCAATCATTATAGATGTTGGAGATGTTCGTATCATACACTGCATGTTATGCATAGCTGGATTCCTGTCAACAATAAAGCAATATTAAAGCACTATAAGAACGTTCATAATTTTTCTATGTAATGTGCGTATCTATATACACGAATCAATGACAAAAAACTACGCTTCTGTGTGACTGATCACAAGATACATACAATAGTCCATAAACAGCTTGATTGATTTCTTCGGTTGTAAATCTCCATAATATGTCACGTAAGAAGTTGTACAAATGCTACTTCTCCCTGGGATTTCATTGCGACGTTAATGTTCGAGTTATGACATCACAGTAAAATGACGTAGTAAGTTGTACAGGAGCGGTCATTTTTATGAATTTTATAGGAAGTCAATTAGGATTTATGAAATTGCAAAATCCCCCAGCATTCTAATAGCACTTTAACCATACCCCTTCTGATGTTTCAAACTTATCTGCAGGAGATTGTAAGTATACCCTTTCTGATTACACACTTACCTGTAAGTGAATACAGGTATACCCCTTCTGATGTTACAAGTTATCTGCAGGAGAATGTAAGTATACTCTTTCTAATATTACACACTTACCTGTAAGTGAATACAGGTATACTCCTTCTGATGTTACAACTTATCTGCAGATGTATGAAAGTATACCCTTTCTGATTATACACTTACCTGTAAGTGAATACAGGTATACCCCTCCTGATGTTACACACCAAGCTGCTCTTTGTTAGAGACAGTAATCCCCTATCTAGGGTCACCATCTGTCGTACTTCTTCATTCATGTGAACTTGAAACGAGGTATACTTTTGCATATCTATACCATAGTAGGAAGTCACATGCCCCTGTAAAACATTATTTCTTATATAAATAGAGAAGCACAATGTAAACAAACATATTGTAACTACAAATTCAAAATGACTTACAACAAGTTATCATACCTTGATAGTGAGATACTCAGTTCAGAGAAAGTAATTATGGTAAAGTAAAAGGATCAAAGGAACAGCACATAATTATTAATTTTCAGCATAATCAGAATCAATTTTCACTAAAGGGTATAAGCTAAGTCACTGGTTATGTACTGACTGGCATTTAAATATTCTTTTTAGTCAGAGCTGATAATTCCTCCTCCTAAAATCCCAAACTACAGTAATTATATGATTAATAAAGTGCATTTTTCATGGACAATTAACACAGGTGTGGAATTCATAATTTTAAAAAGCTTATATTGATTGACTATTGTTTTAAGTCACTTCACAATTATTTCACGTAAATGTTCATGGCATCTGCTTGATGCATCCCATAGAACTCCCCCCCCCCAAATGCCTTATATGTTGCAGACAATCACATGATTTGGTCTTATCTGGAAACTGGTACCAGTACATGTATATCTTACAGCTATTGCAATTACCAAAAACAAAAATGCCATAAAACAAAAAAGAAAAAAAAAACCCCAAAAACTCCCCCAAAAAACTCTGAAAAAACCTGCTGATGAGTGTCAAGCTCAAATGTAAACAATACAAGGAAGGTGCTTGGGTCAAAGCAGAAGATGTGGACAATACTGTAATTATCACTAGTAGTACTGTTGGCAATGATTAAGAGGGCAAAAATAAATCAGAATTAGAAAATTCTGATATGGAGGAAAGAACCATTCTGACACATGTGAGGATATTTGTAATGACAATGAAGAGGTTATATTGAAAGATTGTGCTTTGCTAGACCAAATTATTATTTTCGTTCACTGTATAGGAGAGCACATAGAAACACAATGATGCTGAGGAATACTTTTTGAGTATAAGAAATATGATGGTCCACACTAAAATATGAATTATTTAAGATAACAAATTACTTTGTTTGTACTAAATAAAATAATTATGTTGAACATAGTGCAATATTTGTTTGTTTTCATCTTCTATTAGCTCATGAACATCTCCAGTTTGGCAAGAAAACAAACCACAACTAGAGCATGTTTGTAAAACATATGCCCACACATGAGCTTAATTCAAAGCAGCAACAAACTTTCCTTAATTATAAGTTTCATGGGCTGTAACTCCTATAAATATTGCCTTTTGACATACTGACCCTAAAATCTATAGGCATCCTTCCCTTTTAATAAGATTTTAAATTACTTCTGTATAAAAGAACTTCTAAAATATATGAAATATGATCAAATACTGATGAGCATTTAATAATATACGATAATATATGACAATCACCTGGAAACCAATAATTTTAGCCTTTTGTATCAGCTGAGACCTTGACCTTTGACCTTTGGACCCTAAAATCAATAGAGTTCTTCCCCTCTTGATAAGAACCGGTAAGCATATACCCAAATTTGGTTAAAATATGATGAAAGGTACTTCAGTAATCATCCAAAAACCAATAATAACAAACTATTTTTATCAGCTGTGACCTTTGACCTTTTAACCCCAAAATCGATAGGGTTCTTCTTCTCTTGATAAGTAAGTACATTTCCAAATTTGGTTTGAATATGATGAAAGGTACTTGAGTTATCATTCCGAAACCAATGTGTGACAGAATGACAGAAGGATGAAAGGACGGAAGGATGGACAAAACCAACACTTAATGCCCCCTGCTATACCTGGCGAGGGCATAAAAATTCCCTCTTCAAGGGGTACAGTTACCATTCCCCAAGTGCTTCACTTCAAGTGTAGACAATTAAATTTAAATTCACAGATTGTGCCCCTGTTTTCAAAATGTTGAATACCTCCTGCTGCCATGTTACAATATGATTTAGAACTCTTGAAATCAAGTACAACTCTTATCCAGCAACAGACCAAACAAACTCTGACATATGTATAAAGTGAGGTGTTATGATTAGGGTAGGCTATTGTGAATGAAAACCATATTGCGATACTTCATTTCAATATAAATGTGAATTAATGAATTAATTTTGTTCTTTAACTGTATAAAATTGGCAGTGTCTCAATATCATTGGCATTATTTGTCATCAGGTAAATGAATGTTTTATCGTATCCAGTTGTATAATTTAGTCTTTTAAGTTCGTATAATGTGATAGTCTGCAAATTGATTTCCCAGATTTCAGATGTGTTTAGTTTAGTTTAATATGGAATTTAGTGCCTTATTATGTATAAGAGATATCGTCAAATGCTGGTACCTGGTGTTAATATCGCGAGATATTATCGCTGTGGGAAATACTGCAATATACCAAAAATATCGAACACCCCTAATTATGATTAAGTATCTAAATACATTACATCAACAAAGGCATTTAAATTATGCTGGTATCTGGTACTTTGACTCAGTAATGAATAATGTCTCCAGATTCTGGTTTATACCTTACCCCTTGATTACCCATCCAGAGAAGTTCCTGAGTGTCGAAGCACAAAGTGGACACTCCAAACCGATCTCCACCGTCCACCAGAATGTTGTGTAGTTCATTAAATTCATTCTCTGAGTGAGGTGGGCCAGAAAACATACCCTGTAAAGACGACATGTAAGGTTTAAAAACCGAAACCTTTAATGAATCTTACTGTAATATCTATGTATAGACTACAGAGCTATAACCATTCAGTAATTAGAAATTATTTATGCCAAAAGAAAAAATATACATGTTTCCTGTAACACTATCAACCCTATGACTAATTTTTGGCGCCGACCCTAAACAACCAACCACCGACCCTAATTCTGTTCAGCATGATAAAGGAAACATGCATATTTTTTTTGATTAGCTTTAAATTTTTGTTTCTTGATTCCATACTTTATCAAATATGATTAACCAAGTCAGACTGTTTGATGAAAATTGAGATTTTGTCAGATAATTTGCTGCACTGAATCAATTGAAAGATCACCAGAAGGAATACACCTGTGGAATATGAAAACCATACCTCCAATGGTTCAAAGTTTTGGCTATGATTAGCATTTTTCTAAAAGGTCGAACATAAAAATCAATGTCACAAGGTTATAAATTATGATATCAATGGAAAAAATCACCACTAGGAACACACACATGTGATACATGTATATCAAAGCTTTATCTTTATTATACAAAAATGAAGGTCAATGTGAAAGCCATTATGAAATTAGATCAAATGTAGGTAAAACTTGACAGTCAGTGTCACACGGTCATAAATTATGGTATCAATGGAAAAGTGTCACCACAAATAACATAAATGAGAAATATGGAAGTCCTAGCTACTATTGTTCAAAAAGTTATGGTTAAGGAGTAATTTTTGGAAATGTAGGTCAAATGTGAAGGTCAATGTAACAAGATTAGTGGAAAATCAGTGGAAAGGTTTCCATAAGAAACACAAACATGAAATATGAAAACACTGGTTGGTATGGTTGGAATATTATGTCAAATGTGAAAGATGTCCAAAAAGAAAAAGACAGACAGGACAAAATTAATATGCCTTGATCTATCGATCCTGAGGTGTAAGAATCATAATTATACTGACCTGAGACCTGAACTGGTCCTGCATCATCATAGAAGAGTCACCAGCACCAGGGTGATGTGGGTGATGTTGATGGTGATGTGGGGTGTGATGAGGGTGACCCATCATTGGCCGAGGATGAAGATGAGGAGGCATCCCTGGAGGCATGGGTTGACCCATCCCTGATACAGGTGGCATTTGCTGGGTATTGGGAGGGGGGATGTTAGTGGGTGGAAACCCATGTGGCATTGGGATACGATTGTAATCCATAACTGTTTTTGTATCTGTTGTCTGCACTATTCCATTCCGTAGTAGGAATTCGGGTTAAATCACATCCTGTAAAACAATAATAGGAATCTTCAGCAAATGTATTGATTGAGTGATTATTGTTCTAAGTCACTCTGCAACTATTTCACATATATAGTGACAGCATCTGCTTGATACATTGCATAGAAATTCATATCTTTGCAACGGACCCACCCAAGGCACTGAGAGATCTTTTACGCACCACACCTACTGTGACAAAGGACCTCGGTTACCTGTCTATCCAAAAGACGAAAGTTGATGTGCCCATGGCAGGAATCAAACCCTGGACCTCTAGGTCACGAGCCTAACACCACATCCACTAGGCCAAACCAGCCCTCAGCAAATGTACAAACCATCTTATTTAAAAATGGCATGCCAATGATCAAGTCAAAAATCACAATACATGTATCCTAAATCATCAAAATTAAGGCCAAAACAAAGAAATATCTTGATTCATGCCTCCTGATTGAAAAAATGGGGTAAGATAAGATACATGTACAGAGTCTTGTATCTATTACAAAATAAAGAATATATAATGGGAAAACCTTAGTGCTGTGGCATTTATGGTGATAAAATTAAAATCTTTGTACAACGATAAGAAGCAAAATTTTCATCCTTTTTTCTAAAAGTTTTGTCAACTGTCTACATGCCAATGGAAATTATTTCTTAAAAAGTAACTTCAGCCCAATTTCTAACAAAATCTGATGGTTTAAACATAATTACCCTGCATCACATTCCTGTTTCTTAATGTTAATCCAAGTCATCATGGTAATCTTTAATAAAACAATTACACCTCTTTTTAGGAAGCGACAGTTAAAATTCGCTCTAACCATGACAAGAAAATCTTGGGCACCGCAATATTTTACTAGGGAACATTCAGTCTTGTATTGCGAAATTATCCATTACGTTATTGACAGACGAAAAAGACTGATGTTTAAACAGTGTTTAATGAATTTCTGGATTAACCCAAAAGCTTTACAGTGACATCTTTTGGGCCAATATTACTGATGAGTAAGAGCAGCTTCCCCTCCCTATAAAACCTCCTTTTCCCCTAAATCTGACCTACACTTTCCGCAGAAATAAAATATTTCCTTCATAGACAGGGTTCATTATTCAATAACAGGTTTAGATCATTCCATAACCAGGGCTCGAAATTTATGTATGTCCGTAAGTCCGTGACTAATAAATTACGCCACGGACTAATAGATTTCTCATTGTATAAGTCTGACAGACTAATGAAAACTCGGTGATACCCACTCAAATCCTCTCACCCGCCCTGCAAACGATATGACTGAAAACTTATTTTTCTGGAAATCCGGTAACCTATTTTTAGTAACAATGCGGAGTATCGCAACTACTAAAATCCGTCACGGTTTGCATTTAGTAACTTACCAAATCTATTATTCACGATGTGGGCTCTTTTTTGTGGGCAACTTGCATCACAATTATATGACGTCATAACAATTACAAAATGCGCGTGTATGTTGGCATTATTTTAGTTGCAATATTTTCCGTATTTGCCGAAAAGTACATGGAAAGTAACAAGAGTCAGAGTCGCTGGTGCGCTTCGTTGAAACAGGTTATAGAGCAGCTTCTATACGTTTTCGAATGACACTGACGTTGATTTGCATGGTGATCGTGGGGCCATAGAGAAATGTGGCAATATATTTAGCCATCCTTCCTTTATGGACGAGAAGGAGCTAGAGGCATATGTGCCCCACAGTGTCTTGAAATGTTAAATCTGACAAATGAAATGTGTTTACCCTGAAATTAAATCAATTTAAAATGAATAAATAGTCTATTTTTCTGCGGACTAATAGATTTTTGTGCGGACTAATGGATTTTGTAACCGATTAGTCCTCCAGACTTGTGCTTGAAAAAGTTAGTTTCGAGTCCTGCAGATGCTGATTGGGGAATATACTGCTCCAAAATGATGCCCAGTGTTGTTATTTAACTGAACTAGTTTGAATAACTGATTAAAATAGTGGTTTCCTCATTGTACCTGTAAGGTAGTATCGGCCAGGTGAAAAATAATTCAAAGTGCCTGAGTCTATATCTAGTGATCACCGATAGAAAGAATGGAATCATGTTTACTAAACATATTGTCCAGTACCGATAAGGCCCATCGGCATCACTATCATTAGTTCGTAAACACCTGCATTCCCCACTTCATTTTTGTGAAAATTCAATTATGAAAAACAGAGGTATGCTTTAAGTTGCCGACATTTTCCGTAGATACTGGTCTACAAAACGATAAGTTTCATGTGCCATTGTGATCATAGTCATTGATAAACAAATTGAGGAAATCAAAAGAAGTCTTCAGTCATGTTTACAAACACCTGTAAAATCCCAGGTCAACACGTGGCCGGCCGCCATCACATGCATGTCAATTAGTCATGAAATCTACCCGATCCTACACTTTTTCGTAATCATTGTCTTCAATGATATCTGTGACATTAAATGCATCAATTTCCACATCCCTATTATCGTTTCCAAAGACTTATTTGAAGAGAGTATTGAGTTGTGTTTATAAATCCGCCATCTTAGAATACGAATTTTGATCTCACCTGTTCCCACATATTAATATATACGAACAAATCAAATTTAAGGTGACGTCATGGAATTTTTTTAAGATAGGAATTCTATCTCCATATATCAAGTCTATTTATAATGTGTACAACGACTGAAGGCTATAAATATGATCTAAAAATAAGTTATAATCGACCTAGTTGTTACCCGGAATATTCTGGGGTCAGCTCACAGCGTGTGTATTTGATTCTTAGAATATTCTGGGTTCAGCATGACTAGCAGGGACTAAAACTAGCAGTCACCCGAGACAACCACTTTTGCTTCCAGGCCCCTGAAATCCTCCTACTTGATCGTCCAAGTGGCGACTAAAACTTCTTCAATGTTAGGAAACTTTTCACTGATAGTTCAATCATATTTTGAGTCGTTCGAGCGCTTCCTTTGTTGATATCAATGTTTTTTGGGTGCTTACATTATCTCCATTTGTCAAATGTTTGAAGTCACGAAGGACCCACACTAAAACTAGTACGTGGACGCCGACTTGGAAAACAAAACTATTGATTTCTCTAAAAGTTCGGAATATTCCTTAGTATTTATTAACATTTATCAATAATATTTCTCAGTATTATATTCATATATTGTATAGCTCCATGGTGACTTCTGCCACATAACTGAGCCAGTAACTCCTCTTTTTTCTTAGTGAAACTAGTATTACTGAGGTAAGGTTTAAATATTTACTTTAGTACATCTTTAATAGCAATAAATCAAGGTTTTTTTGTCTGACTTTCTCAAGTCAGGATTGGAATTCAATTGTGTTACGATCTCGTAGACCAGAGGGTAACGGGAGTTCTTGCACCAAAACTTTTTCACACCTAAGAATTTTCGTATTCGGAAGTTTCCATCCGGGTGTTTTTGCCCCACTTACAATTATAATAAGATATATGAATGAATTTGATTTCCAAAAAAGTGTGTAAGGAGTGGGGATGGCGCAAAAGAATCGACAGTAATGAGATACAGAGTGAAGGGGAAGATGTCCAGGAGATATGCGAGTATGGCATGCAGATATAAAAAAAGAACACTCAGACAGAGAGAAGTAATGGAGAAAGAGAGAGAGATAGATAGGGACAAGGATACATGTAGGAAGAGACTGGGAGAAGAGCAAGAGGATAAAGATTCAGAGGTGTCAAGAGTGAAAGTGATGTGACAAAACATATTTTTGAGAATGAAAGAGAAAATTTTTAATGTTTAAAGTACATGTGTAATTGGAGTTAAATTTAAGTAAGTATACAAACTGTATATCTGAGGAATTGTCAATTGAATGAAGTTCGAAATAGTTAGGAAAGTCTGCATTTATTTACGGGCTACCAAACACTACTCCAGGCTCCTAATTTTTTAAATCTAGGGGCCCAGGTGGCTACCATGTCCAAACAGTTAATTTTAGTCCCTGACTAGGGTTAATATTGCAGGCTTAAGTGTCACCTACAGTTGGCTGAAGTTGCAATTGGAAAGGGCAGAAGTTGTAAAAGGTCCAGCCCCAACTGAACTGGAAAAGACAGAAGTGACTGTTTCTAAACCAAATTCCACACTTCGATTTGTGCCTGCCCCAAAATACATTTCATTCAACACAAAAAGACACAAAGTTTCAGACATTCTTTTGTCTTCTTTGCATTGCATTAAGTCTTAAGATCTCATCACTGTGAAAGCAAAGGGGTTGTCAACCTCAACGATAGTCAATACACACCAATGCAATGTCCGACATCTATCCAACAGGTTGGGTATAGGTTCAAATCGGGGTATATACCCCGATTGAGGTAAAATACCCTGATTGGGGTATCAAAATTCTTATCAAAAATAATTTACTTCAAAATTTCAAATAAGTAATTACAAGTTGCATCAAGCCAGCGTGGCCTAGTGGTATCACGCTGGACTCTAATTTCTATTGAAACTGTCGGCTCATACCTTCACCACCGTTTCTATATCACCATTCATATTTTGTGTGGGAAAACTTTGCTGATAGAAACTGGGTCATTGCATCCAAAAAATGGAGTGACAGGCACAAATCACTTACCTTTTCAGCTAATTAAATCCTTAACTATTCATATCTATCCATTTTCTTGTAAAACAATCCATGTATACTCAAATACATACATCCCAAAATATTTGGTGTATTTCTCCATTACTTTCAAACGGCCATGTTTAAACTAGATGGAGTGTGCATGTGTGAGGCCATGAGGTTAAATAGGTAAAAAAAAATTAAAGCCTAATTTTTTTTTCATGAAATCCTGCCAATTAAATTGCAGATATCTTAAAAACACTTTGAATACAAATAATTAATAAATGTCTAGGAAAAATTCAGTGAAAAACAACCCTTTTCTTCATTTTTATAACCATGTTTCCCTTGGATGCCCCCAGTAATTAGAACTCTTCAGCCAGCGAAAACCACATATTGACATAATTTAAAATGGCTGTTTGGAAGTAATGGAGAGCTACACCAAATATTTTGTGATGTATTTATTCGAGTATACATGGATTGTTTTTACAACAAAATGGATAGATATGAATAGTTAAGGATTTAATTAGCTGAAAAGGTAAGTGATTTGTGCCTGTCACTCCATTTTTTGGATGCAGTGACCCAGTTTCTATCAGCAAAGTTTTCCCACACAAAATATGAATGGTGAAATAGAAACGGTGGTGAAGGTATGAGCCGACCATTTCAATAGAAATTAGCTGGACTCCTGATCGGGAGGCCGGGGTTCGAGTCCAGCTCTGGGCATTTTGGATGAGACAGTAAATACCGAGGCCCCGTGTCGTGGTATGCATGGCACATTAAAGATCTTGTTTCTCAGATCTGGTAAAGATTAGAACAGAAGCCTTTGTATAAACGTTCTTCCACTTTTAGTGATATGATGCCACGTGAAAATACATCTTTGAAATTTAGAAAACATCATACTTTTGATAAGAATTTTGATACTCCGATCAGGGTATTTTACCTCGATCGGGGTATATAACCCGATTTGAACCTATACCCATCCTGTCCAAGACTAAATAAATTTTATTAAAAAAGGCAGAGGCATTTCGAGAAAAATAGTGTTCAAGACTCCAAACATAGGAATCTAATGAATGAAAACACCAAATATCATCATAAATCCTTATAGACGACATATGTATACCAAACTTACAATCGATTTACGCATGTGTTTCTCCCTCGCACAAAAACCTTTCACTTGTACAATTTATTTTGAAAACTGAACCCGAATTTCGCTTTTTTCCCCCTTTTTTAGGGTAGGCATAGAAGTCGTAATCCGTAGTCCGTACTCCGCACGCGCGGGTTTTATAAGTTCCAGGGAGTTGGATTAGCACTCGCCCAGTCGCATTTGCGACTGAATTTGGCGACTGAATAAAATTGTGTCCCGCAAAATATTCGTGTTCTTCTTTTTCTGTTCCGATACTTAGTTTGGATCCAAAGTAATCGTAATCATTTTTGCACTTATCAAGATTCAAAAGTGAGATGCTTTATAACCCGATGTTATACCGTTACACACGATGATCGTATACGTAAACAAGAATTTGCTATGTACACATAGATCTATACATGTTATATGTGTACCCAACGGTCATGTACATGTACTAAAGTATACAAATTTCTGAATACATGATGGACATGTGAATAGCTGTACGACGACAACAGCTGTTTTACATTATGGCCGTGTACTTAATATTCGTGCATATCTATATACACGACTCTCGTGTGCAAAAATAAACAATAAATATGAAAAAAGTGTTTTTGAAGATTACCTACAGGAAGTTAAGGTCATATCCTACTTATTCAGTTTCAGGATAAATTTGCTTAAAAACTGAACTAGTTTCTTCTTATGGTCTATCACAGAGACTCATGGTGACGTCTGATGTGGTTACCAAATGAAAATTTGGATTTTTCCATCTTCCTTGATTGACTGATTCAAACGGCATTTTTCATTGCCAGGTATAGGCAAAAACAAACATTTCTCAATATTTTCTTTTATGGCGGACACTTTCTCTTCATATCTTTATTTAAAATAAAATATATTGGATGCATAATCACTTGAATGAAACAAAGAAATTGAAACCTTTTCGGTGAAAAGACAGAGAAAATCTGTGTTTGCGATATTCCTGGCAACCCTGGAGCTTTATTCATTACTTAATTAGAGTTATCTTCCTTGTCATCAACTGCATTTGATAATACAAAGATACAAAAGTTTTGCGAGCCGGATATGTCCTTAATATGGATGGGTCCTTTGTAAGATTGGTATGCAGTTTTCTTCCTGCTATATAACGTAAGGTACTAAGTATCGGATACAGTCGCACGTTTGTATCCAAATCACTGTAAGTTGCCCCCATGTAGTCTTCATTGGCTAAAAATGTTTTCGAATTAAACCAACTCCCTAATAACCTTGGTTTACTTTAGTGAAGGGAAGAATTTGTCTCTTAGATTCATTTCTTGGTTTCGTCCTCTTAGGGGTTCTGGTTCATAACTATTGCAATCTGACAAAATTTGAAAAGCTATATAACGATTTCCTGTGATATGTGTATTATTTATGTAAATCATGCCATGGCAGTGATGCAACTTGCATTTTATTCTTTTCATTGTCACACGTGCATTTTATTTAAATTTGAATAGATATTATATAAACCATTTTCAGGTGGGCTTATAAACCGGTTATCACACCAAAGAGTGACATTTCAATTGACCGCCGTAAGTCGGTACCGCAACTCCCCTTTGTTAAAATGCTTTACAAAGTTACTCGTCATAGGCCAAAATCAGTTGGAGTTACGCCGTAGTGTCAACCATCTTGTGAGTCAAACCATGCTTTTCCTTCATAGTTTTACCATTATCAAACAGCTCATTTGAAACAGGTATCCCTAACTTCTCGTTGATGTTTCTGTGACAAATTGAAAACAGATGATGTATCGACAAATTTGGAAATAAAATAGCCGGTGTACATTTTGAAACCGTGATGAAGAATAATTAATTTTGATTGAATTATGCATGAAAGTACCACAGAGTTTGACACCCAAGATGACCGATGCCATTGGGAGATAACTCCCATAAATTCGCCGGAACGAAAATTTTCGTTAGATTGATTGATTGAATATTGTTTTACATCACTCCACGAGTACTTCACGTGTGTGGTGACGGCATCTGTCTGCTGCATTGCATACAAATTTAGATCTTTGCAACGGACCCACCCGAAGCAGTGAGGGATCTTTTACATGCAACGCCTACCGTGACACGGGACTTCGGTTTTTACTGTATCATCCGAAAGACAACACTGGTACGCCCAGGACAGGTGTCGAACCCGGGATCTCTCGATCACGAGCCGAGCACCTTATCCACTAGGCCACACCGGCTTTTCTCGTTAGAAGTTAATATCTTAAATTAGTAGGTAAAAGTAGACGGTGAAATTCTTGCCTGATAGCTATCTATAACTCAAGACGCTTGTGAATATTTAAAAAGACCTTGTCTTCATTTACGTTCTTTTCTTTTCTGAAAATGAGCCGAAATATTCGAGAAGTTTTGGCAGAAACAGTAACGATAAATTGAAATTTTAAAGGATTAGAAAATTAGTTTATATTGATTTTATCTAGAAAATCTGTTAATTCAACGACCAATAAACAATAGAACTTTTATTAACTATATAAATAGATATATACTCACACTTAAAATTCTAATCTAATTTGATTTTATATAAATAATTCCTCATCTGTCCTTCTAATGAGACAGTATGAACCTATATCATGGTATACGTTGACCCGTATAAGATTCTTCACTGCAAACTGAATATACAAAAGTTGTGAAAAAACCCCAAAATGATAATGCCAAAAGGAAGCCCACAGAAGAAGTAATCAGTGTTGTCTACATTTGTAAGTGGTTGATGGAATTTTTTCTAATGTAGCGGTTTTTTTTTCATTTTGGCGAAGGTTGGGGGGGGGATCTGTTCAACAGGCAGAAACGATAAGGCCAACACCTTCCTAACAGCCTGGCACCAATGAAACGCACAACTATGTACTGGTGCATCTGCAGATATTCTGTGTATCGCTCTCCATAAGCCCTCTTCGAAGTCTGACACCACTTCCTTCAATGCAATAGTCCCTGGTAATAAGTCCAATATACCTATGAAAACCTAAAACGTTAAAGAATATGCATGTTATGTTTATGAAGACTATTATTACATCTGGGCCTAAAATATTCAATTAGCAAATAAAACATAGTATAATTTACATTTACATTACATTATTTTGGGATAGATAGGATGCTTATGTTAGAACTCACCTTTTTATAATCTCGCTTACTCTTACCAAGCACAAGGACAAAATATCAGGTAATTGCTTCATGTCTTCTCCCGATCGCACGAATGCATGAATAGATTTGAGTTGGTAGAACGGTCTCCTGACTGTCTTATATACCACGTCTTGGCATTAGTAAGGAGCTGGAGCTGTTGGTTGATGACCAAAAGCAGAGGTAGTTTAGACCCCGATCTCACATCTTCACGGTAGAAGATGATCTCTGTGTGTTTTGCGATGAAATCCTCATCAACCTAAAACAAAATATATACAAAAGAGAAAACATAAGACATCTGACCAAGCTGTATGACACAAATCACCAAGGAGATGCACACAAAACATGATAATACAATGTAGTAAAATATACACAGAAGAACATTAGAAAAATATTCGATTGTGCTGTGGTTACGATACCGACTTAGGACGGTCAATTGAAGTAACAAACGTTACTGAATTGGTGTGGTTAACTGGTTTACGGGCGCCATCTTCCCACTTACCGCAAAAGCAGCAAAATTAAAGGACATACATTTAAAAGTTTATAAATAATCCTCCATATAGAGAGCAAGGATCAACAGGTTTTTCAAGAAAAGAGGTTATAAATTTTTTATACACATGAAACGTTTATAGAATAATATGTTGCTATTAAAATATGAAAGGCGACGTCAGCATAAAGAAACCGTACTCAGCCCGTCTGTAAGCGAGCTCAGATCCTTGATTTGTAGGAGTCCTGACTAACAGTCAGAGACGACGAGGCCGAGGACCTTGCCTCCTCTGAAAAAGTTTGGACAAAGTCCGTCATAGAGTCCCCACCGCCCTGTTAGTCAGCGTGTAACGCTCAAGTATTAGTCTGTATTAGGTTGTAGAGGAATACGATTATCGATACCCCACTTAAGCGTGAAAAACAATATTTAAGATAGTCCATACTATTTAAGATGAGACTGAATTATTTAAAGCTAAAAGCAACATTATTTAAAATGAATATAAAATTTTTGATTATCTATTTTAGATATTTATACCCGAAAAGAAAGATCTGTTAGGTTGTCTGGGTTGGACTGCTCTCTTTTCATGCTTGTTGTCCGGAATTACTGGGTAGGGTTTTTTCGGGATAATTCTGGTTCCCGCGAATCAGAATACTCTTGAAAGATTTGGTCAACGAGTGGAGTTGCGGGTACGAGTGGTCATTTCATGTCATTGTCGTATACTTTCTTCTTTACAGTAATGACAGTCAGGATTCCAGGTTTGGATTGGCGTGTTTGGTGTTGACCATGGATAGAGAAGACATTTTGACGTTTCGTAGGTGTACAATCACAGGACATGTCTGAACTTTGTTCCTAACGCCGCATCGCCACACAACTGGGTTATCTTTGTTCTGTCTCAGAAATAAAATGAGAAATCAATTAGTACACAAAAAGCGCAAATTTTATCAATATTTTATCATCCTGTGGAAATGTCACCAATAGATAATTGGATCTATACTATCAACATTTACCAATTAAGATTAAAATCATTATAGAATATGCATAATGATAATTCATTTTGTATGCAAACATTATTCACTTTTCGGTCATTTTGGCTTCAACACTGCTCTTCAAATATTATATCTTATGTGAATTCCAATCATTCGGCCACGAGCATCACTGAAGAGACATAATTTGTCAGAATGCGCATATGGTGCACAAAACTGAAAGGTATATATGTTCTATATTTATTACAATATATTTATCTTAAACACGTACGTAAATCCCTCGCTGCTAACAAATTTACGTTTTCCTGGTTGAGTGGTTCCATCTGTAATCGTATATGTGATTTCTGCCTCTGTTTCACTTACAAAAGATGGGGCGTCATCTCTGAGGTTGTCTTCCTGTGGATAGTTAGGCGTCTCGAATGGTACCTTAGTGACGTGAAGTGAAGAAGAAGTGGAATGGTTGTGTAATTTAAGTACGAAATGGTTCCATCTAGATCCAGCCTGGTACTTTCGACATTGGTGTTGGTGAAAAAATTGCCATCTTTGCAGTCATCGCATTGGAAGTTAATGGTATTGTTCCTAATCATCTTGCTAAAGTCGTCTCTGTTAATACATGGAATTGTAACGAGAAAATATTTAATACACATGTTAAAGGGTTCCTTCGTATGTTTTTAATACCAGAAACCCTTGTAAAGAGATTAATATTGGTCGATTATAATAGAAATATTCTTGAAAAACACTGAGGAATAAAATATTAGAAAGTTGCGTTTATGATGCTGAAAGTTAAGTTTTTTAACATGGGAACCTATGGGAAAAGGAATCACGGCGAAATACCTTTTTCTCAAAAATGCAGTTTGACCTCATTTTCGTATTCCTGCAGTCCACTTAACATAAACACATCAAGTTTGCCTCAAATTTTGGTTCAAAGTACCTAGAATTTTCAAATTTGAAATTTCTAGAAAATAGAGGTTGGGGGGGGGGGGTTAAATTTTGAAAAGTTTAACAATTTGATTTTGTTTACTTTGCATGGATGACTTATCTATATTTCCATGGAGTTGGATATTCAAGATATTTGAAACAGTATTTAAAGAACTTTACTTCAATTTTCTAGATAAACATATGTCTAAATGTTTGCAGTCCCTCCTCCTCCAGAACTTTAACAGTTTATTGAAGGTCATCAGTCTTCATTTCAATCCTGCTGGAAAGGGGGGGGGGTCAACCTACAAATCCTGCCAAATTTTAAACGTAAACAAGAACCCCTTTTTAGGGTCATAAAATCTTTACATTAATGATATGAAATTAAAATTCATGATTTTACAATTGAATCAATTTTTATTTATAGATTGATCAAATAATTTCATCCAATCAGAGCCTCTTATACACTGAAGTAGAATAGAAGAATTCATTTTCTTCCAACTCACATGTAGTTTATATACTTTTTAATAACAATTAGTAAAACATACTTAGATAATGATGGTAACTTAATTGTCATAGAAATGATAATAGAAAATAAACAATTTACGTTCATCGTGTGTTCGTGCCTGTATATTTATGTATTTACTTCCTCGACATGATAGGTTGTTTAGCGAAGGGTGTATCATGAAACCAGGGGGCGCTTACTCATCCCGGGCTCACATCGATTTTATTTGGGTTGGCATTTGTTTGAATATGACACTATACCCGATATTGTTCTTTTATTCCATGGACTATGAGATATGGTTTACCCTTCGGTACTTCTTTGTTTTTTTACTTAATGTATATGGTCCAAATTCAGACAAACTAGAGTTTTATCGAAAAGTGGAGGACATAATGGATAACTTCGTAGTGAATGGAGATTTTAATTTAGCAGTATCCAGTAGTATTTTAGTAGATCCAGATGTTGACTATTATAACTATTTCATATTAAGAATCCAAATGCAAGAAATACTGTTTTGAAAATGACAAAATACGAAAGTAACTGGTGTCACATGACTATGGCACTAACAACAGTGTACCACAGTGGACATCCACAGACCCCTGAAATTCAGAGGTGAGACCAGGTGCCCGGGAGGAGTGAGCGTCCCCTGTTTGGCTAGCCACACCCGCCGTGAATGTCCTTACAAACAGACGAAACAACAATAATTCAACACTGTATATATAATGAATAATACCTCTCGAAAAATAAATGAAAATGTTAAAAGATTTACATGGAGAAAGGAAACATTCATTAAGCAAACCAGATTTGATTTCTTGTTTTAAAAAACTTTTTATCAGAAATAACAAAATCAGATATGGATGCAAGTTATCAATCAGATCATTTAAATATTAAATTAATTTTATAATTTAAAAAGGGAAAGGCTTGTGGAAAATTAATAATTATCTGCTGAAAGATCAAACATATGTTAATACGATTAAAAAGAAGATTTTGGACGTGAAGAAGCAATATATGCCAACACTATATAATCTCAATAACAGAAAATATTGAAAAATTGCAGTTTATGATAAATAATCAATAATTTTTAGAAACGTTATGGCTTGAAATAAGAGGAGCTACTAATCATATGCAAAATATAAGACAACCCCCCCCAAAAAAAAAAACAAACAAACCAAAAGCAAAAACAAAACAAACCAAAAAACCTTTTATAGAAAAGAATTTACTAAATGATATTAAACAATTGGAGAAAAACTATAAAAGAAAAAGTATTGAAGGGTTAGAAAAGAAAAAAAAATGATTTAGAGAAACTGAGGAAAGAAATGGTGAAAGTTTAATAAGATCTAATTTCAATGTATTAGAGAGGGTAAAAATTCATCAAAATATTTTTGACATTTATTAAAATAATACCGAAACTGCAAATAGCAATTAGAAGTTTTGTATTCAAGACGTACTTAAAGAGGCAACAAATTTCTAGTTTTTCAGCAAATCATTGGAATTCCCTTGGGTACAAACTGTGCCCCGCTTCTTGCTGACATTTTCTTATATTAATCCGAAGCGGAGTTTACTCAGACCTTGCTCTCAATAGAAAGAAAGCGCCTTGCATCTCAGTTTAACTTAACTTACAGATACATAGATTATGTCTTTTCTAACTTTAAGAATTACCTACACGAAATCAAATCTATCCCCACGAACTGGAGATCAAAGAGACAAGTGAGGGTGACAGATCTGCTTCGTACTTGGATATATTCGCGCCTTGCAGAATGATTTATGACGTTCTGGAGGGCGAATGAATGACTGTTCGACAAATCCTATTATGACGTCACTTTCACCATTTTCTTATATTAATCCGAAGCGGAGTTTACTCAGATCTTGCTCTCAATAGAAAGAAAGCGCCTTGCATCTCAGTTTAACTTAACTTACAGATACATAGATTATGTCTTATAATTCTAACTTTAAGAATTACCTACACGATATCTATCCCCACGAACTGGAGATCAAAGAGACAAGTGAGGGTGACAGATCTGCTTCGTACTTGGATATATTCGCGCCTTGCAGAATGATTCATGACGTTCTGGAGGGCGAATGAATGACTGTTCGACAAATACTATTATGACGTCACTTTCACCATTTTCTTATATTAATCCGAAGCGGAGTTTACTCAGATCTTGCTCTCAATAGAAAGAAAGCGCCTTGCATCTCAGTTTAACTTAACTTACAGATACATAGATTATGTCTTATAATTCTAACTTTAAGAATTACCTACATGAAATCTATCCCCACGAACTGGAGATCAAAGAGACAAGTGAGGGTGACAGATTTGCTTCGTACTTGGATATATTCGCGCCTTGCAGAATGATTCATGACGTTCTGGAGGGCGAATGAATGACTGTTCGACAAATCCTATTATGACGTCACTTTCACCATTTATATACATTCCTGTGTGCATTAGGACCTTCACCTCATTTGACAAGTTTCCATATAGCTATTCCGACGGGAGTTGTATACAAATCGGAGACGCTCACTCTCCGCGGGCACCTGGTCTCACCCCGGAATGTTGTATTTTCCTTGGTTGGCCACGGTTGGTATGATTGTTTGATTTTTGTTAAACGTCACACCACGAATATTTCACGTATATAGTAACGGCATCTGCCTGATGCCAATTCCATAATTTAACCTCCCCTTTTAGACTTCGACACTGGATGGGTTAACTGCAGATTTTTAAAAAATTCTTGGTTACTGGGAACGTTGATGGTTAATTGTTTAAAGTATGGTTTTGGAGATGGAAAGCTATCTGTTACACAAAGGAAAGGCACCATTACATGTATATAAAAATAATAAATCTAGATATTTCATGAAGAATTGGAGTCCTATAACCCTTCTAAACATATTTCATTTGGATCAGGAGCAATTGTTTATCGTATAAAGACAGTTTAAGATAAACTTATAAGTAAATAACAAATTGGAGCCATCGATATAGATTTGTAGACAGGGTGATTCAATATTGCCATATTCATTTATAATCTGCAGAGATTCTTTCCATTAAAATACGAAATAACCTCAAGATAAAAGGCATAACTTCGGGTAGACTGCAATACAAGATGACTCAATACACATATGATACTTTGCTTACAACAATATGTATCTAATGTAATTTCCCATCCCATTTTCTACAGAAATATTCTAAGGTTCCGATAAGTTTATCTCGTTGGGTTCCACATTAGTGAAATGCCTTCGTGATCTGCAATACCTGGAGATCATAAAAAATTCAGTAAGTCTTGTATTGAGCCTTTCTACAATCTTGTACAGAGCTTTTTATTTGCTGTACACGATGACCAACAGGCGGGTAGAAACTATATGGTGTGCCTTATTGAAACCTTTTTTAAAGGAGAAATGGTCCTGAACTTCATTCCCTTTACTATTAATTGGGACCCTTTCAGATCAAGGGTCTGAGCCCGCTTCTTGATTAGCAGAGCATGGTTTACTCATGTTGATGTCAGTTGATATATTTATGGTCTTACTCAGCATTACTATAGGTGTTTATATTTTTATGTCCTCTCAACTCGGGAAACTTGTTGATCCTTGCTCTTTATATGGAGGATTATTTATAGATTTTTCAATGTATGTCCTCTGCTTTTGTGTAAAGTGAGAAGGAGGGCCCTGAAATCAGTTATCACTTCAAATGATTAACTACTGACATATCAATTGATCGTCCTAAGTCGCTATCGCAATTTCACTTTAATTGAAAGTTTTTGTGATGTTCTTATGTCTGCATTTTTCAAATCATTACATTATTAACAGTGTTTTGATTTCTGTCATACGACAGAGTCAGATGCTTTTATTTTTTCCTTTGAGTGTTGTGATTTTTGTACTGGATATATGCCAAAAACAGTTCATGAGGGGTGGACAGGGGGTAGTAGCAACCCCAGGCCAATTTTGCAGTGTATTAATATCTTTATGTGCTTAATGTATTTGGACAGAGCTCGGTGAGATACACTCAAAACAGTTTTCCTTTTGCTAATATCTCTATCATATCAAAAGTTATGGCAGTCTGAGGATGCCAAAATTTTTACCTTTTCATGGAATTATTTATGGTGGATTTCGCGACAGGGAATGAACGGACATTTCTGACATTTTAGAATTTTTGTCATTTCTTTGTCATTTTTTTTTACCTCGGGTAGCCCTCTTTCCCTCGCACCCTATCCCGTTCTCTCCTTCCTCCCCCTCCTACTTCTTGTCTAACCCTCATTTCAGTAATATATGACATCGATATAATGGACTAAAAGGGTATGATATAGCTGGGATGGGTTTGACTGCTAAAGAATGGAACACTTCCCGAAACAGGATACTGACAGAATACTGCTATATACATATTAAATGTATAAAATTGTGAATAAGATTATTGGAATCCCTATGGGCACTAACTGTGCTCCCCTTATAGCAGATTCTATTCCAAACTCGTAACGTTTTTACCTTATTGATAATTGACTTCTCTTAATATCTTAATGATATTTTATCATTTACATTTATCCACCTGAGGCCAGTTGTTCGAAACTTTAACCACTCGTTAAGCTAACCAATGGTTAAATTTCATCTAAAAATATCTCTGAAATGCGAAGAATTTAAGTCATAGTATGTGTACTGATTAGTAGCATATGAAACAAGCTTTGTAAAATAGTTTAGATTTTTATACAGAAATCTTATAAATTAATGTAATTGTCTCTCAAATTTTATCTTCAATAAAACGAAGCCAATATTTCTAATCAGGAAGCACCTTTCTTGCATGGACTTTATTAACAACAAAATTCATACAAACATATATGATACGCGTGATGACGATGGATTTTCTATTGTAAATTTCTCCTTCTTTAGATGGTGTCACTAGACATCATATTGTATTTATATTAGTCAATTTGATCGGTTTGCTAGAGTCTGCACTAACGTTCTTCATTTTCACGCAAAAAATCTCAGATCACTTTCAAACTTTTAATTCAGGGTTACAAATATCATAAACTTCGAAAAACTTTTGGTAAATGTTACAGATTTTATTCAGACATTGAATCTATTTTCAGAAATGTGACTTTTCAACAACACGTACCCAGCAGAATTTCTAATTTAATTTCTACGGTAATTTAGTGTACAAACTAAGGAAGGTCAAAAGATCCGATAATTTTATATAGACAAGTTTTAAAGTTATTAAACGCCTTCGATAACCCGATATCATCACCATAGGTCATGTATTGGGCCCCCCTACAGCCCTATACAGATTTTTACTTGAGCGTTGCACGGTGAATAACACGGCGGTGGGTGACAGGCCTTGTCCAAACCTTTTCCAAGGAAACAAGATCCTAAGCCTCGTCCCCTTTGACTGTTAGTCGAGACTCATACAAATCAAGGATCTTACAGACGGACAGAGCACGTTTTACGCATGTTGATGTCGCATTACATATTTTTGATTGTGATATATTATTCTATAAACGTTTCGTGGGAGAAACCTGTTGATCCTTGTTCTTTACATGGAGAATTATTTATATATTTTTAAATGTCCTGTTGCTATTGCGGTAAGTGGGAAAATAGGCCTCCGTAAACTGATTAACCACACCAATAGAATAACGTTTGTTACTTGGTATCGTTACTACAGTACAATCGAATATTTTTGTAATGTCGTTTTCTGTGTTAATTTTACTATTGCCATGTTTAATGTGCATGCCCCTGGTGATTTGTGTCATACAGCATGGTCAGATGTCTTCTGTCTTCTCTTTATGTACCAACGCATTGCTATTAAAGAACAACATTTCGAAAAATGGAAATTGGCATTAGAAACACACATGTAAAATAATCAAGCTTATGATTTTGTTTGAGAGTGGTTTTCTATTGACCACTACATTACTGTTTAACAACAACTTGTTTTGTTTTGATAATTCTGATTGGTCCACACGTTAGCGTTCAGACACGTATAACCACGGTATACCGTCCTCAAACGTATTACTGCATTGTACGTACTCTTTGTCCACATTGCCTCTGTCTCCACATATCCAAAATACTGTCTGTAACAACTTCGTTCAGTGCATTGTCCATCTGAAGTCTCGTATAAAGGACGATTTGCAAGTTCTACCATTCACGTGTTCAACTATTACAATCAAGTTGAACCAACAAAACTGACAACGTACATGACGTACCACCATGCAGCATGCTTTCCAGCATGTCCTTTCATCTCGCCGCACCGCAGCAAAACTGCCTGTTCAGCTGTTGCGATGCGATGCGATGTCAAGTCACTCATGTATGAATTAATTTGTGTTTAATAATTTAATCATAAAATTTTAAGAATATAAAAATGAAGAAACTTCTTATGTCAGTGCACTATATATGAATTCGTTTTTCTTAAGAATTTTTAACATGGCGCTATTCGACACTAGCAACGAGGAATTTGGGGGCAATGTCAAAGAGAAAAAGCCATGTTTGTGTTACAGTGAATTAGAACGGGGATAGACGTACTGTGTTTGATTCTTTTCCTGGGACAGGTATATCATGGTTATAACTCCAACTGTATAACCACGGTGTAACTGTCGGAAACAATCAAACACAGTCCATTTATCCTCTAATTGATGTATAAAAATCAATTCCGAAAAATGGAAGTTGGCACTAAACTATAACTTTATATATACCGTATTTACAAGTATATAATGCGCACCCCCAAAATCGAGGCAAATAAAATCGATAAGCGGTGAGTGATAATCTACAGTGGCGTAAAGTGGAGAAAATTCAGGGACGTATATATCTTTATACGTCCCTAACAAGTTTCATCCATATGGATATTATTGTTTTATTTAGGAATAGTTGAGCATGCGCTGACTCTCATGCTGAGAAGGATCAATCAGAATAAGTAAGTCTTGTTGGTGTTCCTTTTCCTGGCTTATTTAGTAGGCTCTTTTCTATCTCTGTTTTAGATTATAATCATAGAACAGAGGATTAAACATGAAGAATTATTTGTCACGCGATCGTATGTGTATTTCTATGATGTATTATTAATGTTGAATCTTTTAGTTTTTCTAAGTACTCGTTAGAAATGGAGGATGAGGGGAAAAGGTGTATCGGGACATTATGTTTTGTACACCGGGACAGTCAGCCCAACCTCATGAGAAAGATAGGAGGAGAAGGAACCTAGAGTCCGGAGTGCTCACTAATGCTGAGAATACTGAGGACGAGATGATCAAACTTAATTGTTCTTAAAAAAAAGTTAATTATACCAAGGTCGTTGCAATAAATGATACCGCAACTAAAGTAACGTTAGTATCCAACAGAGTATACGAACGACTTAACAACAATCCAAAATTGACAGTCTATGCGTGCAGCGATCAAGATGAGGCTTTTGAACCGGTGAACCTCGAAATAGGCGGCTATGAGGTAATGTTCTCGATGTTCACGGGCGAATTGTTTCGGCGATGTGCTGCATTTTTGCTGATTTTTCAGCAAGTGTGAGTGCAGTGGAAGACTGCTGCTTGGGTGTTCTAAAAGTCGGTGAACTGAATGTTCATTTAAGTCCTTTAATTGTTGAGATGCCCGAATTAATGGTAGCAGCTTTAGACCACCTGCTACGGTGTTCAGTG
This sequence comes from Pteria penguin, assembly GCA_035048485.1. NCBI lineage: Eukaryota > Metazoa > Mollusca > Bivalvia > Pterioida > Pteriidae > Pteria > Pteria penguin. The sequence goes on from CM068592.1 coordinate 22,561,665, forward strand.
TTCGCTTTAACGGTCCATGCCCCAGGGGTCTGCCAGGGTATCTGTGCTGAATTATTCATAACACAGCCACACCGTGGGAAAGGGACGTAAACTGGTGAGGCATTTACCTGTGACGATTTGGACCATGAGGGGTCCAGGTATGAAAAACAGTGAGTGGGGTGCCTACTCCTTTAGCAGATCTGACACAAGTACATTCGTCAGCACCCACGAAGGTGAGAGAAGAAGTGGTACGTCTTATGAGTTACGACTTAAGGAATTTCCTTGGTCTTCAACGCAAGATTCATACGGGAAACTCTAAGCCTGTTAAAAAATGCGGCGCACAGCGTTGGGGTTGTGAGCTGAAGAGGAGATCTTGAAAAGTGGGGTAATCCATCCGTCAAGTTCAAATTTGGTCTTAGTTCGTCGAAAAAATGTTGGTACCATGTGTTGGTGCATAGATTACAAAAACTGAACAGTATGACGGTCTAGGATATTTATCCTTCACCGTTGACAGAGGAGTGTATGTATGCTTTGTCTGGTAATGTATGGTTCTCTAAATTGGCTGCCAACCTGGTTTATTGGCAGGTGCAGGTGACGCCGGTGGACAAAAGGCTGCTTTCGTTACGAGATATTGGCTCTTTAAAATACTCGCACGAGTTTCTGCATTTCTCTGAAGTCCAGAAATGCGAAATATTCCTATTCGAAGTGGATTCTTTTAGTTTTTAAGTGGTGAATTTGCAAAGGGTTCACTTAGTGAAACAGTATATACAAAAGAATTAAGTTTTTTTTATATAAAATAGGGAAAAAGATATCTCTCCAAAGCCTTTTTGATGAAAATTTATAATGTATGTGCTAAAAGTTATGAAATGGCAATGACTAGGAAGCGATTGATGAAACCTGAATTAGATAATATATATGATAAAAAAGCAAAAGGTGCTCAATAAAGATCTGGTCATAACAACTTATAAATCACTCCAAATTTAAGGATTATCTTCTTCATGCATAGTTCTGTCTTTTGTTTGGCCAATATGGTTTTAACTCTGCTCTTCAAATATTTATATATTATTAGAAATGCAATCAGTTGGCTATAAGCATCACTGAAGAAACACATATTGTCTAAATGCACATCTGGTGCACAAAATTGTCGCGTATATATGTTCTAATATTATCTAAAGCAAATTGGATTGAAGAAGGCGTTGTTCTGAGTTTAGAAAAACAAACATCAAACTAGAAACCTGATAAAAGAATTAAGAATAGGTAAATGATAATGAATGAATTATAAATGAGATGTGCAGATTTTATTAAAAAATTTGATTCATAAATTATCATTAAGTCATATGAAATTATGAATTACAACACTTTTGTCAAATAAAAGACAGAAACAAATATGGGAAGAAATTCCTAAAATTTCAGAGTGTAAAACGGCCATTTTTAAATGGGAAATAATAATTCTCCGGGCCTCGATGGTTTGCCCAGTGAATTCTAAAATTTTTCCTGAGATTATATAAGTGAATTTTTTATTATGTTTTATGTGATATATTCTATAAAAACTCTGCTGTTATAATTATGATATTCGTTAAGGGCGAACGGAAAGACTTTAAGGTTATTTGCCCTTAAGTCTAATAAATACCGATTATAAAGTTATTGTTTTTATATTTGCTAGAGGATTGCAAAAGGTAATTAATGGATTGATAGGGAAAGAGCAGTCAGCATATGTAATAGGTCGTTATATTGGAGAAAATGCCAGATTTTTACTCGATGTTTTGGATTATTGTAATGATACTAATGCTGAAGATTTATTACGGTTGTTAGATTTTGAAAAACAATACAGTTGAATGGAAATTTTTGATTAATTTCTTTAAAGTGTTAATAAAATTTATCTTTAGTGAACTATATGCACATCGATGCACATGGATGCACATGGACTGTGTCCTTAGGAGCAGGATCTGCATATAGACTTACTAGCTGGTGCATTTAGGGCCTTTGTTAACCGGCAGACCGGCTACACTCACAACAAGCTGATGTTGGGGAGAGTGATGAACATCCCCGCTACCATTCTTCATGGCCCCAGGCCCTCCAGTCTATTCATTCTTTATCTCAGATTTCTGAAGTGCCAAAAGGACAACCCAGACAGTTCCTTACATTATGATTTTTAGGCCACTTATGAGCTGGCAGTAGACAAGTCACGTAGCAAACATGGGGTACAGGTAGACTCAGGACTCTCCCTTGGTATTCCGAGCCCATAGGGCTGTGAACTGGAAGCACAGGAGCGCATGTTGTTCCGGTAAGGTGGTGGGACATTTTCTGGAAAAACTTCTCCCACCAGGCCATACTGGGTGTCACTGCTGAGGATTATGAGGTCATAGTACTTTTGCTTTGGCATAAAGGAGCAGGGAGAGGGGTTTTGTGCTGTGTATCCTTATGGCCATTATACCCGAAGTTCTTTTTGTTTGCTGATTTAGCACTGTTTGTCTGATGGATTTGTGTACAAGGCTTAACGGTTGGTTGACCAGGTATTGTTGATATAAAAACATAGGTGATATATAATATGTATAGGTGATATCTAAACCCCCAACACAACGGGTATCTGACTGTAAACGTGAGTCAATTACCATTAATTTCATGACCGTCTTATTAAACATCGAACCCACATTCAGTGTAACTTATAATTGGATATGTAAAACTCTAGAAAATTCATTAATACATAGATCGTCGGAATTAGGAGACGTACGAGAACGAAGACTGTGAATCCATTCCATGGTAAATTAACATTTCGCTGTCATATTCTGATCAAACTCATGTACAAATGCTCAGCGAAAACGTGTTATACTTCAGTTTCAATGTAAAATGCGCACCCACGATAAATGTGCGCATTAATATATACACGGGTAATTACGGTATAAGACACACATTTGCAATTTTAATATACTATGGGATTTTGCTTGGACGTCTTTCTTTGCTAGGTATTCTATGCTTCACTATTCCGAAGCAATAGTTTTGGAGTTTTGTATGGTTTGCATGATAACATAGCGATCTGTCATTCAACTGTCATTCAACTTGATAAGACGACATATATTTGCTTCAAAATCTGGTAAAGCTGCTCCTTCTCTTTGAATTCAAATTCAAATCCTAGTATCTAAGGTATTCAGAAAATTTAACAAATTTAAGAATAAGCAATACCACTGTCCTTTCAAAGAACTTCATATCACTAATAAAAATGATTTAATTCTTAATAGAATTGTAAACAACACAATTTGTAGGCATTGCAACATTGTGCATCTAATTGACATGCATTGAAATCCACTCACCAGAGGAAGAAATGTTAATTAGTACGATATGTGCATAATGACATTTAAGACATGATATGTTAAAATACTTACTATAAGGGAGGAATTTATGATGTTTTGAAATACACTATTAGTTTTTATTGGTATTGCGCGTCACTGAAGAGACATAAGTTGTCGAAATGCGCATATGGTGTACAAAAATAATACTCGCATATATTGGATTTATGGATATTGTTTGAAACAACGTTGGGGACATCCTATCCTGTACTCTGTTTGAATAAGTAAATTTTCCGAAATACGGTAGCCCGTACGTGATTGCTGAAAATGAATCTACGATCTCAGCTCACTACTGACATCCCAAATGCGATTTCTCTCAATGTTGTTGTTAATAATAAATCAAAATTGATGAGCTATTTTGATTGAAAGAGTGGGTACCTCTGGTGGGTGCATTTAACAGAAAAGGAGATACTCAATTCTGACGGATCTCACTTCCTATTTATGTGGATACCTTGTTATGTATGCCTCCATGAATGCCATTAGCTACCAACTAATAAATTTACATCAAGTTTATGCGCCTACATAACTGACTGTTCTAAACGGTGAAATGAATATATGAATTTGTTTTTGAAAGAGCACGGTGTCTCTTACGAACATATATTGAGGCTAGAATGGAAAGCAAACAATATCTGAAGGAAAGGTATGCATAAGAGATACATATTATTTTCACAAATTGAATATAGATATACGATAATGTGACTGGCGTATGTTTGCCTGGTTCGAGTTGCATCGAATTGTTCGATTTACATCGACTGGTTTGAGTCGCATCGTTTTGTTAGAGTCACATTGATTGTTCATCGTCGTTTTATCTTTTGTAAGAGAGAGAGAGAGAGAGAGAGAGAGAGAGAGAGAGAGAGAGAGAGAGAGAGAGAGAGAGATTTGAGCAGTATATCTTTAAAGTATACATGTAGGTCTGTACCTGGGTGGTTTTGGCAGATTTATTGGTTTATTTAAAAGCAATTTTACATCAATCAGATGAGCAATGAGTAAGCTCAAACACAATTATTATTTGAGTGTTTAATGCCACCTTTATTTATATTATTTGAAAGACATACAAAACGTTTTGTAGAATATCAAGGAAAAATCTATGGATTAACATGAATATTCAGAAGTCACTGTAAAAATTACAATTTTCTACCGTATGATGTATAAAGTCCCAGCAAATAATCGACAGAAATCATAATAAAAAAGCTAAATACATCATTTGGTATGAGACATTTCAATGTCGCAAAGCTGTGGCAATGCTTTTACTACAATAATATTAAAAACAATCATAAAATACTGAACTAATTTCTTCTGTTAACCTTTTGCACCTACAGCAACGTGTCATGTTATACATTTGTGGATCTGAGGTGAGAAAGAATTATTCGAAGCAGTTTGGCTACCCGGTTCCATAAGATATAGAGTGAAACTGGTGATTAATATGTATGTAGATTTTGAACATACTTGAATCATGCCGTTTTAGGGATCACATAGCGGTGAACACTTCTAAGATTTCAACCTACGACGATACTGAAACACTTACCGAGCCATTCCAGTCAAATACATTGGCGTCAAATAATACAGATGGAGTTGATGATAAAGATGAATCAGGAAATCATCAAGGACGCAGGACAGATATTCTTTACTCTGTCGATGAGGTTCCCTCGTGGTATTTATGCTGCATTTTAGGATTACAGGTAAAACGTGTTTGTTCATAAGTAGAACCCACTGAATTCAATGCAAATACATATGTATATGTCACTGGTGTTATGTCTTAGTGGACATTCATGGACCCATGAAAATCAGGTGCCTATGAGGAGTTATAGTCTCCTGTTTGTACAGCGCCATCTTTCATGAGTTACTACATAGAGACAGGGTACTGGAGCACTTTAAGCATGTTTGAAAGTGGACACACAAATAGTATATTGACCTTTTGTAAAATAAAGAAAGTTTACTCTTCACCAAGAACCCCCCCCCCCAAAAAAAATAAATAATAATAATAAGAAGAAGAAGAATAAATAGATAAATAAATAAATGAAAACCTCTCAAAACTTGTCAATACGTGCAACATATCCATTACATATTATAGACATTTTAAAACGTCTATCATTGTATTGACATAAGTGTAATATGTTCTTGAAAATATCATATCTATTAATTCAACATATTTTATCAAGTAAAAGTTTGTCAATCAATACAAATTAGTTGTATTAAATTGGCAACTTGATTGCCTTGTAATCGAATATTTTAGTCATTCTATGGGAACTGTTACATTTATATACGTCATTTTCTTTGCCTAAGTGAATTCTGTTCATGTTAATGTAAAAGACGAAAGCAACTGGTGTCACATGACATGCTATGTACATGTGTAGTTAAGTTTGATATCTCACTCTCCGTCTTCCCCATGTTTTGAGATGATATTCAACGTGTAGACATCACATGGATATTCCATTCAATGTTTTCAAAACAATCGGTTTATTCTATTTACAGCAGTTTATAACGGCGATGGGAGGGTTAATAGGTGGTCCTCTCCTTCTGAGTAAGAGCTACTGTATGGAGGGTGACGTGGAAGGACTTACCTATGTGATAGGTACGACACTGGTAGCATGTGGACTTAGCACGGTTCTGCAAACAACAATCGGTGTAAGGTGAGTTCATCTGTGAAATGATTATAATATATAAAACACTTATCAGTAGCAATATCGACAGGGAAGAAAGAAGTGACTTCTGGAAGAACCAGAGTTGAGAAAGTGTTTATAAATTAATGATAAATAACAATTATATTAATTTGTCATTTTGAAATCAAAGGCGGTACCAGCTGTTCAGGAGGAATTAGCGTTCCCGTTTGGTTAACCGCTTCCGTTTTGCACAGACGACACTAAAATAATTCTGCTCTGCACAAATGGGATAAATATAGATTAATATCATGTGTAAGTGTATCATATTTACACTACATCCGAAGAGTTCTATAAGACACACCAGTAGAATATTATTCAATATGCTTCTTGTCGAAATGCGCATCTGGTACACAAAACTGAAAGGTGTATATGTTCTATATTTATTAAATACATACTTTACGTTGAGATGTGATGTTGAATACATAGAGATAATACATATCTGAAGTTGAACTAAGTAGAGCACTGGTAATAAAAAATTGGTTCATACTGAAACGTTTTATGAGTATCTACCGAAAAGACATGAATTAATCTATAGAAATGACTCATTTCACAAAACAATAACCATATCAAGGGATTAACATATATTCATAAATGTTGTTCAGTATTATGCATCATTGACGTCACACATGCTTCTATTTCTTGAATTTGAATCATGTACAAGAATACATATGGTGAATTGACAGCTGAGGCAAGTTAAATAAATCAGAATGTGTACAGAGTTTTGGTCCTGTGTTTATAGTTTGTTTTAAAAATCCGTTCTGTAAAATCCTCGAATATTGTAATAGAAGGTAGACACACCACACGTCAAAATATGCGAGCTTTCGCGGCTTAAGCAAATTGAACCAAATTTAACTAATTGGAAAATGTAAATACCATATGATGAGAGCCTAGGAATATCGCCATATAACCATGGAAAATGAACAATTATAAATCCGAATTTTTGACGTTTATCGTAAATACAAGTGTGTAGATAGTTATTTTTTTCATTACTCATGAAATTGAAGTTGAAGTCCAGGAAGATATCTGTCCTATAGATGATATGTATATCATTCAGATATCTAGAAGTGTTGCTAAACTTATTAATAAATTTTGAAGATTTGAAGTTGAATCACGAAGATCCCCTCATAACAAAACAAAAACATGTGTGCCAGAAGAAGGGCGCAGTTGTAGCCCATAGGAATTCCCACTATTTGTATTCATATCTTGCCGTTAGATTACAAATAAATATTGTCCATCAGAAAAGTGATGGTATTATAGATCTAATTGCAAGTCCAATATTTGTAAGAATTATATTGTTAATTATAATGTTGAATTACATCGTTTATTTTGTTCTAATATAGATGTTTTGTTAGTGTTGTCAATAAGTTATAAACGTTTAGATTTTTGAAGTTGAAACTTGAATTCTCTTTCATAACAAAACATAAAAGTTCTGCCACAAGAAAAGCGCAGGTGTATCCCATAGGAATTCTAGATATCTTGATGATATTGTAGTACTCGATAACACTGAATTTGAAAACTATATTACTGACATTTATCTACCTGAAATTCAATTACATAAAGCCAATATTTCTGATAAGGAGAACACCTTTCTTGGGCATGAATTTTAGAATTATTAACAACAATATCCATAAAAACATATATGATAAACGCGACGACTTAGTTTCCTATCGTAAATTTCCCTTTTTTAAATGCTGAAGTTCCTAGACTCCCATTGTATGGTGATTATATTATTACATCGGTTCAGTTTCCTAGAGTTTGCACTAACGTTTTGGATTTTCATGCAAAAAAAATTGTTCAAATCAATTTTAAACTTCTAACTCAGGGTTTTATATATCATAAAATTCAAAAACCTTTTGATAAATTTTACAGATCTTATTCAGACACTTCATTTATATTCGGAAATGTGACTTTTCTAGATGATGAATTTCCCATCCTTTTTTCGACGGTGATCTAGTGAACGAATTAAGAAAATTTAAAGGATGCAATAATTTCATATCGACGGGGTTCTAGAATAATTAAACGCCTTCGACATCGAGAGTATAACCCCTTAGATCGTCGCAAAGACCATAGGGCTTGTATTGGGCATCTCTACAGCTTTATACAGACTTTTACTAACAGGGCGGTGTCAGCTCTATCTATACAGTTTTAAATTTGTGTCCATTGAGCTGCTTTTGCGGTGACTAGGAAGATTGGCGCACGTAAACTGGTTAACCACACCAAATGAGTGACTTTTGTTAACGCAATAGATTGTCGGTCCTTAGTCGGTATTGTTACTGCAGTACAATCGAATATTTTTGTAATGTCGTTTTCTGTGTTTATTTGACAATTATACTGTTTTAATTGCATGCCCTTGGTGAGGGTGTGTCATATACCCTGGTCAGATGTCTTCTGTTCTCTCTCTTTGAAACAAATCTAGAGTTATTTGAAGTAAAGTGCTATGTTTTAGACTCTCTACAGAAACTCCAGGGTACCATAAATTTCATCAGAATGCATTGTTTATTAAATCTATATACGTTTTGAAGATTGCCTATAGTTCAGGGATGTACGGCAGCTTTTTTTGGGCCTATCATATCTGTTCTTTCTCAACCGGAATGGAAGTGTCTCTCTCAGAACGGTGATGTTACAGGTAAATTTAAGAGATAGTTCAGTAGATGATGTATAGGACAAAACAAGATGTAAGAATGAATTTCATGGGCTTAAAGAACAGAGGAGGCCAGGCAATTACTAAGAGGTTACAAACAATTCCGTTACAAAATGATTTTAAGTAATTCGGATGGACAGAGCTACAATAATTACTAATTCTAATAACACGAAATTTCATTGGATGATGAAAGAGAAAATGAAGCATGTAAATACTCGATTTCACACCGCAAAGTTTGGATTTGTACCATGCGCGTTTCGGATGCCTGTTAATGTAAACCATATGTCCTTGTTTAACAAAAATTAAAGTATGTGTGTAATTAGATGCATACCATATTCATTATGATACTTTTGTAAAGAGAGGTTTATTTGAGTTTGTATATAATTTGTAACCAATCCTTTGCATTTACAAGATGGCAATAGATATGTTTAAACTAAACTAACAATATGGCTGATCTCGAGGACATGCCGGGTCGAAATCTAGTGTGTGCACGATGATATTTTTCCTTCTATAGATACCGAAATTTTGAATTGGAATTAATGTACATGAAGTGATAGTTCAAACATAGTCTCTTAGAGGGACGATGAGTTTTTATCCCAGGTAAGCTAGGTAGTTTTCGTTACGATAGATGATACGACACGAGCGTGTTGACAACGCAAATGTCATGGAGAGCAAAATGTCGATGATTATCGATTTTTAAAATTAATGATATTGTTTTAATCCAATCATACTGTTCTCATTATTCATGGAATTCGTTTACTGCAAAATGCAAAGTACTTTGTAATGCGCGTGCGTAACATGCATATAAGTAAATCGGCACAATCAGCAGTTTGACTTCTGCATATCTGTAGACTTCTCTAAAATGCAAAGTAAACAATTTGCATAATGGAAATAACATGCTTCTCTTTTCATATTTCGTGCGAATAATCGATGATTTACCGCTAACTCGTCATCTAAAAACTCAGTTTGCAACCTGTAAATCATCAGTTACATGTCGGAAATTTAAAAACCCTTAATTAATTATGTTATCAAGTTCATTCCATGGGTACACTAAAATGAACAAGCATCTTAAAATAAAAAACTAATAATAATAAGTTCCCACATTTTGAGCAAAAGGTGAACAGGTAAATTAAGATAAGTTGTTTCAAGTATAAGTTAATATATGTGGTACTTAAGCTGAGTCCGATGTTGTCTGTCCTCTACTTATGTTTTAGGATCTTATTTAAATTACAAAATTATTCATATTCACAGGAAATTTGACATCCACTATTGCCTTGCCGGTATTGGGAAGTAACCAACATAAAGAGATGTGGCAGCCTCGAATTCGTATGGTGAGTATCATAAATGCAGATGATTATTATTGTTTTTAAAGTCAAAATTAGTGTTTAGAAAATATCAATCACATATATCTCTTGCATGTGTTACAAGGTTTTGATAAATAAATCTGTTGACAAGTGTATCTAATCTTATTTTAATTTGTTGCTTGAAGCATCCCATTATTTAGGACTTTTCAGGTTTTAGCACTTTTTATAATTTCGGATTTAGCAGTTAAGACAGTTTTTTTTTTAATTTCGGTATGTTTTCTTTAAACTTGGGGCTGTTTCAATAATGAAAAATATTTGAAGGACTACATGATTCTTTTAGTATAATCATAGACACTGGAAGTAGGGGAAATGACAAAAATAGCGCAATAGTTGTGCCATGGCTATCAGTAATATTGATAATTCGGGTTGACTTTCTTATTTGTATGGAAATAAACTATAATCATATATGCAGAATATGAGACACAAACAGATCGCCCTATTGTATGCTGAACTGCACCGAACAATACGCGCTCTAATTCGACAATATTATATCAGATTCAAGGTTCGATGATGGTCTCCTCTCTGTTCCAAGTGGCAATAGGGTGTACAGGTCTTGCTGGGAGAATGTTACGCTATATAGGCCCATTAACAGTGTGCCCTACTATATCTCTGATTGGTCTCTCACTCTATGACGTAGTTGTGGACTTTGCATCTAAACAGTGGTATATTGCATTGAGGTAATATTGAATTAAGTATCACTGAGTAGACATCTGATACAAATAATTAATACTTGTTTAAGTTCTTATAGTTCACTACTGGGTCGACACCAGTTACTTTCCTTTTTATCATCACTGAAGAGACATTAGTTGTCGAAAATATCTTAGTCCATCCTAAACATTTGCCTTTTTAATAGATTGTACTTGATATTTCCTTTTACTGTATCACCAGTGACATAAGAAAATGCGCATGTGGTGCACCACACTTTATACATGTTCTGATATATAGTGTGTCAAATGCAATGATGCAATACAACCGTGTCGCAGTCTTCAGTACTTTTGTACTAATCCAAACAATATATTTCTAATTTATAAATTGACAAATGTTTGTAAATTATTCTAAAACGTAGCATCATTAAACAGGTTATTTGGCATTATCTACCCAGAGTTATCGCTCCTTACACTCGCTTTCATTTCTGTCAACGCTTGAGAAATAGTTCGGTGTCACAGGGCAAATCTATATGCTTATCTTCAAAGTTAAAGGAATCATAAAACTTTCGATTGTCTGTCTGTTATTTTCAACGAACTATCACATTCTTTATAAGTCTCATCTACATTGAATTCCATGGTTATCTTTATTTTCAACGTAGTTTCATACGCCTAACACACGAAATAGTTCCAAATTCAAGGTTCTTAAACATTCACTTTCAATAATTTACATTGAATTTAAATTATATTTTATATTTAAGCATATCATCAAATGCTTGTATATCTAATTTTATATTCTACCCATGAATTTTAAAAGCTTTCACAAGAATCTTGTAAAATAGCGTTGACAGAGATGAAGTGGCTTTAGCGCATGGACCTCTGGGTAAAGAATGGTTATTTGGCTTGTACCTTTATGTCCATTTAGCGCATGGACCTCTGGGTAGAGAATAATTATTTGGCTTGTACCTTTAAGTCCATTTAGCGCACGGACCTTTGCGTAGAGAAAGGTTATTTGGTTCGTACCTTTATGTCCATTTAACAATTAGTTTACTCTTCAAATACTGAGAAGTTGGATTTTCAAAGTTTCGATCTTGAGCATCACTGAAGAGATATAAGTTGTCGAAATGTGTATATTTTCACGTAGATATATACACGTAGAAACATCCTGATATTTGTCCGCACCTTATGATCATTTATCATTTTCTTTAAATCGATTCTTTCCCGGTTTCTTATTAAAGAAATTATAATCTATTCGTACATAATAAGATACCTAATTCAGGCAAATGATTTCATACTTGGTTATATTTGTATATCAATTACCTAAAATTAATTTTGTAGTACCGCTGTTATCATAGCAATATGTTCACAGTTTCTTAAAAACATCAAATTCCCCATTTTTGCGTACAAGGCGAATGATGGCTGTTCAGTCTCTCAGAAGTTGCCAATTTTCCAGTTGTTTCCGGTAGGTAATATTCTTGTTTCCTATTTGTTTTTGAAGGATATCCTAACCCCAGTTTTCATTGCTTTTGAACTGACCCGAAATATACTTCAAATTTTCTGTGAGGAAACTTTATAAATTATTCTAAAACTAATGAGTATATCCAACATGCATAGTTCTGTAATATCAATTGGTAATGAATTTGTAGTTTCAAGATTGATACAATATTGTTTTAGACCTTGAACATCACTGAAAAGACATAGATGTCGAAATGTGCATATGGTGCACCAAATTAATACACGTATATATTCTAATACTTAATGAAAGAGAAAACAGAAGACATCTGACAAAGCTGTATGACACAAATCACCAAGGACCTGCACACAAAAAATGACAATAACATTATATACACGGAACGACATTACAAAAATATTCGATTGTGCTGCGGTTACTATACCGACTTAGGACGGTCAACTGAAGTAACAAACGTCACTCAATTGGTGTGGTTAACCGGTTTACCGTCGCCCACCTTCCCACCCAACGCAAAAGCAGCACAATCAAAGGACACGCATTTAAAACTTTATAATAATCGTCCATATAGAGAACAAGGATCAATAGGTTTCTAAAGGAGAGAGGTCGTAAAAATTTATATCACACAAAAACATTATAGAATAATATGTTGGTATCAAAAATATGTAAGGAGACATCAACATAAGTAAAGTATCATTTTGTGGAAAATGTTCTCATACAGCTAACACTTCTCTCCGTACTTTCATCCATATCAGATTTCTATCATTATGCCAATTCCTAAAGAGTCACTGTCAAAAGTTTTAGCACCCCCCCCTTTTTTTTTTTAAATTTTGTGAAGTTGTCAAGATTAACACTAATTATATTTTATTAGATCATCTCATGTAAATCAAATATCCTACTTCCTGCTTTCACGTTTAAACATGACATTGTAGGTTCTGTTAGCCATTGGGATAAGCTGGTGCATATGTACAATACTAACTGTAACAGACAGTCTTCCCAGCACAGAAGGACAATGGGGATATGAGGCGCGCACAGATATCAAAACCTCAGCCATTTTTAATAGTCCATGGTTCAGAATACCATATCCTGGTAATCTAAAATGTAGTACATTGTATAAAATGATAGATTATTGAATGCAAGAATTAAAGAAGTCGTCAGGTCTAGCACGGAATTATTCCCGATGATAAGGATGATAAATAAATATTTAAACCTGAATGTTATCTTAGGACTGTAACCAACTTAATGAATTTATTATTAATTGGTACCACTATGCTCGTGTAAACAAATTTCCTTTCCTATTATTTTCGAATTTTGGTACTATTAATAAATAGTTTTTAAATGGAAAATTCAAAAACACAGCATGTGTTTATTGTGTTTTACGTTGCCATGTTATATTAGAGTCAAATTCAACTGGTGTGATATATATCAATATATCTGTAAGGTCAATGGGGCGTGCCGACCGTCAGTGCAGCAGCAGTTTGTGGAATGTTGGCTGCAGTTATCGTTTCCGTGGTAGAGTCAATCGGTGATTATCGTTCTTGTGCCAGGTTATCTGGAGCGACATCTATCCCAAGTCATGCTGTAAACAGAGGTACTTAATTATACACATATCCAAAAATTTTCAAAATTTGATAGAACCATATCTCAATATCGAACATCTCGATACTGATTGCAAAAAATATATGTCTGTCTAATGGGGTTCATTCACAAACGTTGAGGGGATCCAGACTTTGCATGAAGTATGTAACCGTTGGTATTTATCATAACTTTCTAGGTAAAATCTTATATCTTTTTATCTTTTGTTTTACTATAATGATTGCCTTAAGTGAGAAGATAATAAAGAAAAATTCATCCATGTATGGTTCCCCAGTAAATTCATTCGTATCATATACAGTACCTGAATGTTTATCATTTGCATTCTGTCATTTGCATGCTTTGTGCGGGTGGGATCGGCCAAGCAGAAGAAGATTATCCTTCCTAGGTATTAAGTATCATATCTAATATTCTTTTTAATATATTATAGTGAGTATACCACATATATACTACATATTATCATAGTGTATTGTACAATTTGGTCATTTTTATTCTGTAGTCGAGTTGCCTTTCTTTGTACATTTTTCACTTTTTATAAGGGATAGCTATAGAAGGTATTGGGGTCATGCTGAATGGTGCATTCGGATCTGGTAATGCTACCACGTCCTACAGTGAGAATGTCGCAGCTATTCTCATTACAAGGGTATGTTAATCAGAGTGAAAGTAAATTAAAAAGTAAACATAAATAAATAAAAAAAGACAACACTCTTTCACAAATTTGCGGTCTCTTGGCCTTGTGAAGAAGTTTGGTCCTTTTTAAAATGTATATATCTACTTCTCTTTTGGATGACTTTAATATCTGTGTAGATTAAAAAGGACATTATATTGTAACAACTAGTTGATATTAGGAGATTAATAATTTTGTTTTATATATGTAAATATTGAGCATCACCGCAGAGACATAAGTTGTTCAGATGCGCATGTGGAATAGTTAAAGCATCTGGGCGTCATTTCTGATTCCCATCAGATCTATAAAATGTCCACCATGATGAGTTAAGGTAAAAGTTTTTGTAACTTAGAATCAGTTATTTGTATAACAAATTTGTAAGATATAACTACTAAGTACATCTATCATCTGGTTCGATGTTTTCGACAGATATTAAACACATTACGATAATTTCAGTTTATCTAAATCCTTTAATCACACCGCTCGTGTAATATTATTTACTTTAAATAACCGTTTATTGTTTCTAAATATTAACTTCAAAATTTACTGTGATAAACGATCTTAATCTTTTAAAGAAATCCTTCCCGCATGTACAATTTTGCCCTTATGTGAGTTTTTTTTTTTTTGTTTCTTTGTTTTTTGTTTGTTTGGGGTTTTTTTTTTGGTTGTTGTTGTTTTTAGTAGTTTTTTGGAGTTGGGGGTTTTTTTTTGGGGGGGGGGGTTGATACATTTACATTTTGGTCACTTTCAAGCGTTTGCTTGTAATAACTGTCAAGTATATTTCATCCGTTTGCTATACTAGTGCAGGTTTTATGAAATATTGCAATGCAGATTAAGAAACACAAAATGTTCACTTAATATATATGTCTTATAACCACGTTTGGCTTTATATAGGTTGGCAGTCGCCGTGTTGTGTTCGTGGCAGGTATCATAATGATTGCTTTGGGATGTTTTGGGAAATGTGCAGCTGTTTTTGTTGCAATTCCGGATCCTATTCTCGGGGGCATGTTCCTAATCACTGTAGGTAATTGAACTTTCTAAGTCAACATTTTATTTTCTCTCAATCATAATTTTGATTGAATTCACATCTTAAATAGAACGTTTGACAATTCCATCAAGCACCAATCGTGTTAATTATGATCAGAAAATATGTTTTTTGATATTATCCCACATTTTCTACATATTCCTTTTAAGTGATATCATGTCGTATACTTCATTCCCTTTGTCATTTATATCATCATTTTAATGTTCGGTATGATCAATAAACGACAATTATGTGCATTGTTTTACGTCTGAACATGAGTATTGCGTTTATACGGTAATCGACATAATTTACCTGTGGAGGAAATGTCGTTGAAAAGCACATGCTTTTTCCAGGTACATTGGCAATCAATTTGCTAATTTTGAAATTCAAGTTCACACTTCATGCATGCGAGAATTTCCATGAAGTGTCTGCATGCCGTCATTGTCATGTAAGCTATCGTATCCCCACATTACGAAGTAACTGAAGAGATGTCTCGCACTACAATGTACCATTAAGATCCCAGACAGAATTTACGATATGAATCATACATTATTTCTTTCTTATTTAAAATCCGTATCAGTGATCGTACAGACAAACAAAGTATTAACTAGACAGTTACTCTAAAAGTCAAGAAAAACTAACGTTAAGTTAATTAGGTATGATGTTGGTTAAGGACCCGAAATTTTTTATTTCAATAAGTTAAAACATGTAAAAAGCATTGAAATGTTGACTATTTTTCGGTGCCCTCAGTGACTTCTCGATATTTTTTCATAGTAGACCTTATATTGTAAATGCATAGCATATTGCATGTTATATAGATTTAAAGAACAAAAGTGCAAAATTGCAGGAATGATTATTGCGGTTGGATTATCAAACCTCCAATTTGTGGACTTAAACTCCTCTCGGAACCTCTTCATAATTGGAACCTCGTTATTCGGTGGATTGGCCATTCCTAGTTGGATAAAGAGTAATCCAGAAAATATAAATACAGGTCAGTATCAAAATCTCACATTCATCTAGTTACATTTAACAGAGTCTAAGTTTTGTCTTGTCAGGGGTGGTAGGTTGTATTTGATGTGTCTTTCATATATCGATGAATCGGTATTGATTAGGTGGTAACACCTTTTATCTAAAAATGGAAATGTTTGTTTTACAGGTCATGGAACCGATATATTACTCTTAATGCCTAACATCTGTACGACGTCGTTCACGTGATAAAGTCTTTACATGGTGGGCACATATATTGTTATCAGCCCATAATCCTTGTCATTGATGCATTAGATGTTTCTACGTGGTCACGATGAGTTTTGTACATACGTGCATATATATATAAAGGCAATCAATATGATTTCACAAGACTTTTGTACTTTAGTATTGCATATTAAGGTTTCAATGGGTTATTTTCGACGATGGTACTAGTCAATTAAGGAATGACTGTCTTTTTTCTTGGTTCATGGGGAATGAACTTGGGTGAGGAACAAACAAATCACGTGAACCGCGGAGTCCTTATATTTACAATGCATTTAAAAAAGGTTCTTTTTTGAAAACAAAATATCAAATTCCCCGTTATCAAACTGGCAAGGACCGAGTTTTTCCTGAAGTGGAAATGTACTTCCGCCACGCAATATAGTGCATGTCTAGAATGCTAAAATATACTCTATCTGTCCAGACAATTTCTTTTATTTCTCAAAATTAACAGATGCATTACTTTCGTTATTAAAATTTTTATATTTAATTAATTCAATTATGCGAGAAAAGATATTACTACGCATGTTATTTGCCATACGCCGGGTACTACTTCCACGGCCCAAGTTCATGGGGCTGATGAACCGAGTCTGTTTAGCATGGTTCGTCGAAGGAATTAGACTAGCATTGTAAATATTGATAGTTGGATAACTTGTTGTATTACGTCATGTCATTATATTCAACACTTACACAGTAATGACTTTACCTAATGCATTGCACTGAAATCACATTCTGTGTAACAGGGATCTACCTTTGCACGAAGCCTCGAGTTTCCCTGCTTCGATTATCTCAAAGACAGCAAACCGAGACACCGATGGAAGTTGAACGGAGAGAAAAAGATAATCCGTTATGAGTCAAGCGACGTACATAACCCCGCTCTGTGCCAAGCGACACAGTTCACCCGCTTTGAGTCAAGCTACTACACTAACTCCGCTTTGATCCAAGTGACTTAGTTAACACCACTCTGAGTCAAGCGACTAAGCAAACAGCACTCTGCGTCAAGGGACTTCATTAACATCGCTCTGAACCACGCGATTCAGCTTAACCCGCTCTGTGTTAAGCGACTTCGCTGAGCCCAGAACTTTACTATAACAACCCTATTCCAACAGAACATAATAACACCTATATATTGCGCAATTGTAAACAAATTTTCAACAATCTAAATGTCGCCAATTTTGTTGCATGATATGCTTGATACATTTTACATTTATTGTAATAGTTTTATCATATATAAGGAATATGCTTCACTCAAGACTGCAATCAGCCGTGCTGAAATATAGTATCTTTTAATTGTTTGAACAGGTTCAACTTTGTTAAACCGCTGATATGATATACTAAAATATAGTATCTTTAATTGTTTTAACAGGTTCAGCTGAATTAAATCCGCCTATATGATGTACTGAAATATAGTGTCTTTTAATTGTTTGAACACACTTTGAACAGCTTTGTAAAACCGCTGATATGATATACTGCAATATTTTATCCTTTAATAGTCTGAACAGGTTCAGTTTTGTAAAACCGCTGATATGATATACCGAAAGAGAGTATCTTTAAATTGCTTGAACAGGTTCAGCTTTGTTAAACCGCTGATAACATATACTGAAATATAATATCTTTTAATTGTTTGAACAGGTTCAGCTTTATTAAACCAGATTATTGTAATACTCCTCAGTACCAATATGATTGTTGGCGGTCTTCTTGGTTTTATATTTGACAACATCATACCAGGTAATGGTTTTCTGAAGCATATAGTCTGTGCTGGTTTTCTTCTTCTTCTGTGCTATTATATCTAAAATAAATTAACGCGTCATAGAAAAAAATCTATAAAAATCACTCTCTTTATGCAATGTGGTTCCTATTGAAAGTTATAAAAATTTTCCTTGATCATTCGCAGATTTGGCTGACCAAGCAAGAGAAATTTACTTCTTTTGGTGATCTGATTGAACCTCTGAACTTAGAGGTCCAGAAATCTTCACTTTACATTGTTGATAATGCAATAACAAACAGTCGTATTTTACATTCATTTTAGAATTGAAGTACATTTGTTCATGTGTTCTGTTTCTAAATGTTAATTTTAAATGAGAAAACAATGACAGTGAAACAATGGTACTCACTGCAGTGTTCCACGGTGAACATGAATGAATTCCTGAAACTCGGAGGTGAGGCGATGCGCTAGCCAAATCCGTCATAAATATTCAATACACGCACAATATAAAGTCACAATGAAAGATTTGAACATTCCGCATATGAGATCAAATCTGTGCAAACACTGCAACATCGTAAAGAAATTCTCACAACAAAGATGATGATTTTTTTTCACTACTAAATGTATTTAATCCATCATCTACACTCCATAAAAGGTATGAATCCGGCTTAATTATGTACACACATGTAATGTTCATGTGTTTCGCTGAGAGTTAGATATGCTGACTATACTTCGCTTATCTTTAAAGGTACTTTACAAGAGCGAGGCATGCTGAGATGGAATGAGAAAGATGAGTCACATGTGACGAGTAGAAAAGACCTATCTACATATAACATTCCCCTTATACAGAAATTTATCAACAAATGTGCAATATCAAAATGGCTTCCAATCTGCCCCACGTTTATGCTAAAGAAAAACAATATGAATTCCACGACAGAGTCCACCCAACATAATATTGTGTAATATAGCATTTAGTGACATGTATATAATTTTGAGATTCCATGTAATTTAACATTTATTTACAGGTATAGATCTATATTTTAAAATTCCATGTAATATAAATTTACTTGCATGTATAAATATTTTTAGATTCTATGAAGGTTAACCTGACACAATTTATCAATACTTTATTTTCGATTAGATGTGTACCGCGTCGTATGAGATATAATTAAAAATTTATGGTGGCAATATAGGGTTGTTATTCCTGCTTCAACAAGCTAAATTACATCATTAGCCTGTTACCCGATGCCTTCCGATGTTTAGAGAATGTTCTCTCTGAACATCGGGAGGCCTCGGAAACAAGCTATTACATCATTTAATTATTTCATTTTAGAACATAATTAGAAGTATTTTGGGTCATCGAAAGCATTACGTTCCATATAAACAATGCAATTTCAACTTCAGTTCATTTATTTCCTTATGTCACAGACACATCAGATAAATATGTACAATATATACAAATTCAGATACTCAATTACTGATAATGAGAGTGAATGAATAAAGATTTTGCTAATTCAATTTCAATATGATAACATAAATAATTATGTAAATCATGTACAATTTGTTTATAAACTATATATATATGTATATATATATATATATATATATATATATATATATATATATATATATATATATATATATTTATTTATTTATTTATTTATATATATATATATATTATAAACATCACTACTGATAATATGTATATTGATTGATTGACTGATTGATTGACTGATTTTTGTTTTTCGTCACACCACGATTATTTCACGTATATGGTGACGGCATCTGTCTGATGCAGGGCATACAAATTTTGACCTTTGCAACGGACCCACCACGACACGGGGCCTCGGTTTTTACTGTCTCCTCCGAAAGACAGGACACCGGCATGACCACAGCGGGATTCGAATTCCGGCCTCCCGATCAGGAGTCCGAATCGATACCACTAGGCCAGGCCGGCTTGATAATATGTATAAACATCACTAAAGATAATGTGTAGACGCAGAGTTCTGAATAGTATAATAACAACAATAAGACACACATGATAAGCGACTATAAGATAAGCGCACATTTAGGCTACATCTGAACATTTCATATAAACAGTCTCAACAAATGTGCCGTTATTTAAACAGAATCGATCTAGCTTAATGAATAAGGTGCTCTGCTCATGATATAGAGGTCCCCGGTTCGACTCCCGTCATGGACTTTCGGATGAAACAGTGGAACCGATGTCAGTGACACGGCAAGTGTGGTACATAAAAGATTCCTCACTGCTTCGGGTGGGTTCGTTGTAAATGTGTAAATTTTATTTGCACTGCATCAGGCAGATATTGTCACCATATAAGTGAAAAAATAATCGTGAAGTGACGTAAAGAAGTAGTCATTCAATCATATTTCAATCGCATTTCAATCAAATTAAAATTGAGTAATTAACTAATAGTTACTAAATAACTTAATAACAGTAAACTAACTAACTTCTACTTACTAATCAAATACAAGGTAGAATTAATTTACTTGGTACAGGTCTTCACTTTTAGCTAACCGTTTAAAAACCTATACAAATTTAAAACATGCTCGAAATTCACGTTTTACATACAGAAATGTCAGTAAACAAAAACCAGAAAACAATCTAATTAAATCAGAATTCTATTTCACTCGTTATCTGTTTCATTTCCGTAGAAGTGAAAAAGGAGGCATTTATAGTATAGTAAATTTTGATCATACATTTAAAATACTCCGTTTAGAAATTATTCATCAATCAATTAAACAAGTAAATCATAAATGGAAGATATTTACAACCTCAAATGCATCAATGTCCCCAATATCATGTTTGAAATATCATAACGATATAATAATAATAATAATAATAATAATAAGAAGAAGAAGAAGAAGAAGAAGAAGAAGAAGAAGAAGAAGAAAAAGAAGAAGAAGAAGAAGAGGAAGAAGAAGAAGAGGAAGAAAAGAAAAACAAAACAAAAGAAACCTTCTCCCCCACCCGCAAAAAAACCCCAAAACAAAAACAAAAAACCCCAAAAACTCCATAGAACAAAACAAACGAAATCAAAAAACAAAACAAGCCCCCTCCCAAAACAAACAAAAACAAGAACAAAACAAAACTTCTTCTTCTTCTTCTTATATATATATATATATATATATATATATATATATATATATATATATATATATATATATATATATATATATATATATATATATATATATATATATATCAGTTTATTGAAAGGAAATTAGACATTTCTGTTTATCATTTGAACGGAAATTCAGACACCTTGGACGAAATGATCCCAGCGCTGACAGGCACTGGTTGATACGACTAATCAAAAAATAAACACAAACGTTGAAATGACTTAGAGAGGGATGCGTGAATTGACCTTTAACGTAGACCCTATAGGCAACAATTCGCCATTTTGATTCAGATGCCCGTTTCCTGCTGCCAAGTTTCGCAAGTTCTCTTCCGGGTGACTTAATAAACAATATAGCGTTTCCTGATTCACTTCAATGTGTCCAGTATGGTCACGTACGACAGAAATAAATGAAAGTTCAGGATCATATAAGCATCGGACAGGTAAGAGTACTGAAAAAGCGGTTTGAGAAACGTAAACAAACAGGTGATCAGTGCATCTGTCAAAGAGAGGTGTTGCAGCTATGGAGCTCTAGGTTCACGGACTGTCCCAGTCGATCGTGGTATACGATTGTTTCTGATTGTGAAATTAAATGATTATGGGCATACATGGAATGTTGCAATTTGTTATGATCAACATTTCGACATCGTCATTGCATTGCCAATATAGATTAAAGATACTCTGCAGCTACAAAATGTATGTGACTCATACGCTGCGCTCATACGTTTCAATGTTCCAACTACACCCTTGTTTTAAGCTGTTGGCTGTGTATCATTTATTTACTTAATCTGAAATCAGCATTAGTGACAATGCCCTGTGAATTGCCCAGACTCCTGCAACCTTCACCTGTTGCTTAAATTTAAGTTTTTGGGGGTTTATACAGATTCCAGTCACTTCTGCCTTTTTCAATTTCAGCCCCAAGTCACTTCGGGCTTTTACAGCATCGGCCCAAGATGTTTCGGCCTCGCCAAAAGATATTTTTCGACCTACCTTTCGGCCCAATCAAGGAGACGCTTCGGCCTAATTTTCTTGGCAGTATATGAACTTAACATGTTCAGATATTAGTGAGACGTAAGTCTCCATGTCCATATATGGTCAGACATCTTCCTTCATAAAACAAATTGCAGGAAATAAAATTCAAGATAAGAATTTTGGTAGGTTTTGCTGTGTAAATGTAAGCTTTAAAAATGTTTAATTTCATCAATATCGGTAGGGTATAATGACAGGAAGACAGGAAAATGTCAATATTTAGGGTTATGTAATAAAGGGGGCAGCATATTATTGAAAATTTAATAAATAATTTATCTTTATGATCTAAAAGATAATCCTGAATATAAATTTCATCAACTTATTGTTACTTTCATTAATTAACAAGCGGATATGTATTGACAGGAAAAACTGAAAGGTATAATGACAGGAAAGTTGACAGGAAATATATAGATATATATACATTATGAACCTTATAATATCATTCAAGTAATATTATCTTCAATTTCATTATTTATATATTACTAATTTCTTCAAAAGAATTTTAACACCAAGAAATATGTGAAAATAATGTTATTCATTGTCGGGATTGGCATAGGTGTACATACCATTATCATAATGACAGGAAAAATGTAATGACAGGAATGCCAGGGGAATTTTGTTTGTTTTATTCATATTTCAAATTCTTTATCTAATTATTCTCAGCTTCAATATGTTTAATTTTGAGAAAAATTAATATATTTTAACCATTTCCTTTTTATTTTTACCAATAATAATCTGTTTTCAACAATAAATTCCTATCAATCCATTCTATTCAAATTTTGTCAAATACTCAGATTTCCCTCCCCCCTCTCTCTGGCATTATCCATAAAAATTTAAAATCATCTTTGATTAGATACAATGCAATGATATTTCTTATTTTAGAAAGCAATTTGACAGCATTTCCTTCAGGTATCATGTTTATATCTGATGTTTTCCTGTCATTTAATTTTTCTATTTCCATGCTAGCATCCATATAATTATATCATTATTATTACAATTCATTATTTCTAATATCATCATTTCTATTACTAATTCTCTAGATATTTCATTTTTTGTTTATAGATATATATGTGGTGGTAAAATGCTCATAGAAAATACAGAGCCTACAGTATGGAAAATAAACATTTCCTGTCAATATATTCCTGTCATTACTGTATACCTTTTTCGTTTTCCTGTCAATACTCTGTCTTGGAAAATACCAACAAAATCCATTATTTTATGGCAAAATTCATTCAGTGTGGTCTAGTTAAGTATTGCAAACGATTTTATCATTCAAATAAGACATTTTGAATGCAAAAAAAATTTTTACAATGTGAAATGTTAGTTTTCCTGTCTTCCTGTCATTATACTTTTCCTGTCATTATACCCTGCCATCAATATCTTATAAAGAAAACTGTCGAATCGTATGCAGCGCCGATAAATATACAGCAAGCCGGTTGAGATACTAATCAGTCGGAATATTTCGAACTTTACTTTGATGTTCTAAAATAGCATAGCTATTATAGCTAGTATAACTGTGTAATAGTGTATACATATCGAGAGAGACTGAGTCATATTAACTTAATCCTCATCAGTTTGGCCAAACATCTGGGCACATTCCCGTAGAAAATTAGCTGTCAGTGGCAGATTTAAATGGGGCACCCCCTTCTTCCACATATTTTCAAATAAAAATCTAGATTTGACACCAAAAATGGTTAAGTAGTTTGGCTAATACACATGTGTTCCTCCGGATTCGCCACTGGATGTGGATATCATGTTTTGGTCCAGATGGTCCCACAGCTCATGGATAGTTTTGTTGGCCCGCATATACCCAGAGCGATGCCAACGTCGGAGAAGATTGATGTTTACCAATACAATCTGAATGTCCATCGATTCAGCCTCCTCCTCCTCCTCCTCTAGCAGTGGTACCAGTACATAGACTTGTGAAGAAGACGTGGTCCAATAGACTGAGTAGTATATTACATGTACTTAATAAACAACGAAAAGATTTGACATTGAATTGATTGATTGATTATTGTTTTACGTCACTCCACGACTATTTCACGTATATAGTGAAGGCATCTGCCTGATGCATTGCATACAAATTTAGACATTTGCAACAGACCCACTCGAGGAAGTGAGGGATATTTTACGTGCCACGCCTACCGTGACACGGGACCTCAGTTTTCAGTACTGAAAGTAGTGCATATCGGTGTAGTATTGTCAAATAGTGTATACATCTCGACGCTTTATGAAATATATATTTTTAAAATGCGTAAAAAAATGGGCCGAGAAGTCGTTACTGCAGGCCGAAATGACACCTATGGTGGGCCAAAGTTACAAAAGGCCGAAGTGGGGAAAGGCCGAAGTGGAAAAAGGCCGAAGTGACTGGCATCTGTTTATACATAGGTATTTTGTGTGTAATAAGTAATGTCTTTTGGACTTAATAAGTTAATTAGTGTATTTGCATGATTTCATTCATTTCTATTTGCTCTATTCTGTATTATGCACATTAAAACAAGACATTTAGAACATTTTTAGAGATGGGGTGAATAGCAGGATATTGCAGACTGAATTTATCTAGTCTCAGATCTCTCTCAATTCAGATATGTCGTGTTGCTGTTACTGTCAGTCGTGAGATTGAATCCTGTACATGGATATCTATCTATCTACATGTACCTCTCCAGGGATGAAAATAAGCGCTTGCTCACTCGCCAATGCGACCAAATTTTGTCTGTGAGCTCCTGAAAATTTAATTCTGATAGCTCAATTGGCAACCATGAAAATCCAACAGTAATTTTTTCCCGGTAAGGTCTCGTCCTATCAGATCGATGTCAATGAGACACTCTTATTGCTGTTAAAATTTAAGGCAACCAAAAGCGCTCTCTTAACTTCGTCGTCAATGTCATCATTTGACTGGAGATACCTGCTATCGCTGTGCGAAGATATTTTGAAATCTAGAAAGGCATTGCCAGTCTATGTCATTATCAAACGGAACTCCTCACCTGTCTACCAACTGTTTGGTGAGTAAACACACAAGGAGTTTCATATTGACAGATAACAGGGGAAATGTGGAGACACATCTAAGTGTCTGAAAACCACTGCTCCAAACCAGGGGCCCCAGAGTGCAAATACGATGGTTGAAATTCGTACTTCAAAGAGTACAATAAGAAGAGGAGTGGAGTGGTGATTTAGATGTGAGTGAGGAAAGTGAATGTGAGGATGAAAGTCAGAGTGAGATGACTGAGGATGAAGAACATACAGGTTTTGTATGAAAAGTTGAGAGAGACTGAGCATTAAATTGAAAGAGAGCAATTGTAACTACTCTGGTATGTTAATTCACTAAATTTATTGGTGTAACAAATGATATAAAAAATGTCATTTTGGATGTGGGCTAATTGTTTTCAAGGTGGGCACCTGAAATTGTTGACTTTGGGGCCGACTTGTCCCCTAGAAATTTCAGTGAATTTTCATCCTTGCTCTCTTTACTGTTTACCCTCTCTTGAATACACTGAACAGGGTGCACTGAATATCAAATGTAGATAAAAGGTAAAAAGATAGTTGAAGAACTAAGGTGTGAAAAGTTCAATAGAGTTACAGTGTTAACAGAAGTGAAAAAGTTCTGAAGAACAGTATTCACAAATAAAAGGGTAAAAGCTGATCAGTCTAAGGTCTGAGGTGATTCAGTCTGCTCACTTCCACTTTGGACTGTTCAAGGTTTGGAAGTGAGACGACACCACTCGGCAGGTCATTCCGCTGTGTTATTGTAAGGGGAAAGGAGGAGTACTTATAAACATTTTTGGTCGTTTGAAATTATCTGAAAGTAAAAGAAGAGGAACTTTGTGAGGCTCGAGAGGAGCAGACAAGCTGGGTGGTAGGGATGGCGACAAGCCGGTGTACTAATTTGTACATAAGTACAAGCCTGGAATCAGCTATCCTTTGTGCCAAGTTTCTCCAACCCAGATGGTTCAACATGGTGGTGACTCTCGAGGTCCTACAAAAATCAGCAACTACCCAACAGGCAGCTTTACGCTGGAGTCACTCTATTTGACTTACAGTGAATGGGTCCCAGACACTGGCAGCATATTCAAGCTATGGCCAAATTACAGCCTTATATGCCGCTGGTCAAAGCTGCTGGTGTCAAGTTGGTATATTTCTTCAAAGGAAACCGAGAGAGCTGCTGGTCTTGCTTGTCACCCTATTTGGCTCTAGTTCAGGTTATCTGATCAGGGTTTTTTTCCTGCTTTTTTTTGGCTGATATTCGGCTATATTCCCAATCGCAAATGGTATCTTTTTTTCCCAATTTTGGGCAAGAAATTCCCAATCATGAGCACAGAAAGAAATAGTAAATTTGTCGTAAAATAGAGGTATTTGTAAGCAAGGAAAGTGTCCAGTCGTAATTTCAAAGCGCACAATTGATAGAGAAAATCATAAACAATCTCTTTGGTCAGTTTTGAGAAGCTTACAAAAGACTACAAACTTGTAATTGACGAAGCGGAAATCATGTACGAAATTGTAAATGAGGAACTATGACGGCGGCGTAAACCGGCCTAGATACATACTGGCATTTATCTGGACTGTTCTTAAATGTGTGTTAAGTAACACACAACATACAAAAGTCTGAATACATAGATAGGTAAATTTGGATTGATTTTCCAAAGCTAACATGCCATTATCGGTTTTCTTGTTTATTTCTCTGAAAGGAAAGTGAAACTAGAGGTAGGGTCCTACATGTCTCACAACTCCAAATATTACATTAAAAAACTTAAAAACACTGACAGCAGCACTGCATCTGCAGAAAGGATTTTCAGCCTGATAAATTTCCTGTGTACACCCGCTCGCTGCAGCATCGGGCAGAATACACTCTCCTCTTTTTGGCGAATTTGCAAACACAACCAAAACTTAGAAACAACAAACCTTACTGACCCATCATGGCCATGTTGTAAATAAATTCATAAACTTGAAAACCAGAGAAATGGCTCTGTAGAAGCACAAATAAACAAGAAGTTTGAAATTACTAATATCTCTTTCTTTTATATTCTAACAACAGTACATATATTATCTTATCATATTTTATTTAAAAAATAATTTCCCAATTTGGAGCAAAAACGCCGCGAAATTCCCAATTTCAGCACCATGGGCCATGTTCCCAAAATAGTGAAAAAAAACCCTGCTGATATATCAACACCCAAATGCCTAGCTGACATGATGGTTTCAAGAACCTGACCTTGAAGTACACAGTCTGTCTGAATTGGGCATCTGGATGTTGTTACATGGATAACCTGGCACTTACCGGGGTTAAATTCCATAGGAACTCCCAGAGCTTGAGCTGCTTCAGTTATTCCTGGAGAACTGTTGGACTAACCCGTCTGTCCATAGTAATATAGACAAGAGTATCGTCCGCATACAGCTTGACTTGCGACTGCACTCATTCTGACTAGTCATTAATATATGCCAGGGAGAGTATTGGCCCCAGCACCGAAACCTGAAACCTGGATGTTACACACAACTTACTGGGATGGAGAATGAAAACTCACCATCAGTATTTACCCTCTGGGAGTGGTCACTGAGGAACCCCCTAATCCATGCTAGATATCGGCCCCCGAACACCAATCTGATGTAGCTCATCTGTGTGCATACCACCCAATCGCCAATTCGCCAAATGCGTATTCAAAACTGAAATGGTTAAACGTTTTTAATACAAGAGTATCAAGTTGGCAAATACCGTATTTACTTGTGTATAAGTCCTTGATAATACGCACTTTTTTTCCATAAAATCTGATTTTGATTCTCGAGGTGCGTATTATACACAAGATCTAAAACAGGAACCTGACAACGACCAGAACATAACCATTAGACTTTGGGAACTTACTTAACCACTGAAATGGATTTTAGGCACTTGATAAAGAGATTATTATTACTGTTTTACCTCCTTGTGTTGAACACTTAATAATATGTACTGAAATGAAGATGTTTTTACAAATGAGACTAGCATATTTTGAAATAAACAAGCACAGATGCAATCAAATTATCTAATCATCGTCGATCAAGGTGAAATGGCTTCACAGTCAAACAATCAGCCATTATCGTACACTCCGCTGGGATAATTGGTTGTTGGCATTTCTTCTACCTTTGCTGCTGTTTAATCAATTTATTTTGTACAAACATTGACACTTCAACAAACATCGATACCTGAACCTTGTGACGACAGACAACAAGATGAACATTTCTTCTTTGTATGTGAAAACTATAGTATGGTCCGAGCGGACGCAATCCAACTGATACCTCACAGGTAAACATTGATGTCATCCTATATGGTTTTAGCGAAAACAAGGAGATATTTCTTCAAGTGCAAAATTTCATCAAAAGTAGGAACAGATTTTGAATACAATCACTATCATATGAAATTCATTTATTATTGCATCTGATACATAGTAGACAATCCTATCCCCATCTATAACATCCTTTCATTACAATTCCTCTACTATAGACCTACACCTACATGTTGATTAATACAACATCCCCATCAATTTATCTATTTATTTGCCTATTTATATATTTATTTAATTGTTTACCATCCCACAATTTATTTATGTATTCATTTATAAATTTGTTTAATAAATGCATATAAGTATGTGTATATGTGTATATGAATATAAATACATATTATACATGTATTTTTCTCACTACCTTTCATTGCCCTTTCTCTACATTCTTAAATTTTTATAACATATCACAGCTAAATGTATACTGTCTGCTCTCTTGTTTTGTTCCTGAAAGTCATGTATGTTTTCTAGAAGAGCATAAGATCATTATCTTGATAGATTTTTAATTGTTGATTGATTTATGTATATGATATTAATAAATAATGTTTAAACCAACCAGATGAACCACCGATTAAGAAAAAGAAAAATGCTAACAAACGTAACAAATCAAAGTTTGGATGGTTAATAGAAATCAAAGTACTGCAAGTACTGTTACGAGTTGGCATTGTTTCAATATATGTAAAGAAGTAATACATATCAAGAAAATTTTGTTTGTCGCGCAAGGAGATGTTCAGAATAATGTATAAGATATATAGTAGTGCTATGTCATTTGGCAAATTTCTCTGAGTGGTGGCATAACGAGATTGGTACTTTGTACCAACTCATAAAAAAATGATAAACTTTATTGTCAGTTGTGTTATCAGTTATTTTTTCAATATTAAATTCAGTTATTTTTATACGCCCGTCATTAGACGGGGCGTATAATGTTATGGCGCTGTCCGTGAGTGTGTCCGTCCCGGGTCATGTTTTCCGGACTTTTTTTGCCGTCTTTCAAGATATTGAGTTGAAATTTGGTATATAGCTTTATTTCAAGTGGCGTCAGTACCAGTTCGAGTTTTGTTACGATTGACTTTCTTTTAACGGATTTATGGCCCTTGGACTTATAAATTTCAAAATTAAAAAAAAAAAATATTAAAAATCTATTTTTTGTCAAAACATTATGAAGTTTCTAATGAAACAAGTAAAGTGTGCCAACTATCACATATGTTACGGTTTTTAATATCTTTTTCTTCATTTTTGAGAAATTTATAATTTTAGGGTGGGGGGGTTGACCGTATGTCCTAGGTCATGTTTTCCGGACTTTTTTTGCTGTCTTTCAAGATATTGAGTTGAAATTAAGGCCAATTAAAATTAATTGGTAGATTTTCATCACCACCCACCCCTAAAAAATCGACCCGCCCCAGAATTATTTATTTTTCAAACAAATCCGGCGCGTCTGAATTCCGGTACAAATGTATTTTAATTCGTTCCGCATCCGATATACGTTTCAGTTTATATACATATCGCCATTTCCGGTAGTTGACAAAATGGTTTTTGCTGTCGTGAGAGTTGTTGCCGGCATAACCTAAAAGAAAAGCTGGTTTACTTCGAATTTTAACGATTCAAAGACAATATTTGAAAATAAATTATAAAAAATAAATTCCACCCACCCGCCCCATATATTTTCACGAGGTTGGATGAAAATCTACCTATTAAGTTTAATTGGCCTTAGTATATAGCTTTATATCAAGCAGCGTCAGTACCAGTTCGAGTTTTGTTACGATTGACTCACTTTTGACGGATTTATTTCAAGATTTTTTCAGAAATTCATTAAAAATCTTTTTCTTGTCAAAACATTATGAAATTTATCATGAAACAAGTAAAATGTACCAACTATCACATATGTTACAGGTTTCAATATCTTCTTCTTCATTTTTGAGAAATTTATAATTTTTGGGGGGTGGGGGGTTGACCATATGTCCTAGGTCATGTTTTCCGGACTTTTTTTTGCCGTCTTTCAAGATATTGAGTTGAAATTTGGTATATAGCTTTATTCCAAGTGGCGTCAGTACCAGTGCGAGTTTTGTAACGATTGACCTACTTTTAACGGATTTATGGCCCTTGGACTTATAAATTTCAAGATTTTGTTTTGAAAATTCATTAAAAATCTAATTTTTGTAAAAACATTATGAAATTTACCATGAAACAAGTAAAATGTACCAACTTCCACATATTTTACAGGTATCGATATCTTTTTCTTCATTTTTGAGAAATTTATAATTTTAGGAGGGGGGGGGGGGGTCTTGTACTAAAAAATTTCAAGTTTTTTTTTGCAGGTCAGGTTCCAAGATGGGTTGGATAGGACCATTTCTGCAGGAGTTATTGCCCTTGGTCTTATTCCTGTGATAAAATGCTATGAAACGCAATTAACTTCAGTAAACGTCAGATGTTTTTCATGAAAATCATGCCAAATGGGAATTGATCCTGTCCAAATTAAGCAACAGGTGTATTTTGCCACGCTAGGCGTTGCTCTTGTTTCAATATAAAATTTTCTTAAATTCTAAGTATAAGCTGTTTTGTCTTTTATACCTGGCTAATGGCTTACACATTTGGCTAATTAATTTGTGCTTGCATTAGCCAAATGGCTATTGAACAATTTATGCTACCGCTAACACAGTTTATATATTGACTTGTTATGGGACACTTTGTCAAGTGCTTTGCTGAAATCTAGCAGGAGTAGGTCGGGTTACTTACCATGCTGTATGTTCCGGGCTTGTTCGTCGACCAACATGAGTAACTGGGTCTCATAGCTCTGCTTCTCACAGAACCCAGTGCTGGAGATCAGAGAGAATGTCATGTACTGTGAAGTGGTTCACCAGGGTGGACTTAATGATGTGTTCCATTGGCTTTACATAAAATACTTAATAATGTGTGTTAATGTGTATTGAATTCATTCAGTTTGTCTGCCCAGAAATATATGAAGATTTCACACTTAAATTGATAAAATCTTCGAGTTATTGTCATCATTACCGATAATCAATATTTTACACATTTTTGCCAACCTTTCACTCTTTACATGTCCAGAAATTGTTTTTTTAAATGAGTGTTTTCTTCCCATCACTTCAAAGTAAAAGACAAAGCTTTCTGAATGTTATCTCCATGTTCATATTTTTTTCTTTTTCACAGATCTAACTACTATCCAACATGCCACCACCACCTCCTCCTCCTCCCCCAGCTCCAGCCCCACCCCCACCTGCACCTGGACCTCCAGCCAACAAGGGTAAAACCAAAAGTGCAGCCCCAGTGAATAGAGGAGCTTTATTAGGTCAAATTCATGGAGGACTAAAGCTGAAAAAGACTGTGACAAATGATAGAAGTGCTCCATTGACATCAGCAAGTAGGTTTCAAATTTGATTTTATAAACACAGTATAAATCAGTTGTTAATTTTACATCATAAATTTTATGGAAGGAGTTTGAAATAGGAAGAAGACATATAAGTCTCATTACATGTATATCTAGATACACAAATTACTTATAGGTGAATCATTTTAGGGCAGACGAAAAAATATGCATGTTTCCTGTAACATGCTGAAGAAAATTAGGGTCAGTAGTTTTTTTTTTTTGGGTGTTTTTTTTTTATTCTAATTACCAGTATTACTGAATCAATGTTTGATGCTATCTAGAATGCATTTGGACCTCTCACAAGTGATAATTACTTTGGAGGGTGTTTTTTGCCCAAACAATTATCCCCTGGATATTAAAACAGTAAAAACGAAATGTCGACAGACGGACAAGTCTGTTAAAAATGCCGTTGGTCCCGTAAATAGCCTTAGATTTCTGGACCGATTGTCTGGTGAAGATGAACACAAACTAAATGAGAAACAAAAGGTTTAAAGGCCCTTTCATTTATTTTGAGAAAAGATGTTGACAGTGATGATTATTGTATTGATTTTCAGTCTTTCCGAAAACTCACTAACCTGATGTCTGAGGCTACCAAAATTTCATCGGGCTAGTAAAATCTGCTTTTGAAATAGCCTGACTGGCTAGTAAAGATATTGATGTCTCAGTAAAAGAAATTCAGGCTAAAAGATGACTCATTGCTAATAGGACTGAAACGATTCATCGCAATT
This sequence comes from Pteria penguin, assembly GCA_035048485.1. NCBI lineage: Eukaryota > Metazoa > Mollusca > Bivalvia > Pterioida > Pteriidae > Pteria > Pteria penguin. Next base: position 22,594,583 of record CM068592.1, read on the forward strand.
TCGATTCAGCTTGATATTTTCTTTTCATTCAGTGTTTGATACATCTGTCTGAATTTTAGTTTGATTCAGCCATAAGAACAACTTGCGAGATTTCATTTTATAATCTTTACTGTTGAATAATCTTCTTTCTCTCCATCAAGTAGGCCTACAGTTTTAGATTAGTGAATGCCTTTGATTCCTTAAACACTTCGTCATTGATGGCATATTACATTTTATTTGGAACATTTTGATTTGGTTTAAAACTGTATTTATTGAAGAATTTTACATGATTATTGTGGATTAATTTATCAGAGGAAATTCTGATTACAAAAAAAACCCCCCAAAAACCGATCTCTCAAAAACTTAAATAGAACTTTAAAAATGGAAATCAAAATATATTATTGTAAACTTTCTTTACAGTATAGTCAGACAAATTATCTTTAATGTATCTATCTAATGACCAAGCAAGTGATTTACCAGAAATCTTGCACTCAAATGGGTAATGGAATTAAGAAGAGAAAATGTGTTGTGGTTCTAATTCTGAATGCATTCATGAATGCATATAATATATGAATGCATGTAATTTATGTACCTTTATCTTATACAAAATGGTGAATGTGCGCAGATTTAAAGAAGTTTAGGGTACATATCCCAATGATGTTTTAATGAAATTACATAATGGGCATGGATAAAGTTGGTTCTGGCAATCCCTTAATTATAGTTTAAAGAAGTATTGGTTCACATACAAATCATCGTATCGCTAATGCCATATCATAAGTATCATATCCTGAGGGTAGTGTATCATTTCAGTCGTGCAAATTGCAGATACGTCTATGTCAACGACATGATTTTCAATACACAAAATCTTGTGCAATGCAATGACTAGTGTAATAATGATTATGACTTCGTGTATAACAGTGAATTATGAAATTAAAATTAGTCAAGATTAAAGACTTTTTGTCTGGGCAAGTAAATTTTCCTTTGGCTAGTAAAAGCTTGTACTGGGCTAGTGATTTAGAATAGTTTTAAGAAAGACTGAATTTTAATGAAGAAGAAAACTGGAGAGATGTGTTTTTACTTGCCAGAGATTCACGATAAACCAACAAAACTTAAAGTGAGCAGTCGTTGTATGATTTTTGTGACCATCATTCAAAAAATGTACATTTACTTTTCGGTCTGGTTAAAGTTTCTTCAGTCTTGTGAATTGTCCTAGTTTACCGAACTGAATGTCCTGTAAAATGTTTTACAATTTCATATTCACTGTTAAAAAGTACATTTTAAGGCTAATATTCAATTTTAGAATAATTTTCTACTGATAGTGATAGTGTAATAAAAAAGTTTGCGGTCAGGGTCAAAGATTAGGGGTGGTCAGGGTTACAGGAAACATGCATATTTTTTCTTTTGGCCTTATGAGACTGCTTAACTGTTAACAAGGATTTCCCTAGGTTGCTTTTAGGGTTCATATCTTTGATCCATTCCTTTTTCAAAATGACCAATGTGCCTGTAACCTAGATGTTATTTTATTGTGTATTACTTTATTAAGAGTTGAATTGTAAGTCTATTTTATAGGAATAGTGGAAAAATCTACAACATCTGTTGATGATATTGAAAGTTTGGAACAAGACATAGATGAAACTGAAATTGAGGGTATAATAATAATGAGGGAAATGCCCCACTTTTATCATTTTCCATTTTTCCCCATTCATTTTCTTTTTTTTTTTTATTTTAAACATTATATTTTCAATATACATTTCTTAGTTATTAGGTTACATGTGTATATATATTATAATAATTATAATTTTATTTTATTTAGTATATTGAATATAAATATATTTCTTATTGCAAGTCAGTTTTGTCATATTTGTTCTGTAAAAGTACAAATATTACCAGTACATTATTATGTACACATTACACTGTGACGAAATGAATTCACAGAATATTTACGATTTTCTTACATTATGATAGATAGTCTTCTTTCTGATTAAAAAATATGTTATTTCAAACTTTGAGAATGCAAAATTTATCTGTCTTTTCCTTAATATATACATGTATATTTATCATTTAATTTTGTTTGTAAAGAAAAACATGTAGAACAAATGGTTGAAGTAGTCATAGATTATATTTTGCATTAATAATATTGAAACCTTCAAGAACCAGTTTATTTCACAGTCTAAGTGTTATTGCAGAAATTGTCTATTACCTGGACCTGGTGGGGAAGTGCTTCTTTAAAATGTATTTTGCTGTCTTGTTTTAATTTTAAAAGGCTGATTTCATATTTGTGCTATATTGCAGATGTTCTTGCCTTGCTTAATGCACATTGTCAATTGATTAATGGTTGTCTAAGGGTTTCTGGTTTCTTAATTTAATTTGAATTACTGGTTTATAGAAATGGTGTCTGGATTCCTTGCTTCTTTAATTCAAGTCAAGATGAAAATATAAAAATTTTTATATAGAAAAGAAATAAAGTGGTAGAAACAAATACAAGAAATAGAAATTGATCACAATTATTTTTCATAGTCTGATATAAGCTTTGATCTGTATTGTGTCCTTAATGTAGACTTTTTGAATAAGACATGAAATGCAGAGGTCCTACAGTACAGTCCAGGTGGAACTTTGAATGCCCACTGTCCACAGTGAGCAGTCCACCTGAAATTTCAGTGGGCATTAGGAGTGGACATTTACCTGAGCTATCAAGCTGTCCACTTACCTGTATGTTAATTCCAACTGACTCTTACAAGAATGTCCACTGTGTCCAGTGGACATTTTTAATGCCCTCTCTAAAAATGCCCACTGTGACTAGTGGACAAATTAAGTTCCACCCGGACTGTACTGTATGTCATGAATTGGTTTTGCTGGTTGAAGATTCATCACTGAGTGTAGGATAAAGTCGTAAGCATAGGTCAAAATTTCTTTATCCTGCATCAGCTTGATTGCTTTGATGCCAGCATGATATGACTGATATCATGTTAAAAGTAGATGAAAACAATAATACAGGAACAACAGCAATCATATGGACTAGAAATTCCTTGATATTAGAAGTTTTAGGTTTCTATTAATGTAAATTTTTTTGGTCTGACAAGTTTTCATCTGTCCTGACGAATTTTCAGATTTAGGCAGTCTGAATGTCTGACTTGAAAAAGTTTTTGGTGTCCCTATGATACATTTATATGTATTATTTTATAGGTAATTTAAAATAACTTTCTCTGCAGAATGGCAAAAACTTTTACAGTATTTGAATAAGAGCAGATTTTCACACATTGGACGCATTTGGAGAACAATTTTTTTAAAGTTACTTTTATTTAGGCCTATTTTGGTTAAAAAAATATATATCAATGATTGGTAATTGACAATTTAGGAAATGGGTTAAGACACAGAAAGCTCATGTTTATTATCATATACATGTACGATACTTATAATTTATACAATCAGTGCAGATTTACAGATAGATAAAATATATCAGATAAGAAATGTGGAACTCTTGTGATACAAGACTCTCGATACTTAACCATTTTATCCAAGTTCTGTTTTATCAATTTATGTTTCTTTCTTGTTCAGACTATGTATGAATGAATCTTTCTACAGTTCGTTTTCTCACTGATCAAGAAATTCAGAAATTTTCTGGTAAAGAAAAAGACTGTACATATCAGTTACATGCATTATAGTTGTGGTCAAGGCAATTAAATCTTCTGATTTTCCTGTCATTAAATGATTAACATAACATTTGTATGTAATATTAACACTAGGTACAAACTACATACAGTATTCAGAATCTGGTATATGTATTTACCCTCTGTGAATATTTGTGCAGATAAAAAGCCCACAGGCCCAGGGCCAGGGATGGGCATGGGAGGTCCTGGTAAATTTAACACAGTTGCTGGCCGACCTATCAGTGGTGCAGAAAGAAGTTTACCAAATGCTTGGAAAGGATCACAGGATGATGGTATGTAACATGTAATGTTAAATGTATGACTATTCAGGAAATTCTTAGGTCTTACACCAACTCACATGTACAAGTGTTATATCTTTTATCAGCAGTTCACTATGTGAAGATTTTGCTATCAGAAATACCTGTGTCACACACTCATTTCTTGATTTCAAAACTTTACAATATCCCCTATCACAAGTCTTAATTCCAACTTTTAATGACAATTCTTACCAATACTTCCTCAAAAATAAGTATTTCCTGGTCTATTCTGTTCACTTTTAATATTTGATAATTTACTCAATTACTTTTCTTCCTCTTATAATTAATTTAGATTTTTTTCTGCTTGGACTAAACCCTTGACAAAAATATCATTGTCATGGTAAATTGTTACATACTATCCCACTAAATATGAATTCTAGTATGATTCTGTAAATTGCTTTCTATTTCCCCATTTGAACATTAGAAGTTGGCTTTGTGTTACTGTCCCATACAAATACAGGCAACAAACCTTGCCCACTTTTTTATATTCAATATTTTCACAAATAGTAAAATGGGTAGTTCATGGTTTATCATTAGAACAAAACTATCGGATGACAGGTCATCTGTTGCTGTCCATTGCAATGGTTTTCATAATGACCAATCAGATTAAATACCTTGTAATTGCACTTCTCAGGAAAAATTTTACTGCTCTCTTATTATGATTATTGCACAGTTATACACAACTTGTTATTTCTTCATCAGGATGCATATTTGTTCATGTGTATATAAACCTTACATGAAATATGTGAACAAGTGACTAGCCTTCGTCTTGAGGGTAATAACGCCATTCTTGTCAGATCATCTACCTCGGAATCAGGGACCTTAGGTTTTACCGTTTCTTTTGAAGGGCAGTAATACGGGGTACCACAAAATTTCTTGAGAATTTGAACCTAGAAATTTCTTATTGTGAGCCTTACACCTAAATCACCAAGCCAATGTGGTTCAAATTATTTGGACCATATAATATCAGTAAAACATTTTAGTATCTTATGTCTTACTTTGAAATTAAGTGGTATGGGAATCAAAAAGTATTAGTAATTACATTTAAATTTGCTTTTAGTTTTATCTGGCTTTTATTTTAATGTAGTGTTTTTTACAGATTCTTTGCCCAAACATGATAAGGGCAGAAAGTTCAGTGTTGGTATGAGAAGTGCCACACTAAAACCGGAGAAAAACCGCGCTAGTCGGTCCTATAGTTTTGATAACGGTAAAACATTCATGGGTTTTTTCAAGGTGCAGGTAAAAACATTAGAACTAACCTTTTTTCTGGGAAAGACTTGGAGGGTTGACATAAAAACGCAATGGCAGCATGTTGGATTAAACTAGTGTAAAGGAACAAAATAGGTATCAGTTCACAAGAAAGAATAGTAAATAATTTGTAGGTATTGGACTGAAATGCACATGATGGTCATGTAATGAATTCAGTAGTTTGCATGGTGAAGTTAGATACATTACATACTAATACAGAAAATGAACTGGAAATTCATAAGTACTTGACTCTCTGTAGATTAGGACATTTTGGGGTTGGTGGATTAACTAATATTCTTGAACAAGTCAATATGATAATTAACCGGATTTCAGGTGTTAGTTTGATTTGGGAATGTTCGTAAATTTTAGATGCTTTGGTTGTAGAAAGCTTTTGCTGAATCATTGACCACAGTTTTATTTGTACCACAGGAAAAGTGATTGACACACTCACTCATGTGTAAATTTCCTGTGTATTGTACATGTATTTATATCAGTTGTTCATTTCCGGTATTGTTCAGCGACCTCAGTACATGGAAAATTGTGTTTACAATCAAATGTTTTGTACCCTGTAATTAAATAGATGTACACTTAATAAATCTTTCTGAATGTATAATTGATTTTCTGCAATTGTCTGGGACATAATGGGTGTACTGATTTCACATTTAATTAACTTCCCTGATGATATCACAGTACGAGGGGAAATTTCAGAGGTTATATTCAGATTGAAGTTCTTGTGTTCATTTTCATGGAGAAGAGAAAATGTTGCAGTATTCTTTTGTCATTCAGCATGATTAAATAGTAAACATTATACCCCAATCATAATGGAGAACATGTTGGAATTCCCTATTCCAAAGCCACTGGCCAGAATGTTGAGTGTCAAGGCCTGAGTGTTGACTTTAAAAATTAAATTTACTGAAGCCAATTACATCGGTCGAAGTCCAGGTATAATCTTAGTTGAGCAGGTATGACTATGCCAGTCTACTTGCTGCCGTAGGTTGTTGGTTTTTCTGCATAGTACTCTGGTTTCCTTTACCACTTGAAGCCTCCTTGCCAGATTATCTTCATTGATGCACTGCAGTGAGAGTACTTAAGGTTGATGGAGTTAAGAATGTCCTTCAGTTTTATTCAGAACTTGACTCATCATTTACACAAGAGTGACATCCATGTTTATGTGCTTTATTTAGAAAATTTTATTACAGCTTTATATATGGCAAACAGATATAAATTAATTCATGAAGTAGATTGTGTTCATGTCTCTTGCAAGTCTTGAGTCAGAGATAGTACGTGTATAGAAAAAATGGTCTATACAGATTTAGATTAAGGATCGACCCCAGATTTGTACCATTACCACAGATGCCAAGTAGCATTGCACATTGACAATTTGCTGGTTCAAATTTTCTCTTACAGTATTATAGTACTATCAAATCTACCCCTAAGTTTTTCAAAGCGCCTATTGAAATAGGTTTGTATTAAAGAAAAAGTTTTTGGGAGAAAAATGTGGAATTTTAGTATTAGTGGAAATTTTTGCGATCTTATTAGGTAAAGTAATTCTGATGTTGCCCTCTACTATAAAAACAAAACATACATGGCCAGCGATGAAGTATGTGAATGAACATATAAGTTTTTCTGTCTGTATCTTTAATTTTGCCTGGTTAATCTTAATATTAATACACATATTATAAGGTCTCTGTGTAATCATATGACTCATAAGTAAATGTATTTTACCAGCATCTTTCCTCAGTTTTCATGGGCACACAATACCCATAGAATGTGTTAATTTTCAATATTTTGTTCCAGAATTCGACAGAATTTTGCAAAATAATTATAGCTTTCTATTCATTCCTTGCTTTCTCATGTTACATTTATGCCTTGCCTTTATCAATGATTCTTCTTTATGTCATTCAAGTATCTATGCATCTTTTCGACAAGTTTCTCATTTAAATTTGTTTTGCTTAATGTAATAGTAATACACTGGGTCGTGACTGACTAAAACTTAGACAACATTAAAGGGAAGAACTAGAGTGTGTCACATACAGGAAGTCAATTGAGCTCCTCAAAATTATGCCCAACACAAACTTTGTATTATAACAAGGACATTATTTTGTCAAGAGGGTTAACCAAGGAATGGGCGATGTTGATACTTAAAAGTCCAACTTCTGCTCTTGTTTTGTAATGATTTGTTGTTGTTAAAACTCGCAGGAGTTACAGAGGAACAACCACAAAGGTTTAGATACAGTTATATAGTTATACAATTCTAAAAATACATTACCAGTAGAGTAAGCAGTAAATATTTAAAGTACATTGCAACTTTTTACATTTTAAGATTTATCTCAAAATGCTGATACAAAAGTTTAAAAAGAGAAAAAATGACTTAGTGAATACAGTACTTCAAAGTTATCCATTTTAGTTGTGTATACCAGTTGGCTGTTTGTGTTGGGTTAGATAAAATATTGACCACAGATTTTTTAATTATGATTAGTTTATGTGTAATTTTCATGTAAGTACGGTGATATCTTAAGAGTATGAATTAATTGACCTTTAGGTTTCTTGGCGATTGGACTTTGTGCAGTCATATTTTTTTTTTACAGTATTCAAAGCATATGGTTCATATTACCGGTATGGGTGACTGTATGTTTTTAGTGCATTGAGTGATGATAAGACCCTTATCCTTGGAACTGTATGTTTATAGTGTATTGAGCAATGGTAAGAGCCCCCCTTTTAAAGGGAATCCCTTGGACTATCTGCTTATAGTGCCTTGAGTGTTGATATGACCTTTCTCTCCCTTTATAGGGAATCCCTGGGACTATATGTTTATAGTGCATTGAGTGATGATAAGACCCTCCCCCTTTAGAGGGAATCCCTGGGACTGTATGTTAATAGTGCATTGAGTGATGATAAGACCCTCCTCCCCCTGTAGAGGGAATCCCTGGGACTATATGTTTATAGTGCATTGAGTGATGATAAGACCCTCCCCTTTAGAGGGAATCCCTGGGACTGTATGTTTATAGTGCATTGAGTGATGATAAGACCCTCCTCCCCCTTTATAGGGAATCCCTGGGACTGTATGTTTATAGTGCATTGAGTGATGATAAGACCCTCCTCCCCTTGTAGAGGGAATCCCTGGGACTATATGTTTATAGTGCATTGAGTGATGATAAGACCCTCCCCTTCAGAGGGAATCCCTGGGACTATATGTTTATAGTGCATTGAGTGATAATAAGACCCTCCTCCCCCTTTATAGGGAATCCCTGGGACTATATGTTTATAGTGCATTGAGTGATGATAAGACCCTCCCCTTTAGAGGGAATCCCTGGGACTATATGTTTATAGTGCATTGAGTGATGATAAGACCCTTCCCCTTTAGAGGGAATCCCTGGGACTGTATGTTTATAGGGCATTGAGTGATGATAAGACCCTCCTCCCCCTGTAGAGGGAATCCCTGGGACTGTATGTTTATAGTGCATTGAGTGATGATAAGACCCTCCCCCTTTAGAGGGAATTGCTGGGACTGTATGTTAATAGTGCATTGAGTGATTATAAGACCCTCCCCCTTTAGAGGGAATCCTTGGGACTGTATGTTTATAGTGCATTGAGTGATGATAAGACCCTTCCCCTTTAGAGGGAATCCCTGGGATTATATGTTTATAGTGCATTCAGTGATGATAAGACCCTCCTCTTCCTTTAGAGGGAATCCCTGGGACTTATGTTTATAGTGCATTGAGTGATGATAAGACCCTCCTACCCCTTTAAAGGGAATCCCTGGGACTGTATTTTTATAGTGCATTGATTGATGATAAGACCCTTCTCCCCTTGTAGAGGGAATCCCTGGGACTATATGTTTATAGTGCATTGAGTGATGATAAGACCCTCCCCTGTAGAGGGAATCCCTGGGACTGTATGTTTATAGTGCATTGAGTGATGATAAGACCCTCCCCCTTTAGAGGGAATTGCTGGGACTGTATGTTTATAGTGCATTGAGTGATGATAAGACCCTCCCCTTTAGAGGGAATTCCTGGGACTGTATGTTTATAGTGCATTGAGTGATGATAAGACTCTCCTCCCCCTGTAGAGGGAATCCCTGGGACTATGTTTATAGTGCATTGAGTGATGATAAGACCCTACTCCCCCTGTATAGGGAATCCCTGGGACTATATGTTTATAGTGCATTGAGTGATTATAAGACCCTCCCCTTTAGAGGGAATCCCTGGGACTATATGTTTATAGTGCATTGAGTGATGATAAGACCCTCCTCCCCCTTTAGAGGGAATACCTGGGACTATATGTTTATAGTGCATTGAGTGATGATAAGACTCTCCTCCCCCTTTAGAGGGAATCCCTGGGACTGTATGTTTATAGGGCATTGAGTGATGATAAGACCCTCCTCCCCCTTTAGAGGGAATACCTGGGACTATATGTTTATAGTGCATTGAGTGATGATAAGACCCTCCTCCCCCTTTATAGGGAATCCCTGGGACTATATGTTTATAGTGCATTGAGTGATGATAAGACTCTCCTCCCCCTGTAGAGGGAATCCCTGGGACTATATGTTTATAGGGCATTGAGTGATGATAAGACCCTCCTCCCCCTTTAGAGGGAATACCTGGGACTATATGTTTATAGTGCATTGAGTGATGATAAGACTCTCCTCCCCCTGTAGAGGGAATCCCTGGGACTATATGTTTATAGGGCATTGAGTGATGATAAGACCCTTCCACTTTAGAGGGAATCCCTGGGACTATATGTTTATATTGCATTGAGTGATGATAAGACCCTACTCCCCCTGTAGAGGGAATCCCTGGGAATATATGTTTACAGTGCATTGAGTGATGATAAGACCCTCCCCTTTAGAGGGAATCGTTGGGACTGTATGTTTATAGTGCATTGAGTGATGATAAGACCCTCCCCTTTAGAGGGAATCGTTGGGACTGTATGTTTATAGTGCATTGAGTGATGATAAGACCCTCCTCTCCCTTTAGAGGGAATCCCTGGGACTATATGTTTACAGTGCATTGAGTGATGATAAGACCCTCCCCTTTAGAGGGAATCGCTGGGACTGTATGTTAATAGTGCATTGAGTGATTATAAGACCCTCCCCCTTTAGAGGGAATCCCTGGGACTATATGTTTATAGTGCATTGAGTGATGATAAGACCCTCCTCCCCCTGTAGAGGGAATCACTGGGACTGTATGTTTATAGTGCATTGAGTGATGATAAGACCCTCCTCCCCCTTTAGAGGGAATCCCTGGGACTGTATGTTTATAGTGCATTGAGTGATGATAAGACCCTCCCCCTTTAGAGGGAATTGCTGGGACTGTATGTTTATAGTGCATTGAGTGATGATAAGACCCTCCCCTTTAGAGGGAATTCCTGGGACTGTATGTTTATAGTGCATTGAGTGATGATAAGACTCTCCTCCCCCTGTAGAGGGAATCCCTGGGACTATGTTTATAGTGCATTGAGTGATGATAAGACCCTACTCCCCCTGTATAGGGAATCCCTGGGACTATATGTTTATAGTGCATTGAGTGATTATAAGACCCTCCCCTTTAGAGGGAATCCCTGGGACTATATGTTTATAGTGCATTGAGTGATGATAAGACCCTCCTCCCCCTTTAGAGGGAATACCTGGGACTATATGTTTATAGTGCATTGAGTGATGATAAGACTCTCCTCCCCCTTTAGAGGGAATCCCTGGGACTGTATGTTTATAGGGCATTGAGTGATGATAAGACCCTCCTCCCCCTTTAGAGGGAATACCTGGGACTATATGTTTATAGTGCATTGAGTGATGATAAGACCCTCCTCCCCCTTTATAGGGAATCCCTGGGACTATATGTTTATAGTGCATTGAGTGATGATAAGACTCTCCTCCCCCTGTAGAGGGAATCCCTGGGACTATATGTTTATAGGGCATTGAGTGATGATAAGACCCTCCTCCCCCTTTAGAGGGAATACCTGGGACTATATGTTTATAGTGCATTGAGTGATGATAAGACTCTCCTCCCCCTGTAGAGGGAATCCCTGGGACTATATGTTTATAGGGCATTGAGTGATGATAAGACCCTTCCACTTTAGAGGGAATCCCTGGGACTATATGTTTATATTGCATTGAGTGATGATAAGACCCTACTCCCCCTGTAGAGGGAATCCCTGGGAATATATGTTTACAGTGCATTGAGTGATGATAAGACCCTCCCCTTTAGAGGGAATCGTTGGGACTGTATGTTTATAGTGCATTGAGTGATGATAAGACCCTCCCCTTTAGAGGGAATCGTTGGGACTGTATGTTTATAGTGCATTGAGTGATGATAAGACCCTCCTCTCCCTTTAGAGGGAATCCCTGGGACTATATGTTTACAGTGCATTGAGTGATGATAAGACCCTCCCCTTTAGAGGGAATCGTTGGGACTGTATGTTTATAGTGCATTGAGTGATGATAAGACCCTCCCCTTTCGAGGGAATCCCTGGGACTATATGTTTATAGTGCATTGAGTGATGATAAGACCCTACTCCCCCTGTAGAGGGAATCCCTGGGACTATATGTTTATAGTGCATTGAGTGATGATAAGACCCTCCCCTTTAGAGGGAATCCCTGGGACTATATGTTTATAGTGCATTGAGTGATGATAAGACCCTCCTCCCCCTTTAGAGGGAATACCTGGGACTATATGTTTATAGTGCATTGAGTGATGATAAGACTCTCCTCCCCCTTTAGAGGGAATCCCTGGGACTGTATGTTTATAGGGCATTGAGTGATGATAAGACCCTCCTCCCCCTTTAGAGGGAATTGCTGGGACTGTATGTTTATAGTGCATTGAGTGATGATAAGACTCTCCTCCCCCTTTAGAGGGAATTGCTGGGACTGTATGTTTATAGTGCATTGAGTGATGATAAGACCCTCCTCCCCCTTTAGAGGGAATCCCTGGGACTGTATGTTTATAGTGCATTGAGTGATGATAAGACCCTCCTCCCCCTTTAGAGGGAATCCCTGGGACTATATGTTTATAGTGCATTGAGTGATGATAAGACCCTCCTCCCCCTGTAGAGGGAATCCCTGGGACTGTATGTTTATAGGGCATTGAGTGATGATAAGACCCTTCCCCTTTAGAGGGAATCCCTGGGACTGTATGTTTATATTGCATTGAGTGATGATAAGACCCTACTCCCCCTGTAGAGGGAATCCCTGGGAATATATGTTTATAGTGCATTGAGTGATGATAAGACCCTCCTCTCCCTTTAGAGGGAATCCCTGGGACTATATGTTTATAGTGCATTGAGTGATGATAAGACCCTCCCCTTTAGAGGGAATCGTTGGGACTGTATGTTTATAGTGCATTGAGTGATGATAAGACCCTCCCCTTTCGAGGGAATCCCTGGGACTATATGTTTATAGTGCATTGAGTGATGATAAGACCCTACTCCCCCTGTAGAGGGAATCCCTGGGACTATATGTTTATAGTGCATTGAGTGATGATAAGACCCTCCTCCCCCTTTAAAGGGAATCCCTGGGACTGTATGTTTATAGTGCATTGAGTGATGATAAGACCCTCCCCTTTAGAGGGAATCCCTGGGACTATGTTAATAGTGCATTGAGTGATGATAAGACCCTCCTCCCCATTTAGAGGGAATCCCTGGGACTATGTTTATAGTGCATTGAGTGATGACCCTCCCCCCTTTAGAGGGAATCCCTGGGACTATATGTTTATAGTGCATTGAGTGATGATAAGACCCTCCCCTTCAGAGGGAATCCCTGGGACTATATGTTTATAGTGCATTGAGTGATGATAAGACCCTCCCCTTTAGAGGGAATCCCTGGGACTATATGTTTATAGGGCATTGAGTGATGATAAGACCCTCCCCTTTAGAGGGAATCCCTGGGACTATATGTTTATAGTGCATTGAGTGATGATAAGACCCTCCCCCTTTAGAGGGGATCCCTGGGACTATATGTTTATAGTGCATTGAGTGATGATGAGACCCTCCCCTTTATAGGGAATCACTGGGACTATATGTTTATAGTGCATTGAGTGATGATAAGACCCTCCCCCTTTTGAGGGAATCCCTGGGACTATATGTTTATAGTTTCCACTATGTCACAGGTGAGTGTTAAGGACTATACATGTAGCAAGTTTGACTTTCGTTATAGTACTTTTATCAGAGACTATTAGAGTTACTGCCCTTTTCAGAATAGTTTTACTGTGAACAGGACTGGGAAAGGTGCGAGTGTTGGTCATAACACATTTATGATACTTTCTTTATTTTGTAGCAAGTGGTGATGTTGGCCATGTTGGAGGTCCCCCCATGGGGGGACTAGGTGGTTTATTTGCTGGAGGAATACCCAGACTGCCTAACAAAGGAGGAGGAGCTAAATTCAAACGTAAGTTCCCTCTGTAGTAAGTAATAAAACAGATTGTTGACCATATTTAATACCTACTGATGAAAAGATATAAGAAATACAGCAAAGTGTGCCATGTGCAAAGAATGAGTTTAATTTAGAGTTGGAGTATTGTGAATAAGAGGTCCTAGGTTTGATTCCGATTGAAAGCTTATCAGGTTTCTGTCTTTCACATGAGACAATTAAAACAGATGTCCCATGTCTTGGTTACTGTCAGTGTAAAAATGATCCCTCCATGCAGATACAAGATGTACCATCACCAGATAAGTGAAAGGATGTAAGTGTACAAAAAGAAAGAAGCATTAGAGAAATGTATATCCTGAAGTTATTATCTTCTAATCATGTCATACCCACCATGCTGCCACTGTAGCATTGTACTAGGTAACCTGGTATTTTACCTTTATTCGACCAATGCCCTAAAAATGTAGGGAAAATTACTTTTTAGTAGATTCTGTCTCTAAGGAAACCCAGTATTTTAATGCATCATATATTTATGATGTATTTATCATTTACTGTATATTCACAGCACTTGACTGATTAGTTAAGATATTTAGTTTATTTTTTTCACATGCATTTCTCTATTTTGTCGTGTATCATGATATCTTCATTCTTTTACAATTTTGACAGCCCCTGGAGCAGCACTTCGACCACCAGGTTCCGCTCCTTCTCGTATGAATGGACCAGTCAGCCCTTCCATAAGTAATGGACCCTCGGGTAGACCAGGTGCTGGACCACCCCCTCCACCACCTTCACAGAATAAACCAAGCTTGAATGGTCCACCCAGACCAGGAGGAGGACCTCCACCTCCTCCTCCTCAAAGTAGTAAAACTCCAAGGGCTGGAGGACACCCTCCTCCTATTCCTCCATCTCAGAACAAGCCCACAAACAATTCCTATGGACAGAATGTGAATGGAAGTAGTGCTCCTGCACCCCCTCCCTTAAAAAATAAACCAACTTTGAATGGACCATCAGTGCATGAACCTCCAGCACCACCCCCTCAAAAAAGTAAACCATTCAGTGCTTCACAATTAAATTCCAATGCAAGTGTAAATGGACATTCAGACAGTTCACGTATTCAGGGAGGAATGCCTCGTGGCCCACCTCCCCCACCAAGTCGACCGGCACCATCAGAAGCTCCATCATCACCAAGGACAGGACAGGCGGGAAGAATGAGATCCTCTCAAGGACGACCATCATCAGTGGGACCTCCTCCTCCTCCTCCAAGTGGTAGACCTCCTAGTATGGTGGGTAGGCCACTACCACCCCCACCAGGACAGGTAATATAAAGGCTGAAGATTGTATTAAATATCTCTATCATCTGGTACATGTATTTTGATCTAATATTTACCTTAGCTTACAGGGAAAGTCAGAAGTATTGCTTTATCAGTTCTTTATTCGTAGATCAAATCACAGTTGAATTTACCATTTATGTCTAAAGTTAAACAGCAATAAGAATAAAGATATATTCCAGAAATAACTATGAATAAGAAGAAAGGAAAGCAGTGATTGAAAAATTATGTAAGATTAACTGGTATAGGTTCCAAGGAGAAATACTGTAGATTATAGATTTACATAATAAACTTATTATATAAAGTCATATTTTTGAAAGTTTAAATGTATTCTTACGCCCCAGGATCGATAGATCCGGACATTTTGTTTTTGTCCTGTTTGTCTGTTTGTTTGTTTGTCTGTTGTTAACTTTATTTATTTAAGGGAAAGGGGTTCATGAACTACCAGTGATGCATTTCATGTTATCTGCTTTTCATCTCCTATAAAAGAAGTATATGGTTTTCAAGAGTATCAACTACAGGTGGAAAGATTCACCACACTATCAATTTGTTCAGTTCATTCTGTCAGGTTCTATTCCTGATATTTGTACAAAGTGGGATATTTTTGTCATGGAACAACTGTAGTTTTATTTTAACCTCTATCAACTTTCATTTTGATTCCCTTATTTCGAGAGAGATCATCCAGAAATGGCAATTTCCAACATGTCAAAGCAATATAATGATATTATTGTGATAATGGACATGAAGAAATATTATGGTGTGAAGGAAACTAAAGTTCTGAAATATCATAGTTAAAAAAAATCTTTTTTCATTTCTTAACATAAATTAATGGTTTAAAAGGTATGTATGTCTAGTAAAATTTCATCTTATATTATGTCTTTGTATTTTAATATCTTTGTAATCTGTCGTTATTGTAACTTGATCGTATATAAAAAGTTAAGGAACACAAAAACTCTGTATTGCAAATTTCCTGCATCACAGAAGCTTATGTATCTTTGAAACGTAAACATGGATTTTACATAGCTTGGTATTTGTAATCACAAAAATTGCTTGAGAAAGGTCGTGAGGCCAAAAATTTGCAATACAGAGTGTTTGTGTTCCTTTACTTTTTATGTACCGGACTTCCCTTTGGAGGAGGACTTCTAATCTTGATCATATGTAGTTTATGTCCTATAGATAGTATGTGTTCTTGAAATTAGAACCCAAGTCAAGGATATGTAAATATATCACTACCACCATGAGCAGTGGAAAATTCTTAGAAAATTCGATTTCAAATTCATTAAATCTTTGTAATAAGTAAATTACTTCATTTTTTTTCTTTTTGTAGACACCACCTCCCCCATCATCCAGACCTCCACCACCCCCTTCACGAGGAACACAGCCTCCACCTCCTCCTCCCCCTGGTAGGTCAGGACCCCCTCCTCCTCCCCCAACAAGAACAACATCAGCAGCTCAGCAATCTATGAGGAGGCCAGCAAGTGGTGCTAACCTTCCACCTCCACCGCCTCAACGAACATCAGGCAATTACTCAGGTGGAGGTGATGGTAGGTATACATATAATATCGTGATCAGTATTTATACAAACAAAATCTGGAAAAATACAATGAGAACATCTTTGTCAGTACTGTATGTATCTCCATGGTGTTTCTCCATGTGTATGCCCAGGTTACACAAATGTAGGACATCCATGACAAAAATTGTTGGTTTGCCATTTTCTGACCGACTGGTAAAGATCATTCAAATGATACAATGATGAATGATTGTGACCTAAATTTTATTGCATTTTCTTTTTTGCTCCAACCATAAAATGGCTAAAGGTTAAGTGTTTATTCCTTCTGTCATTCCGTCCCAAACATATTGTCAGATACGCACGCTCGGTGGCACATCGCTTCTCTCTTACCATTGGCACTGAGAATTAAAAAGACTTAGCAAGGACAGCTTTGTAGCTGCTGTAAAATTAGCCAGAGGTGGGAGCATATGTCCAGGGTTTTTTTTTTTTTTGGCACTTTTTGGGGCTGTTACTCAGCCCCATTTCCTATCTGAAAAAGTATTTGTTTTTTTGCAAATTCCTACCTAAAATTTCCCAATCTGGAGAAGCTAAAATTTTGAGAATTTAAAGATCGATTTTATTTTTAAACAATTGCTTATTCAGAATGAAAGTGAAGATAAAAAGTCAGGATAGACCTGACAGAATTGATTCTTTTAAACGTTTGTATTAGAACAATACAAAATACCAGTGTTAAGCGTGGTGTCATAAGAGAAATATGTTGTATAATTGTATATTAATTACTGTAATAATACCTGTAAGAATTATAATATAATTGTAATATATGCAAGGAAAACAGACAAAAAGACAACAAGCAGTTGAAAAAAAAGTCAGTATTTTTTCCAAACAAGCTCTTTCACAATCTCATAATCCAGGTAGACAAGGTTCACTCAAGACCATGCAAAATCTATCAGTCCAAATTCGTCCATTTCTTGTTCTGAATCCAATCATTCCAGTTTCAATGACCCAGACCTTCAATCCTTCAAGGAACATTACATGTAGAGTGTTTGGATGTTTAAATATCATATTATGATTAAAACCAATGTGAAAAAATGCAATATGTGTGTTTTTATTGTTTATTAAGTTATAGGAAATTAATAAAAGGAATAAGGTATTCTTGCTAGTTTTGGTTAGGTTTCAAAGCCTACATATTGATTGGACTTTGGAGATACTGTCTAGTGAGGGCTTTGTATTGAAGAATGGGGAGTGTCCAAATGATACTCCTAATCCATGGTTAGTGAGAACCCTATTTATGTCTGTCCTTGAACATTTTAACGAAACCTTCAGCATTAGGAAATGATGCCAACTGACCCATCGGTTCCATGGAATATTTATTGAATTTCACAATTTCACCATACATTTTCAATGTTTGTCTGAGGTATGACCGAAGTGTAAAGTATTGTGACGTCATCTGATTTAACTATTTTTCAACCGTAAGTGGAAGGGTCACTTTTATATTCTACTCTTAGGAAGAATTTTATTTTCAAAATGCATAAAGTCATTGTGATCTATATTTCTCGATTTTTTGTGAGATTTCACACAGCTGTATATGCTGTCTGGGCATCTGTTGTAGTACCATAACACTGTATGACACATAACATTCTTAAAATATTTATGTACCGACTAAGATTGATATTTGTAGCTTATTTGATAATTTTTTTTTTTCAGACTTTGATACGAAGTTCAAATTCCACAATTCAAATGAATTACCTCCCCCTGAACCATTCAGCAATATCATTAAATCATATCCAAGTCAAAATCCCAGACACTCGGGTAAGTGATTGCTCATCAACCTGTTTCCTTGTCATACAACCTTATATATTTTCCATCCAAAGAGTGTTTACTTGTCTTGTTTTACCAATCAGAGGTACATGTATAAGTACAAGTTTTTGTTATGCAAAGGTCATCTTAGTGCTAGCTTTTCTGCTTCGGGTATGTTTCAGGTCTTGACAGTATCTCATATTTTGTTGTCCAAGTTTGATTAATAATTTCATTAATAAACCAAACAGTTCTTTTAAACAAAAAAAAAAATGATTCGTACTCAAGGTAAAAAACTTACAATATTCTGGAAATATTTCAGAGAAGGAAAACAAAAAATTAGACAGGATACATGGGAGGGAATCTAATGTATCTTTAATTACTTTTTTCACAGCTTTCTTTACAGTCGACTAGTGGCTTCTGGAATTGTTAATTAAAACAGAGCAAGTAAATTTGTACCTCAGTTGCTAAACAGGACAATGAAACATTTTAGAAATATTGATAGTTTATATATCTATATACATACAGAGAGAGGCTCATTTAAAGGCTTTGTGTAGCCTGTGTTTTTATGTTGTCTACTATGCCCACTCTAAATAAATCTTATCTTAAACAGACATACAGATACTGTAGTTGATTTTAGATTTTGAATCTATTTTTGATCTGTGTTGAAAGATTTTGGTTTTTTGTTGTTTATTCATCTGTTTTAATTTTCATTGATTTATTTTTCTAACAGATTTAGAATAATTTATTGATTTAATTTTCTTTATGCTATATATACATATGATTGTGGGAGTAACTTCATGCTTTACAATGTAACTGTATGCATAAGAGTAATATTACTATTAATGTGGTCATGGTACCACTTCTTAATGACACATTGGGTACATACATGTAATATTAGCAATATTTATTACGGTCTGATGTGAATTTTGTTGGTCAGCATCTAGTGGCATTAGTACAGAATCACAGAACTAAATGATATCCAGGGTGAGTCACAAGGTAGCCTTTTGGTTATTGGTAACGATAATAACCTTACTTATGGGTAGCTCTAGGTAACGTTTATTATTAGTAGCTGCAAGTTGTCCAATTTGGTGTAAGGTGCTGGATTGTAAGTTACAGATATGTGGTAAACATTGCACTGTATTAACACGAATTTACTACTGAGAACGCTAGATATGAAATAAGTGTAAATCAGTTTTTGACTGGATATACAAAGCAACTCCAGTCTGTAGATGGGTGGCATCTGCCTTTGCGTCAATCAGCCTACCTGTCTGCCAGTTAATATTTTGGTCAAGGTTTACATTTCAGTGAAAACATTTGGAAGTAATTTTGACTCGAAATTTTGCATGATTGAAGAAATTATTTTGGACATTTTAGGTGTTGTGAGATCAGTGTGACCTATACTTTGTGCTAGAGTGATTAAGAAATTGTTTGCAATCCATCCTTGTCATCTCCTAGCAGGTTTTTGTCTGCTTATATCCATTAAATGAAGATTGAGTTTTCCGTTGTTCTGACGCAGTAGATACAGTTGTATAATTAACATTATAATGCATTAGACCCCTTAGTTAATTATTAGGCAGACTTGAAAATAGAATTAGCTTAAAATGATTTCTCCATCAGATTCATTTATTTAACAATTCCCATATCCAAACTTAAAAAATGCTTATACCATTGTCTCATAGTAATAGTAAAATGCAGTCTTTAAAAGATTAAAAAAGAAAAAGCAAATGTAATGAGCCTTGTTGTTTTGATGACTTGTAGCTTCGCATGTATCTAACATAATTAAGAGACACTGGTATTTGTTTTTGAATTTACTAATCTAGCAGGGGTAGATTTTAGATAGTGGTTAAGTGTTGGGGGCTTTCAGTGGCTCCTTTATGTCTTGAATTTAGCATGTCCATCTTTTGGACGAGACAGTAAAAATCATGGTCAGAAGTCATGATAAACATGGGGTTTCAAGGTATCCTTCACCTCATCAGGTTTAGGTTTTGCAGATGTCTAAATTTCTATGCATTTCATTAGGCATATGCCTCATCTGACCTTTAAGCGCAATAGTCACTGTGTGATGTAAAACAACAATCAGTCAATTTGTAACTTGCTTTGGCAACTCACAATGGCTGGAGCCTAGAGCAAAGAAACATTGAAGTTTTTTGTGGATCATGAATTTTCTTTTTTTTATATGCATGAAGTAGAAATAAAGGGAAAAAGAACTTTTTTTCAAGTACCGGTAATTTGCTGAATTTTTTAAAATGTGTAAAGTGAACAACATTTTCTCAGTTGAAAACATTCATGATTGTAAAACATAAAACAAATCGTTTAAGATTTATTATAAAGGATTTGCACACAAAGTAAGTTTTGAAGTCATCTAGGTAATTGTTTCAGACTCGATCTACGTAGAGGGTAATATACAAAATAAAACAACATTGTATCACATTATACTCCTGACAATTATCCACTCATTCATCATCTGGTCATGTGATGTTTCAAGTGTTCCTTACTGTACTCCCCTTCATCCATCATAAACTCGCCTTTTCATTTCTTTTTTCATTTCAGGAATGTGTATTAGTATTTAGAATGTCTTATTCCTTAAATCTTATTCTCATTACCCTGGTGTATATTTCATGTTACGTCTTCGCAGTATGTTTCTAATCTTGTGAATCTGTGTCTTGTATCAAGGCATCGTCATGTATCATGATGTATGTCTCATATCTTACATATGTATTAGGTAAAGCAATTGTCATATCATGCTAGTATTTATGTGCACTCCTCTGAGCATACGTTTCATCTCATCAGGCGTCTGATCTCAGTATGCATCTCATTTTGTAAGCACTGTTGTAATATCTCAGTAATTGTCTCCTCTTGTCAATGTGTATTACATATGTCCAGTTCTGGGAGTCAGCTGGATGTCACACTCAAATGTTAACATTCTGAAAATGATTTAGGGATGAACTAGATGTTTATTATAGACTGTATTGCAGCTTTGCTGAATTATCTGATAAGTACACTAACTATCTGAGTCACATAACTACCGAATTCCCTTGAAAAAATAACTTACGAACATTGATTCCTTTTCCTCTCCAAGTTAATTTGATGGCAGATTGAGAAAGAAATTGATTTTAGAATATCATACTCAATCAGTCTATGTAGAAAATGATGATAATATTCAAGATTTACCCTCCATAAATATTTTGCATATTGAGTCATGTGACCAATAAGCAATTGGACTTCCAGAATCCTAGTAACAATCTCTTTCATTCCAGACAGAATTATCCATGATGTGTTGACCCATTCTTGGACTATTCTGTCTTAATTTCAGTGTGTTTGTGTGGTTTTTCTAGTGACATTTCCTGCAAGTGTTTTTAAGTATATTGTTTGGTCAGCATTTAGAAAATGAGTTTCTTATTTTTGGTACTCATGCAAAAACCAGCATATCACAAATCCCATGAACTGTGAAATGTTTCGAGGAGAATTTGCACTTAATATCTATGCTTCGTTTTCTATGAACACTGACTACATTTTGTATAAAGCCTTCGATTATTTCCATTACTGAATACTTCTGCAAATCATACTCTGTGATGGGCAGATTGAATTTTGTCATTGATATTGCTACCACCACCTTGCTAATAAATCTAATTTGTACACAGACAATTTAATAAATTCAGGTAACCTATGTTAATGTTGTGATGACAAGATATCATCATACATAGCAAGAGGTGTGCAAGCTTCACTCATTATTGTGCACGTACTGCATAAGCATTCATGGAAAATTAATTCCATCATCCTGTGTTTAGTGTTTCTCAAATACATATAGGTAATGGAAATAAATATCAATGATAGACAAAAAAAACCCAGTCACTACTTTGTACAGCTAGAGGAGAATCCTATTAATATGTAAAGAAAAAAATTTGGGATTTCCCAGTCCATGTACAAACTATGTCTCATCTTTCCAATATGTATATTATTCTAGCATACTATTGATTGCTGTTGAGGTCATGATCATTCAATCATTTCAGTTTAGGTTTTGATATGATGAGCTATCAAGAAAGTATTATTTTGAGACAAATGTATTGCAAATAGAATTTCATATATTAATATTTTAAACTAACATTAATTTGATAAAGATGCGCAATTTATTCATTTCTCTTTACAGCTGGAGCTCGGAGGGCCCCACCACCACCACCACCTCCAAAATGAGGAAAGCTACACTAGTTATTACAATTATGTATTTCAATTATATCAAATTCTATCATCTGTGCAATTGTGTGATAAAAACAAACTGCTGTGTTCGTCGAGATTAAACCACTCCAGCCTGTGCTATTGTGTTTGTTGAATGAGAGACGCTCAAACCTTGTGAATAGCTGAACTCATGAAAAAATGAGGTCTCATTGAATACCAAAGCATGTGTGGAACAGCAGAGGTGCATAGGATGGAAAAAGATTTAGTGGTGAAACAGATCCTTATTGGAATTTGACAAGGAAGGATTAATGGGTAAAAGCAGACATAAGTGGAAGATGTGATTGGAAAGGATTATGGGTAATAGCAGAGAAGTTTGTGGGAGTTTTACAATGAAAGATTTCAGAGAGAATCAAAGGATTATTGGAAGTACTCTCGATTCCAAAAGATTGCACTGTGATTTTGGAGATATAAATGGTGGCATCAGATTCAGGGTATACAGAACGTAGCCAATAATTTGGCCACTAGAGCTTACGCAGTTCTCATCAGTTCTAATATTAATGGATTCTCATTTTACATCAAAATTTCAAATCCTGTACAATAAATGGCTTGATTGACTGTTAAAAAAACAAAGAAATAAGAAAACTCGAATAATTTTAGCGAAAGCCGATCTGATTTTATTGATAACACTGTAACATGTAATATTTTATTGTAACAGAGTCCTTGATTGCAGTTGTATATAACAGTGAATGTTATTTCGGTATGAAACTTTCAGAAAGACTTGTATTTCATAGATTTCTTGGACATGTTCTGTATACCCTAATTAAAAGTGCCAAAATAACATAGACGCTATTCTTCATGTCTTTCATATTGGATGAGTGATGTCAAGGTGATTGTGTGGATCTATTTATAACCTCGTTATATGTGTATGTTCAACTTGGAAACTTTTAATTAGGAAATTTTTGAATTGTGTAGATATCTTTGTCTTTAAGTTTACAGATTGCACTTTACTACCACTTCCTATGTATACCTTGTACTCCATGCTACCATACAGAGATTTTTTCTCATTCTATGAAAATGTTTCATTCATTTGTAACTTTGCACCATTTGATGCATTGTCTCAAAAGATTTCAGACGTTTTATGCAGACTTTACAGATTTTACATAATTGATTTTCATGAAAAGAAATTATACTTGCTTCTTGTCCTTACTCAACATGCATGAGAATGGAATTTCATCCATTGATGTCTTTTGCTCCATTATCAGTAGAGTTAATCAGTTGACTGCTTCTCGCTTCTTCGTCACTTCATCCTGATACGGAATTATCTCTGTTATTCATATGATGTAATAAAGGTAACGCTCAATCCATGTTCTCGATCTTAGAAATCTTTATTTATCCGTTTCGGTATTTTCATTTGTTACTTCACAAGCACTTCTCACTTATTAAATTTTCACCTTTGTTGTTATACATGTAATAATTTGTCTGAAATGTGAATTTTTGTGTGGAGTTTAAGTGGAGAGTTCTATGTAGTGATTTTTTTGTTTTTGTTTTGCATTTGTATTAATATTACTGCACAGACATTTGATATCCTTATGTCATTGCTTTGTATTTAAATGAAAGTAGTATAAAGTATTGCTGCTGTTTATGAAAGAAGAATAAGAGCAAGCATTGGAAAATCCCAAACACTGAATAAACATATAGTGATATGTTGTAGTACTGTATATGTTGATAAGACCCTATCAGTATAATCATATATTAAACTATTTATCTTAAAACAATATTTACACATACACAAGTGCTATTAACTTCATTTCCTATAAGTAAGTATTTTCATTACATTATTATAATTCATGAATTACAACAAAATTGTAGCATAAGAATATTAAACATGCCCTGTATACAACTTTGCTATTTTATACCAGTCTTGCTTGTTCCTTATGACCTTTTGATTCACTGACAGCTCTGATTTATTTTGAATTAATATGACAGTTTCGTTTACAATGGACATCAGAATTAAAGATGCATCAAGTGTTTGTAGTTTAAATGTCCTTTTTAATATTATAATACCATGTTTAAGAGGCTGGTTGTCTTCTTTTTCCATGTCTCAATATGACAGAAAAAATTGTTGAAAGCAACAACAATCTATGGCAAACCAAATCACTGCTTGATAGGTTACTATACAATGGTCAGATTCTGTACAGGATATCAGCATGTGCTTCCAAATGTTAAGTTTCATAACAATAAATTCATGAATTGTAAGTAGCATGTATAAAATGAAGTTTGAACCCCTTTCATAAGGAGAGATTGATAACTACTGGGTACCCTTTGTAATGACCTTGGCATATCTTGAATGGAGTTGTATATGAGTAAGTAATAAACCTTGGAGATAACCTAAGATGCTCAGAAAAGACCATCTTTAAAAACTGTCACAAACTCTGAATTTTACCTCCATATGCAGTTGGAAAATTTTATTTGAACTAGAAGATATAATATTAGTTTCAATTACTGTATTTTGTCTTCCAGTAGAGAATTCCATTACAAGACATACTTAATATTCTTTTATTTTCAGCCACCATGAGAAGAGAAATTTTAAACTCTGCATGTGGCTGTTACTTGGTGAAAGTAAGATGACTAATTGACATAAAGTATGTGGGTGAAGTGTCCGTATTGTTCACTATTTAAAATAAGTTACTTTCGAATATTTGTTTCACTTTTCCATTCAAATAAAACTTTACAGTACAAGGTGAAATGTTATTATGTATATTTTGCAGTAAATGAAAAACACATAAATAATTTGAACATAACCTTCGTGTGTTGAATCTTATGTTATCGATACCGATTTTAAATGAAGTGTTTAATTATAGCTTTATTTTCAATGTGTAATCAAGCAAAAGGAGATCTTGTAGGTTTTTAGAAGGAATACTGTTGCATTACCATACATATACGTTGCTTTTCCATGTGTTGCATTCCAAATTGTCTTGGCTTATAATTACATGTATGTGTATGTGTATTGTTTAATTAATTTGATAGAGCAAAGTGCCAGTTTCATGTTGATATTAATGAATCTTATACCAATACTTTGATTGAAGAAAAATTTGATTGGTGCAATATGAAGATTCGTGTTTTATTCAAGTTTCTTGGAGTTTATTACAGTTTGTGATAAGTAAATGGTTAAAGGAAAAAAATACTAAATCTGAAAATAATATATGAGTAGAGCATATAGTGAAAACTGTATTGTAATTTATTTGTGTATTTTAATGATGCTTAAGCATGTTCACTCCAAAATGAAAGCCATGCTCTACTGTCTCATATATATGAGTTGTTTGTTCACTTTGAAGCAAGTATATTCTACTAGTAGCAGGTGAAACTGAAAGTAAGTTCTATGTAAATTATGTATGTTCTGGCCTGTTGACAAATTTTGATTGTTTTAAAGGTAAAATTGGTGATTAAATTATGCTTTTGAAGTATTGAAGTGAAATGTCAATTATGAATTTCATGAATATTTACTAATTGCATTGATCTAACACCCAATTGTAGTGTAACATATATTTAGTATTTATATAAAACATGACATTATAGTACTACTATATGTATGCAAAATATAGCGATAATGCCGTACATAAAATTACTTGTAAAGCATTGGTCATTTTTTTTGTTTAAATGTGTAAGTATACATCTGATATATTTGTTTTCACAAATAGATCATGGACAATCTCTACTTTTTTTTTCTCTCATTATTTTCTGTTTACAGAGATTACTATATGTTTCTTCTTCCATTTCTGATATGGGACATTTTTGATCATGTGATTAATCACATGACTTTACAGTATATAATGTCATAAATTATGTTACCGACTGCTATTGATAGTCCTTAAACTATGAATTAACTATGTATATATCAAAGAGGAATAAAGAGTATAAAATCAGTTTGCATTATATTGTTTTTGATAGTAAGTATTGGAAGTTGAACTAGCATTAAGAGTACACCCATTTGTTCAAATAGGCGTGTAACGGTGTCCATGAATTATACTGTGTGTGTGTCAAGTCTACAATCATCTTGCGGTGTATTACATGCAGTATTAGAATGTTCCTGTGTCGACTGTGTTTCGGATAGAAGTTGACACTTACTCTAACTGGTCACCAGGTTACGCCACTGTGCTCTGTGTCACGTCATGTCGAGATTCTTGACTTCTTTGATAAGTGTCGATTTTATGCACTGCACAAAAACTTTAACCGAAGCAGTGAGGAATTTTTACATGTCGACATTTATACATGTACGATAAGACGAGACCTCGCTTTCACTGCTTCGTCTGAAAGACAAGACACCGACGAGTCGCTGTTGAGATTTGGAAATCGGGACCATTCGGCCGAGCCGATTGTTTATACTCTTTCTTTTTTGTAAACAAAACAGACCAAGAATATACCCATGTGTGTTATAAAGTGCGGCTCAGAAAATTGCGGCCGTAGTGTCAAAGCAAGGACTTATCAAGAAGTTTGTAAGTCCTCGGTCAAAGTAACTTCAAGTTTCACAATTATGGGAATTATGCAGATTTGGCTGGTGGTACCACAGGCGCTAAATAAATACTTCTTGAAAGCTGATTAAAACACTGCTCTCTGTAAGTATATTCTGACAGATATCTTGCAACAATCTATCCAGGATTATTGATGAACATTTTGAACCTGACTTTGAAACGAAACTATAAAACGCTAAGCGGTTCTTGGAAAATTTGCGCCGGACATGCTGACTTTCTATTCCGTAAACAGCAGAAATAAGACAGTCGTTCCTTATATTTTCATTACGAAGTATTTCTGGTAAATATTTTCTGATCTACAAATCGATTTTTCATTCCTTGAATGCATTCTGTCCTAAAATAAATCCGAATTATAAGCTGACAATTCTCATTTAACTACAGTGCACAAGGCACGCCCACTTCATATTACTAAACAGAGATTCATATATTAGCTCCGCCCATAAATCACGTCATTATTATACACGTGCCATAGTAGCGTTCATAGAAATATTCCACCATCCTCTGCAGTGGCGGATTTAGAAAGGGGGGGGGCTTTTTGGCCACATATTTACTACATGTAGTAAAAATCCAGATTTTGCACCAAAAATGGCCGAGAAGTTTGGCTAATACACATGTGGGCCCCCCTTTTCGGAAATCCTGGATCCGCCACTGCTCTGCACTACTCTTTTAGAGAAATATACTGAAGATAAAAAATTACTGAAATATCCATCACAGCGAGAGTTTGTCTTCACTGTTTATCCATATATATAGTTTACTGCACCACCTTTTTTATACATTAAAATATTTAATTCATCTCGCCCGAGTTTTTGAAATGATATGTTATCAGTATTTTGGATAACGTTCTTTAGTCTTAGTGGACAGTGTGTGGGGGTGGGGCCGCTTAACAATTCCCCTTTTGATATACAGTGAAAACGGATCCTTTCTAACGGATGATCTCACTACTGTACTATACATGCATAATCGCGTTAAAGTACATACAAAGATATGGACATGTGTCGATTAATACGTACATAAATGCCTCGGAGTAAAATTCAGCTGATAAGCAAATACTTCGTTCATTCGTGCAGTTCTGCTGGTAACGCTAACACATTTACAAGTCTTAAGGACAGTGCGGGAGTCAAATTTTTTATATCTTCGCGTTGAAGAGTTCCACCCCGTCCGTGTACGATAACCGACAGAAGTTCCGTTTTGACTCCGTACTTTTCTTTGCCCGCGGCAAAAGGCATAATAACACTTGAGTCAATCCCATTGTTAGTCAATCCCATTGTTAGTCACACTTCAATGCTCATATAAATCAGGATTCATAACCTGAGTAGTCATTATAATTCTCCAAGGAAAGGAAATGAATCAATTGAAACCCCTGTTCAAAGGGAATCTGAAGAAAAAAGTGAGGCAAATATTTCCAATCATTTTCTTGGAATTGCCTAATAGGTATTTTATATTCTTCATGCATACTCTTTTATGCGTTTTTGCAAAGACTGCAATGCATATTGTATGTACTGAGCGTTGTGCTGGCAAGACTATATCATCAAGAGAGATAACTCTTATTCATGGTTTACAGAATAAATGCAAGTGTCACTTTCCCAGTGCCAATTTCATAAAAGGTACAAGGGAAAGGTCCCAAGTTCCTGTCTTTATTTAGAAATATGTATTTCAGAGATCTTGTATTTGAATTCTGAACAGAAAATATCTGCTAGAAAATTTTTTATTGTGAATTGTGTATTTCTGCCTATATGAGGCAATGAAGAAATTCCATGTTCTGTCAAATCAGGAAGTTGGAAAATCTCAAAATGTTTATTGGTAGCCATATCAAAGGTTACAATGAAACTCAATCATGCTCAAGTTTAATACAGCACCTCAAAATTGACAGAAAGATATCTGAAAATTGAAAAACCGGGATCTGTCCTTAATTCGAAATGTCGTACTCTAGCACGATGAGAGAGAGAGAGAGAGAGAGAGAGAGAGAGAGAGATTTGCGAACCGTGACTTTGATGCAGAAGTTAACTGACAATTACTGTTTATTTTATAGGATGAGAAGAATTAATAACTTAAAGAGTAGCGACTCTAAAGTATTCACTGTAGAAATTAAAAGAAAGACAAATTAATAAGAGATCCCGGTGTTAATACACTTATATTTGTACAAAAACTTATGTCACGTTCACAAGTTAATACAATACAGTACACAGCGTGCTTAGTTCGGGGCTAAGAGGTCCTAATTCAAGTCACAGCGGTGAAGCAGTAACAACTTGTGGTACTCTCTCTCTCTCTCTCTTCTTCTTCTTCTTCTTCTTCTTCTTCTTCTTCTTCTTCTTCTTCAGATATATATCCTGTATAAGGTCAGGAATTCCGTGCGTTGGACGAGGAAAATGTCAAATACATGTGACTTAATCCAGACATGACTTGAAAGTAAAAAATGTGATAGAATATTACTCATATTCTTACCTGCGCAATATATATAAAACACCTACCCTGGAATACATAGAGTATAAAACACCTACCCTGGAATACACAGAGTATAAAACACCTACCCTGGAATACACGCAGTATTCACTTAGTAACTGGCATACCAAGGATGTTTGAGGAGGATCTGGAGGTGTAAATATCCACTAACAATAAGGGATACTATAAACTGAAAGAAAGCCTTAAAGTCTTGAGAACACGTTCCTGCCACCGTCATGGCGAAAAGACGAAAATCATTTCTGATATGGATATTTGTTCCCTATTTTGTTGTGATTTATCTACAGTTTTCTTCTACAAAAGGTAAATATACCCTAATATTAATACACATATACATACCTATATTCATGTGGAGTACTTGATTTTATAGTCAATCGTTACCGTGCAGATTCTTTATTACAGGTAAAATTAATCGTATAGAAATGTCATAAAAAAGGTGTCTAAATTTTGTGATATAATAAAAATATACACATAATTTTAAAAAATGATTATGATCGTGTACAATAGCTCCCTTAATTAAGATATACATGTACAATGTTCATCTAGTTGAGTTGTATGAGTCAATAATAACCATGATAAGGTGAACATTAAGTTCAATATTCATGTATTCAATAAGGTATTGTTATACAGTAGGCTCAAATTGATGTTACTTTTATATTTTAGATAATTTTTTATACATTTCCTGTGTGTATGTTTAAGACCTCGCAAACTAGGTAAGGACAGGCGTGGTGTAGTAGTTAAGCGTTTGGCTTGCGGCGCCGACGATCCGGGTTCGATTCCCGGGTTGCGCCACTATGTTTAAGAGGTTGGTAACCTACTGCTTCCATGTCGCGATATAACTGAAATATTGTTGAAAGTGACGTAAAACACCAATTAACTAACTAACCGTACACTAGGTAGCCTGTTAGTCGTTGGTCTACATATGCGGAATATAATTTATCTGATTTTTAAATGTATGTCCTTTAATTATTCTCCCGTTGTGGTGAATGAGAAGGTGGGCCCGTAAACCGATAAATTACACCAACTGAATGACAAGCGTTATTTCAATTGACCGTCTTAAGTTGCCTCAACTGTATCACAAATGATTTTGTGTGATGTCTTTCTATATCTTTATTGTTAGCATATTTTTTTCATTTTTTTTTTGGTCTGTTAATGACTTTTGTCATACGACAAGACTGGACATAGTATTTATACTTTATGCTTTCTCTTATGAATAGTAATGCATTGTACAAAGTAAACCTTGTCCGAAATCCAAATGATTTATAATTGTAAATTTACAATTCAAATTAATTATAAATTAGCGACATCTACAAAAGCGGGACACCATGTCACAAAACTGTGCTAATTTGATATTGAACACCTAGAGTCACAGTTCCATTGTTGCTTGAATGCTGATATCAAATTATAATTATATTCTAACTTTAGATTTTGTTTGGGGGTTATTTGGGGTTTTGTTTGTTTTTGTTTGTTTGTTTGGTTTTTTTTTTTTTGGGGGGGGGTGAAAATTTGAGGGTGTGTACGCCAAGTGATGATATCGTGATGGCGCAATGTCCGGCATCCGACATTCGTCTGTTTCATTTCGACTTCACCTATTAACTGTTACACAGATGTTAATAAAGCCATGCGGCTATCATCTTTACAAGTAGGAGATATTACTTTGTTCAATATAGTGGTTATTACAGCTAAAGTGGTTAAAAAATCCAAACAAACAAACAATAAAAAAAAAAACAAAACAAAACAAAAACAAAAACAAAAACCAAGAGGCCCAAGTGGACCTATATCGCTCACCTGAGTACCTAGATGATCAGTCATGCAGGAAGGAAGAATTCATTTTTTTTTTTTTGCATTACACAAATGTTGAAAATATTTCAAATTTTATTTCAGACCAGAATAAAAAGCAACACTGTTTTGCACATCCATTCAGGTGATTTTGATATTAAGCATTTGCTTTGTCTCTGCAAGATGTCATTCAGGGCAACAAGTTAGTCATTTTCTTTAGGTGGGGCCTTTTGTTGACTGATTTCAAGTCTGGGACATAAACAATAATTGTTTCAAATATTGTCCAGATCTAACTTAAAATTGGCTTATTTCATATGTTAAGTGTTGGGAAACATCTAAAAAACTTATTTAGATGTGTAAAGAAATGAAAAAAAAAATTTTTGACCACAGCTGGATTTGAACCGCTACTCTACATATTTCAATTACCAAATGGTATATGTACCATTGTGAGACCTACTTTTTAGACATGGTGGCATTATCTGTTGACCAATTTGTATGAAATGTACAAAATTTATAGAGGACCTATAGTACTTCATGTATTCCATGTTTCATTAAAATCTTTCATGTGGTATAACAGCAGAAGTTCAAAATTTGAATAATTGTCCCTATACACCCTCATTTGGAAGTCTTAAAAAATTCATAAAGCCGAAAATTGAGATATGGACAAAATTCTTTCAAATTAACATTCCTTGCCATAATTATGATCACAATAGTCCATAAGAAATCATCATTATCAATTAACTAGGAAATATGACACTTTTCTGCATTGAAATCACTAAGTCCAAACAAATGTCGAAAAAAAATTCTAAAATTTGATTTTGGAAGGGAACCAAAATGACAGTGCATCTTCAACCATCCCTCTTGATAATTTCTATGCATTCTATTTGTCTCTGTATACAGCCAATATGAAGAAGAATATTGTCAAAGGAGGGTACTCGTTTGTGACCTACTTTTGACTATGGTGGCGCCACCTGTAAAGAAGTCTAGACGAAAACAACAGAATTTGAGGGGGATCATAAGTGATTTATTTCTACCAAGATTTATTAAAATCCTTCCAACAGTTTTGCAGAAAAAGTTGAAAATGCGAAAAATGGTCAACCCCCCCCTCCTTTTTTTTTTTGGAAGTCTTACAAAAATTCATAAAAAATCCAAAAATTTAGATATTGACAAAATTCTTTCAGAATAATATTCCTTTCCATAATTATGATCATTCAATCTTTCATTCAATCTTTATTTCCTCTGAGACAGAGATTATTACAATACGTAGAAAATTCAATTTGTAGATAACATCATAGACAATGGAAATTGAAAAGGTGTATTATTTAAAAGATGGATTTCATATACAAAAGAAATATCATGCAAACATAAGCACATTGCATTCTACTGGTAAGAAAATGTTCAAGTTCATAATTGAAGGCAAGTGAAATGACAAATGTCAATG
Source organism: Pteria penguin (assembly GCA_035048485.1). Taxonomy (NCBI): domain Eukaryota; kingdom Metazoa; phylum Mollusca; class Bivalvia; order Pterioida; family Pteriidae; genus Pteria; species Pteria penguin. Next base: position 22,627,144 of record CM068592.1, read on the forward strand.
TTCATTGTAGATTATTTATACAGATTGTATTATACGCATATTGCGGTTGTATAAACCACATGCGTCACTAACGAAAGTAAAATTTAGGAAGCGGAAGTTGCATAGAGCTTCCTCACTTAAAACAGTGACAACATCTCTTCCTATCAGAGTTAAATACAATTCTTGTTCCGATAGAGAACACAATTCTGCACATAATTGAAGATCAAAATCATTAATGATCGCGGACCACCACAGTTCACGTCTAGCACAAGTAGCTGAACAAGCGCACGCAGCATGGCAAAATACATCGTAAAATTGACGACCGCATAATATGCAATATTGAATTACATCATTTGGAACTAAACTTCAGAGTTTTGCGATAAATTTACAAAGGTTAATCTCGGTGAATATAATAATAGGTAATGTCCATAGCGATGCTGGACGATTAAGTTAAAAATAGAACGGAATTGAGAGAAGTCGGGATCGCTAGCAACACGACTATCACGCGCGTCTGTGTAATGCGATGAAACGGTATTTCTGACAACCCTTTTCCTTGAGGTTTTGTCGGGAAAAATACCATTTGCAAACCAGTTTTTTAAGTAATCTATCAATTGGTATTGATATAGTAAACTAATGATGTCAGGAATAAATCCACGCTGTTTGTTGGAAAGACATTCAATAAAAGAGAACAATCTTATGAGAAATATCCTTTTCGGAAGAAAATGTTCTTCTAGACGACAAAGTCTCCCAAAGAAGAGAAGCTTGCGTGAGTCAATTTCTGACGGTATAGGGAGTAGGTCAAGCATAGGTCAAGCATACTTTCGGCCATGTCGGATCTTGTCCTTGTGGGGAGACCGAGAGCATTTTTTGCTGACAAAGTGTTGAAAAACTGAAAGACGACTGATATCTTGTGGAGATAGATCATTCCAGAGCTCACACCCGTATAAAACAGATGGCGGCACAACTGTTTGGTATAAATGGGACACGGTAAGGGGGTTAGCCATGGAATGAAACATATTCACAATAGAAAAATAAGATTTTCTTCCCTTTTCGCATGCCAATAAAATTCTGTCCACAAGACTGCATTTGTTATTGATCACAACTCCTAGGTGATTGTAAGTATCTTTACAAGGAATAATGGCATCACCTAAGGACCATGTAGATTGTTGTATGAGTCTGTTTCCTTTTGCTCGGAAACAAAGTATACATGACTTGTCAGCATTGAAGTTGAACCTCCAGCGCTTAGAATATTGATATACTACGTTTAGCATTGCCAGTAAGCGAGCTGGTGATATTGCAATACACATGATATCATCGGCTAGTGTTGGACAATTACTGCTGATGTCAAGTATACCAAATCCAGCATTAGTATTTTCTAATTCACATACCAGATCATTTATAAAAACCAAGTACAAGAGAGAAGAAGTCACCCCACCTTGTCTCACACATTGTAATACAGGGAACCACCTAGACTGTTTGTAATTAACTATAACGAAGCTCTTTGTATCCGTATGTGAGTCTTGGTAACCACCGTCGAAGGTGTTGTCATTCGGTGTATATATATTTTGAAAATGGTCTGCGAAAGCCTCGGCAACTCCGTCGGGTTCGTTTTGCAAATTACCGAACCGATCGATAATTTCGGGATAGTGGCGAAGTGTTCGCGGTTTCTCTCTATGAATAAGTTTCCAAAATAATCGTAAATCACATTCCGCGGCTTCGTCAATGTCACGGAAAGTGTGTTGCATATATTTATCATGAGCAAGATCCAACGCGTTTCTGAAGTCACGTTTGGCTCTTTTGTACTCGCGGTACGAAGTATGGTGCATGCCACGTGGCCGCCCTTCACTCAACCATATACGGCGTTTTGACCTTTCTGTGTCATGAAATTGTTTAACTTTAAATGCGAAAAATGGCCAACCCCCCCCCTTTTTTTTGGAAGTCTTACAAAATTCATAAAAATTCCAAAAATTTAGATATTGACAAAATTCTTTCACAATAATATTCCTTTCCATAATTATGATCAAAATAGTCATTAAGAAATCACCAATATGAATTAACTGAAAAACATGACACCTTTCTGCATTGAAATTACTAAGTCCAGAAACACGTAAAAAAGCGTAAATTTCCATTTGACGGATCTTAACCCCGAACACAATTTTTAATAACCCATCTTTATGGCCATTTATTATAACCACTAGGCCGGTGTCACTGCTGGTGGACTGATAGTTCTCGAGGGCATCACAAGTCTAGTTTTCAGTGCTTATGTACTGACCTGAAGTATATACTTAAAATTTTCGGTCATGAAGTTATATAAATCACTCTAAAACTAAGGAGTATCTCCCTCATGCATAGCTCTGTCCTTAGATTGATTTTTTGGTTCAATTTTTCGGTCATTTTGGTTTCAATACTGCTCTTCAAATATTTATATATGAGAATTCCAACCATTCGGCCACGAGCATCACTGAAGAGACATAAGTTGTCGAAATGCGCATCTGGTGCACAAAATTAAAAGGTATATATGTTCTATATTTATTGAAAAGGGGTACCGTTTTTGGTACTTTTGGCCCTCCCTGGATCCAGCCCTGACGGAATCTGGATCTCGAACACAATTTTAGTGGGAGACCTTGAGTACATCATATATTCAAAGTTTGATCCAAATCTGCAAAGCCGTTCCAGAAGAAGTCGAAAATGTGAAAAAGTTAACGACGGACGGACAGACGGACGACGACGGACGATGTACGGCGCATTATGGCTATAGCTCACTTGAGCTTAAAACCAATCAAAAAAAAATTAATAATAATAAAAAAAATAAAAACAGGAAAAAACGGAGTGAGTAGAGGTGCGAGATGTTAGCCAAAAAAAAAAAAAAAGAACAAATAAACAAACACCCCCCCCCCCCCCCCCCCAAAAAAAGAAAAAAAACAAAACAAAACAAAACAAAACAAAAAATGCATTCAGATGGTAAATAACGTCATCATAACGCGTAATTAGGAACAACAATTCTATTAAAGGGAAGCCGATAGAAATATGTAGCTCCACTCTAGGGAACAATGGTTTGTTTTAAATATAGTCTTATATAACTTTATCACAAAGGTGTGTGATGACAAAAAGTAATACCTTCAGTGAAGCCGGCGTGACCTAGTTGTATCGATTTTTGTTTAATGTCACACCACAAATATTTTACGTATATAGTGACGGCATCTGCCTGATGCGGGGCATACAAATTTTGACCCTTGCAACGAACCCACCCGAAGCAATGTGGGATCTTTAACGTGCCATGCATACCACGACATGGGGCCTCGGGTTTTACTGTCTCATCCGAAAGACAGGACACCGGCATGACTAGAGCGAGACTCGAACCCCGGCCTCCCGATCAGAAGACGAGCGCGATACCACTAGGTCACGCCGGCTTCATACAATATACAAGCACATTTACTAAACAAAGGCTTGTGAATCGAACACTCCTTTACATACTTTGAAATAACTCATGCGTATACAGTACATTGTGATTACTGCTACGCTTCACTGCGTTCTCAAAGGATAACTTTTACTATACACACTAGCTGTAGATAAATAACGGTGTCTATAAATACACACGTTATGGAAATAGCGTAGTTATACTACAATACAGATACAAATACTATTACATATACATGAGAATTATTTCATATACATAATACAATTAATATATACGTTATGCAAAGTCATTGAATATTAAATGTACAAATGAAATATATTATAATAGTCACTGTAGAATTTATAAGTAAGGATTTTAATATAAATACTCACCCAGAAATGAATGCCACAGGACCGCCTGTCGTAGTGTGCTGTTAAAAATTTAGTATTTCATCATGTAATGAATTACAGATTGCTAATCAAAGTGTATATCGCTTGAAAGTCGAAAAAGAAGCGCCACACGGACAGATTTCTAACAAAGCTAAAACTTCACAAACAGGGGAACACGATAGGTATATTAACACTTTAGTAGGGCTACTATACAGGTAAAACAAAGTGAGTACATTTGAACTCAGGTGGCAACTGAAGTACGGAAAGCTGAAGCAATCACACTTCACCTATTCAAAGTAATATAGAACATATATACCTTTTAATTTTGTGCACCAGATAGTAATATAAAACATACTATGGAAAGTACACAGGGATAGAATTAAATGTGACACACCTTATGCTTGGCATCGGTATGGCTACATCATGTTAGCTGACTATAACGAGAGTGCTATGTAGCAATTGAAATGTAATTCATGTACAGATATTTTGCCACCTTTATGACGAATACTCTAAAGCGGTGTTAAACCAACTGTAAAAGTACTTTCAGTACATAAACTTGATAAACCGGGACGTTATCCAAAACTACATGTAAACATTTAAATATCTAGATAATGATGATCTTTCCAGTTGAAGCTCAGTGCGATGGTCAAGTTCTGGAACTTACTGTTGGTCCAGAAGGAAGATATATACGATACCCTGACGATAAAATGGAATACGGAAAGTAAGTATTGTCAGTTAGTTAAGTTAATTAGTTCAAATGTGCATTGCATATGAGGATTTGTCAGTTAATTTGTTGTTAACTTAACCAATGGTAGAATTTCATCTGACTATATCTTTGAATTGAGAAGACTTTAAGTCGTGGTCAGTGTACTAATTTATAGCATATATAACAAGCCCTGTAATGTTATTTAGTTGTTTATACCAAAATCTTATAAATCAAATTAATTGTCTGTTACACTTTAACCACTAGTAGTTTAACCAGTGGTTAAAGTTTCGCACAACTGGCCTTAGATGTCTTCGTATCGGAAGTTGAGAAGTTGATATTGGCTATTTAACATACATACAAACAGATTTATTCATATAAAAGTCATTTTCATGATGAATGTTGATATAATCAATATGTAAAAGAACACATTTCAATGGATAAAATTCACTCAGAACAACTTTAAAGTTCAAATATATGTAACCGATTGCTTCATATAATTATGATTGTGTAGTAAGATGAATAGAATTACCTATAATTGATACAATGATGGGTGTACTATTATACCACAGGTGAGTAAAATGTCACAAATAGAAGGACTTAGACAGATTTCTAAAGTTCAGAATTTGTTAGAGTTCCCTCTCATTGTCGGCTACCGTATGAATTAATCCATACTTTTTCCTTAATATTGCTAACATTTCCAAAGAGCTAATTTAAAACAGACGTTAATAATTTCTTCTCTATGATACAGTGACAAGATAAGAAAAGTAGATGCTAAAACAAATTTGAAAAGAACACAACATATTTACATTTTGATCCTGTTTTGAAAAATAATCAATTTTAGTCTGTAAGCGTGCTCAGAACCTTGAACCATAGGAGTCCTGTCCAGACAGAAGAAATGTCAGAGAGTCTCCACTATCCTATATGACAACATGGAATGCTTCAGTAAAAGTCGGTATAGGTCTCTAGAGGACCCAGTACAAGACTTATGACCTTAACGATGATCTCGGAGTCATACTGTCGTTTCATTATTTTAGATTTATCGGGACTTTTGGCCAACCTTAGTTTGTACACGAGTTCACTATAGAAATTGGGATGAGAAATCCCGCTGTATATACATTCTGTTCAAAAAACGAAAGTAAATGGTGTCACACGACTATGGCAATAACAACAATGTACCACAGTGGACATTCACGGACCCCTGAAATTCAGAAATTCAGAAATGGGTGTTCTGTTTGGATGCCACACCCGCCGTGAATGCCCTTAAATACAGACGAAACAAATATGATTCAACACTGTATATATACATGAATGTGAACAAACACGGTATAAATAATGCCACTGCCATATAACATCAGGAAAAGAGGCATAATAACACTTAAGTCATACCTCCGCGGGCAGCTTTTTACGAGCTCCACACTGCAAAGGAAATAAGTGTGATGTTAATGTAAAATACGAAAGTAAGTGGTGTCATATCACTATGGCACTAAAAACATTGCACCAAAATGGACATACAGTGACCCTAAAATTCAGTGAGACCAGGTGCCCGAGAGGAGTGAGCATCTCCTGTTTGTTAAGATAGAATGTCGGAATAAGATCTGTAGAGAAAGGTAAAGACATCTATCTTGGTAATGCAATACATGCAATGACATTACAAAAATACTGATTGTGCGACAAATGCGATACCGACGAGGACGGTCAATTGAGAAACAAACGGTACTCAATTGGTCTGGTTAAATTTACAAAAAGGTTTTGGAAATTTATGATATTCATAGACCTGAGGCAGAAGTTTTAAAGTGATTTCGATTTGTTTTTTGTTTTTGTTTTGGGGTATTTTTTTTTTTTTTTGGCCAAGAGCCAAACCAACGACGGAGCTATACACAAAGGAAATACTCTTCAGAATAATTATCAACATGTGTTACAGTAAATTTTAAGTGCATATTTATAGCAATAGAAAATGTAATGTCTCAGCTAGGATTAATAATAAAGTTAAAAAATGACAAAAACTCTTTTTCACAAATTTTCGGCGTCCTGGTCTTTATCAGGAGAAAAAAAAAATGGAAAAAGGTACAACTCTTGAGTAAAATCCATCATAAACAATTAATAATGTCATTACTTACACATATGCATGGTATTACGCGCAATAACTCGAAAATATATGTAGCGTTATATTTATACAATAAATCTGTTTTAATTATGATAAAAGAATTAATTAGAAGGAATAAAACAGAATAAATAAATATGAAATATAATGTCAATTATTAGTCTCGATCTTACTTCAGTACAATAACCTCGTCTCCATTATTTTTTTTTTATTAAGTTTCCTCCCATATGAGTCAATATGTTTCGTTTCTCCGGTGGTTCTCGCAAGTATTGTTACTCTGTCTCATTATGGGTTTATCTTTTGTTATATTGTATGTCGCATTTGTGTTCTTGTATCCTCTCTTTAAAGTACGTTCAGTTTCACTTATATTATTAGTAATGTCACCTTTTTTTTTTTACAAAGAAGCGTGTAGATTAAATTCCTGTCTTTACAATGCGCGTCCTTTACTCCGGTAAAAGTTTGTTTTTCATTCGTTTCCCGAATGACATCTTTATTTATACTCTTTATTGTTAAAGGTTCGTGTATATATTCTTGTCCGTATTGTAATTTTACCACAGTGTCAAAAATTCAATCTTGCTCCTGTTCTTTTTAATTCAGTTTTTATATTATCACGTATTTCAATTGTGTAGTAAATTTTAAAAGTGAATCCGAATCTACAACTCATATCCCGAATCCGTCATTATGTGTCGTCTACAAAATAATGGAGTCTTGATGGATTTAAAAATGGTCTCAATCTATTTGCGCATATATACATACACCAAATTCCTCACTTACTTCGATCCTATGAATACTCCCTCGATCTGTTTATGATATTTCTGCCTTAATCTAAATCCATTGTAATCTTGAAAGTGTCACAGCCACACAGCTTAAGATCAGGGACATAATAACACTGTATAAAAGGTGTCGCAGCCACACAAGATCAGGGCAGGGGTATATTATAACACTTGATATAAAGTGTCGCAGTCATACAATAACAGGGACAGGGATTTAATAAAAGTGCCATAAACACACAACAGCAGGACAGGGGTATAATAACACCGTATAGAAAGTGATACAGCCACACAGCAACAGGACAGAGATATAATAACAGTGTATAGAGAGTGTCGAAGCCACACAACATGAGGAAAGGGGTATAATAACACCAAATAGAAAGTTTCACAGTAACACAATATGAGGACAGGGGTATAATAACACAATTAATGTAGAAGGCTTTATTTTACACTTTTGCATATTCATTATTTAACAAAAGTATAGAAAAACATGTACCTCAGCTGAATGACAAAAGCCGTTGCTACAGACATTTATAGGAAAATTATATAAACAAGCTTGAAATCTACTAATACATTTAAATTTGTCACAGATAGGCAATTGGACTGAATTCCAATAGAACAAAGAAATTAAGAATACTAGTAGCTATTGTATAAAGGAAAAGGAACATAAATTAATAAAGAAAAAAATCTGTTAACACTGGTATATAGAACTTATGTCAAGTTTAATAGGATGGAGTGCATGGAGTTCATAGTTCGGGACTTATAGGTCTATGTTCATTTCACAAAGATAGGGTGCTACCTACTTGTGGTAATAGTAATAGTAAGACAGTTATTGGAAAATTGATATCATTTTTGAAGTTTTAAACCTTTGGTATCTGAGCTCATTGACTCTTGTGTTTCAGCAATACAAGTTCAATTTATCTCCTTTGACATTTTAATTTCTATACTTTGTAGAACTGAAATTTACATCGTAGAACTCGTAAAATTTATGAAATATTAGTAACACCTGTTCTCTCACTTCGCAGTGTCGAGAAATCGGTCGATAGCTGTATTTGTAGAGCATTCATGGCTGGTGCATCAGCTAAATAGGAGACTTGTGTCCAATCTAATTTTCCAGGGGTCCATGAATGTTTATAATGACACGATGTTATGAGTTAATATAAAACGTATTAATGAAACATATTAATAACACTGGATGACACGGCGCCCAGTATAAAAAGGTGTTACTCTGTCGAGTCTATTGGGAACACAGACTTGAACAGACCAAAGCTCGGTGCTCCCCGGATTATCTTTCATGATATTTCAAATTTGTCTTACATACAGTCATTTGACAACCAACTCGGGTATAAAAGTTCTGATAATTATATTTCAATGAAAAACTGTGAAATTCGTCTAACTGATATTTTCAATGATACTTGTTCGGACAGTGCTTGCAGCATCTCTAAATGTTCCTCTAATGTTATTATCATGTAATAAAATAGTCAAACGTTTCCTAAATAGACAATATGATATTGAGATCATCAAAAAGACTATAGGTCTTGTATTTGGCCCCTCTACAGCCTTATGCAGACTTTTACTTGAACGTTGCACGCTGACTAACAGGGCGGTGGGGACTATATGACGGGCCTTGTCCAAACCTCTTTTAGAGGAGACATGGTCCTGAACCTCGTCCCCTCTGACTGTTAGTCGGGACTCCTACAGATCTAAGGTCTTAGCTCGCTTTCAGACTGGCAGAGCACGGTTTATCATGTTGATGTCGCATATATTTTTATACCATTATGTTTTTTACAATACCTTACGTGTTTATATTTTTATGACCTCTCAATATGCGATATCTGTTGACCCTTGTTCTTTACATGGAGGATTATTTATAAATTTTTGAATGTACGTCTTTTGATTGTTCTGCTGTTACGGTGAGTGGGAAGGTGGGCCCGTAAACCGGTTAACCACACCATTTGTTTGGCTTTTGTCAAAGTAAATGACCGTCCTAAGTCGGTATCGTAATTGCACTACAATCAAATATTTTTGTAATGTGTTAAATGTTCTATTATATTATTTATATTCATGTATTGTATAGCTCCATGGTGACTTCTGCCACATAACTGAGCCGGTAACTCCTCTTTTTTTCTTCTAAAAATTGTAAAACTTGCAATATTCTAATAACTCTTAACAATTTTTCTAGCAATTTGATCAAAAATACATATTATACCAAGAGTTGGGATAACCTAAACTGTCAATCTTCTAATGTTGTCTATGGTATTGAATGTACGCTATGTGGACTTATCTATATAGGTGAAACAAAAGGACCGCTTAACAAGACGATTTCAGGTCATCGATTCGAAATTAATCATGGCGGTAGTCAGCTACTTTATAAACATTTTAATTCTGATGACCATTCAATTTTGTCCTTAAGAGTCCGTATTACTGAAAAGATATATCACCATACCCATAGTCCTTCACTTAGTACCCCTTTCCGTAGACAACGTGAAGAATACTCGATAAGAAAACTAGGCACTGCATTTCCATATGGTTTCAATGATAATATTAATAGCGTAGGGTCTGTTCCATTATACCAGTAGACGTAAACATAGTCACGGGCATCGCTCTTACATTAAGCCTAATATACATAATGCATCTTTTTCTACGCTTTTCCCACGCGTCAATAAATAGTTAGGTGTACATCACATTCGTAGTAAACTTTATTCTGTTCCTCTACGTATACTTCATAAGCTGTATGAAGAAGCCAGAGAAAATACATATATTGACTCCTCTACACCAGAATGCAGATTGAGCTTTCTTATTATAGACGTTGCCAAATTTCGGAGGACATGTCTTCTAATTCTCATCGCTTTTTCTTAAAGCTGAAGTTTGCCAATAAAGGCATAGACGCATTGAACATCAGCAATATCCTCAACCATAAGAAACTTCAGTCTTGCATTCCACCATACTTTAAATATACAGAAACACCATGTATATCATATAGCTTAATACACCCACCATTGCTTCTAAACTGTTTAAATACAAACAAACTTTGAAGTGCCTAGATATCGAACATCTTACATCGTGTTCATGCTCCTTATCCACATTTACATATAGTCCTGTCGGTCACGTCATCACTGGCGATGTCAACATAGTGAACAATATAACTCGTCGTCAGCTAATTATCCGGGGTCCAATTTAGAGAGCTTAAAACATTTAATTGGCGAACCAACTTCCGTATTGTTATGGATTCGGTAGAGGACTATGCTCGTAGATGGGCAAAACGTGAAGAAGGTGAGCTTAATAGGTTGTCAGAATGGGTTAAGAGTGTAAGAGGTTTGATACTCACACGTATTAGTAATTTAAAAAGGAACATGTTATCCTTCTGTCTTCGACGACCCAAGAGTCAGAGAAGAACTCGAAAGAATACATGTGTTAGTACCAGCTGATAAAGCCTCGAACAATATCGTTTTTATTTGCAAGGCGTTTTATATAAATTGTCTTTTAGAGGAACTTGGCATTAACAAATCTACTGGAAATCCCACTTACACTCGCTCTACACTCTCACTAGATGAAATTATTATTAACCATAAGTCAGTGTTGAGTACCTTTAACTTATGTAATAAGGATAGTGAGTTAGAGTTACCCTATTTATATTGGATCCCTAAATTACACAAAGATCAATATAAACATAGGTTCATTGCAGGATCCAGTAAATGCTCCACCAAACCTCTATCAGCCCTCCTTACCAAAATATTATCTGCAATTAAGGAGAAACTTCGGACGTACTCCGATGTGATTTACTCCGAAGTGTTCCACAAAATCTGTATCGATGCTACTCACAAAAATATTATCAGAAATTAAATCTGGCCTTCATAGATATTGCGAAACAGTATATTCCAGAAGTGGAATTAATCAAATGTGGATCCTTAAAAATTCAAAAGAGTTGTTAGAACATCTAAAATCAAAAAGTTTTACTAAAATTCACTCCATCAAGTCTTTTGACTTTTCGACTCTGTACACAACGATCCCTCATCAGAAATTAAAAGACAGATTAGCGGAAATTATTCAAAATGCATTTACTAGTAAAAACGGAAGCCGCAAATTCAAATATATAGTAATAGGCCACGATAAAACTTACTTTGTTAGGGAAAATTCTGATTCCAAAAATAAATACACTGAAACAGCTGTCATTCAGATGTTGAACTTTCTTATCGATAACATTTTTGTGGTGTTTGGAGGTAAGGTTTTTCAACAAACTGTCGGCATTCCAATGGGCACTAACTGTGCTCCGCTTCTGGCTGACATATTCCTTTATTCATACGAAGCTGAGTTCATTCAGTCTTTGCTTTCGCAAGGAAAAAAACAATTGGCTCTTGGCTTCAATTTTACTTACAGATATATAGATGACTTGCTTTCAATTAATAATCCTTCATTCGCGGATTACCTTAGCATCATCTATCCAAGTGAACTGGAGGTCAAAGAAACCACAGAAACTAGTAATTCTACTTCGTATTTAGATATTATGTTGTCTTTCGACATTAATGGTCAATTGAACACCTCACTCTATGACAAACGTGACGATTTCAATTTCGCTATCACAAACTTTCCTTTCATAAGTAGCAACATTCCATCATCGCCCGCATACGGCGTATTCATATCTCAGTTAATACGTTATTCCAGAGCATGTTCAAATTACAATGACTTTGTTCTGAGGGCTAGGCGACTTTCAGTTAAGCTGCTCAACCAGGGTTATATATGTGCTAGACTAGCATCGTCACTGAGGAAGTTCTACGGTCGTTACGAGACTCTTATTACTCCATATGATATCTCGTTATCCAGACTTTTAAATGATATTCTGGACTGAGACCGATTCCGATCACTTTACACAGATTTGACACCTTCTATACTAGAAGGTTACCTACTTCGACTTCTCCATATATAGATACATATGGAATTCACACGATTTGACTCTTTCTACGGGGTATATGTGACGGGTGTTGCTAGCAAGCAGGAGATGCTCACTCTCCCCGGGCACCTGATCTCACTCCATCACAGGGGTTCACATATGCTCTTCAAGTAGACATATTTTGTTATTTTCCATTTGTTTTTCATTTTCACTGATTTTGTATGTCCTATGGTTTCATGATTTTTGGACTTGTGGTTTGGATTTATCCATCATCTTTACATTACTCTCGTAGTGGTGTTAATCAGTTTTGGATACTAAAAAACTCCAAAGAATTGTTGGAAAACTTAAAATCTCAAAATCTGACAACTATTAAATTCTTTAAGACTTCTACACCATACCTTATGATAGATTGAAAACCAGGCTCTTTACAATTATTGATAACTGTTTCTTCACCAAAAACGGTTCACGCAGATATAAATTTATTGTTTTAGGATATCCAGATACACATTTTGTGAAAAACCACTCTGAATCTAAATATAAGTACTCTGAAGATGACATAAAAAATGCTGGACTTTCTGATTGACAATATATATTTTGTGTTCGGTGACCAGGTCTTTCAACAAACCATCGGAATCCCTATGGGACTAACTGTGCTCCTTTGCTAGCCGATTTGTTCCTTCGATCGTCGTATGAAATTGACTTTGTACAAAATCTTATAAGTCAAAATAAGAAGCAATTGGCCTTGTCCTTTAATTTTATATTCAGATATATTGATGATGTACTATCTATAAATAACAAATACTTTGATACATACCTACATACAATATATCCAAAGGAACTTGAAATTAAGGACACTACAATATCCAATTCATGTGCTTCATATTTAGATCTACTTATTGATGTCGACCGAGATGGTAAACTTACTACCTCAATTTATGACAAACGTAATGACTTTAGTTTCCCCATTGTTAACCTATACTAGTAGCAACATTCATTTATCACTTGCGTACGGTGTTTATGTATCCCAATTGATTCGATATGCGCGAGCGTCATCTGAATATTGCTCTTTCATTTATCGAAGTCCATTACTAAGAGAAAAGTTACTCAAACAAGGATATGAGATATCACGACTTATGTCAAAATTCCGCAAATTTTACCGTCGTTATAAAGACCTTATTTTCTCGTATGATGTATCGTTGCTTGACATGTTGACTTTCTTATTTCACAGTAACTAAACTATCTGTATTACCTATACTATATAGCAGTATTCGTACTGCTTATGACATATACCTATTTTGACTACGGCTGTGCCGTTTCCTAATTCTGTGACAGCGAATAATACTATTTCTCTTATACTTATGGCACCACGACGGGTGTGGCCGGTCGGCAGGGGATGCTTACTCCTCCATGGCACCTGATCCCACCTCTGTTTTGACAGAGGTTAGTGTTTGTTTATATTTTATTTACATATGTATTGTCGTGTTTCTTCGATTTCGAGTTGTGGATTTCGGAACAATATCTTGGATTTGTAATTAATATATTGCACGGTATGCGTTATATCTCGATATTTTATGTCTCTGTACTGATGCACAAAATCAAAACTGTACAAAACCAAAGTATTTAAAGTTGTATACCTTACAATTCGGTATAATTTCAAAAATTAGGGCACGTAAAACAAAAACTGTATTTTTCTCGTATGACTGAAGTTATTAACTTTGCGTTAATAACATTATTTGTTGCTTCAAACCTTCGGAGATATCAAAATAAAAAGAAAATACTGCGTAAATAAAGTGGGTATTCCATAAATACAACCATAACTTGATCTCGCGCATGCGCAGTTTAATAACATCAAATACGATGAAGGGAGACTCCAATAGAAAGCGACATCAGTAAATACTAACTTTAGCAGAGTTGAATGCAGATTTTAAAAGCTACTCGTCAAGTTTATTTACCTCGCCCTCCATCAGTGTCCATGATACGGCGGCTTCCGAATTAGATCACGTGATAAGTTCATTGTAAAAATTCTGTTCACAAACATCGCTTTTAGACAGCCATATCACACTTAATACTACGAATTTGATTACAACATTTGCAAGGATCCTTTTTTTAAATATGTTTAAGCTTATATATATAATTAAAACAATTTAGAATAAATTAACCTGTAATATGCACTGTACTAGCGAACATAGGGTATACAGCTTTAAAGAGCAAACTAATTAGTCATTGATCAAGAAATAGCCCTTCTCCACACACTCAGACGGATGGAATTTTGAAGCGTATGATTTCCTGAGAGCTATGTTAGGCAGCTGGTAGTTGGTCGGGGCGTTAGTGATCTTTGGGACAAATTTATCTCTTTTAGAAAATAACTTCAAATTGGAAAAACTCCTTTACTGATATATTTTTCATATTTTTTTGTATTTCTTTACATATATTACAGATCTCATAAACAATCACAAATGATAGATCTAGTCTAAATTTCAACAGAAAACGATAGAAATTGGAACAAACCTATACACGTACAGTCTGGTTGGGATCACACCTTTGAAAACGCAAACAAAACTGTAAAAGCTTCGATTTTCTTAAAACTTTTGAAATATTATATAAACTCTGTCATGTTAGCACTTTTTCGTTTGGAGTTTTGGGGAGTTTGAGGGCAAGGGCAAAAAGCTTATATGGTTGAGTTTGTATGTCAAAATTTTTCAATATATCATTGCTTTTTCAATATCGCTTGGGTTTTACATGGGTTTGATGCCTACCAAGCTGTATATACAGTTTAATATGAATTTTTGTTCTTTTCACCCCCCAAAAAATTGAATTTAAAATACATAATACTTTTAAAGATCATTTTAAATATCATTACAAATTGTTTATGAAAATATCCAAAAATAAGAAAAAAGGATCAGAAGTAGATTTTTCCTATTGTCAGTGATTTGTCTTCAACAAAATTCTGAAACATCCTTCGGCGAAAGTGCTAACACGGCTAATTTTGCTGTATTTATAACAAGTATTCAGAGGAGCATACCCTTAAAATATTCCCTGGAGATCGGTTTTCGCATCCGCGAACTGAGTTTATTCCTATTGTTCTCTATAATTTATATCAGATTCATTTACCAATGTTTTCTTTTTTATATCTTCCAAATTTTGAACACAAAAATTTTAATTAACACGTTTAAAAAGATTTTATACCATATACTCTATTTTATCTAAAAAAGCAAAGTACATGCCCTATAACTTGCTGAAACCCAACCGCTTCATTGATTTATCTAATTTTTAGCCCATAGTCCACTTGGTTTTATAGATATATTCTAATTCATGATTTCTCACATATTATGTTTTATATTTCTATAATGCCTCCTTTTCCTAGAAGCATAACAAGCAGGGATAACATCCTATGATTATTTATTTTCTATTATTTCAACAAAGTGTCAAATTTGGAACAAGTCCTCATCCTCGTCCCCTCTGACTGTTAGTAGGGACTCCTGTTGATCAAGGATCTGAGCTCGGCTTACAGACGGTTTACTTATGTTGATGTTGCCTTACATATTTTTGATAGCAACATATAATTCTATAAACTTTTCGTGTGCAATAAAATTTTATGCCCTCTCTTTTTGAGAAACTGTTAATCCTTGTTCTCTATATGGAATATTGTTTATAAATTTTTAAACTGAACTGAATGACGTTTGTTATTCACGTGGCCGTCCTAAGTCGGTATCGTAACCGCAGCACAATGGAATATTTTTGTAATGTCGTTCTTACGTGTATATTCTGCTATTGTCATTTTTGTGTGCGTGTCCATGTTGATTTTTGTCATACAGCTTTCTCAGATGTCTTCAGTTTTTTCTTTGGCCTGTTGTCAACTTTAACATTTGCTATAACTTTTGGACCGTGAGAGATAGAGACTTCAAATTTGGCATGCATACTCCACTAATAAAGCCCATTCAAATTACAGTCAGTGACTTTGTGACCTTGACCTTAACTTTTGACATATATTTCCAAATTTGCTTATTTGGACTTAGTTGCTGATAGGGAAACTCGTTTTTCACAAATGCTTCTTGGTTAAGAATTAATGTATTACATGTTTTAGAGCAGTCGTTGTTATTTTGTTGATATGCCTGGCATTGTTATTCTTTTAAGAATAGATACATTATGTGTTACAAATAAAGAAACTAATTATAATGCAAGCTCATATTTTGTAGAAATCTGGAATGTAAATGGCGTGTGACATCTTCTGTGAACAAACAGATTCTCTTTAAAATCTTCGATGTACAGATAGATTGTTCAGACAAACTCAGAGTATTTGATGGTATGTGAAACAAATAATAATGTTTTGATTTTGTTTGATTTTAGAATTAGAAATGAGAGATCTGACAATTAAATGATAAAACGAAAAAGAAAAGATAAGCAAATAAGAAACAATATCCAAATATATTTGATAATGTTACAATGACAGTGCCGACCAAAGACGGTCAGTTTCTGTGGATAATCCGAAGAATAAATACGAAAAGAACTTTGAAATATGCTACAAATAAGGGTTATGTAACCAATATATTGGTGACTAGATTTCATGTAAAAGTAAATAACAAATTAAACCCCACCCACACTTTCACAAAAAAGGAAACAAAACAAGCGAAAAATACAGTGAGGTGTATCTGTTTCTGTATGGAGTACAATGCTAGATCCCAATTAAGGTAAGACTGCAGCGGGTGAGAGAGCGCAGATGGAGTTAATCGCGCGATTCGAGGGCTGATATAAACTCCTCGATAGTGTCACAATTCACAATTGAGTCACTAAGGTTGTTGCAGTCTAGAGCTGTTTTGACAAGGAACGAGTTCCTGTACTGCTCAGTTCTACTTGCAGGTACAGTGAAACCTCTGTTATTGATACAGGATGAGCGATTGATTATATTGATGATAGCAAAGTCCGTGAATTGTTTGGCACGAATGTTCCTGCAACGTTTTCTATTGGGCAAATACTTATTTGGAGGCATGGCTGGTACCAACCCCTCAACATCCCTGTACAAGAAGGCTAGTCTGGTGTTGAGGCGCCTCTCCTGCAATGGTGGTAGCTCCAGTTCTTTGAGCATTGAGGTGACACATCCGGGTTCTCTGGTCTTGTAGTCTCCCGAGATAAATCTTGTAGCTCGATGTTGTACACGCTCGATTTTATTTATGTCTGTGGCGAGGTATGGATCCAACACAACAGAACCATATTCCAGGATGGGACGCGCCAGGGATACATATGCACTGCGTCTGCTAGATGTTGGGCAGTTCCGCAAGTTCCTTAGTAGGAAGCCTAAGGTTGAGTTGGCTTTTTTGGTGATATTGCCTAAGTGAATCCCCCATAATAATAATAAAAATATTAAAGATAATAATAATAATGTATAAATATGAAATAAATACATAACTAAATTAATTTAAAATCAACAGATAAATTAAGCTATGTCTTTGTAGTAAAAACTAAAATACCTTATTATCTACTCGGAAATGTCCTTTGTTATAATACATCTGAAACTCTTAATGCGGGTTTCAGTATAACATAACATCTAATCCACGAATATACAATAATAATAAAAAAAAAAACACAATGCCGAAAATATAGTTCAACCGTATATATATATATATACATATAAATGTTCGAATGAAATTAATAAATTAAGAATTCACTTCAAGATGCATTAAGCAAAGGTTTGTATTTTTAATGAAATGTTTTTCTTTATTATCGCGTTCTCTTTCTGTTGTTTATCAGTAAAATTTGTATAGTGGGAAAATAGTAAATTTCGGAAATAAATTATTCGCACAGGATCTTATATCTCCACTCAGGGATGTACACTGGTATTTGGGTTCCCGTATTTGCTGTTTATGGACTGTCATTCTATGGCGAAGCGTGTCTCCTGTTTGACCTATGTAATTTTTTCCGTATCCACGGCAAATTATTACGTAAATTAAGTTTTCGCTGGTACATGAAACGTGTATGAACGGTGAATTGAAGTCCATTTTTGAATGTTAATTGTTGTTCTTCGTGGATATATTCGCATGTGCCACACCTCGGATTAAGACATTTTTTGACGGTGGTGTTATTTTCACATATATCCGAAAATTTAGCGTGAGAGTGTAATTTCTTTAGTGATGGAGCCTGTCTTTTACTCTTGATTAATTCAAATTGGCGAAGAACTCTTTTCATTTTTGGGTCACATTTTAAAAGTGGAGTATTATATGGAATAACTTTAAATATTTCCGGATTTTTCGGATTATGCGTAGATACGTATGGTATAACATTTTTATTTTGTTTAGGTTTAATTCCAAGGAGTTCCGTCCGTTCGTGTGACATCGCCTGTTGTATCCCATGTTCAATGAGTGGTTCCGGATAATATCTTTTCTGAAGTAGTTCTTGTAATTCATTTAATCTTATAATACGAAGACTCTCGTCTGAAACGATGGTACATATACGCCGGGCTAAATTATATGGTATATTATTTTTAGTGTGTTTAGGATGACATGAGTTGTATACAAGATATTGTTTGGTTTCAGTATTTTTATAATATATGTCGGTTACTATATTTTCCACCTGTTTAATAACTAATACGTTAAGAAACAATAACTGTTTTCAAACATCTTAATAGTCCTCCGAAGGGAAGTGTCATAAAACAAAGAAACGCGCTAAATGTTATACGTGTATACGCTATGACGTAATTCTTTGTTAATTGTAATTTTTCATATATCGGTTATGAAATATGATGGATATTACATAGCTTAAGCCACCAATACCAATAAAATTCACTAGAAGAAAGTCAGGAGACCGCAATATTGTGAATACTGAGTTAATTGTTCTTTGATAACTGTTTTACTATATTCCATTGTAAATTTAATATGCGGATTAATATTGTTTAATATGCTGTGAAATTCCTGTAGTTTTTCTTCGGCTTCTTTCCATGTAATATCGCAATCGTCGAGGTAGCGTTTCCATAAATTAGTAATGAACGTTTTAAAGTAATTTCCGGATTTTTACCCACGGTCTCGTATAATTTTTTTTCTACTTTGGTGCCCATCATTTAAAACTTGTGTAGACTATTTCTATGCGATCTGAATATATATATATATATATATATATATATATATATATATATATATATATATATATATATATATATATACAGTAAAACCTGTCTTAGTGGCCACCTCTATTAAGGGGTCACCTGTCTATAAAGGTCACATTTTAAACTCCTAAAATCTGTTTTCCTAAATAAAAGACTTCCGTATAAAGGTCTCCTGTCTATAAAGGCCACTTTTGACTCTTCCCTTAGCTGACCTTAATAGACAGGTTTGACTGTATATATAATTTGTTAACACAAGGAGCGTCCAAAGTAGCTACGTTTGTAATACAAATGTATTAATGCAGCTCGCTTGTACTTTCAGGTCCTAACGATTCTTCAAGTGAAATACGAAGTCTTTGCACCAGTGGATCTCCTTTCTCTGTTACATATCTGGCAAATAACAATATTTTCATAAAATTTACTTCCGATTCTTCCTCAACAGCAGGCAAAGACATTGGCTTTCAAATGAATATGATAAGCGCAGTAGCAACGACAGGTACGTACACAACTGCTGATGCACACCATGATGAGCTGGCTCATGGTACGCTGCTTTTCCTTTCAACATGAAATCAGTTTCATTTGATGAATAAATCTTATTAAACCAAAATCCAAAGTAATACTATTAGTGTGGAGAAGTAAGTTGTATGATGCATCAATATCGTATTAACACATGAAATCACCTGCATACCACATTAAGACATTATGTACTGATGCATTTAATTAAAGCATTGTTTCTCATACACATTTGTATCAACCGTCACCTCCTCTTATAGTAAGACTGTTTGATTTGTTAAAGTCTGAATAATAATGCTGTGAAGCTTTCAATTCTGTTATCTCACGATTTTGAAGTTCACCTGAACAGCTCAATCTCCGACAAACGGAACGTTTGCAATTACGGTATCACACACTTTCCCTTTAAATATAGCAATATTCCAATATTGCCTGCTTAATTTTAACGAATTCATATATAATTAAAGAATTATTGTGTAGATAATTGTACCGTTTTAATATGGTTATTCAGTTTATGAAAGTAATTTGAAAACCACTCATTGCTTAACAAAGTAAACAAATTTCTGCATCACATAATTTTTAACCTATTTTTCTAATTTAATTCTTTAGTTTGTAAATCCACTATTGGAGCTGATAATACATTGCAGTCCAGTGTTTCAGCAAAGACCCTTACATCTCTGAACTTCCCAAACCTTTATAATAAGTACGTATTATGGAATTTTTCATTTTTTTTTATCCCATTGTAAAGTCTTATGAGAGATATTCATATGTGTGTTTTACTTTTCTGAAATCCAGGTTGGGCAATCTGGACTGGTGATATAACCTTAAATTTTATTCTGATTATCCAGGTTCGATTTCTCCTTTTGGAAAGGAGTGTTCTTTTGTGTTTATCATCTGTCCTCCGGAAAAGATAGTATGAAGAGAAATTACATCTCCCGACATATGTTGATCATATATTTAAAAGACCATCCTTTGTGTGCCATACAATGGAAGAAAAATAATACTGGCATGATGTAAAGCTATAAATAAAGGAGACAGAAACAAATTAGACTGCATGCTACAAACACATTTACAAAACTATCACACTTCACAACTACAATGACTTCATTCAACATACACAGGCATATTGACTGTGAATATTTACTTTTTGGACGTCATATAATTATGGCGTCTATTGCCCACATAAAAGTTGAAAGGATAGATGTGGTAAGTGATTAAATGCTAACCGTGACGGATTCTGGTCGTTGAGAAATTGCCGGAAACAGTGGCGGATCCAGGATTTCCGAAAAGGGGGGCCCAAATGGGTTTTAGCCAAACTTCTCAGCCATTTTTGGTGCAAAATCTGGATTTTTACTAGTAAATTTGTGACCAAAAGGGCCCCCCCCCTCTAAATCCGCCACTGGGAAATGGGCCATGAAAGGAGCAACATCCGCTTGAGCTTTGCCAACGTGATTAATTGTTAAATTATGTATATTTTTATTACCACTATGCCACTACTGTGAGACCGTGGGTTCCGAGAATTTCTATTAATATTACTAGATACAAGTGTTTAATGCAATATACCGCAAAAGCTCACCCAACAGAATCATTTTGACACAATATACAGCAATGTCGTCGTATAGTTAGCCTTATTCGTATCATATTGATATAGTAGAATACTTTGCATTCCGGTGAAACAAGCTCAGCGTGGTCTCCACTGTAAGTCTCAAACATAATTTTGGACATCGCAAATATATTTTTGTCGGCTGAAATTATTGACAATATCAAATGCCTACAAGATAATTATTTCTTCGTATCAACCCCAGAAAATAAGTGTCTATTTTTCTTCATATACTGCTTACACGATAGGTCAAACACTAATCCTTTACACCAAATCTATTGGAATAACCAGTTGTCCAGCAACAACAACAAGATAATGCCCTTAGTTAAATGTTTCTTAGAATAAACGAGTACAGTTTAAAAATTATCCAATGACACATGCTGACTACGCTGTGAAACCTCGTCTGTTTTTACCAGGATCCAAAAGCAGAAGTAATACCCGAAGCAGTAGCCGAAAGTGAGCTTCGGTGTGTAACCCTCTGGGGAATTGAGTCCAATTTTCCATTAAATATGGTGTAAACTATTATATTTTTTATCTTATAGGTGGAAATAAAGTAATAAGTCCTTTAATATGAAAAGACAAATATTAGAACGTATATACCTTATTATACAAGAGATCCGCATTTCGACAACTTAGGTCTCCTCAGTGATGCTTATGGCCGTATGATTGGAATTCTAATAATATATACATATTATTATACCAATAGATAAAGTAAATTTAAATATAACAGACAAAGGGGCCGTAAAGAGGATACGATTCTGCTCCTTCAATCCAAATCTTTCCTTCCCTGTCTTCCTTTCATTCAGACAATGTGATTTCAGAAACAGCAATTGTAAGTATGCCATCACACCAAGCAGTAATCAACATAAAGTGGTTGTGACGGTGCAATTCCAAGACATCGACTCTGCGTCCAACACATGCTACGATATGATAAAAATTCAAGTAGGTATGTATGTTCTCTTTTATTAGCATCATTATTACAAACATCTTTATAGATTAATGGATATGAGTGTTTTGCGATGTAATATTCTTACTGAAAACCATGAACCAGAAAGTATTCGAGAGAATATGAAGAAGAGGACATAGACGGGAGGAAATATATGAGGAGAATGTTGAGGTACGGAAATTTTAAAGGGAATTGAGATAAGGGATGGAAAGAAGGCAGGAAGAAAACGAAAATGGGCGGGAGGAGGGAGACTTCAAGAAAGGAGTTCCGGCTATTCCTCCTCTTCTCTATAAAGTTGAGAGTTAGGCTTGAAAAATTGTAATAATTGTTACAAATTTTATTGTTTATACGACCATAACTAAAGTTGAGAACAAAATACTTTGCCCTAAAAAAAGAGGAACGCGATACATAATGGCACAAAGTGAAGTAAGCGAAAATTTTAGCATTTTAAAGATTAAGTTCGAAAGAGTGTCATTCAGTGAGAGGTACATGTGTATTCAAAGTCCAGTTAAAACACACCAAGGAAGGAATCGCCTATCAGTTGTATAATTTGTTCTTGCTATTTAAATGGCTACACATTCAACCGAGAAAGCGTCGCACATGTACATGTCCTCGGTTATCGGACGTCTATAAATTTTCAAGGCTATCATACCTACCATGGCTCGGGACCTCAGTATTTACTATCTCATCCAATACACATGACATCGGTGTACACAGGGCGAAAGTCGAACCTAGGACCTCTTGATCAAGAGCAGAGCACCTCATCCACTAAGCCACACTGTCTTAAAATTATGACATCATAAATTTCCAAAGGAAACGTCATTTTTGTACCATCATTTTCTTGAGTTTTAGACCGGATTCCGTAATTTGATGACGTGACAAATGCTTTATGTCAGATAACGTCCCAATACGGAGTATCGCAACTACTAAATTCAGTCACGGTTTGCATTTAGTCACATACCAAATCCATTGTTCTCGATGTGGCCACTTTTATGTGGGCAACTTACGTCATAATTATATGACGTCATAACAATCACAAAGTGCTCGTGCAAGTTGACGTTATTGTAGTTGCGATATTCCGTATTGGGAAGTAACTCTCTGTAACGAAAAAAGCCAAATACCTATCCAAGAATGTAAGAACTGTTAAATGACGGTAGGCTCCGAATGCACCATATAGGAATGCAGTACTAAAAGCTCTCAACAAGATTTTATTTGACTTGATTCAAAAGCTAGAAAAAATCAGATAGGGTCTAAGCCTTTAAACTTTTTTTCACAACATCTTGCTTAGTTGGGTAACACATCTATGTCTCCTGATTTAACAGAATAAATTTTTACCTTCAAATGTCGAGTTGCTTACACATATTATAATGTCTTAATTTCTTTAAAAGTCTTTGTTTCTTTGTCTGTTGAGGTTTCTTTCATATTTCAACGTGTTTTATATTGTTATTCAAGAGGGAGATCAGAGCAGGACTTTGTGTGAACAAATGTCATTCAATAAAGTATCATTCAGTAGTCAACCTGGGAAAACCATCACCGTTCAGTTTACATCAGATAACTTGCAAGAAGAATATGGATTTGTGATGACTTACCACGAATCTGGTATGTGAGTGTATGTATAGTGAACGTTGTTGTTATATTTCCTACTTGTGCTTATAAATATATATATATATATATATATATATATATATATATATATATATATATATATATATATATATATATATATATATGTCGGATCATGGGTCAATGCAAGTCGCTAACGAATAAAAGAGGTCAAATATAAAAGCACAAGAGAGCGACAAACGACACGAAAGTAACTGATGTCACATGATTGTGTGAAACACTAAGAAGGAAAAAATAACCCAATGAAATAAATCTCCGAATGTTTAAAGTTGTTTAGAACAGTTGAAATTTTATACAGCTGAAGTAAATCAATTTCTTTTCTCTCAAGAGCGTGCATTCGTTCATTGGAAGGTCATACATGTCCGAGGTGTACGAGTTAATTCTACACTATGCTTTTGCTGTATTGTTAACACTGCATTTGAAATTGTAAAGTTATAATTATGAAATTATTATATTATTTAATTCTTTACAATTGTGACCACTCCTACGGCACCGTCAACCAGTGATGCAGGTTGTAAATATTTCTCTTTTATGGTTTTAAGAAAATACTAAACATGTAGGTCATAGCTTTTAGACAGTTATGTATGTGTATATTCTAATATTATGGAAACATTTTACTTCGTAGAGAACGCATGTCTCGATTATAAGTTGATTACTGGATTAAGAAATGCTAATTTTTGATAAACAAATTCAAGAAAATTGAACGTCATACATTTGTCGTATTAGTTATGCTCCGAGCCATGATGAAAATAATGACAATGTGTATTTTTAAAATACAGCAACAACTACATCGGTAAAGACAACTACTGCGACAACGGTTACCACTGCCACAAGTGGTATGTATTTTCTTCATTGATATTTGTTACTAATTACAAATAACATTCATAAATCCTTCTGATGAATCGTTTAACTATAAATATATTTGATATATTTATTTCAAATTGCTATAGACATTCCGGAAGTGAAATCTGCTGCCAAAATATCATTCAATGCAACAAATGGTTTATATTTCCCCTTTCAGTTTTGTTTGATAATTGTGAAATAATTTTTAGTAATATTTGAAGAATCCTTGAATTTGAATCTTAATTGAATCAAGATCTATCAATATTCACTCAGAATTTTAAGAAACGATGTGCAAGTGGATAGGAATAGTAATGCAAAACTACGAAAGTAACTGGTGTCACATGACTATGGCAAGAACAGCAATGTACCACAGATGACATTCACGGACCCCAGAAATAAAAGTAATATTTTTCAGTTTTGTCTTTTATAAGAATGTAGCAGAGACATTATTTTTGTCGTCTCGATTAAAGGGAAAGATAACCGACTTAGCTGTAGCTCAGAAGTCACCAAGGAGATGTACAAAAATACGGTAAAATAATAATAACGAGTATTGACTCCTTTTTAGCTGTGACAAAAACAGATGCTCCGAATGTGAAAGTTGTTGCGACAACAGCACCCAGTGGTACCTCTGTGGGCAGTACAAGTGGCACTACTATGCCAAGTCAAGGAGAAAACAAATCTGAAATCGAGGAAATAGTAAATGCTTTAGAGGAGCTGTTCGAGAATAGACAGATACTTGCAATCGTTTTCTTGTTTGGATTGTTGTCGTCAGTATAATCATAAATTACCGAAATGACAGTGGTGTAATCTGGAGTCCATGAGAGGATGTTCTTATCCAGATGACTTTTCCTGGATACTGTTGTGTAAATATAAAGTTTGTTTCTCCCTCCATGTATTCGCCGCTTTTTTAGTTTGATTTTGTATGAATATAAAACAACACAACAATACGTATGGGTTTACATTTAGGTTCACTCTTTATACAAATTTGTCAACCATGTATTACAAACGCAATTGCACCTGAAATCTTCTCCACTATATGCTTCTACTTCTTAATTTATTCAAGGGGCAGGCGTGGTGTAGTGGTTAAGCGCTTGGCTTGCGGCGCCGACGATCCGGGTTCGATTCCCGGGTTGCGCCACTATGTTTAAGAGGTTGGTAACCTCCTGCTTCCATGTCGCGATATAACCGAAATATTGTTGAAAGCGATGTAAAACACCAATCAACCAAATCTTAATTTATTCATTACTTCAATATTTTATCAATTTCGTATTCGTTGTAAAGACTTCAGATGCACCTGTGCCGTTTTACAAGGAACAAAACTGCATATCAATTGTCAGTTGTTTGTTTTGGGGTTTCAAGATCTTTTTTTGGTAACGTAACCTTCGTGATGCAGATCACAGAAATTTACACCTAAGGAACGGGCAATGAAGAGCTACTGGTTTCCAGTAGATGCTTGCCTTGCTCATTCTGGGCACCAGATATCTTTGTCGTTTGATGACCTGTATATCAATCTACCATGTTTTATTTAGTGTAAATCATTACAAATCAAGATGAAGTATACACTTGGTCCTGTCTGTATACATTTGTTCCTGTATTTCATTTCAGTTAACAAGACCTTGGATTTAGGAATAGTTGCAAATACTGAACTTTGGGCATATTCATTTTCTACAAGCAAAATATAATTTAAATGTGTGTATAACTTCCCAATGCTGGTATTTTGCTTTAATCTGAAACTGAATCCAAATATTGACAGATGGGCAGACATCACTGTTCTAGAGCATAATTTTCAATTCAACTAAAAGCAAAACAGATGCTACCTTATGCCTATAAATTCTTTATTTCAAGTAAAACACATACAAATCAAAAGATAGGAATACTTCTTGGAAAAAGATCACTTATTTGAATTATGGAAATGTTACTGTTTTGACCGAAACTAATCACTGATGCATGACTGATTCAACTTAACAGCACCAGATCTTTATGTTTTGACCGAAACTAATCACTGATGCATGACTGATTCAACTTAACAGCACCAGATCTTTAAGTAAGAAATCATAAATCGTTTTATTTCGTGAAATCATGTAAATGTAATAACTTATTCACAAATCTTGTTCCCAACTGCAGCTTTCAACAAACAACCACTGACCAAGGGGCAAAGTATTCCTTCCTTGCACAAATTCTTCTTAGAAGATGGTAACAACCAATGATATTTCAATTTATTTGCAATCACTCTGTAATACAATCTCAGGTTGTCCTTGACCAATAGCTTTGTAATGTACTACACCTTGAAGGTGTCCTTATGTTTGTTGCAGCTATGGCACTACTATGAACAATGTAAAGATATTACACGAAGTGTCGTTATACGGCTCAAGATTGTAACAAGCCTCTACGTTCATCTATGATACTGTTAAAGAGATTATCTCCATCTTCTTCAGTCACATTCTTCGCTACAACAATATTTCAGAAAACCTGAAGCCTTCAAACATCTCTGATAAGCATGGTCTGCATTTTGGGTTATATACATGTTACCGTCTATAGCACAACATTCACTGTGTAGAAATCAAGGTACCCCTTCATTGCCTGAACTTCTTGAACAGAGGATGTGAATGACTTGAGCTCGACTTTTTCCCTTTGAACTCCATGTAAAGGTTATCGTCTGCTCCCGACATAGAGCTCATGCTTCCAACCTTTCTTTGAACCTAGAAATAGCAAAAGACATCAGCTGAAGTAGTTAAAAGTCAAGTACAAATTTTACACACAGGTGGTGGAAGGTCTCTTGTATTTGATTTTAAATGATCATTGTTTTAGTCACTCCATAATTATTTCATGTATATGGTGACGGCATCTGCCTGATGCATCACATAGAAATTTTTACCTTTGTAACGGACCCACCTGAAACAGTGAGGATCTTTTACATGCCACGCCTACCATGACACGGGACCTCGGTTTTTACAGTCTCATCCAAATGACAGAACACTGGTGTGCCCATGACAGGAATTGAGCCCAGGACATTTTGTTCACAAGAAAGCTCTTCATCTACTGGGTCACACAAGCTTACCTGAATTTTGAATTTGACGCTCAAATTAAATATTCATAAAACAATGCTACTCTCATTAATGTAATGTTAATCTCATAATACAAAATAACCAATGACAAATAAAGGTCATTATTGTGATATAAATTAACCAATGAAAACAAGACAAAAACCTTGGTGACCCCCATTTCTCCTGTTACATGTTCCTCTTCTGCATCCTGTTCTGTTGCGGCCAGTACTTTCTGCAGTAACTGTAGCTGCTCGTCCTTTGTATCATATGCCAGATCCTCCTACAATAGAAGTTTATTTTATTTTCATTAAATCAATTCATTTGGTGTCAAATGCTTTACCTGGAAAATTGAACCTATCAGATTGGGGGCAATGTTTTAGTGTTGAATGAAATTTGAATTTTTTTGGGGGGGGGGGGGGGGGGGATAAACAATTTAATAATATTTAAACCAAAATTTTTTGGGGGAGGATGAACTCTTTAATAAAATATGAACTTAAAACAGGGTAATATGAAATCCTACCCTGAATATTGTATAGTATGTTGGAGAATGTCCTATACTCTGTTGTGTTGCTTTTTTGTTAATCTAATCTATCAGTTTTCAAAAAGTCTTGTCAAGACAGTCATAATATACTGGAATTTTTACTTTGGTAAGTTGAACTGATAGATACAGATACTTTATTGCCAAATTTGGGTCCCTAAGGACATGCATGAACAGAATACAGCATATCTGTATAGAAAAATCTTTTTTTCAGGCCTGGCAATCCACTTATTTTGAGGAATGTATTCTACTTCACAAATTCACAAACATGGTCATGTAATTCTAAATACAATGTACCTCTTACATACCTCTTATCAAATTATCTTAAAAAGATCTATTCCTCTTATAATAAGCCAATGATAAAGTGCAAAAGTTGGAACTATTTCAAAAATAATGTTCGTCTCTAAGCAAAAGCACAGGAGAGTTAGCCCACTTATGGGGGAACCTTCCTACCTGCCCAAATTAAGATTTGTACCTGGACTTGATGGAGGGAAAAGTGAGTTCTAGCAGAGTTTTTTTTTTTTTTATTTTTTTTATTTTCAAATCAGGTCCATTATAAGGAACCTTCCTAAAGGAAATTTCAATGATTTTCCCAAAATTTGTTTGTTTTTCCAAAACATTGATCTGTTAGCATTATGTAAATTGGACAAAAAATTCCCAAATGAAAAGGTACAGGGACCTTTGAAAAAAAAAACCCAAAATACAGAACACTGGCTCTACAACAGTATTTTAGCCCAATCAATCATGAAGGGCCCCACTGAGACTGATCTCTTAAGGTCTAGCATTCTACAAAAAATTGATAAATGCTCACAAAATGCAAAAGACTATATTGTGTACAGAGTTATGTTAAGGCACTCCAAGATGTCATCGATATTGCCAGCTACTGTATGCTACATAACATATAAAGTGAAAGTTTTTTATGCTGAAAAAGACTATGACACGCATAAATATCTTTATACAAAGAAAAACACTACACATACTAATGCATACAGCCTCATTTGTGGAATCACATAATTGCTACATGTAGTTTTCCTAGCAGTAAAAACAAATATTTGGTAAGTGCCAGAGTTTTGTTGTAAATTGTATGTCAGTCTGTTTATTTTCATTTTGCTTCACCAGTGCAATGTATGGTAACTTAGTAAACCAAAAATAGCAACAATGTGGTTACAAACTTGCCACAATGACGAAGTTTTAATATGCTTGCATGACTTTGTGTAAAAAAAAATCAGTAAGTGTTGCCAGAAGACAACAGAGCTCGCTGGTGGCAACCAAGCTGAAATAGCAAAAGTTTTTTTGAAAGTAGGTCGATCTTCAAGGTCAAGTAAATCGTAAAAAAAATTTTGATATGTAATGAAAAGTTTTGTCACAAGAAATACAAATATGAATAATTTAAGCGGCATTAAAGCCATATCTCTTATTGGTCTTAAGTTATGACCAAAGTTAAAGTTTAAAAGTAGGTCAAACTTCAAGGTCAAGGTTACAAAGTCAAAAGTTTTGGTACCAAATGAAAGGTCCTGGCACATGAAGTACACATGTATGTCTGTAATCGTTCTAAAGTTATGAATTAGATAAAAGATTTTGTTTACAATTGGTGATGATGACTACAACAACATCAAGGGTATGGCAATAGCTCTCCGGACATTCGTACCAGCAAGCTAAACAAGAGCATGACTAGCATGGCTTAATACACCCATCGCTTACTTTGGACGGGATCAATTCAAATGTATGGTTTTATTACCCCCAAACTTGGGTCTCTGGTAATATTTTTATGAAATATTGAAATCCAAAAAGAGGGTAATTTTTGAATTCTATTTAAGCAGTGAAATGTAACACCACATTGTTATATTATACTATGTATTATTATTATTACTATTATAATATATTATATGATTTCCATTATCTTATCTAAGCATCTAATCTCTTAAAGTCATCGTGTTCCATAGCATCTTATCATAGTAAAAATCTAATCCAAGTCCCATAACTCTGTAACGAGAAAACAGATTTTGCTCCAAATCGAAAGGCGGTTACCTCTACACTATTTAAACATTCTGTATGAGTTTCATGGAAAACAGCTGACGTTCCATAGCGGAGGGTCAGATAGACAGACAGACGGAGTGACAGACGCACATCACCATACCATAGTATATCCTGTCTTTCAAAAGGCGTATAAAAACTGAAAGTGGAACTGGCTATTTGATGAGTATCAGAAGTGTTCAGCCAAAAGTGGAATAGTTGGACAGTGTGCTTGTTACTGATTATGACATAATCGCTGGCATTTTTCTCTCAGTGCTAGGCTGTGGGCATAGTGAGATAAATTGACCATGTTGGCATATACTGTGAGACACTGTAGTTTTGCATACTATGTTATGAGTTATAATTGTCATCAATTTATGATGGGAAAAAACTACAAATTTCAAATGAATACAATTGATAGCAAGTTGAGAAAGGTCAAATGTTGATATTTAACCATAAAATGTTGCATTAGAAAAGAGTTTAACAAGTACACACATCCCAAATACACGTATCAATACAGTTCAATAAGAAATTCAAGAAATTAACCTATAAATGCAAGAATATACCAAAAGGGTTGTCAACCGAGATATACGATGTTAACAACATTATCTGTCTGAAGTTTTTAAATTTCCATATATGCAATTTAAATCAAGTTTTGAAAAATAAACATGATTGCTCTAACTTTACAAGGTATTTTCTCCAACTTTATCAGAGTTAAATTAGACTTAGACTCATTATCTTAATAAGACAAGCTGTGTTTGTGAAACACTAATGCCCCCGGCGGCACCAAAGTCCTAAAGTTATTTTTAGCGTGAAGGTCATTGCCAAGGTCAAAAGGTCATCGACCTTGGTTTCATTTGAAAGGGCTCTATAAGTTGAGTATGCATGTCAAATATGAAATCTCTATACCACACGGTTCAAAAGTTATAGCCAAGGTTCAAGTTGACAACAGACAAACAAATAGACAGGACAAAAACAATATGCCCCTCATCTATCGATCAAGGGATATAAAAATGTACGATACACATTTAATCTGTAATTCTCATATAATATCTATGTCACATATCTAATACACATACATGAACGTGTCAGCAATTTTGACTATAAAGTGAAAATTTGGATACATCAAACTATTGATATCTCGAAGTATTATTTATAGACCCTTCTATTTCTAGATATGGAAATTTGATTGTATGTGATAAAAATTTTTCATAGAATTGAATCAGTCAATCTTTCCACCTCATACAATTATTCATTGTGTTTTGTTTTCATAGTCTACTAACCTGTTCCATGCCAGCAAGCTTTGTTATGACTTTATAAGCATATCCCTGATTTACTAGAAATCTCTGACGTTTCAATGAATAATGCATCTCTTGTGTGTCTTGTGAAACCAGGGAGTAGAAAAAGGCATTGTACTCTTCCGCGACAGCTCCTGAAGACAAAAGAAGACTGCAAATAAATTTCAAGTCTCCTGCATCAATTACAGTCTAATCTGTATGTAAAAGTCACCCAAGGGGAACTGAAAGTGATCTCTCTTCAGAGTTGTCCTTTATACACAGGGTATTTTTCCAAAAAAAATGAAATGTGAATATAAAAGGTGACCTTTTGCTGCATATAGAGGTATAAAGGTGGATATTCAAGCAGATTTGATTGTAGATTTATATTATTTTCAGCAATATCTTAGTCATATCATGACATGGTATATGGAGGTAACCAACCTCTCGGAGACAGTGGTGCAATGTGGAAATTGATCCCCAATCATCTGTACCACAAGTCATGCCTATAAACATTACTCTGAGTAGGGCTGAAATGATATGCTCTCCTCATGATATGATGCATAGTCTGATATGGCAGTAGTGATACAATGATTTCAGATATGATATAATACTATTTAAAATTACAACAAGCAAATTCAGAGAATTGTGGTCCCCCTGCTTTGGGGGTCCTATCAGTAAGGGTGCAGAGATCTGTGATATATTGTCATGGTTGTGCATGTCTACAGACACACATGCCATATATGAAGGCCCTACGTCTTATGGTTATTAAAAAGTTATATTGAAGTAGGTCAAAGGTCAAAGTCAAGGTCACATGGTAAAAAAATTCTGGTACCAACAAAGAGTTATTGCAATTAGGGATTCATATGCCAATATGAAGGCCCTACATCTTACGGTTAAAAAGTTACATTGAAGTAGGTCAAAGGTCACGCTCAAGGTCACATGATAAAAATTTTACAACTAGCTGAAAGGTATTGCAATTAGGGACGCACATGTCAAATATGAAGGCCCTACGTCTTACGATTAAAAAGTTATGACCAAGGTTAAAGTTTTTGTGACAGACTGACAGAAGGACAGACGGACGGACAGCAAGACGGCACGACAGAAAAACAGACGAATGAGATTTAATGTCCCCATCCTTTCGCAAAAAGCGGGCACAAAAAACTTTTACTGACAGATCATGTTTTTTGGGACACATACATTAACTTTTTAAAGCATACATTCCTCATTCTTTATAAAAACGTCAAGGTATATATGTGGATTGCATTCTACAACAGAATCAGAAATTAAACTCTCTGATTACTGGTATATCACCTCCTTGGTCATTCGATACTATCTTGTTTATGCGTTAAAGATAATTTATCTGACATAAATTATATTCATTTAAAAACAAGTTTAAACTGAAATACTTCTATTTCAGTTTTAAATGTTCTACTCGAGTTTTTGAAAGATTGATTTGCTTTTTGTATTCAGAATTTCCTCTTACTAAAATGTTTCAAATTATATTCAATATGCAACCACTGAAGAATTGTAAGTTATAAAAAAATCGAAGATATATGCTTTATATAAAACTTTTTACTTAATGAGATAAAGAAAGGAATTAAAGAGCAGAGATTATAAAATAAAATTCTGTAAGATGTTTTTAAAGCTGAATAGAACCCAAATTCAGAGAAATATATGGAACACCGCTTTGAAAAAAGTCAAACGAATTTAAAATTGCAATGGATCGTTTCTGCCCTAACATGTCTGCCTTGTAAAGTTAACAAAAATTACAAAATTTCAATACAAACAAAGTCGATTTTATGTTGAATTCAACCATCTTTCAGTTATTTGGCACATGGAGGCAGAATGTTACCAACATCTTAATACTACGAGATGTTAAATGAACTAAACTTATATAATCTAAATAGCAAAACAACAATCATTTATAAATCAAACTAATTAAATTAAATGCATTGCTATACAACGTTATTTATGCTTATATCATTTTCAGCTTAAAAGAAATGTAATGCACATTGCAGAATTTTTCCTTGTATGTGGAACTCTAATTATCAAAACAATGCAAAGAGGGTTACAGTAATGACCTTTTTTGGCCCTTAAGATTCTGCCGAGTCTTTGCGCTTCTTGCCGCCTGGATCCCCCATGAGCAGATATTTGGATCAATACATTGGCTTCGGGGAGATCAAATGATGTATCTGCAACCTAGGAAGAAATAAAGGAAAATACATGTAACTCAGAGATCATTATACCCCAAAAGATCTGATCAAATATTCTATCAATGAACAGGAGCAGATCCAGAATTTTTGTCTAGTGAGGTTCGGCAACCATGAATTTTCGGAGAGGGACCCATGTTCTTGTTTGTAAAATTAATTATTTTACACATTAAAACAATAAGAAAATAATTTTCAACAAATATCAGGGTGGGTCCAGACCCCAGGTCCACCACTCTGCATCTGCACATGAATGAAAGGATGGTATTTGGTGGTACTTTAATCATAATGCAAGTATTTCAGAAAAGCATGGAATTTTCGTGATCTACCAAAGCATCACCGTTCACTGGCTTTTGACAAAAATTGTACACTGGTGCCGAGTAAATCTGTAACCCGCAATTCAACAAAGTAATCATTTACCTACTACATTAATTCAATGATTTTACTGTAAAAGGTATTAAAAGTACAACTTCAGAGCGCTTACCTGCTGCTGAAGGTATTTGTCATTTGCAACAGAGAAAACTGTCCTTCAAATTGGCATACAATTTACGCACGCATAAAAGCCATGTCTAACATACTCTCTTCATAGGATTCCCAATTAATTTCTTTTTTTGTTCATTGTTTTACATCATTACAGATTATTTAGCCTATATGATGACAATATCTGCCTGATACTTTGTACAGAAATGTTGACCAATGCAACAAACCCAAACTGTGGCAGTAAGCAATCTTTTTCACGACAACATACATCATGACATGTAGACTCAGTTTTGACTATCGTATTAAAAAATAGGGCACTGCTGAGTCACAGGTCAAATCTGAACTCCCTTGGCCCTGAGCTAAACACACTTACAATGAGTTACTTTCACTTTACATAATCAATTAATTCCCTATGTGCTTAAACTATACCTTCTGTCTTTATAGACAACATTAATGAAAAATATATATCTCACCTTGGAGACAAAAATTGTATTCACTCTAGGATTGTGCTGGAAATTCTGTAAAATTTGCATTCTTTCACCTTGGGAAGTTGGTCCATAGAGGTAAGGCCTGTAAAAGATATGCTCTTGATTTTTACAATGCAGAGAACAATACCATTAACAGAGGTTTTCTTAAAAATTTTTCAAATCTGCCAGGTGCTTTCTAAGCTGGGAAAATACTTTTGAAATTCAGAACAAATTTCAAACTTTCAGAAAGCAAATGTCTAGTAAGTGTCAAGAAGCTTATCAAGTAACATAAAAAATGTCTTTATTCAAAAAGGATGCTACTGTTGATACTATAAAAATGATCATAAATAATTTAGTAATGAACTAAATGCATTTATCACATGTTTTTCTGTTTATGCAGTGAAATATCACTATGTCAGAAATTAATTTATGACATAGGTTACATCATAGCATGGAAGAGAATTGTGTCAAGGTGGTGTTTGATGAAATAAACACCTTTAAACTGAGTGTAAACATGTGATAAAAAGAATCTGAAATGAAATTTCATTTCATACTGTATTTATGAAACTTTTTGTGTGTTTTATAACTCTATGCCAAGGCTTGGGGATATAAAACAAACAACTCCTTTTATAAATGCCTTACAAAATGAAAATTCATTTCAGATGCTATATATATATAACTGTTTAGGAAAAATAAAGTTAGTAAAACAACTCTGGAAAATTGATAGCTATAGACTTCTGGGACAGGAATCTTCAACTAAACTGATTTTAACTCTTAAAAAAATCATATTATATCCAAAGATCTGTAGAAAGGAAACCAAAAACTTACAGTTTAAAATTTTCAAAAACTATTAACTAAAAAATGTTAAGAGTAGAGACCAAGACTTAGGCTTGAACTGTTTCCCATAAACAGAGATTATATTCGATATACAAAGATATATTGACTACAGTCAAGCTGAGATATATTTGCTATAGCTAAGCTAAGATATATTAACTATAGCTAAGCTGAGATATATTTGCTATAGCTGAGCTGAGATATATTTGCTTTACAGAGATATATTTGCTAGAACTAAGCAGAGATATATTTGTTATACCTATACAGAGGTATATTTGCTTTGCTCTACAGAGATATATTTGCTATAGCTATGCTGATATATATTTGCTATACCTACACAGAGCTATATTTGCTTTGCTATACTGAGATATATTTGCTATAGCTAAGCAGATAAATACAGTGATGCTCCGTTTATCCGGACACGTTTGTTCCCGGCCTATTTGTCCGGATAAACGGATTTTTCGGATTACCAGATCATAGTACTGGTACATTAGAAGTTAAAGAATCTTATTTCTTGATAAAAGAAGGGTGTATACAGTACACGATAAAACACGCACAATAATCCTTATATGCATTTAATTTGTATACGAAGAAATGTATATATCTATTAAGTATTTAATGTATTAACATCTTTAGTAAATTGTACATTAATTGCAGCCAAATTTCTGAAACCTGCATGATTTTTCAACTCGCTGTCCTCTATTTAAATGTTGACAGCCGCCTTTTTATATACCTCGCGCTTGACTAATTAATTTCATTTCTATTGCGATCGGAGTGTTTATCTAACATCCCGCCGTGTCATACAAATTTAGAAATGAAAAGCATTTATGTCCGGATAAATTTATACAGTGTTAATGTTTTAAATATAAACATTTTCTAGAAATATAAAACAGAGGAATAACTGAAAGTTAAAACTTCTATACAAAATAATGTAATGAGCACTAAGTAAGGATACGTTATCAATTTTCGTTCTCAGATAGAAGAGTGACGATACTTAAAGTTTGGTTACAATCGAAAGCCCCAATATAAACTGCCAAGTCGGCAATTTACTTTCATTTAGCATGTACTGACTCATTAAAAAGCAATCATCAATGACCGCTAACATGATGTTTGACTACACCACAAGCGGTCAGTTCGTAATTGGATAGGTAATTAACATAACATAGGCAGGTGACCAGGTAAACGCGTCGTTTAACTGTTATTCAAACAATCGGCGCAGAGAGGAGATAAGCAGTGGTATTAATTAAACTGCAGTTATTTGCTACAGTTACATCCGGAAAGCAAAATTATGTCCGGATTATCGCAGCAAATTTTATGTACTTTTGGATTTCCGTACCCGTATTTCTTTGTCCGGATCCGGAACGCGGATTTCCGGATTATCGGATCAAAATATCATTTGGGAAATCCACTCCCGCACTTTCTTGTCCGGAAAGTGGATTTTCCGGATAAACGGAGCCCGGATTAACGGAGCATCACTGTATTTGCTATACCTACACATAGCTATACTTGCTTTGCTATACAGAGATATATTTTCTAGAGCTAAGCAGAGATATATTTGCTGTATAGAGATACATTTGCTGCACAAGAAAAGATCCATCTAAAGTAATACCTACTTGTTAAGTTTTACAGCATAACTTTTCAGCGCAAACACATTATCAGAGAAAACAATGATTTTATCATTCCTCCTCTCATGAAAGCGAATCAAGAATTGGCATGCCCGGAACTTGTTAGGGTTGACAACTGCTAAGAGCTACAAAAGAAAAGCATGGCAGTTACTTCCAATGGGATTCCTTGTAACATTCTAAGTCTTGATTCTAATGCTATATTTTATGGTGATCTTTATCCAATATATGCTGGGTAAATTTATGCTTCTTTACTATGTCACTTCAACTGTGTCTAATATTTCATAAATTGTACAGAAATACAATTCAATCTCACTAAGTTGAAGCTGCAAAAATTTCAAACAGAAATAGTTTGACAGCATACTATTTCAGGGCTTCAAGGAATTCAACATAAGTGTATAATAATCCTTTAGCTTTGATCATTATTTTATGACTTTATAAATTATTTCTACATCATATGTCTGAATTATCAGCGTTTAGTAACATCAGCATAAAAATACTAATTAAACTATCAATACTTTTACTAAGGAGAGGAAGTAGAAAACTAAAATCAACTGCATTTATTTGTGCAATAGATACACATTAAGCAATGACTTTTTCAAATCTTAGAAATTGAAATTGATGTTCTGACAGCACGATTGCTTTTGTTGTTTTTTTTATGCATAGAACAGAAAAATCTCCATTTTCACCACATACTCTGTCATCCTGAATCTAATTCGAAAAAATCAAACCGTGCCAAAGATTCAAAATCTCTCTAAATCTTAAAGCTACTAAACTGTTACAGGTCTACATTAATCATACCATTTACTTGTAAGAAATCAAAGGCTTGAAGAGCCACAAAGGCGTTGAGCTAAATTTGATTTAAAGCTGTCAAAAGTAGCAGAAATTACCAGTTGTGTTCATCTTTTTTGTTGAATTCCGATAATTTTTTGAATAGAGCAAAAATAAAAGCTTAAGGACCAACAGCCATACTGCAGTATATAATAGAATATATCATCATAACATTTTATCGTTCTTTATGTCATTCTTGCAGAAATATGTCAAATATCTTTTCACAAAGAATGTACATGTGAAATCAATCGAACACCATTGCCATTTTTTTTTTTTACAAAGAAATGGACGAGTTGTTACCATTGCCTGTAAAATATGGAAGCCTTATGCTTAATTTGTATTAAGATATGGTCAAGGTTTCTGTTTTTGTCTACGCTACTAACACTGACACTAGGGCCAACAGCTTCTATATATCGTCCAAAAACACTACTTATTGGGTCGTTTATTATATGTGCACGTGTAAGGGCTACACCGCCATGCCGTTCGCTGTAATGACGCAAGCCGATTGTGCATCACAATCGCACTTTATCGGTTGATTTGGAATAAAATCTTCACATGTAAGTCCTACGTATTTTATTTTTCATGCATTCAATCTAAAATTCTGCCTTAATCCATGCTATCATCCTTTACATACGCATTAAAGTTTGTAGGCGATTTGAAAACTTTCTCGGCTGCCAATTTTTATGCTGTCGTGGGAACTTTTCCAGATATGTGAAAGACCATGTGATATATACACATGCTACTTCCCTAATAAGTAAAAAATGAGGCGTGGCTTCAGAAATTTTAGCGGGAAAATTCACAACTGCGCAAAAACAAGCAAGTAATTGCCATTAACATAAAGCTATTTGGCTTTGTGACCAACATCTTGATCATTTAATGCTATTACGATTACAACTTTAACTTTTTAAAAAGCTATGCTTGTTTAAGATAGACTGGAGTTACCTGCTCCTGCTTGCTATCGCTGCGCGAAGAGACAAGTGACCACAGCCATTTTGTAAAGGCTATTTCCTGTCCAGCAAGTGTTATTTATAGCACAGACGGTAAAGGCAGATAAGAAGCTGTACACACTGCGTGTAGTTATTTTTAAAATTCGTCTGCAGTAGCATACACAGCATAGGTATATAGTACCTGATGTAATTTACAAGAGGCTCGTGATGTTTAACCTTGAGGATGTAATGAATTTTGTTGATATTTGTTGATTCTAGGTTAAATGAATGAAACAGAGACATATATACACTGTATATACCGGTATGTCTTTGAATGAAACAAAGCGAAATCCAGTGAGATAAAAATAACCGATAACGCGTCACTTGAACCTAGGTCAGCCTCGTTATGAATAAGCGGTCACCTGTCCAGATATCTTCGTGATACACATTGCCAGTCTATATTTAGGATTCTATGAAATATTTTATTTGTTCTTTTTTAGACTGAAATTTATATCTACAGATATCATTATTATATTATTATATATATTTCGAAGATTGTGCGATCGGTTTCCATATTGGCGCTTAATGTCAATGTAAAGATGATGGATAAATCCAAACCACAAGTCCAAAAATCATGAAACCATAGGACATACAAAATCAGTGAAAATGAAAAACAAATGGAAAATAACAAAATATGTCTACTTGAAGAGCATATGTGAACCCCTGTGATGGAGTGAGATCAGGTGCCCGGGGAGAGTGAGCATCTCCTGCTTGCTAGCAACACCCGTCACATATACCCCGTAGAAAGAGTCAAATCGTGTGAATTCCATATGTATCTATATATGGAGAAGTCGAAGTAGGTAACCTTCTAGTACAGAAGGTGTCAAATCTGTGTAAAGTGATCGGAATCGGTCTCAATCCAGAATATCATTTAAAAGTCTGGATAACGAGATATCATATGGAGTAATAAGAGTCTCGTAACGACCGTAGAACTTCCTCAGTGACGATGCTAGTCTAGCACATATATAACCCTGGTTGAGCAGCTTAACTGAAAGTCGCCTAGCCCTCAGAACAAAGTCATTGTAATTTGAACATGCTCTGGAATAACGTATTAACTGAGATATGAATACGCCGTATGCGGGCGATGATGGAATGTTGCTACTTATGAAAGGAAAGTTTGTGATAGCGAAATTGAAATCGTCACGTTTGTCATAGAGTGAGGTGTTCAATTGACCATTAATGTCGAAAGACAACATAATATCTAAATACGAAGTAGAATTACTAGTTTCTGTGGTTTCTTTGACCTCCAGTTCACTTGGATAGATGATGCTAAGGTAATCCGCGAATGAAGGATTATTAATTGAAAGCAAGTCATCTATATATCTGTAAGTAAAATTGAAGCCAAGAGCCAATTGTTTTTTTCCTTGCGAAAGCAAAGACTAAATGAACTCAGCTTCGTATGAATAAAGGAATATGTCAGCCAGAAGCGGAGCACAGTTAGTGCCCATTGGAATGCCGACAATTTGTTGAAAAACCTTACCTCCAAACACCACAAAAATGTTATCGATAAGAAAGTTCAACATCTGAATGACAGCTGTTTCAGTGTATTTATTTTTGGAATCAGAATTTTCCCTAACAAAGTAAGTTTTATCGTGGCCTATTACTATATATTTGAATTTGCGGCTTCCGTTTTTACTAGTAAATGCATTTTGAATAATTTCCGCTAATCTGTCTTTTAATTTCTGATGAGGGATCGTTGTGTACAGAGTCGAAAAGTCAAAAGACTTGATGGAGTGAATTTTAGTAAAACTTTTTGATTTTAGATGTTCTAACAACTCTTTTGAATTTTTAAGGATCCACATTTGATTAATTCCACTTCTGGAATATACTGTTTCGCAATATCTATGAAGGCCAGATTTAATTTCTGATAATATTTTTGTGAGTAGCATCGATACAGATTTTGTGGAACACTTCGAGGAACCAGCGATAAAGCGTTGTTTGTACGGAGTTTTGTGCATTTTTGGAATACAGTACAAATATGGAAGTTCTAAATTCAATTTATTTGAGTCAATACCAAACGTATTGAGGACAGATTTAT
This sequence comes from Pteria penguin, assembly GCA_035048485.1. Taxonomy (NCBI): domain Eukaryota; kingdom Metazoa; phylum Mollusca; class Bivalvia; order Pterioida; family Pteriidae; genus Pteria; species Pteria penguin. Next base: position 22,668,323 of record CM068592.1, read on the forward strand.
GATTCTCGAGTACTTCCGAAACCGAAAAGTTCGTGAGAGTATAAGTAGGATTTCCTGGAGCTGAATTTAATCCTAATTCTTTCACTAGGCTGTCAAAGTAATATTTCTTACAAGTAAATGTATAATTATTAGATGCTTTATCTGCTGGTGTAATGATATAATGTTCTTGGAGGAAGGTAAGTTCTCTGACAACATCAGGATCTTTAAAAATAGATTCGAATCTGGTGTTTACAGAACCTTGTAATTTTTTAATTTTTGATCTCAGCAGTACTGCAATAGATTTTATCCATTCCGAAAGAGTGTCGACTTGTACTTCCTCTCTTTTTGCCCATCGTGTGGCATATTCCTCGCAGCAGTTCATAATATTCTCAAAATTTTGGCTCCATGTGAATGATCTGGGTTCTCTGTATTTTGGACCTTTAAGTAAAAGTTCTCTTAATTTAGTGTTTTTAACTATATCGAGATCACCAGTAATGACATGGCCACAAAGAGAATATACGAAATTAGACGAGGAACATGCACACGGTTGAGAATGGCATGCAGAGTTGCTAAGATCAAGACACTGTAGAAACCCTTTGTAATTATAAATTTTGGATGCAACTGATGGCGTGTAGCTATAGGAAATACATGGCGGATCTTTGTTTTTGAAATATGGAGGTATTTTCTCTAAAACAGACTTATGATTCAAAATTTGGCCGAAATTTAAATGATCAATGCCTTTATTTGCAAATTTAATTTTGATGAAAGGGCGATTAGATTTTTCCATAGAAATATCGGACTTGACGGGACGAAAAAGTCTAGCGGTCGATATGTCCATAATAATGCCATCTAGTCTATACTCTGCAGAGCTTATATCAGTGAATATACGGTGTCTGGACGATACGTACAACTCGTGTAATTTTCTGAGTGAAATAGAATAAAGTTTTGTACGAATGTGATGAAGGCCCAAAGGTTTATTTATAAATGGCAAAAGAGCATCAAAGGAAATATTATGTATTTCAGGTTTGTTGTATTTGCGTGTACCATGACTTCGATGCCTCCTCTGGCTTTTGTTGAATAAACCAAGTACGTTAACTGATTGACACGCAGGACTAGTGAGATTACCAATACTACTAATATTGTCATTGCATCCATAGGGCGAAGCAGTGCCGAGACGTCTTATCCAGTATTCTTCTCTTTTCCGACGAAAAGGAGTGCTCAAATTGGCATTGTTTGTGGGGTGATATATTTTTTCTATAATTCTAATTTTCATTGAGAGAATAGAGTGGTCAGGCTGGTTGAAGTGGCGATAGAGTAATTGGTTTCCACCACAATTTATTTTGGACCTGTGACCTGATACTCTTGTACGGAGTTGTCCCTTTGTCTCTCCAACATATATTAACCCACAGAGTGAACACTCAATACCGTACACAATATTTGAACTCTTACAATTCAAATGGTCAAAACTATGCGTATGAAAGGTATGTTTGGTTAAATTACTCGTAAAAGAATTGTCTGTAATTAAGATGTTGCAAGTTTTGCAATTTTTGGTTCCGTACTTAGATATTTCACAATCATAAGGGGAGAATTTGTAATCTTTAATTACGTCAACTAGTTTAACCTTACAGGGCTTGATGTTTATGAAGCTATCCGCATGTTGATACCAGAGTTCATTATTAGTGCTTACCACAAATGTTTGATTTCTAATGTCATTTAAGATAATATTGGGGACACCTAAGTTAACTGCTATGCACGTGTCCTTGCACATTACAGTTTGAGGCCTTTTTATAGTGGGCGACGCCTCAGCCACTATGGTTTTCTTATTAACATTATCCATATATATATATATAAAGGACTGCCCGACAAGTGTCCTCGGGGACAAATTGTCCACCAGCAGTGACACATGGACAGTTGTTGAAATGTAAAGATGATGGATAAATCCAAACCACAAGTCCAAAAATCATGAAACCATAGGACATACAAAATCAGTGAAAATGAAAAACAAATGGAAAATAACAAAATATGTCTACTTGAAGAGCATATGTGAACCCCTGTGATGGAGTGAGATCAGGTGCCCGGGGAGAGTGAGCATCTCCTGCTTGCTAGCAACACCCGTCACATATACCCCGTAGAAAGAGTCAAATCGTGTGAATTCCATATGTATCTATATATGGAGAAGTCGAAGTAGGTAACCTTCTAGTATAGAAGGTGTCAAATCTGTGTAAAGTGATCGGAATCGGTCTCAATCCAGAATATCATTTAAAAGTCTGGATAACGAGATATCATATGGAGTAATAAGAGTCTCATAACGACCGTAGAACTTCCTCAGTGACGATGCTAGTCTAGCACATATATAACCCTGGTTGAGCAGCTTAACTGAAAGTCGCCTAGCCCTCAGAACAAAGTCATTGTAATTTGAACATGCTCTGGAATAACGTATTAACTGAGATATGAATACGCCGTATGCGGGCGATGATGGAATGTTGCTACTTATGAAAGGAAAGTTTGTGATAGCGAAATTGAAATCGTCACGTTTGTCATAGAGTTAGGTGTTCAATTGACCATTAATGTCGAAAGACAACATAATATCTAAATACGAAGTAGAATTACTAGTTTCTGTGGTTTCTTTGACCTCCAGTTCACTTGGATAGATGATGCTAAGGTAATCCGCGAATGAAGGATTATTAATTGAAAGCAAGTCATCTATATATCTGTAAGTAAAATTGAAGCCAAGAGCCAATTGTTTTTTTCCTTGCGAAAGCAAAGACTGAATGAACTCAGCTTCGTATGAATAAAGGAATATGTCAGCCAGAAGCGGAGCACAGTTAGTGCCCATTGGAATGCCGACAATTTGTTGAAAAACCTTACCTCCAAACACCACAAAAATGTTATCGATAAGAAAATTCAACATCTGAATGACAGCTGTTTCAGTGTATTTATTTTTGGAATCAGAATTTTCCCTAACAAAGTAAGTTTTATCGTGGCCTATTACTATATATTTGAATTTGCGGCTTCCGTTTTTACTAGTAAATGCATTTTGAATAATTTCCGCTAATCTGTCTTTTAATTTCTGATGAGGGATCGTTGTGTACAGAGTCGAAAAGTCAAAAGACTTGATGGAGTGAATTTTAGTAAAACTTTTTGATTTTAGATGTTCTAACACTCTTTTGAATTTTTAAGGATCCACATTTGATTAATTCCACTTCTGGAATATACTGTTTCGCAATATCTATGAAGGCCAGATTTAATTTCTGATAATATTTTTGTGAGTAGCATCGATACAGATTTTGTGGAACACTTCGAGGAACCAGCGATAAAGCGTTGTTTGTACGGAGTTTTGTGCATTTTTGGAATACAGTACAAATATGGAAGTTCTAAATTCAATTTATTTGAGTCAATACCAAACGTATTGAGGACAGATTTATGATTCTCGAGTACTTCCGAAACCGAAAAGTTCGTGAGAGTATAAGTAGGATTTCCTGGAGCTGAATTTAATCCTAATTCTTTCACTAGGCTGTCAAAGTAATATTTCTTACAAGTAAATGTATAATTATTAGATGCTTTATCAGCTGGTGTAATGATATAATGTTCTTGGAGGAAGGTAAGTTCTCTGACAACATCAGGATCTTTAAAAATAGATTCGAATCTGGTGTTTACAGAACCTTGTAATTTTTTAATTTTTGATCTCAGCAGTACTGCAATAGATTTTATCCATTCCGAAAGAGTGTCGACTTGTACTTCCTCTCTTTTTGCCCATCGTGTGGCATATTCCTCGCAGCAGTTCATAATATTCTCAAAATTTTGGCTCCATGTGAATGATCTGGGTTCTCTGTATTTTGGACCTTTAAGTAAAAGTTCTCTTAATTTAGTGTTTTTAACTATATCGAGATCACCAGTAATGACATGGCCACAAAGAGAATATACGAAATTAGACGAGGAACATGCACACGGTTGAGAATGGCATGCAGAGTTGCTAAGATCAAGACACTGTAGAAACCCTTTGTAATTATAAATTTTGGATGCAACTGATGGCGTGTAGCTATAGGAAATACATGGCGGATCTTTGTTTTTGAAATATGGAGGTATTTTCTCTAAAACAGACTTATGATTCAAAATTTGGCCGAAATTTAAATAATCAATGCCTTTATTTGCAAATTTAATTTTGATGAAAGGGCGATTAGATTTTTCCATAGAAATATCGGACTTGACGGGACGAAAAAGTCTAGCGGTCGATATGTCCATAATAATGCCATCTAGTCTATACTCTGCAGAGCTTATATCAGTGAATATACGGTGTCTGGACGATACGTACAACTCGTGTAATTTTCTGAGTGAAATAGAATAAAGTTTTGTACGAATGTGATGAAGGCCCAAAGGTTTATTTATAAATGGCAAAAGAGCATCAAAGGAAATATTATGTATTTCAGGTTTGTTGTATTTGCGTGTACCATGACTTCGATGCCTCCTCTGGCTTTTGTTGAATAAACTGAGTACGTTAACTGATTGACACGCAGGACTAGTGAGATTACCAATACTACTAATATTGTCATTGCATCCATAGGGCGAAGCAGTGCCGAGACGTCTTATCCAGTATTCTTCTCTTTTCCGACGAAAAGGAGTGCTCAAATTGGCATTGTTTGTGGGGTGATATATTTTTTCTATAATTCTAATTTTCATTGAGAGAATAGAGTGGTCAGGCTGGTTGAAGTGGCGATAGAGTAATTGGTTTCCACCACAATTTATTTTGGACCTGTGACCTGATACTCTTGTACGGAGTTGTCCCTTTGTCTCTCCAACATATATTAACCCACAGAGTGAACACTCAATACCGTACACAATATTTGAACTCTTACAATTCAAATGGTCAAAACTATGCGTATGAAAGGTATGTTTGGTAAAATTACTCGTAAAAGAATTGTCTGTAATTAAGATGTTGCAAGTTTTGCAATTTTTGGTTCCGCACTTAGATATTTCACAATCATAAGGGGAGAATAAATTAGGCCTTGATCATGTGTGTTACAAGCGTTCTACAACGATTTCTCCAAATAAGGCAATATGTCACGTGGTCTTCCCATATTTGGAAAAATTCCCATGAAGTGCGATTGTAATTCATAATTGGCTTGCGCCATCACGGCGAATGAATATGTTAACACACACAATAAGCGACAGAATAATACATGTTTTAGGGCAATATATTGATAATTTAAGTTAAGCAGATCTATGCTTAAACCTATTTCTGTGCAACGAAATTTCAATAACAAGGATAACAAACCCGGTTTTGCAAGAACTTTTACTACGTTTAGTACTTTAAAGAAGGTACTACTTTGTTACGTGGATTAAAAAGGCGGTGTAGAGGTAAAATTTTTACGATCGCTAGAAGACTGTCGAGCAAATGCTCGACGCCTTAAAAATTTATCATATAATGATATCTAGTAAGTATATGTAATATTTACCATTTTTTTAATTGACTTGGTTAATAGATATTCCCTGTAGAACTCTGGAGCCATTGGACACCAAACCTATAATTTATAAAATACCATCTATATTCACAATTGAACTGCATTTAGTCTCTAAACTGGTTCTCAAGTATCAATTATATAGGCATACCATTTTATCCATCCTTTTACATGCTCATTTAAAATTTTTTGTACATGTATGACTGTTTCATTTACATAATTTTTTGTGAACAAAATATTTAATGAAGATCATTACGTTGGAGCACTTTTTGCTTATGATGTGAGGAAGAACTGTATCATGTCAAAGATTAAAAGTCAAAATCACTAAAGCTGATGAGGTGCTCTTGTATCAGATGTTTCACAAAGAAATAATACAAACACTCTTTGCTGCAAATTTTCGGCCTCCTGGCCTTTATCAAGCAATAGTTAGAATAGCTTGAGAAGCTTGTTTATATTAGACATGTAAAGATGGATGTTACATAGATCTACTGTACTATTCTAACTATTGCTTGATTAGGGCCAGGAGGCCGAAAATTTGCGGCAAAGAGTGTTTGTATTACATGTATTTCTTTTTGTATATTTTACTTCCCTTTGGAGGACTACTTATTATGTCTTATATTTCATTTTATGTGGAGATAGACATCTGCCTGACACACTGAACAGAAATTTTGTCTTGTGCAATGTAGAAAACTGCAGCAGTGTAAGACTTTCTTATATACCTGTGTTTGTCATGAGGAGGGACCTCTGCTTCAACTTCAAACCCAGCACCGTCCTGTCCTAAGTCAAGTGTGCTTTGGACAAAAGTACAGAGACCTGACAAGACTTGTTGTAATAGTATATATACAAGCAATATTGTAAGTAACATGTTGTCATGGTTACCTCTGCACATTGCACCCGGGCAATAAACCCTCTGTTCTGTAGCTCCATCCAGTTAGCTTCATATAGCTTGGGTCCTATCAGAAAGTTAAGGTCTGCTATCTTGTCATCTTCCCTCACTAGAGTAGCGGTCAGCCCTAACTTACAATGGGCATTAACAATGGTCAATACACGTCTGAACATCTTCGCAGGAATAGTCTGAACCTCTGACGAAAGTAAAGAAAATAGGTTTATCTTCATCTTTTGAATCACATATGTGGACGAAGACAAACTATGCACTTTAAGAAGAAGCATAAATGAGACATAATTGAATATCTGAATTTTCCAATAACCAGCACTAAGAGATCATTCATTATCTGAACTTATATTTTATATTCAAAGATTGAATTGAATTGGTAATTTAACAGTATATAGATAACTAAAATGAGTTCAGTTCTTTGTGATTACATTCAAAACAGATGTGAACATGGTATTTGGGAGAAAACTCCAATGTTTATTGAAATAAAGAGCCAAAATTTCATTTTCATTTGGTAATGATAAGAGTATAGATTATACCTGAAAAATCAATATGAAGAAATACAAATAATATAGGACACAACAAGGCTCGGTAACTATAGTGACTCAGAATCTCTTCAAGGTTATCACACCCTTACCATAACAAACTCTCATCAGTGACCTTCACCATCTAGCACCATGACTCCTCATAATAAACCCTCATCAGTGACCTTCACCATCTAGCACCATGACTCCTCATAATAAACCCTCATCAGTGACCATCACCATCTAGCACCATGACTCCTCATTCCTACCACTCCATCACACACTACAATATGGACCAAAAATGCACAAAGAAAACCCTCATTAGTGATTCTTGCCATCTAGCACCATGATTCCCCATTCCTACCCCTACATTCACTCCATCACATATTATGATATGGACCAACATGCATATAGAAACCCCTCATCAGCAATCCTTACCATCTAGCACCATGATTTGCCATTCCTGTCCCTACATCCACTCCATCACACATTATAATATGGACCAAAATGTACACAGAAAACGCTCATAAGTAAGTCTTACCATCTAGCACCATGATTCCCCATTCCTGCCCCTACGTCATTACTATTTATAGAGCAAACATACATATAGAAAACCCTCATCAGCCATCTTTACCATTAAGCACCATGATTCCCCATTCCTGTCCCTACATTCACTCCTTCACACATCACAATATGGACCAAAATGTACACAGAAAACCCTCATAAGTGATTCTTACCATCTAACACCATGATTCACCATTCCTGTCCCTACATTTACTCCATCACACATCAAAATATGAAACAAACATACATATACAAACCCCTCATCAGTGACCTTACCATCTAGCACCATGATACCCCATTCCTGTCCCTGTATCCACTCCATCACACATTGCTGTTCAGACCAACATGTATACAAAATACCCCTCATCAATAACCTTACCATCTAGCATCATAATTCCCAATTCCTGTCCCTGCATCCCCTCCATCACACATTACTATATATACTAACATGCATACAGAAACCCTTCATCAATGACCTTACCATCTAGCACCATGATTCCCCATTCCTGTCCCTGCATCCACTCCATCACACGCTCTGCTTCATAAGATCTCTTAGTAGAGTGGGCCAACATGGAGTAAGTACTGATGAGAATGGATGAACCTGGTATACAAGATACATTTTTATATTGTAATAAAATATTGACATGAAAAAAGCTCTATAGGAGGTCAGGTTATCATAAGAGACTAGACTTGTAAATAAGGGTGAAATAATGATATGGTATAAACTGATGATATAAGTGTGATGTAATGATGCTGTATGAAACTGGTGATATATGTTTGTGAATAGTTGATGGAGCAAAAGCCAGCCTTACTTTAGCCAGGGTCAAAAGGTGTCTAAATCAAACCCAAATGAAAACTCATGGTTATTCTCACTTGTTTTAGCTTCGGCAATCCAAATATCAATTATGAATATGAGAAAAGTCAATGTCTAGTTACTTTCTAGCTCTGCCCATTTTCAAAAAAAATATCTTACTAGAGCAAATGGCAGACAAACAAATCAACAAAGTTTTCATGGTAGAAGATAAGTCTGTATAGTACCTTCTTATTATGAGACGAAGATGAAATTTTTATTTCCTGGTTGCTGCTTGACGTTTTACCATGAAGATTGACTGATTGATTGATTTTTGTTTAACGTCAGACCACGAATATTTCACGTATACGGTGACGGCATCTGCCTGATGCAGGGCATACAAATTTTGACCTTTGCAATGGACCCATCCGAAGCAGTGAGGAATCTTTAACATGCCATGCATACCACGACACGGGACCTTGGTTTTTACTGTCTCATCCGAAAGACAGGACACCGGCATGACCAGAGAGGGACTCGAACCCCGGTCTCCCAATCAGGAGGCGAGCGCGATACCACGAAGAAGATTTGCTTCAGCAAATACCAGGATCCACCAAATTATGTAGATTAATAACTTTACCAAACGTAAGTTTTTCAAATGCATGAGATTTTGGCTTCCTATGACTGAAGTATTGTCTGAGAACAGAGCCATGTTTTACGTTTAACACTTACCTATAGGCTTATCTTTGGCATCTGAAGTAAATCTGCAAATTATACTATCATCTGCTGTGGACCACATCTTAAACTAGATAAAATTAAAAATCATACTTCTGAAGAATAGATTCAGTATCAACATCAATTTATTGGTAACATTAAAAACATTCAGAAAGTTTTCAACAGTTCACACAGGACTTATCAATATATATATTGTGAATTAGAAAGACAATGATACAATTTCAAACGTTTGTTTTACTACATGTATCAACATATTTCCACATGAAAATGATATACTTTAGTATTATGTTTGACTTTTCTACATAGATGCGACATACTATGGCAGTATTTTGGCTTTCTTGAAAGAAATGATATACTTTCGTATTATTCCATTGTTTTCATTAAATTCATTTACAGCTTGTCTCTATTTGTGTGTTACCAACTACTTTTACTGTAATATTTATTTTAGTGTAAACCAATATCTAAACCCGGTGTGAGCAAGGAAAGTCTTTGAATCTAATAAGAGAGAAAACTGAAGACATCTGACAAAGCTGTATGACAAAAATCACCAAGGACATGCACACAAAAATGATAATAACAGAATATACACCACAAAACGACATTACAAAAATACTCGATTGTGCTGCGGTTACGATACCGACTTAGGACGGTCATTTGAAGTAACAAACATCATTCAATTGGTGTGGTTAACCGGTATACGGGCACCCACCTTCCCACTCACCACAAAAGCAGCACAATCAAAGGACAAACATTTAAAAATTTATAAATAATCCTCCATATAGAGAACAAGGATCAACAGGTTTCTCAAGAAGAGAGGTCATAAAAATGTTTTTGGATTTTGAAATTATTTTGGATTGATTATAAGGATAGTTATATTTTAGAGGAGAGATATTGACTTTAGTATTATGGAAGTAATTGCAATGCATAGAAGATCACTTGATGTCAGGTGAAGTTCAACTGATTCATAATGTTGAAACAAAAATACATACAAAAGATATAGTTTGTTTCTTCAAATAAAAGAAGACCCACAATGTGACCTTTATGGATTTCTGACACAACTTTGTTTTAATAAGTGAAAATATTCTAGTATTTTAATAAGTGAAAATATTCTAGTATGGGCTTTTAAATCAACAAAGAAAAGAAGAATACTATAATATGAACCTCTCAAAAGACCTGAACTATAGACCTTTGACCTTCAATTGTTTGCTTGTTTCTTTGTTGTTTACATCACATAAAGATTATTCACTTATACATGTAGATAATGATGACATGTGTCTGATGAATTTGCACAGAAAAATTTTAACTTATGTAAAAAAAAAATGACGAGCCTCTGTTGCAATATGTGCCTTTTGGAGTGAACACTCCCTGGGTGCAACAGACACATATCTCCCAGTAACATGCTGCAAAGAAAGAGCATAGAAAAATAATTATTTTGTTTGTACCTGTGACCTCCATTGTTCTACAGCTACACCTGAGGTTGCCAAACATATACATCGTTTCCGTACTGTACAGACTGCAGTCACACCAACTAGCGTCTTACCGGCACCTAAAGACCAAAGATCATTAAAACCATTACATAATGCTTCAAGAAACCTTAAAATTTGAAATACCAATGACTCGATGTTGAAATTATCCTATACATGTAATCACTCATCATACACTTTAATACCTCTCTCAAGCAGCAGCATTATGGATTTGTCTGACAGCATTTCGATAAACCTTCAAAGGATTCACTGGAGCTACAGGGACTGAATTGTTAACAGGTTCATGTCAAGATCGGAATTTACTGGGTTCAAGTCCTACCAAAGTCTGCAGAAGATTTTTTGTCTTTCAGCACATACAGTGAGTAAAAAAGTCTCAAAATCATGGCAGTTACTTGCATATAAGATAACTCTTACTACTTCAGATGAGTCTGCTGTGTACATATTTCTCACATCTTTTATATTCTACCCCATTTTTTAAATTAAACTTTATTTATTTTACTACGATTAAGAAACAAGTTAACAACTTATATAAATCTTGCTCATTGGCATGGATCTTGGCGTAAGGGTGTTGCTTGTGTGGGAGGAAACCACAATATCACATTTGGACAGGATATCATAGAACTGTTTCTAGAGCACTTAAGCTAGGTGAATTATCTGCTTTTGTTTTCTTCTTTAAAAAAAAGGAGAAATATAAAACTTATGTGCAACCGTCTTTTATTCATTTAAAAGTTCTTATTTGAACGGTCAATTTATCCTTGCCATTCATGTAGGAGTCATCCTTTTAACCCATGCAGAAAGTGATAAAGTTCTTAGTAAGGGCAGATAAGTCATGTTTAGATCTTCCAATAACTTAGACATATGTATACCACAGTGATTTGTATTACGTATGTCCTTCAGTCAGAGATTTCACATGTATGTATTTTTTTTGCACTAGTACATACTTGAGTGATGTACACGTAACATGGAAAGATTACAATACATGTAATTATTAATAACAAACGTATAAGGCATATGAAAGGTCATATGCTACAGGTACTACCCAGATTATCTACGAGGCATTTTGATCGTATCTTTGTATTGCAACCTTTATTAATGTGCGCTGAATATAAAAACTATCTAATATATTTCAAACTTTACCACAAGGCAGGACAATGACTCCCGATCTCGCTCGTCCATTACCAAACATTTTACGTAAACTTTTTTCTTGGTATGGTCTCAAAACAGTGGAAGGCTTAAGATCAATGCTGAAAAATAATGCATACAAGTCATATATATGTAGAAATTGCAGAATCTCTTCAATCTATTATGGTAGAAAAGAAAGATTGGGGTCTAATGCCCTACTGTTACTCATTATGTCAATAAGGTCCTTGGACTAGACAAGTGGAAAAGATCTGTCTGGTAATCCCTTATTTATATTAACGCTTGACAGGCCACTTATTAATGGAAAAGTATGCTAGCAGGTGAGGTGTTATGCATTTGGTGATTGATCACAAAAAATGATGACATACTGACGAAGAATTTTAAGGGAAGCATAGGAAATGACAATGTAAAATAAAACTGATACATAAGAAATATCTACAACCGACAGATTGGTGGTGGCACAACAAAAGATAATATAAATTTTCTGACGTTCATCCCAGATGATTGACTTAATATACATATATCTCTTAATTTTTCACATATTCAAATAATGACAACTAAATATCTATCTACAGTAAAGGAATATTTTATTATGCTTACTTTATATCAGGATTGTGAGTATCATTCCTAAAGTCATACTCTGCTAGTAGTGGGTACTCCATCTCAATACACCTGTCAAATATATAACATCACATCTATACACTTAATATACAACATCACATCTATACACTTAATATACAACATCACATCTATACACTTAATATATAACATCACATCTAGGCATGTCATATATACAACATCATACCTATAAACATGTCAAATATACATCACATCTATATACCTGTTAAATATACAACGTCATATCTATACACCGGTCAAATATACACTTGTCAAATATACAACATCATATCTATACACCTGCCAAATATACAACATCATATCTATACACCTGTCAAGTATACAACACCACATTTATTCACCTAATATACAACATAACATCTACAAATCTGTCAAATATGCATCACATTTATACACCTGTCAAATACATGTATACATCACATTTATACACCTGTAAAATATACATCACATCTATACATCTGTTAAATATATATCACATTTATACAACTACGAAGTATGCAGCATCATATCTATCCAACTATCAAATATATACAACATCATAGCTATAAACCTGTCAGATATACAACTTCATAGCTATACACCTGTCAGATATACAACATCATAGCTATAAACCTGTCAGATATAAAACATCATAGCTATACACCTGTCAGATATACAACATCATAGCTATACACCTGTCAGATATACAACATCATAGCTATACACCTGTCAAATATACAACATCACATCTATACACCTAATATACAACATTACATCTACGCATCTGTCATATATACAACATCACAGCTATAAACATGTCAAATATACATCACATCTATACACCTAATATACAACATCACATTTATACACTTAATATACAACATCTCATCTATACACTTAATATACAACATCACAACTATACACCTGTCAAATATATATCACACCTATACAACTGTCAGATATACAACATCAGAAGTTTATGTCAGTTTCTCATCACATTGCCATAGTTAGAACCAACTTCTGAAATTTTTAAAACAAACTGAAGAATTGCATGGCTCAGCCCACAGGACAATGAACTTGAGAATATAAGGGAATATAAAATAAAGAAAATATCGGTTTGATACAACTTAGTACAACATAATGTAACCCAATTATAACCCAGTTATAATGCAGGAAATTGATGACTCAATTCATATACAAAAAATCAGTAAAACCAATGAATGCTCCAAGCAGCACAGCAATAATGAAGGAAATTAATGACTCAATATATAGAAAATCATTGTATTAATTGAGGACGATTTCAAATCTCAATGTATCATACAGATACCCAATTGAGTCAAATGTATAACAACAAGTGATCACAGTATCTTAAACTAAAATGAGTAAGCTTGACCTTGATTAGTTATGGAATAAAACCTATCATGAACATGACCTTTCAGAAATGACCTTGAGTGACCTTTGTCCAAAAGCTCTTAACCTAAATAACATTTTTGGTGAAGTATGATCAAATTATGATGAAAGGTGTAAGAGATATAAGTACTTCATGGTATTTTTAGTCATAGTAAATAAGTGCCCTTGACCTTTCAGAAATTACCTTAAGTGACCTTTTTCCTAAAGTCCTTAACCTAAAGAACATTTTGGTGAAGTATGATCAAGTTCTGATGAAAGGTAGAGGAGATGTAAGTACTTCATGTTACTTTAAGTCATAGGTAATAAGTGACCTTGACCTTTCAGAAATGACCTTAAGTGACCTTCGTCCAAAAGCTCTTAACCTACATAATATTTTGGTGAAGTATGATCAAATTCTGATGAAAGGTGTAAGAGATATACATACTTCATGATATTTTAAGTCATAATTAATAAATGACCTTCACATTTCAGAAATGACCTGGAGTGACCTTTGTCCCAAAGCCCTTAAGCTACATAATAGTTTGGTGAAGTATGATAAAATTCTGATGAAAGGTATAGGAGATATGAGTTTGGACAGATGAACAGATAGACAGACGGACAGGCAAATGGAGAGACAAAAGGACACGACAGCAACTATATGCTCCCTCGACAGTTTTCGAGGAGCATAAAAATTTTAAAATGTAGATAAGTAAACTTGACATTTGAGATGTGACCTTAGGTGACCTCCATCTTAATGTGGAGTCATACACAACATCTGTGCTATGCATTCTCAAAATTCATGATATAGTTTAAAAGATAAGACAAAACATAGACAGAAAAAAGGATGGAAAGACAACGCTGAAATCATATATCCAGGAATTTTGGGGGGAAGGGGGGAAAGTATTAAAATTTGTATTGCAGATAAATCATACCTTTTCTGTATAACTTCTATATTCTCTTGTTTGACTTCAAATGATACTGTTTTGAGATCTTCTCCCTCCTCATCATCTTTATCTATCTTATCATAGAAGGTATAAATGTCCTCTGGAACTGCCTCCCCTTCTTTTCCCTCTTCAGTAACATCCCCTGATGGTCCTGGAGTCTGCTCTGAATTACCATTGGCTGATTTGTTAATCTGAAAGTGGTAAGAAAAACAACTTATGTTTAACAGAAATTCTCAGCAAGGTGTGCTTAACATCCGAGAAAGCGGTTTAAGTTCTGTGGTGGAACTCATAGTGACCTTTCACTATGTTGAGTATGGGTTCAATTCACTACTTTACCAAGCAGGAAGGTCCAACCGAGTACCAGCCAAAGTTTTCTACTGATACTTTGGTTCCTTCACTACCAAACAGTTAGGGTGACTTCATAGGGGAAATAATTTTGATGTGGAGTTGAAAAATTAATTTGACTTCCAGTTCCAGTTCTTCTGCTACCTATTGATCAATGATCTTCATTTGAATCACATTTCATCTTAAACCTAGACAGTAAGTTGAAATAAAATAGACATGACCATCATCACACTCACTAAATCATATTCTATTGGAAAACAAGAGGCCCAAGTGGGCCTATATCGCTCACCTGAGTACCTAGATTATCAGTCATGCATGAAGGAGAATTCATTTATTTTTGCATTAATGTGACTAAGTCAACACAGATGTTGAAAATATGTCAAATTTTATTTCAGGCTAGAATAAAAAACAACACTTTTTTGCACATCCATTCAGGTGATTTTGATATTAAGCATTTCCTTTGTCTCTGCAAGAAGTCATTCAGGGCAACAAGTTAGTCATTTTCTTTAGGTGGGGCCTTTTGTTGACTGATTTCAAGTCTGGGTCATGAACAACAATTGTTTCAAATATTGTCCAGATCTAACTTAAAATTGCCTAATTTCATATGTTGAGTGTTGAGAAACATCTAAAAACTTATTTAGATGTGTAAAGAAATGAAAAAAAAATTTTGACCAAAGCTGGATTTGAACCGCTACTCTCCATATTTCAATTACCAAGTGGTATATGTACTATTGTGAGAACTGCTTTTTAGACATGGTGGCATTATCTGTTAACCAATTTGGATGAAATTTACCAAATTGATAGAGGACTTTTAGTACTTCATGTATTCCATGTTTCATTAAAATCTTTCATGTGGTATAACAGCAGAAGTGAAAAATGTGATTAAATTGTTCCTATACACCCTCATTTGGAAGTCTTAAAAAATTCACAGAAAATCCAAAAATTGAGATATTGACAAAATTCTTTCAAAGTAACAATCCTTACCATAATTATGATCACAATAGTCCATAAGAAATCATCATTATCGATTAACTAGGAAATATGACACTTTTTTCTGCATTGAATCACCAAGTCCAAAGAAATGTCGAAAAAAATTCTAAAATTTCATTTTGGAAGAGAACCAAAATGACAATACATCTTCACTCATCCCTCTAGATCATTTCTATGCATTCTGTTTGTCTCTGTATACAGCCCGTATGAAAAAGAATATTGTTAAATGAGGGAACTCTTTTGTGACCTACTCTTGACTATGGTGGCGCCACCTGTAAAGAGGTCTGGACGAAAACAACAGAATTTGAAGAGGATCATAAGTGACTTATTTCTACCAAGATTTATTAAAATCCCTCAAACAGTTTTGTAGAAAAAGTTGAAAATGTGAAAAATGGCCAAAACACCCCCCCCCCCCCCCTTTTTTTTTTGGAAGTCTTAAACGTAAAATTCCTAATTTCATATGTTGAGTGTTGAGAAACATCTAAAAACTTATTTAGATGTGTAAAAAAAAAAAAAATTTTTTTGACCACAGCTGGATTTGAACCGCTACTCTCCATATTTCAATTACCAAGTGGTATATGTACCATTGTGAGACCTACTTTTAGACATGGTGGCATTATCTGTTAACCAATTTGGATGATCCGCACAAAAAACAAAACCTTTGAAAAGGACTATGAGTATTTGCATCCTACCCAGTTTTATCACAATCCTTCAAGTTGTTCTGTAGATCAAGTTGAAGATATGAAAAATTGTCCCCCCCCCCCCCTTTTCATGGAAGTCTTAAAAAATTCATAAAAAATTCAAAAATCGAAATATTGAAAAAATTCCTTCGCACCAGCATTCCTTACCATAGAAATGATTAAATGAAACCAAATGAATGCATCAATGTTTACTAAAAGAAAATAATAACTCTTTAATGCATTAAAATAACAAAGTCCAAAATAAAAATGAAAAAACGTCAAAAATTTGATTTCGGAATGGAACCAAAAATATCAACACTTCTTCCCATATGCCTCTAAATCATTCCTATGCAGTCGGTTTGTCGCTGTATGCACCTGATCTCAATAAGAAGTTTGTCAAAGGAGGGTACCCTCTGTGACCTACTTTTGTCTGTGGTGGTGCCACCTGTTCATGGATCCTGACAAAAATGACCACATTTGTCGAGAACCTTGAGTATTTGATGCATGCCCAGTTTCATTGAATTCCAGCAAGTGGTTCTGAAGAAAAAGTTCAAACTGTGAAATGTTTACACCAATTATCCCACCCCCCTTTTTCTTGAAAGTCTTAAAAAATTCATAAAAAATCCAAAACATAAAATATTGAAAAATTTTCTTCGCAGTAGTATTTCTTACCATCAAAATGATCAAATTAAACCAAATTAATGCATCAATGTTTACTAAAAGAAAAAAATACCTCTTTTCTGCATTAAAACTACCAAGTACAAAAAAACGTCAAAAAAACGTCAAAAATTTGATTTCGGAACGGAACCAAAAATAACAACACTTCTTCACACATCCCTCTAGATCATTCCTATGCATTCGGTTTGTCTCTGTATGCCCCCGGTCTGAAGAAGAAGTTTGTCAAAGGAGGGTACCCTCTTTGACCTACTTTTGCCTGTGGTGGCGCCACCTGTTGATGAATCCGGACGAAAAACAACAACACTTGTAGGGGACCATGAGTACTACATGCTTATCAAGTTTCATCAAATTCTGTTCAGTGGTTCTGGAGAAGAAGTCGAAAATGTGAAAAGTTAACGACGGACGACGGACGACGGACGACGGACGGACGACGGACGACGGACGACGGACGGTGATTGATCACAATAGCTCACTTGAGCCTTTGGCTCAGGTGAGCTAAAAACAATTAAGGAAAGACTCTGTCTCCAGTCCCTTTAATTCAAAAAATATGTAGACAAATAATTCATGCTATATTCTACATTTTTCATATTTCATGTAGGTACTCGCAGTGCCTTTTTGGTTGTCATTAGATTATTGTTAACTTGTAAATGAAGCCAACATAGAGGAAATTTGTCTCTATCCATTCACTCACATCTTATATGTTAAGCATATTTTGACGTTATTTGAAGCTAGTGTGGCCCAGAGGATGAGGTACTCGACTTGCGACCAAAAGGTCTCGGCTATGATTCCTGCCGTAGGCACACAGCTGTTCTGTTCTTCGGATGAGACAGTAAAAGCCGAGGTCCTGTTTCATGGTAAGCATGGCATGTTAAAGATCCCTCACTGCTTATGGTGGGTCCGTTGCAAAAGTAAAAATTTCTATGCAATGCATCAGACAGATGCCATCATCATATACATGAAATAATCATGGAGTGAGGTAAAACAATAATCAATCAATCAATTTGACGTTATTTGACCTTACTGTTTTACCTGTAATGCCGATTTTTGTGAGATTTGTCCCTCCACTAAGTCAGCATCTGACGATTCAGATCTGAGCCGACACTCCTGAATCACAGGATCCTTCAGCAGTCTTTGAATTACATCCTAAAATAAAAATAAAACATGTCTGAGTAGAATATAATGACACCCTCACCTCACAACTCTTCTAACACGGGATACTTTGATGCCATATCATGGGTTCTACCAGTCACTGGAGTGCGACAGTGTTCTGTGATAGAGACAGACTGGGTGTGGTGGCCAAGCACATGGGTGGTTCGATTCTCAGATTGCCAAACTATGTCGAGGAAGTCGGTTTCCTCCTCCTCCTATGTTGCAATATCACTGAAAAATTGTTGAAAGCAACATACATGTAAAACTACAATCGATCATCCAATGTTCTATTTTTCAGCTATCAAAAGATCATTTTAAAATCTATATTTTGCATTAGAAATCTTCTTTCTTTCTTTACAAGTACCCTCATTCAGTAGTAAGTGACCAAATATTTACAATAATGGGCATGCAGTTCTAAAACACCTCTTTTTTCACAGAGTTACCCCAAAAAGAGATATTTTCTCTATAATCAGACAGTAGCACAGTACCAATATTTGAAAAATTTGAATTTTAGACTATATTCATCCTGCAATCAATCATCTGGCACATATAATCTGAAAACTGACTTACATGTCAACATGTCTCACAATAGGATACACACATAAAGATAACACAGTTTATAGGAGAATTGCATTCATTAGTTTTACATGTGACAAAAAATAAAGACACAAATCAGCACATATTTTTTCTAAAAGGTCATATTTTTTTCGAAAAAAAAAGCATCTCAGCAGCATATGGGTCAAGGATTGATCTCTGGAGTGAAAATGGAAGTTTTCCTTGGTTTTACAAAATTTTTGGTTCAGAAAATCCTGAATTGGTATTGTAGACTTATTGCACAGATGAAACCCCTAATTTTGTACACGATTACCATTCAGATACCCTGAAATATTGTACATGTATTGGGATTAATTGTTACAACCCTATATACCAGAGAAAATGAAGCTTTACAAGAACAGGCGCTCATCCATCATTATCAAGAGAAAAATAAAACTTCAGTCAGTAAGGCCCTCCTCTTACATGCTTAGGAAAGAAATATACTGTACAAGATAAACAAACTTCTAAGGATCCAATTTTTTATATATCAGACTCCTAACACAATGATTGACTATACCACAAAAGAAAGTATCTATAACTAGGCATCTAAGGACTAATTGTTTGACTGGTTGATTAATTTGAAGTTGGTTAATTTACTGATGAGTTGACTGTATGTTTGATAAGTTGCTTCACTGACTGATAATATACTGTAAGACATTTTACTGTAGGTTCATAAGGACCATTCTCTTACAAAGAAACATTGTGAAATAAACTTACATTAAGTGTCAAATTTATCTCCAGGACCAGTTGTATTACAAACATCAATGCTGCAAATTAGTTTCAGAAATTTCATTCACAAAATTATAACATATAGTTCATGGTGATTACATTTTGTGAATTTTATGTCTGATACTAAGAGAATTAAGAGACCTGCACCAGTGTTGTAATCATTACTTACCGGATGCTGACTCTCCACGTAGTATCGATTATGCTTCAAGACAAGTTTAACCTTGCCATAACTCAAAGTACAAAGCTGTCAATATATAGAAAATAATTGTAGTAAGTTTATAAATACCATCAAATCCATCAAATCTATGAACCAAAATATCATTAGTTTGTTTCGTTTAAGGATTAACATACAGAACAGTCTTTATTTTTCTACATGGACGTTATACTATGTTATTAATACATAGAATTATAAATCTTAAACATGTAAATGTAGGAATTCTTTTACGAAAATTTTTTTATATCAACTCAGGTGGGACTGTGAATAATTGAAAGGTCTAGACATCTTATTTCAATGAAAATGATTCCATATACAAAGTTAATTACATCAGACGACATGTAAATAAATGTTTTTACTGCATTTTTACTGGACAAACTATCGTATCAATTACTTTAAATTACCCAACATTCTCTTCATAGATGTCACAGAAACACAAGTATAGGCACCACAAATGTCTTTCTAAATAACATCTTATAAATTATAGTAAATACTGGTAAACTGATCAAATATTAAAAACACATATTTCAGTTTTAAAACTTACTTTTCTCTTTAGCTACAAACCCTATACAAATCTAATTCTACTCATTAAACATATTTTCTTTCAGTGACAATCAGTTTTCAGTAGAGAAACAAAAGGCAAGCAATGAGTTCATCTATTAATTTCACATAATTTCAGTCAAGAATAAAGAAGATGAGGAATTTTTTTCTTTATGACCAAGCTTGGATAACTTTCCAAATTTTTAGTAAATTCATCTTCCAGCCATACAGTACCCTTAAATTATTTCAAACTCAATTTTTCAAAATTATAACTTTTCTTACTTTTTTGAGAATGCAAATACATTCAAAAGAAACGTTAACAATAAATATTTAAAGCCATGACATTGTTACATAAAATTAAGGCCATTTAGGCCATAATAAAAAAATTCCTAGATTCTCATCCAACCTTTCAAAAAATATGGGGGGGGGATTTTATTTTATTTTTTTTCCGTCTCTTAAATTGAACTGAACATTTTCTATAGATATAACGGCGAAGACCATGTTGTCTGTTTCTATATTTAAAAACAGTCAGCAGAAATTAACTGAACAATGAACATTATGGAACGGAAACAGACAAAACACGAGATACTTCCAGCAGGCTATACAATTTTCAAAATGTAATTAAAAAAAACGTGCAATCAACAACTTCATGGTAACAAGTTTTACTGCATTGTTGTCACGAGTCGAAGCTGAGCCAAGGAACGACATTCCTTCAAGTGGGACATTAAATAAACATCTTATTCACGATTCTCATAATGTTTTAACATCATTTATATTTAGAAACATACAACATTTACCTAAATATTTATATTGCATTTTCATTATCAGAGGAAATGCGGGAAGATCGATCTTTAAATTTGTCATATATGTGAAAAAGAACTAAAGTTCCAGAACATGTTGGGAAAACTTTAATTGAAATATCTCGATAAAAACAAGCGATTCAAGATCAAGACAAATGCTTTGTCCGGAGAATTACACAATCGAGTACATCCGACGGTGTCGGTGGTAAACACATCGTAAAGTAGTCACAACTACATATTATTATGCGAAATTTGAAAAAATTATTGCAACTCCTTTTTCGAGTTATTGAAACTAGTTTATGTTTAGCTTAAATTAACTGAGCTAAAGGTACATTGTGCTGATCAAGAATTTTTAAGACAACATCAGTAATTTTTCAGCACTTTATTTTTCAGCGGCGTAGTAAGCTCTATATCAGTAGTGAAAGTTATAACCCCTGAAAAGAAAGTAATTGCAATGAGTGCGGCTTCACCGAAGCCGACTCAAAAATCAGGCGGGCATAAAAATTCTGGGAGGGCGGGTATGAGAATCTAGGATTTTTTTTATTATGGTCTTAGTATATTTACAGTTACTTCTAGATCAAAACATACTCTGATGAACTCTTCAATGCCAGTGGGAAGAGTCGTTTTACTCAGTCGTCGTAAATACTCGATGATGTCACTAGTTTCTAGGCCAACGGAGACGGCAGCATACAATGAGTAAGCTGTGAGTTTATACTCGTGGATGAACTCTGGTCTACAAACAGGCTGAAAGAGTACAAAATACATGTATAAAGAGACATGTCCTGTGTCCTCTAATACAAACAATTCTGTTATTAATAACATGGGTACTCTTAATAATAGGGGTAATTGCTTCCTCAACATAAAAACTGTATTCAGTACAACCTGGACCACAATCAAGGTGAAATCAAGACTTTCTGAGTCTTTTGTTTATGTGTAACTTTGTCCAACAATTAATCATTTATTTTATTTATAATGTTTTGTTATAAAGAAAACCTTGAAATTATTTTCGGAATGTTTATTTTTCCCATTTAGTGACATGAAGGTCATTTATCATTTCTTAACAAGGCTGTCTGGGTAAAAATATCTCAAAAACTACAACAATAGGAAAATTGATCATTTTTTCGTCAGTGAAGAAATGCTAAATAAAAATAATTTTCAGAGAATTGTAGAAAAATTCACCGCTTGGTTCAATTTTGGAGGAAAATCTCAAAAAACACTATTTTTAATGTTTTGAAATGTCGTAATCAGATATTATGGGAATTAATTTCGATATATTAATGTTGGGTAGATAATTTCGGTTAAACTATGCTGATTTTTTAATTTGTTGATAAATTCTTAATATTAATAATGTTTTTAAGACACCGACTATTATAACAATTACAATCGATCGGCATGCGCTAAAACTTGCGCAGCCCATTAAAACTCATACCGAGAACAGACTCGTTAAATAAGGGATAAGTCTTTTCAAGGAATAAAAAAATACAATAGAATACAAATTACTACATTAGATTAGTTATTTAAATACATGAATAAGGTTTAAGTAAAAGATAACTTATTCTTTAACTAACCTCTGATATTGCGATAAGGAAATCATGAGCATGTTTGTACACAGGTGAAAATGATTCGAGAAAAATGTGTCCATTTGGTGCCTGAAATAAACATGAATGCATTTCATATTTCGGATTTTTGCAATAAAAAGGATCAGGATGTAATTTAATGATGAGATGGCTACTCGATTCTCAAGACCTTTTGGTTACGAGCCAAATATCTTACCTATCGAGCAATACTGACTCAATATTTTTTCCACTTAAAAGATTCCAGCCACAAACTTTCATGATACCTACTAGAACAATGCACTGTGTTTGAAAGTCAAGTATACTCCAAGTACATAACACTGAACCAAGAGATATCAAATATTTACTGAACTTATATCTATCAGCACCTGATGAACTCAGGTCGTACTTATTGACATCCTTGTGTAATATATCTTTACTACATAAATCTCTAACATTTAATCCAAAGTTAAAACCTCTAAAACTACGAATGACAGATTTCTAACCGACTGGTTTCTAGACCAAAATTTCCATGATTACTTACAACCCACAAGGGCCTGGACTGGTGGTCTAGCTTTAACTCTAGTATTCCACGATAGTCCTTAGCTCCAAACTCATCCTCTTTTGTTGAATCACTAACATTGCGGGAAGCTGCTTGAGGAACATCTGAAATTGGGGTATTCATATAAAAAAAATCTGACTATTAAGTGTGACCTGAATTCTCTTATATTACCATTAATACACCAAACATCTGTTTGACGTACTGTACAAAAATGTCAACCTAAACAACTGCCCATCTTGCATGTTCTGTGATTCTTACTTGGCAATGTTGACCATGACATGAACCTCAACATTTTACGGAGACAAGACTGAGACAAGCCACCTGTCTGACTCAATCTTTAATTTATGCCATCTCCAAGGGATACGTACAAAATATCTTATAACTTGAAATAAAAAAGTGTTATTGAAGTTAACAAATATTGCTTCAGTAGATTTTGAAACACATCAACCAGATGATATGGTTAATCATCTGCACCTATTTTCTAAACTTTAATAGCCTTGTTATCTATAGAAACTATACCTTCCTCCACAAACATTATGAGTTACTCGTTGAAACACTGACCTTCTGAGGAGACTTCTGGTAAATCATTTGTATCCTCCTCGTCATACTCTTGGCTCTCATATTTAACCTTGGATTTCTTTGCCCTCCTTTCCTCTTAGTAAAAGAGAAGAAAATGTATTACCATTATCAGTGTCAGCCATTTTACTATTATAATTTCTAATTCTTTCATGTAAATGTGTTTCACTTCTATTGTCATAAAATAAACCATGATACATACTGTAGTCAATTTTTTGCCACATCACTCTTAAGATTTCAAAGACAATTTTGATAATAATCTTTTTCTTTCTCTTCCACTTCCTCTTAAGTGTAGGACCACATTACAATTGCAGCATCATCATCAAAAACCCAAAAATGCACAAAATAACGGTTTTTGACCTATTCTCAAAACTTCAATCTTTTCAAATATGTAGACTGAATATACCAGTCCTTAGTCGTACCCGGTTCAGCTACGCAATTTTACCAGAAACTGGATCCCATACATGGAGTTGCGC
Source organism: Pteria penguin (assembly GCA_035048485.1). NCBI lineage: Eukaryota > Metazoa > Mollusca > Bivalvia > Pterioida > Pteriidae > Pteria > Pteria penguin. Next base: position 22,692,721 of record CM068592.1, read on the forward strand.
ATGGAAGTCGGCCAATCTAGCTACTCGGAAGTTAGTCCGAGATTCTCTGCCCTTCTCCCACTTTTGATATCGGTGGTTTGAGAGGGTCAGAGAGACTTTGCTCATCAAAAGATGGAATTTCAGCGATACCAACTGGTATTGCGATGTACAAGCCTCTGGCGACAAATAAACGCTTACCCAGTGAACTTGCAACCTATAATCCAATAAATGAACATTGAACTTACTCGATCACAGCAATATCTTTTCCAAATAAGATCTATAACTTCTACTAGCAGCTGTTTTATCTGAACACACACAGCGATTCTCCATTTCGTCATTTTCGTATAGAGTATGACGTCAGATCTCGCCAAACACGACTTTGCTCATTCGTGACGAGATAGCATCCTGTTTTTCTTTAAGAAAATGTGTCAGCTGCTGAAGTGTCACGAATGCAAAGTCGCGTTATGTGAGATCTGACGTCATCCTGTATACACAAATGGTAAAATGAGAATATTGCCATGCGGCCATATTGGATAACAGATTACTGCACGCAGGACGGCCTTTTAAAAAAGGATATTGTTATACATTGTCAATGTGTATTACAAGCCTCTTTGAGAAATATATTTGCCATTTATTGAAGGTATTTTGAAAATAGAATTAATTAATAATACTGTATAATCTTCGACGGCGTTACTGTTATGTATACTTCCAATTCAACATGGCCGCCAGTAGTGGATCATTAAAATTAAAAAAATAAAATGGTTATAAGTCTATCAATTGTTGTTGTGTTTTTTACGGGGATTTCTGTAAATAGACAGGGATTTTGGTGATTTCTGTAATTCTATGGACCCGTGAAAATGTGTACAGTGTAGCATATTAAGATACTGAAGATGAGGCAAGATATTTTTTTATCAATTTGAGCTGACAACTTTATTAATTTTGAGCAAACAAATTGGCCTACTTTGATACACAACTCGATGGAGGGGAGTCAATCTCTGGTATCACGATATAACCAGTCTGGAGCGGCCAAACGAAGAATTTATATTTAGTCTTCAAAAATAAAAAAAATGCTGAATCTGGGATAAACACTGATAAAAGGCTTTTAAAAAGCTACAGAAGTACCTTTGTCTTTCTTATCTCTCTTCCCCATTCTTTTTGGAGTCTAAAGACTCGTTCATCAAGTATTGACAACCATCTAACAAAAACACAGAAGTGTATTAATTAATGCAATGTGAAATTGGTGCTTGAAAATTACGACATGCGATATCAAAATTTCGAAACAGAAAGTAGCCATTCGGACATCCTCGTCCTTTTCCTTACGTAGGTACAAGTAAAGGACGAGAATGTTCCGAATGAGAAAGTAGCGTTTCCGCTTTCGGGATTCTGGTTGGTCGTTTCGTTTTCCACTCGTCCGTTCCTTGGTCCTTCTACTTACTTCTATCTTCTACTTGGTCGTTCAGTGTTTTTTCTTTCTTTCTCTTTTTATTTTTCATGTTTTTTTTGGTTTTTGTTTTGTTTTGTGGGTTTTTTTGGATAAAGGGGGGGGGGGGGGTGGTGGGGTGGTGTTACAAGTTGGGAGGTCGTTTTCCCTCATTTTCTCTAACTGGTCAGGCCTACAGAATAAAAGATTTAGGACTGGGCGTAAGACAAGGGGAGTGACAGCGGTTGCTCGTGCTTAAAAAGGGGGAGAGGAGGTGCGCAAGTAATTTCTATTGAAACGGTCGGCTCATACCTTGGTGGTGAAGGTATGAGCCGACCGTTTCAATAGAAATTAGTGCGCAAGTAGAAAAATGCTGTAATTAAGTGTATTGGGGGGGGGGGGGGCCGTTGCATTACAGTCGACAGTCGCTAGTCTTGCTCCTCATCTTTTTAAAAAAACCCAGCTACGCCATCGTAATATTTTCAACATCCTTTTAACAATGACAGTGTCCGATTTGTATCTTTTCCCTATTTTCACGCGGCAAGAAGTTGCGTGGCTTTAAAATTGTAGTGGTTTCCATCCTGAAAATGGATCCACCATCTTAAAGGCATATGACTGAACTTTTCACGAATCAACCAAATTGTGTAATGGATTTCTCCAAACAAATAATCATCTTGAATTTTTCACAAATCTTATGTAGTATTTAGATCACTGAACAATGTTAAACTGTGTTCAAAGGAGGAGGAAAAGTGAAACAAAACAAACAAACAAACAAAAATCAGTAAAACTGGCATGAATATGAAACAAACCTCAAGCTCCATCTCCAAGATGGTGAACAAGGCAAGTAACGTTAGAGACATATATACACATGTGTATATTCTTGCCTTCGAAAACTATCTACATGTATAAATTCGGTAAGGATATACAACTTTCATTTTAAAATTTTGTCTAGGCGGGTGATCTTATATTACTGGCAAGTACAGTTTAAGTTAATTCTATGCAAACAGCTCAAATAAAAGCATAGATAGAACAACCTATCATTGGGATCCTAACTTTGATGACTATGATGAAAACACTACTGTGTTTGAGGGACAGGCTTGGTGTAGTGGTTAAGCACTTTGCTTGCGGCGCCGACGATCCGGGTTCGATTCCCGGGTTACCGGGCGCCACTATGTTCAAGAGGTTGGTTACCTCCTGCTTCCATGTCGCGATATAACTGAAAAAATGTTGAAAGCGACGTAAAACACCAATCAACCAACCAACACTACTGTGATTAAAATCCTAACATTGATGAATATGATGAAAACATCGCTGTGACTGCGATCTCACGACTGATGACTATGATGAAAACACTACTGTGATTGCGATCTCAACAGTAAGTGAATATGACGAAAACATCACTGTAACTGTGATCCTAACATTGATGACTATGATGAAATCACTATTGTGATTTTGATCCTAACATTGATGACTATGATGAAATCACTATTGTGATTTTGATCCTAACATTGATGACTATGATGAAATCAATATTGTGATTTTGATCCTAACATTGATGACTATGATGAAATCACTATTGTGATTTTGATCCTAACATTGATGACTATGATGAAATCACTATTGTGATTTTGATCCTAACATTGATGACTATGATGAAATCACTATTGTGATTTTGATCCTAACATTGAACTATATGATTAAAACAACATGTTAGTACCGAAATCTGGACAAAGATCGATTAACTCAGGGCCATGTCGATGGCATTTTTCATTTTCACGTATAGATTAGAAAATTACCCCTATGATACAAATGATAGTCTCTTAAACATAACAGTGTACTGAACGGTATATTTTCGGAAGCTAGCATATTAATATAAATATGGAATAAAGACTCACGGGGTCTAGGAAGCGCTGCTTAGTACCCAACCACCCTCACCTCTTAGGAAGACAGACGGCGGAGGAAATGACCAAAAGTAGGGGGCAGGGGCTAAGCAGCGATACCTCAGTAGACTCTGTGAGTCTTCCATTTTTGAAGCAAATCCCCTAGGGAATTATATCGTAAAGATGAAGCTACACGTATGCACAAATTAAAAAAAAGGCAAAATCTGAATGTTCAGTCATGGAACATTACTCAATATTGTGTAAAAAGTGAAACTATTCCCTTCAGAAGGTATATTAATGTCAAAGTCATGTCGATTTAAAGATCTGCTATGATTCATTTCTGTACAACTACATCTAATGGCAGTACTTTACAATTATACAGAAATTTGTAGTACCTGGTGTACAGAAAATAAATGAATCTGCAATAATAATGTGTGATCCTGACATATGACTTAGAAACACACCATGGGATTAATTTTTAATCGTTTTTCCTTTTTCCCTCCTTGTGTATCATTTTGCCTTATCGCACGATTTTTTCAGACACCTAATTTGAAATGTTTCAATGATCTTTCATCATGACCTTGAAAATCAAGAGGATTAAAATTCTGAATCTGTATGTGATAATTCAATATTAAACGTTTATGATCATGGAACTACACGTTTCCTTCGAAAACTGGTAAGGAGTTGCCTTATGATGTAATTTTACAATCACTGTCATATTCAAATTACTATTCTGTTCATATTTCAAAATCTGTTGGGCAGAGCAAAACCATTGTTAACATGCACACAGCAATATTGATGTGAAATTCGCGATCAAATAATGAGGACAACGTAAAACTACGATTTCTTTTTAAAGTTTCTTGTTTTCAGAAGCTCTACCGATTTCAAATAATCCAATTAGTTACAACGACGTTGTACAATGTTAATACTGATTTTCTGCAACCATATATAATGGTAGAGTACCTTAAAATGTTGAACACTAAGGTAAGTTATCTGCCCTTGTTTGTTTAAGTACATTTAGTCCATGGACATTGGAAAAGGAAGTATAAAAGTCATGCAATGACTGTTCATTCAATTTACATTGACCATGGTGAGATTTAGTCAGTCAAATGGCAGTCACCTTTGTACACCTCACCATGACAACAAGAAAGTGAGTGTTTTCCAATCAGGAGCAGACAACTCATGTTACTGAGAAGCAAGTATACATATGATGTAAACATTCTGTACAGAGGCTAACAGACAGATCAATTAGGAATTTCAAAGGATAAAATATGTTGACCATAAGTACAAATAAAGAAAACTGTGTTTTATTTTCATTTTAATTTTGATTACAATATCTTTTTACAATTTTAATCCACAATCATGTTGGATCATAGTTTTGTAGGAAGATAAGTGATTGTGGTAAAAGTTGTTCTCTGCACAGTGGACATTCAGGCTGAAAAATATAAAGAATTCATTATTTTTTTTTCATGTATATTTTCTTTGTAGATTATGAAGATGGCATCAACCAGGTGCACAGAAATCTGAACTCACCTAACAGAACCACTTGAAGCAATGTCAGGGGATGTTTTATATACAAGTGTGTACCATGACACAAGGCCTTATATGTTCAGCCTCATCTGTAACACGGGACACTGACAGGCCGACAGTGCAGCCTGAACCCAAGTCCTCTCAGATCGTAGCATAGCACATTACAATAAGTGTTACACTGACTCGAGAATTAATCAAGCTAATTAAAACAATTAACTGTGTATTTAAATACATGTACATGTAATGACTGACTATCAGCTTGCCCCAATTTTTAAAATTTAACTATTACGATGGTGTTCTTAAAGAAAGAAGATAGAGAGCAATATTTTGCACATGATATTTATTTCATGATCTTCAATGTATTATCAAGCGTAATGAGAGAGGAAGGAATAGCTGAGAATCAAAGTGAACATAACACAACTTAATGAAAATCTGATCTTCTTGATCTACTGCCTCTAACGTGGGCACGGAAGCAGATTATGTACATCAAAATTTGATTAGATTGAACACAACAGTATCATAAACCAGAAATTCTGCCGAGTCTGTAGCTTTATTGGCTAATCTTTGCGAAAATTGTATAAAACGATCTCATTATTATTACTAAATTATAAAGTATATATGTTCTATATTTATTATACTAAGACTTTGCACTTTACCACTTCTATTAAATTAAAAGGTCAGGAAAAGGTTGGGGGTTGAAATTGCATGTACAGTATTTATCTTATTATTTACATCATTAGGACATCATTTCCTCATAATTTTATCACATTCCTACAAAAAGAAAGGAGAAAATTCCTATTCTAAGATTTTCAAGACGGCTGTCATGATGGCCATATTGGATTTTGTAACACCTTTTATTCACGTATGTTCTGTAGGTCATTCCTGTACAATGTCATCATAATTGGTAAAGATAAAGATTGATTGATTGATTTTTGTTTAACGTCACACCACGAATATTTCACGTATATGGTGACGGCATCTGCCTGATGCGGGGCATACAAATTTTGACCTTTGCAACGGACCCACCCGAAGCAGTGAGGGATCTTTAACGTGCCATGCATACCACAAAATCGGGCCTCGGTTTTTACTGTCTCATCCGAAAGACAGGACACCGGCATGACCAGAGCGGGACTCAAACCCCGGCCTCCTGATCAGGAGTCCGACGCGATACCACTAGGCCACGCCGGCTTTAAAGATAAAGAAAGTGAAAATCTGTTCAAGATGGCTGCCATGACAGCAATAATTGATTATTTATCAACTTATTTCATTTACTGTTCTCAGGTATCATAAGTAAGTTATTCCTGTTTAGTTTCATCAAAATCATTACAAAACTGAGAGAGAAGGAGTACATATTACAAGATAATACATAAGAAAAGCAACCTGATTAAATCATAGCTCTCCATGTGCATACACTGGATAAAGATCTAGCAACAATCAATAAAATGTCTGTCTGTCATGTTTTATGAACTTTCTCATTGATTATACAGAATGTGACTTGCATGATCATTTAAGTACACATCAACATTGCCGTCCAGTAACCTTCTATATTCAACATTGATATTAGTGAACTACCAAAAACTAAAATATGCAATTCAGTACACTTCATCCAGTTGACTTGAAGAATAACATGTTTATACATGTATTATGCAATTTCTCTGTAATTTCATGTGGAAATGCAAATAAGAAAGGTCACAGAACATGACCGGTAATTGGTCATTGCCAGATCTCCATGCCAATAGTGCAAACACAATGTAGAGAGAGCTGTTTTGATCAGATTAATATGGAAAATGATGATATCCCTATCTTGAAAAGGTCTAGGAGGAGTAGCAATGACAATAGTTATGGTATAGGGTTCAATGACTGGAGCAATAACAATAGTTATGGTATAGGGTTCAATGACTGGATAATGGGGTATAATATGAGCTTTATTTGTCTATGGAATTCGATCATGACCTGATAAGTGATTTGGTTTACTTCCTGCAAATTTCCAGTTTATGTACACAGTATGACAGATCTATGTCACTGTGACCCTCATAATAACTTACATAGGTCATTCACTGACCCTAAGACATCTCCAGGTAGGCTAGAAACACCTGCTATGAAAGCCAAATACTTTGACACTAAAATATTCAAAGATGTACGCTTCGGATGAAAAAAGGCTTACAGTGTATAGAACATGTCATAGGTGCATTACACCTAATAAGGGTAAAAACCGTAAAATAGCAGTTAAGTCATATCCTCCATGTGAAACAATGTAACACATGAAAGTAACTGATGAAGTACAACTTATAAGTACGGCTTATACTACTTTGTACCACTCTCGAAGTCAGTGTGACGCTACTGACTATGTTAGTCTATAATGATACCTGAGCAGTCTGGTAATGACACTTGGGGTAAAACTCTGGGTTTTTCATACGTGAAAATACAACTTTAAGTTCTTCTGTATCAATACTAAAGGGTATTGCTCATAAAATACGAATGGAAATGTGTAAAACATGAATTCAAAATTTACTTGTTTGAATGATGGAATATTTTAATTATTCCTTTTAACCAAAATTCTTCCCAGAATATGCATTGCTGTCTATGATAAAGGCTGATGCCTTACCCCAAATGTTCTGAATGCCCATTATCAAATACCGGTGGAAGTCTGACTTTGAGAATGGTGGACATTCATGGGCCATGATCTGAATCAGGTCTGTAATTAATACCAATTCTATGTCTATTTCTTAAGAATATACAACTACGTGTATAATATTAATCACCTTATTGAGGCACCATTCATGTATACAGTTCCAGCAAAATAAATGTCCACAAGGTGTCGCTGTGGGAGCTTTTCTGGTTTCCAAACATAGAGAGCACTTCCTCTTTGGATCACTATCTTCAGACATGCTACAAAATTAAATCAAGTTGAACTATATGGTGAAGCTTTAAACACTGACTGTTTGAATATTACACGCTTAAATTAATTAATGCCAATGTACAAGAGACCACTTTTCGCACAAATGTTGTGATTTGCTGACAATGCAGTACGCACAGTTGATTGATTGATTGATTTTTGTTTAAAATCACACCACGAATATTTCACGTATATGGTGACGGCATCTGCCTGATGCAGGGCATACAAATTTTGACCTTTGCAACAGACCCACCCGAAGCATTGAGGGATCTTTAACGTGCCATACATACCATGAATTGGGGTCTCGGTTTTTACTGTCTCATCCGAAATACAGTACACTGGCATGACCAGAGCGGAACTCGAACCCAAGCCTCCCGATCAGGAGTCCAGCGTGATACCACTAGGCCATGCCGGCTTAGTACGCAGAGTAGTTTGGCAACAGTCATACAAGTGATTTTATAATACCACGTGATCATTGTTTACATCTTATCCTAACTGGAAAGTTTGTTTTCATTCCATACATTTGTCTTTAATATATTGTTTATTTACCAATATAGTTCATGTTTTCTATCAGTTAGACACCAAGCACAACCCTGGTACTCCATCTAATGAGGATGTTATAGATTTAAACAAAATAAAACATTGTGGTCTTTAAAGTTAGTTTTCATTTCACGTTTTTGTTTATAATATAAGCCAATACAATATGATATTGACATTGATGATGACCATCTCGTTAACAGCTTTCTGAAAATATATGTTTTGTTAATGTTATTGTTCCAAGATTATATTTTTCCAAAAGTTTGTTATAGACATTACCAAGACCTGTTTATTGTTTCTCAAAAAAAAAAAAGAAAAAAAAAGACCCCCCCTCCCCCTCCCAAAAAAATAAAAAAAACAAAAAACAAACCAATCATGCACCACACTGCATTAACTTGGATCATAAGTAAAAATGATCTTCACTTATGGGCTAGTATTTATGTTCAATAAGAAGGAAAAGTTAAATTCTATTCCTGAGTATTGTTGTAAACAAATATATCATAAAATGTAATCTACCTAATTAATGTAACACAATCCATATTATAAACCTCCATTTACTAACCTGTTTAACACATCAACATTCATTTTGGACCTGTACTCATTTGTCTTGCCCCTCTCTCTATAAAACCTAACGGCTTGTAATGCTAGACTGCCACAGAGCTGTGCCAAGGACAGCCATGCTAGCCAACGAAAGCTTTGGTGTAGTGAGTCGTCTCGGAGTGACTGAGATCTCATACTGTACTTTACCTGTAATAAGTACTTCAATCTGTCAGAATTATACATCTTAACTGTCTTGTTTATAAATTGTTATAGGACACCTCATGGTATTTTCTCCTATAAAATACGAACCCCTTTTTTTTCATTATTTTTGGCTTATTTTGGTTTTTTTAACCATATTTCTGGATATTTTCACTTGCTTATATACATTATGGACATTTTTTTTCACTACTTTTGGCTTCTTTTTGTTCATGAATTGTTATAGGACATATATGGATATTTTCCAGATTTTTTAAGGACTTGACTAATATTCAAAGTTATGACCTTGAGTGAGTATTGACAAGACATCCCTAGCTCGTGGAACTTTCATACCAAAGAACATTTATGTGTAATATGGTAATATTCTGATTAACAATCAATGAAAGATACTGGAATAAAGTCCTTTCCAAGAATTTTAGGGATATGTCCTGACTGACTTTGACCTTGCAGAAATGACCTTGAGTGACCTTTGTCCAAAAGTCCCTATCCCAATGAATATTTTTGTGAAATACATGTATGACAGAATTCTGATATGAGGCCTTTCCCAGTATTATGGAAACATGTGCTGAGAGACCCTGACCTTTCAGAAATGACTTTCAGTGACCTAATTCCTAATGACCCTTTTCAAAGGAATATTTGTGTGAAATGTGATACAATTCTGATGAATGGTTTAAGGGATATGAGGCCTTTCCCAAAATTTTAGGGATATGTACTGAGTGACCTTGAACTCGCAGAAGTGACCTTGAATTTTCTTTGTCCTAAAGTCCCTGTCCTAAGGTACATTTGTGTGAAATATGATAAACATAATCGGGCCGGCCCAATAAATACATAACAGAAAGTCATACTGAATACACCACCATGTAACTCTTAGATAATTATTTCAATCTCAATATACTGACAAAAATATCAATGTATCAATATGTATTAATTCATTTACTACCTTTTTTTCTAGTTAACAAATTAAATGTGAAAAAGAATTCATTGCATAGTCAATTTAAAATCTAACTGCACAATAAAATATAATCAACAAATGGAAAACAAAAAACTGAAGTAGATGAAAAAGCAAGAAAACACATATTACTAATTCCTCATGAATATCCACACCATACAGACATCTTAACTTATTTAAGCACTGCACATTAGACAAATGTGACCTGACAATGTACAGAGAGTCTCACAGCTCCACATTAGGCTGGTATAAGTTAGTTAAACCTTCCACAGGGAACTTATCTAAATCCAGTACTTACATACTGCACACCAGCGGCACGTTTGGATATATGATAGAAGATTCCCCGTAGATAGAATGTAACAAGATGGCATCGATGAATAAACATGGTGGAATGTCTGCAAATGGGTATACAACGAAGAAGAAAATCTCTTGTTTCCATGGGAACGTCGTTCCAGTCATCTGACTCTAGTTTTCTTTCACACCAGTCTAACAGTTTCTGTATGCCATATGGTGACAGAACATGGAGTAGTACCATGAGCCCTCTTCTCTACAATCATAGTAAAGTATACTGAAAATTTGATGAACACTTAAATATGTTTCATGCATTACCCAAAATATTTCTATGATATAAACATATGCAATGAATATTATTTTAACAGTGAGTTCCATCCCTCTGATTCCTTCTACTGATTTCATTACCGTAATTCAACAAATGAATGGAGAGTGCATATGCTAAGAATTGATTCATATAGGCTAGTGCACTATGTACAGACAATAAAACTCGATCCAAGATCGATGTGTCCACGGTGAAAGTGTGGTTTTCGTATAGTTTAACATTTTTTAGAAATTACCTTTATATATGATACTACTTCAAACAGAAACTGATTTCTTGTAAAATGCAGGCAAAATACTTTATAAGACCCTATAATACTTACTAGTCGTGAAGGAACGTGTCTTTTTGTGCCATCTACTTGTATCAAATTGACATATTCCTCACCAAGAGTTTGATAACCTGAAATCATTTATCATTAGGCTAAATTAAAGTATGGTTCTCTTTCCTGGCTCCTGATTAAGAAAAAACTGGACAATATGTAAAATTGTTTTTTTTTATATTTTTATGCCACTTGTTCAGTCTATTTTTAATTCATTTATTCAGGTAAAAAATAAAAGAAATACATAATAATATACATAATATTATATGTATATATATATATATCACATTATGTAAATCACCCATTTTCTCACCCAAAAACTAAAATAGCCCTAAAACTGTTATCATCTGATAATGTTATAAACCTGTGAACCACTGCTTTTGTGGAGTATTTATTGAATTTTGTGACGTCACCACACAAAATTTTTTTGTGTGGCGACGTCCGAGGTAGGACTGAGGTGTAAAGTATTGTGATATCATCTAATTTAACAAATTTTGGGCATAAATGGAAGGTTCAATTATCAGTACATGTGGAAACGTTAAGAATGTGAACACTGAAAAAAAGGTCAGTGCTGTATACACTTATATTTTGAACTTTAGATATGATCTAGAGAGAAGAATGCTTAAAGACAAGTTGCACATATATTTGATTAGTTAGTATCATCATTTTCATTGTTCTGAGGCTACTTGTTTCATTTCCAGGTAGTCAGACTAACTTGTAAGAACGAAGTCCCTAAAAACAAAATAAATCACAAATTAAACTAATGATTTAAACAATTTTGATCCTGCTTCAAGTGGCATTGATTTGGCATTTGGACCTTTGCTTTCGTTTTTTTTGTACCATGCCAAAACTATTTTACTTCATGTATGATGATGGTATCTGTGAGATGCATTACACAGAACTTATGACAGGTCAAATTACTGAAGAAGTGAGGGATTAATAGAATCTAGCACTAGTTTGAGTTCCAGATAGAAAAAGATCAGTCGAGGGTTGGATGAATCAACAAATCTCAACCGAGGCGTTAGCCGAGGTTGAGATATGTTGATTCATCCAGCCCAAGACTGATCTTCAGCAGCTCGATGTAGGCTATAGCTATTTTTAATGTTTTTGTTTACTTCCTTTGATGGCCGAATCACTGACTGAATAAAAAGATAGTCTGCCGCAATAAAATAAAACACCATGATATGCATAAAGAAACTTTATATTTTGATAGGATTTTTCAACATAAAATTCAACTATTACACACAATTTTGACTATCTCTCCGACGCAAAAATCGTGAATCGCCATTTTTCATTTGTTTGTAAACAATGCAGACAATGCGCGGATACAAAGTGTTCCGGATAGAATTTTCCAGTACTGATAAAAATGGGATTAGTCAATCTCCGGTGCGAGAAATATTTTGTGTTGGTATCAATTGTGACATGGAATCTAAGAGTTTACTCTCTATCTGAGAGGACAAGACACTGATGAACCCAAGGTGTGGCGTCTACACCACAAGCACTTGGCATGCCAACAACTGAGCAAGATGAGCCCAATTTGTGGCTTCTACACCACAAGCACTTGGCATGCCAACAACTGAGCAAGATGATTCCAAGGTGTGGCGTCTACACCACAAACATGGCATGTCAACAACTGAGTTAGATATACCAGCTCTAGGTCTTTTGAATCTGTTATATATAGGAACAATATAAAAACAGTTTCAGAAAGAGTGAAGAAATATGAAAGATATTCCTCACAGAAAAATAAATATTACCCACCTACAAAAGTTGTTAAAAAAAAGTATCCCAAATCTGCACAAATGTCCAGTTCTTTTTTCCATTTCATCCACCATCTTGGACCTTAATATGAATAAGGATGACAAGAATCATTGTTACATACATTGGTTTGTTTGTCACATTAATTATTCCTGGTTGATACTTTACTAAGACATTTTTTCAGAAATAATATGATGGCATCTGCTCGCTGCTTTGCACAGAAACCTAGACTTTTGCAACAGACTAACCTGAAACAGTGTGGGGCTTTCTTTTTGTCAAATCTACAATGATAAGGGATCTCAGATTCCCTGGGCAGCAGCATGTTAACAGTGAGACTCTAACCTGGGATATTTCATTCACAGCTCAAGCACCTTACTAAATGAGTTTTCTTGATTCTTTCTAAGTGTTCGTAAGAGCTGTAATGATTCAATGACTTTGGTCTTTTCAGATCTGTTTCATTAATGACTTAATAATTAGTACCTTCTATATTTTTGTGATACTGATTTTTCTGTTTGTCATACAAGTCTGGGATAGACTCTGTATAGTGGTTAAGCACTTGGCTTGCGGTGCTGAAGATCCGGGTTCGATTCCCAGATTGTGCCACTATTTTGGAGAAGTTGGTTACCTACAGCTTCCACATCACAGCAAAACAGAAAAATCGTTGAAAGTGACGTAAAACACTAGTCAACCAACCAACCAATGTCATAAAAGACAATGATGATAAAGGTTTCTTCATAAGTTACATGTAATTATGTCATAAGAAAATGACTGTGTTAGACATTTGTCAGACCTCAAATCATGTACATTTCAGAATTAATTATGAACAAAAATCCAAAACTATTATGCAAAGGAAATCATGTCATAAAAAGGGTTCTTTTGCAGTAAGTGTAAAATTAAGATTGGCTATTCTATGAACCTGGGATTTCAATAAGAGCCAGCACTTGGGGAAATACCACTGCTTCAAAAAACAGAAATCGTCTGTTAGAATTTCTTCCAATCTTGAATTTACTACTTACATTCTTACAGTGCTCAAAATGATTGTAACACCTCAAATTTCTAAATAACCTCCTCAAATAATTCTTAGTGATCCCTGATGTGCCCTACTATTTAGTCTTGTCATACAGATGGGAACTTGGGCTTAACAGTTATATTAAGCAAATTGATTGATGGAATCAATGAAATATAACATTAAATAGCTCTTCAGAAAGCTACAGGACAAATAAAATAATAACAATATAATCTGTACTTATTTGCCTTGACTTTCACATATCCTATCAAACTGACTCTGACTTCTTCACATCTACAAAATCATTATTCATGTACAGTACCTGCCACTTAATTGAATATCGCATTACTGAATATATATTGTTTTATTGAATAAAATGCTGAAATCCAAAACCACTTTCTATGAAATCTATTTTCAAATATGCCACTTATTGCACTAGAATAAAGTAGCGCCTTCATTTATTTGAATAGTGTGATTATTCCCACCAAGCATACCCTTGTCAAAACTTGACTGTATTGCGTCTGAAGTCAAGTTGTTTCTTACTGTGTGGGCGACTTATAGATTTGAGATAAATGGTTTCACATATATCAAGGTGACTGCTGTTGACCAAGCACACGTTAACTATCTAACAGGCGGAGGCGGTAGGGATGAAAGGATTAATTAATTGCCGATTGACAAAACCACGTCATATGCAACTACTAGATGCCATCCACCCACTCAGTAAGGCCTGGTGCATTGTTAAGTCCACAACCATTGCCAACTGCTTCCGCAAGGATGGCTTTGCCTCATAAGACAACGATGCAATCGAAACTGACGATGTCCAGCTGCCAAAAGGTGTTCATAACGAGATGTTTGATGCCTTCAATACAACGATGGCAACCTGGAACAGACAGCTGCACAGACTGGTGAGAAAATAGGCGCCAGTTACCCTGAAGACGAGGCCTGAACATGCGATTATGCAGAAAATGGTACTAACAACGAAGAGGCTGAAGAAACGGCAAAAGTGACTACAGCGACAGTAAAGATGCAATGGCTGCAACTGTCAATTCAACGATTTCTTGAAAAAAACACGAAAGCGAAAACTTCAACCTGTTCTATCAGATGGGAAATTGAAAATTCACTCACTCGAATATGCCTTTTAATTTGCCTTTGTTAAAATAAATTGTTGAACCTGTCTTATGCGTTTGTCCACTCTGGTTACATGACTGAGACAATTATTTCAATTGACAGCAGTTTTAACTTTTACTGTGAGCAGGGCAATGTAGCTATTTAATAACATTAGGTCACTGTACTTAAAAAACAGTTACAAAATAAATGATCATGTGCTCTGCTGACTTTAAAGTAGCTCAAGCCATCAAGAAATGGATTTAAGAGAGGTAACTCTTGTGCATCTATATATAGATAATTGTACACTGATCTCAGTAGAGATAAGGTGAAAGTTATGCGCATATGAAATTCTTGCACAGTCTGTCGATCATCTGATCTTTGAAACTGTGTATCTTTCGTAATGCTGTGTGATGAGACTTAATTTCACAAACGCTTAGATGATCCAGACTGGTGATTTGTTATGAGTTATACTCCTCGGGATTTATCTTCAATTTCTAAGTAAAATCTTACTTTTGAATGATTTGTTTAAAACATGATTATTATCTTAAATGAGAAAATAATTAAATATATATCATCTATGTATGTTTCTTCATTGAATTCAAATGTGGATTTCAAAATATTTATCATAGTATTTGTAAAAAATTAATGAAAAGTTGCATTATGGCCTAGGATAAAACCAAAGTCATAACCCATCATGCATTCGGAATCTTTCGCGCCTCTACTCATAAAAGAATACTGCAATATGTAAAACTCAAAACGGATACGTACAGTGAAATAATCCCATTGTATATTCGTTTATTGGAACAATAAAGTCTTGACAAAGAGCCTATTCAATAGACCTTTTTCCAATTTTAAACTATGAATTTTCACTATGACGTTAACAACTGGAATGTGACGTCACAGTAATCTGATGCAAATCTAAGCGTTGATTTTGCATTTGTCCGGTATTGCCCCTCACATCATGTAAAAATGGCAAAAAGGTTATTGAGCAGTTTGCACTGTACAATGTTGATCTAAAACGGAGGACCAACTTAAATGAGGATCCATTTACAATTGTGCTTTTGAGTTTCATATAAAAATTCAAAAGATCATTTTTTAAGAATTTGAAAAATCAAGAAAATTTTGCATCAGTTTTTAAGAATTTGAAAAATCAAGAAAATTATGCATTTGGTTGTTTTCAAATGAGAGAACCCATGTGTTCCACATGATCAAAACACATGTCATTGTACAGTACAGTACTGGCTACTGCACTGCAGAGTACTAGCTACTGGACATGGACTTCAGCTTTAAATTATGCCATGGCTTACCAAGAATATTCTGTGCAATATTCGATACAGAGCTCCGTAAATATGAAGTGTAAAAGTCATCCTTCTGGTGTGAGCGAATAATTTCAGCTTGACCTGCTTGTTTAAACATTGTTACCCTTTCTGACTTGACTGAGGCGTGAACGCATAAAAGCGAAAGTAGAATGGGATTCTACATGTAGACTAAACTCCAGACATTTCGACCTTTTCTCTTTTCAGTTCATAGTCATTGCGGACTTTTACATGACACTTCTTGTAAAGGAATATTCGCTCCAGTTCTCAAGAAGCCAAAATGTCCTGTTTTCAATATTGCAATGCTTTTTAGATCAAATATTGGATTTTTTTTCAAGAATTTAAGGGGGAGGGAAGTGAGCATTAAATTTTGACTGTATACTCACTTGATAAACGGTACCACAATCTGTCTAACAGAGAAAGATTTGCATTCGATTCCTGGTGATGGTGAAACTAATTTTATTAATTTAATTCAGTAAACCTAAATTTTAATGCTTTATTGTGTCTCCTCCGTATGAAATAATTATTGTTTATTTTCAATAAACTCCACCCAAAAAGCTATATTTAAAGAAAAACAAAACACCAAAAAGTTATTTACTAAATAAACGACTATTCTTTCTAATGATCATTTTCACTATGAACACGGTCATCTTTAGTGCAAAAGATCTAACTTCGATCGTTTGAAATGGGGTCTCGCCAGAATGCAAGTCTATCTATGAAACCCTGGAATTTTCACGACCTGCACAAAGATCCGGATTTCATTACTTTTTGTAAGAAAAAAATAGCAGTTCAGCTCTTAAACAACGAGCGTGGAACATGTATATCAATAAAGTGATTATTTACCTACCTGACTATATTCATAATCCCTGCATATTACGATACTGTGTATGTGAAGTCACATTTTTTTACGATGAGAATATTAGCAAATCCTCTCCTGGTCTATATGTATTTGAATGAAAAAAAGGCCGGTGTGGCTAAGTGGATGAGGCGCTCGGTTCGTGACCGATAGGCACACTGGTGTTCTGTCCTCCGATAAGACAGTGAATACCCATGTCCCGTGTCAGGGTAGGCATGGTACATGTACGTAAAAGATCCCGCACTGTTTCGGAAGGGTATGTTACAAAGGTATAAAATTCTATGTAATGCAGCCGGTGTAAAGCCGAATAATGACCCCCGTCGAATAATGACCGGGGGTCATTATTCTACATAGAAAAACGACCCCCCGGTCATTATTCCACGACCAAGGGGGTCATTATTCGACCGTAGAATAAGTGGCACCAGCCCCAAAAATTGCAAACCCCTCGTGAAAAATATTGACCCCCATAGAATAATGACCCCCTACAAACCGACTTGATTTCTTGATAAATGTTTTCAATGTGTACTTTTTATATATATATACCTTGGTACACTGAAAGTTCGTGGATATGGTGCATGTTGATGCTTATAATACTTCAGATAATTCTGGTATGCATTTTTGAGATTATTTTCAACCACCTAATTTTTTCATTGATCACGATCAAGATCCAGATCAAACGAGAAATGGATAAACGAAGTTTTATTTCGTAAACAACAATGGTTTCCGAAGCCAAACATCCAAAGGGAGAAATTGGTAGAAAGTTAGGAAATCGGAAGATTTGAGTTGTAAAGCGGTAGGCGAAAGACTTTTGCCGAAATCGGTAGGGTTAATATGTATGTAATTCGGATTCATAAATTGAATAAACCCGATGACCTTCGAAACCTGGATATCGCCTCATTTTGTGACTTATCGGATGTTATAATATTTATAACATAAGTAAATTATGTGTTTTAGACCCGTACACGCGTCCTTGGACAAGTCGTTCCGAGTCTTTACATCTACAGGAGAACTTGGTTCATACCGGAAGTCAAACAATTTTTTCCTAGTGTATTCAGATTATCATCCTGAGATGTTAAAATAAAATGACAATTGAGTTTGCACACTTGGTGTGGAAAAAGAGAACTATTTCATCTGTTTAGAGAAGAATGAGATTTCCATAAAGACAGAAGTATAAAACGAAAACCTTTTCCCACGATCCAGGACATTATATAGAATATGCTTAATTAAGGGATAATTTGCATAACTAATTAAAGTGCCTTGTAAATTTGCGTCATTATTATCCTCACTTATGACGTTTTATGGTTAATACAAGGACCCTACAACACAATATGAAGTCCCCCTCTCTCGAAATGTAAATGGCATTCTGGGACAAGACAATACACATTAAAACCCTGAATCAATCAGACATTACACCTAATCATGACCTTACCTAAAATGACAATTCTTACCAATTCAGAGAGTGTTCCATAGAACATTTGCGACGGATGCGCCTATTGGTACATACTAAACATATATGTCATTGAAAATGTCATCGTTATCCTTTATCTGTTGATAAAGACCGCTTGACCGAAATTTACAAAAAGAGTTTGTTTTTTTTATACCCGCCACCGAAGTTGTGGGGGTATACCTGTTTCAACTAGACTGTCCGTCCGTCTGTCTGTGGAAAACGTGGTTTTCTTGCGGTAACTCTTTTACCATTTTACATCCATTGATGATACTTCACAAATATATTGCTCATGACCTCAAAAGAGCCCTATTGATTTTGGGGTTAATCGATGAAAGGTCAAGGTCAAACGAAGTGTCTGTTGAAAAAGTGGTTTCTGCAAGATAAATCTATTACCTTTGGACACCTGGTTATGATACTTCACAACCGGTTAAACACACCATTTGGTTGACACTCGTTATATCAAATGACCGTCCTAAGTCGGTACTGTAGTTGTACTAACTAGTATCAAATATTTTTTTTATGTTTTATATGTTTATTTTATCATTGAATTTCATATTTCAGTGGTAGCCTCCGCCATATACCTGAGCCAGTAACCTTCCCCCTTTCATTTACACATGTGTTGCCCATGATCTCAGGCAATCAATTTTGGGATCAATAGGTCAAAGGTCAAGATCAAGGAAGTGGCTGTGAATAGTTATTTCCGCACGATAACTCTATTACTACGAATGGCTTTTTATTCGTGTATACCAATTTTCGTGGATTGGGCGAAAACAACTTATTTTTGGGGTTCAAAATTCGTGGATATATAAATTTGTCTTTATCAAATATACATAGATTTACTAGTTCGTGGGAAGAACTATCCACGAAAACCGCAAACACTGGTACCACATGAATATTAGGTCATTCACAGTACCTTTAGACATCCTAATATTTTTTAAATAAAGGCCACAGTCAAGGTCACAAGGAAAATGGTCTTGGTGCCATTTGAAACTTGTTCACATCCAATACTGATACTTCACTCATGTGTTGCCCATGACCTGAGAAGGACCACTACTGATTGGGGGTCAACAGGTCAAAGTCAAACGAAGTGTCTGTGGAAAAAGGTGTTTCCGCACGATAACTCTCTGACCTTCCAACATCCTAATATTTTTGACATCAAGGTCACAAGGTAAATGATCTTGGTGTCATTTGAAAACGTTACATTCCAATGACTGAATTATAGAGCTGAACATGAAATAAGCCATGCTTATCTGGCGACCTTGAAATCAGGGCGATGACCTTGGGTCAAGGTCATGACACACATTTGAGTCATAAGGAATATTTTTGCCAAGTTTGATGAATATCTGTTAATAGAAGACTGAATTCGAGCAGAACAGAAACACATGATCAGATGGTGACCTTGAAATCAGAGTAATGACCTCGGTCCACGGTCATGATATACCTTTGGGTCATAAGAAACATTCGAACCATGTTTGATGAAGATCTGTTGATAGATAAGTGAATTGTAGAGCGGTACAGAAAAATCCATGCTTAGCTGGTGACATTGAACTTTGTGACTCACCTTTGAGTCATAAGGAACATTCGTGCCAAGTTTGATGAAGATATGTTTATTGATGACTGCATTATAGAGCGGAACAGAATCTTGATAGACAGACTGACACACTAACGGAGTGGAAACTTAAAATGCTCTTCGGCGAATTTGCCGGTAGGACTAATGAAACAAACTCTTTTTGCAAATTTCCGGCCACACGGCCATTATCAAGCCTTAGTGGAACACAATGTCTATTTTTTATAACGTTAATATGCTGACTTTAGCGCTGAAGCCATCAGCGTGTTAACATAGATGTAAGATAACATATTCTAGCCGTGTTCAGTATTTCACCAATGGTAATAAATTACCACATTTGTCACCAACGGTTAAAATTTGTCGACAACATCAGCACTATCAAATTTGAATTAGCCTATTAATAGGTCATCAAACTTAGTAAAAATCGCCAACACTCTACTTATGTGGCAAATTCCACCACAGGTGTATAGTGTTGGCGTGTTTGACCAAGTTTGGTGACTTAATTCAAATTTGATGATACTGGCGTTGGCGACCAATTTCAACCATCGGTGACACATGTGCCAAATTGTTGCCAAAGGTGGAATTCTGAACACGTCTATTGTTTTCCTTTTATGATTGATACAGGCCGCGTGACAGAAAATTTGCAGACAAACAGCGTTTGTTTGAACATTTATTCAATCTTCTTTCCAATGAAGGACACCATAGATTTATACTTTTAATATAGTTTAATAAAAAGAAGTATAATAAAGAAATAAAGTAGATAATTTTCAGCTTAGGCAAATTCCACCTTGTACGTCTTTTCCTTAGACGAATATGTCAGTTGAGATAATAATAAAAAAGTAAAGAAAACATAATTGAACATTGCGTGTTACATGCATTACATTTTGTATTAAACCGAACTGTTTTTTCACGTTTTCAAGTACGTCTTTGACGCTTGAAATCAATCAAATGTCATAAAAGACCTAGCATCCCTTGATAAGGAAACCTTTGCAGATCCTGTTGAAAGTGGATACATGCCACAATATCTTGTCAAAGTCAGCTTATTAACTGGTCAAAGTTGGCCCAATCGCAAAGGGTGTTAAAGATGTTCGGATCGATTTTGAATCTGCAATTGGTGCAGAATTTGTCGGTGAATTTTCTGGTAATCACATGGGGAGGTTCTATGTCCTCGATAGATCTCACCTTCATTTCGTCTACATTCGAATTAACTAATGCAGATTCCAGGATGTCTTGTGGAACGTAATTCTGCAGAGGTTTGTCGACATAATCTGCTATTCTAAGATACGGTGTTCTACTATACACATCTTCACTCACATCTAGCACCGGTTCGAAATGTCCATGAATATTCTGCAGAAAGACAGAACAATTAGATGAACTTTCACCGCTTGCAGGCGTGTAGACTAACCATTTGTACTGCCCACGACCAGCTTCACAAAAGACATGGACATGGGTATTGTAGATTGATGAAAATGC
Source organism: Pteria penguin (assembly GCA_035048485.1). Classification (NCBI taxonomy): domain Eukaryota; kingdom Metazoa; phylum Mollusca; class Bivalvia; order Pterioida; family Pteriidae; genus Pteria; species Pteria penguin. The sequence continues at coordinate 22,714,127 of CM068592.1, forward strand.
AATAATCTCCAACTCAGTTCCCCAGGTTCCGAGGTTTTTCATTTTTGATACAGAAAGATATTGCTCCATTGGGGTATTTTCGATCTTAGAAAAGATGGCATCGTTTTCCTCCATATAGGATACGATTTTGTCCCTCACATTTTTATGAAACGACTGTACGCCTGACAAAACGAAACTGAATGTTCGAAAGAGACAGTTTCAGTCACCCCTCATACAAACCACTTTTGTTGGTTAGGATGTCAGCTTTATTTTTCTTTCTCTCCCACTGATGTACCCATTTTTTACGGTTAAATCAAATTTGTTTGAGTTTTCTCTCTGCCAGTCTCCTGTAACCGGACGAAAATTAAACAAATTGACGCCCTCTTCCTCTCCAATAATGATGGTGTCACTGTCACTACATGCACTGGAGCTGCGAGATCTACGTGTATTTTCTTTTGGCAAACGAGCACAATATTCGCCATCAGTCTCAGAGTCGAAAAACTCATCTTTGGGTTTCTCTTCTTCATTGTTAGCATTCTTTCCCCTATTATCACCATTTTTGGATTTACCCAGATCGTTTTCCTCTCCAATAATGATGGTATCATTGTCACTACACGGACTTGGGTCCCGAGATATACATGTGTCTTCCTTTGGAAAACAATTTTGAGCACCATAACCGCCATCATGATCGGTTTCGGAGTAGGAAAACACATGTCTGGGTTTCTCAGCTTCTTTACTTGCCGTCTTTCTCTTTTTAATACCATCTTTGGATACACCCTGAAACTCTTCTCTAATCTGGTACAATTTTAAGCGACTACCATTAATTGTATTCTTTAGTTCCTCTAATTTGTACGTGCCTTTTTCAGGACTTCTTTGACAGTGTATGGACCTATCCATTTCTTTTCAAGTTTCCCGCCCTTCCTTGTGGTTTTTCTTGTGTTATGGACCAGCACTAGGTCGCCAACATTAAACTCAGCTTCAGAGGTTCGTTTGTCATGGTTTCTATTCTGTCTTTTTTGTGCCTTTTTATGTTTGCAGCCGCCTCTTCTCTGTTACAATTCAAGGCAACAAAAGCATCACATCTTCTCTCTAAAACATTTGCCAAAGATTCGTTTGCATCTACTTCTGTTGGTAAATCTAAGTCCACGGGTAATCTGGCTTGCCTACCGTACACTAAGTAAAATGGACTCATCTTTGTTGAGGCGTGAACGGCAGTTCTATATGCAAACAGCATGGATGATAATTTCGTATCCCAATCGGTATGTCTGTCGTTTACGTATTTTGACAACATTTCACACAATGTCCTGTTATATCGTTCTGTGTGGCCGCCCGTTTGCGGATGGTAAGGTGACGCCACGCGGTGTTGCATTCCGAATTGGTAACATAACTTGTCATTTAACTGATTACAGAACTCGCGTCCCTGGTCTGTTATCAAGACTTCTGGGACGCCATGATTCGCCACAAATTTTGTAAGAACTCTTGTAACATTTTCAGCTGTTTTCTCTTCGATTGGTTCTGCATCCACCCACTTCGTCAGATATTCTGTTAGTACTACTATGTACCGATTGCCTGTCAATATCAAAATGTTTCATTGTAAAATATGAAAGCCGAATATGTAAATTCATGAAACCTTATATGAATAGAGGGAAAAATAAAACATGTACTGCACTGAAACAAAACAAGAGCAACGCTGGGCGACGCGTGGCATTATAAGCCAGATGCTCATACTATGGGTGGGGCATAAAATCTAACAAAGAGTAATTACTCCAAAATTATAAATGGTATGGTAAAGATTATTGTGCTCTGCACACCATAGGCATAGCCATGAGTTCTACACACCTGTGAAGTTTCAAGATCATGGGCCTTATATTTTCAAAGTTATGTTGAGGACATAAATTTGTTAACGGACATACGGACGGATAGACGAACGGACATACAGACGATATCGACCATATCATAATCCGACCCTTCAGGCGCATAAAATGTTAAGCAACTCTTATGACAATGCTAGATTGCCCAATCTGTGTTTTTGCTAATACCACAATTTGTATAAAAGGAAATATGTTTATTTTGTAAAAATAAAGTTTGGGTCTATGTTAGATTTTGCATTTTTTGTAATACTATTAAGTATGCATTCAATTCTAGACATTTAAAGCTGCATTGTACGGAATCCGGATAAGGCCATATATACATAAATATATATACACCATAACATTGTAAAGTTGGATCTGAAACGCAATGATGAAATAAGATTGGCAATGATGCAATGTTACTATGGCGGTGATGCGAAAATGCGATTGCGATGGAGCAATAACGATGGGGCGATGATGCGATAGCGCAATGGCGATAAAGCGACGGTGCTCTGTCGCGTCATCGCTATCGCACTATCGCGTCATCCCAATCGCATTAATTTAACAAGTGTCATCGCACCATCGCATTTTCATTTTCGCGTCATCGCCATCGCGTTGTCTCTTCATTGCCATCGCGTTTTCGCATCATCGCCATCGCACTATCACATTATTGCGTCATCGCCATCGCAACATCGCGTTTCAGTTATCCAACTTTACAATTCGATGTTGCATATATGACCCTATCCGGATTCCATGCTCCAGTTAGTTTTCGTTGTACATGTATTAGTTGTATATATTGTCAAGAAAATTCTGGAACCTGTTCTGCAGTAGTCCCATGCGCAGAAGCAATTTATGGTGGCTGATTTGTGCCATTTCACTTTCATTCTGCGAAAAAACGAAAAAGGGGAAAGGCGAAAAAGTGCCAAAGCGACAAGTTTATAAACGGCGCTTTTTCGCATTTAATACAACGCGAAAAAGCGCCAGTATGTGATCCGTTTTAAAGTGGCGCTTTTTTTGCATGCATTTTGGCGCTTTTTCGCCTTGCAAAAAATGGGAAAAAGCGCCGTTTATAAGTCGCTTTGGCGCTTTTTCGCAGTATGAAAACGCGAAAAAGCGAAATGGCACAAATCAGCTACCATAGCAATGTGGCTTAATTAACGCATGACACTTTATCAAAAGACTTGGCAAATGATCATGCATACAAAATAAGAATGCTCTTGCATAAATTCTGCAAAAGATAGCACAGACGGACATGTGGACATACAAATATACGAACGATTGAATTTCACCCTCCCCTCGCGGAAGAGTAGAGAATTATTATGGGCAGCCGTTTTAACATAAATCTGTTTAAATAGAGATATCTCTATTTATAATAAAGTTATGATCTATTTCAAATACAGGTATTTCAGATATTTCTATTTGAAATAAAGATATCTCTTCTTTTCTTTAAATACAGATATGATATCTCTATTTAAACAGAGATATCTCTATCAAAATAGACATCTGTATTTAAATAGACGTATCTCTATTTTTCAGTAAACAAGGATTTCTCTGTACAAAAAAGAGGTACAGGTATCTTTATTTGATATATAGATATCTCAAATAAAATAAGTGATACCTCAATTTCTCATTTGATAGATACATCACATTTAAATAGAAATATCTCTAATATAAATAGAGATAAATTTAGATGCATCCCTATTAGTGGAGAAATAGAGATATCTTTTTATTGAAAAAATATCTCTATTTAAATAGGTTTATGTTAAAACGGCTGTCCATAGATAACAAATATGGTAATGTACCATATAGGTCAACGTGTTGCATGCATATAACATCATCGATAGCTGTTAATCGTTAATTTCTCTCCTAAAGATATAGATCTACATACTTACCAGTTTCAGTCTTTTCCAAAGGCCCCACGAGATCCATGCCGATCTGCGAAAATGGAGTGGATTTCACCGGTATAGGCCTGAGAGGTTTGCTGGCTTTATTTAACGGAGCTTTTCGTTGGCACATATGGCATTCATCGATATACTTTTTCACGTCCTGGTACGAATTCTTCCAATAGTATCTCTCCCTCACCTTTCTCCAACTTAAAAAAAGTAAAAATATATATCCTTGTGTGCCCAGTAGTCGTGCACTTAAGCAATAATTCCTGCTGCTGGAGTTATTTGACGAAATTTGAATTATGTAATTCCATGATTTATTTAAGCTGTTTACACTCACTATTTCTTGCCGATTTAGGAATTGTGAAAGGTTACCAGACCATAGAACTGTGTACACAAGTTTCTGTGTCATTGGCGGCCGCCATTGTTGTTTTGGTCCTTAACCCGTGCACCCGGATGTAACAGGTGTTTGAGGCCAAAGAAACCACATTTTGAGTTTTTGTGATAAATTCCATCATTGTGCATTAAACTTACAATAAATAGTCACAAATTCATCAAATAAAATTTATTAATCATGTAATGTATTTGTAATTAGAGTGTTTCATAAATAAATGAGAAAAGCTTTTGAACTGAATAAATATGTTCAATTAAAAACATCTTTCAAATATTGATGTTTGATCGATTTATATGCTGGTACAATGTTGGCAACGGAATTCATCCCCTTTCCTTACCACCGAAATGTCAGTACAAAATTTTAAATGAACCCAATGACCACAAATATCACATTGCACCCATTTTACAAAGATGAGGGAAACACTTCTCCTGGCTTCATCTGGCGTAAATTTCTTACAAACACAACAGAAGTCACTCTCTGGTATGTCCATCTCCTCTGATGAATCTTCCGATGGTCTGTAGGATGCTGAGTTATCAAAATTTAAACGGCTTGGTCCGGCAGTCTCTTGGGAGTCAGATCTCGACTGGACTTTTTTCCCTTTTCCTTTGGTGTTTGGTTTTGTAGATTTGATTGGCTTAGGTTTTGGCCTGGATATGGGTCCTGCAGCATTAGATATATGTTCTAGAACTCTGGTGGATGTTTCTGGCTCTGTGATGGCTCTACCCGATGTTATTTTGCTTAAGGTGTTTCTTGCTTTCTTTGCTCTGTGCTCGGATTTGGCATTTATCAGCTGTTTTGTACGATTTTGGAAGAAGTCTGAAATTACGGTGTTGTTGTTCTCATCATTTAGTTCATCGGTTTCAGTATCGTTGGTATAAATGGCATTATTCAAGATTGTTGATGGAGCTAGAGCATCTGCAGAGATCACAGTCGAGTCAATTGGGTATATTCCACATTTACGGAAAGATGACTGTAAATTATCAGCTGTGAGGGCTTTACTATATGCCTGGCAGGCAAGGAAACAAATATCATACTTCGTGATGACCGTTGCTGTAGATTCTCTAATGTGTCTGTGGCATAGGTTGTTGTAAATACGTTGGAGTGGGCCAAAACATCCAACATCCATTGGTTGTAGAAGATGGCTGGTATGGGCTGGCAGCACTTGCAAAATGATATTATGTCGACGGGCCCACTCCACTGCAGCGACTGAAACATGGGACCTATGTCCATCTAAGAGCAAAAGCACTGGCTCACCCAAACCTCCTGGAATATGTTGCATGAAATGGTCCTCTAAATACCTCATAAAGATTACAGAATTTGACCAACCACTTTCTGATACATCACCAGCTGCTCCAGGAGTGGCACCAATCATCAGCTCTGATCTCATACGCATCCCTGAGAAAACAAAATACGGAGGAATTGCTACTCCTGACGCACTACCACAGCCAAGTATGGTCACTGTCGATGATTTTCCACTGGTCACTGCCTGGGGGGTTTGATCTTTGCCAGACACGATATGTGGTGGGACATGGTTCAAAGTAATACCCTTCTCGTCGACATTAAAAATCCTATGGGGTTTATCTTCCAAGTCGTACTTTTTGATGACTGATGATAATTCCTCAAAGTAATTTTTCACGTTCTCTGGATTTGCGGACTTGGCCCTTTGATAGTCCAACGCCCTGGGCTTAACAACCTTCAGATCCGGCCATCGCTTGATAAATCCCCGGAACCACTTCAAAGTTAATGGCTTGTCTGTTTTGGTTTTCCTCTCTGCTTGAATAAGAAACTCGTTAGCAACATTTGTAACCTCTTGTCGCGTGTAACCGTATCCCAGGGAGGCCATCAGCTTTAAATGTTCCACCAATCTCGCCTCCTCCTCTTGTGCTAGCAACGGAGATGGTCCCATTGTTATTTTGTCAACGCTTACTTTGCCCTTAACACGATCCCTAAGGGTTTGCACTGGGACATTATTCAGTATTGCAGCCTTTCGTACACTACAGCCCTTTTCTTTAACAGCAAGGTATGCATTTGTAAGGCGGGTAGGACTGTAAAGTCTTAGCTTTTTTAGAGATGCTTTCTTTTGTGGTACCTAAAATAATGATTAAATGCACTAAGTAAATGGAAATGAAAGGGGGGTCCGCAAAGCTCAATATTCATCTTTTTTTTCATTTTTTTTTTTTACTTTTATGGAATATTATTGCAATTCCTTTCTTATTTTTAATTGTATTCAAAGAGGGGCTATCTATAGTTTGAAAATGTAAAGTTCCAAGAAGGCAAACTTTTTTTGGTTAAAATAAATTAATAATGCTACCAATCCACCCAAAATGATCTAATCTCCATACTGCTTTGTTCAGAAGTACATTCTTATCACTAAGATTGGCGCCTTAATCAATAAGGCACATCAAGTTTTTAATCCAGCAACAATTCATTTGTTTGGCCTTAATCTGCAACTGAAATAGCAAACGGCCTTCACCCTGATCTATGCTAATTAGCCATGTGGTTGATCTCGTACTAGGCGGCGCTTGAGTTCATTTACGACATTATATTTGTAAAGCTGAAAAGTGGCTTATTCAAAATGGCGGATTTTTAGGTAGGTGCAATGAAGTAACGTTAATCTTACCTGCTTTTTGCGCATTTTGTCTCTTTTTTTTTAAATTTATAAGCACTTGCTTCAATGATGTAAAATTATCAGCTGTTTGTGACGTCAAAGCGCGCACGTGACTCGGAAGCAACAACGAACAAAATGGCGCACGACTATAGGACCCGCACGACCATAGGACCTTCGAGCATATATATATATATATATAATTAATCACGCTAATGATTTTTTCGCGCATCAAAGTGTATGGAACGCCATAGCTTTATTTTAGATCTCATTGCATTTTGAAGTTGACATGTAATGACGTTAAGCTAAAACTGCAATATGTCAAGCAAAGCTGGCGCTGGCGTTAACTTACGTTCAAATGAAGTTTTTGACTTTTTCAGTTGAACACATCTTGTGTCATGACATGCTAACTTTGTAAACGTTATAGCTTGATCGCTTACTAAGTCGACATAACGAAAAAGTAGCCCAACAAAATTACGTTTATACAAACAACAATATATCATTCAGACAAGTTGAATTCGACTCCGCATTTCCTTGTAAATTTACCCGAATTGAAAAAGACGAGGAATTTCTAAATTATATATTGCATTATACTTGACATATATATATATATGAAAATTGTGGGTTTACTTAAAATTATAACTTACGTTTTGTTAATTCCTAGGTGGCCCCCAGCCTCATCTGTGTGGATCTTTTGAAGAACGTACTCCACCTCTGTGTCTTTCACAACTCTCATAGTATGTTTAAATTTACCCTGGTAAAGCAATGTTCTATTTATCAGAACAAAATCCTTGCATTTTCGTCGAAAGTTCCGTTTTAACAACTTTGACTTTGACATCGATTTTGGATATTTGTGATTATAGAGAAACCTTTCAATTTTTTTATACTCGGACTCCTCCATCTTGTTCCGAGGGCATATACTGTCGAAATAAACTGATGAACGTAGTGCAAAACCTGAAAGTTCTGAGCGGGTAGAGGAGAAGGAAAATGAAAGTTTGTTTCTGGACATTTCAAGTTACTTTTTCAGAACTTCATTTATGTCGGCACATTGACTATTTTATAGTGAATCGAGTCGACAATTTTTTGCCTTTTGTATCTTTTTTAAATGTCTACAAACTCCTATTATTATAATCAATCAATTCACAAAAATAGAAGAAATAGACACGCCCCTGCTGCACCCTCATGATAAACACAACCTTAATATTCTATGGCCTTAACGGCATATACCATGTCGGAACTTCAAAGGTTTTCGGGAGCCATTGATGTATCCAACATCACTCGGACCGACTTACTGTTTGTTATAAATTTTAACTTTCACATTGACTTCGGGCTAGACGGCCGGGGTTCGATTCCCGGTCACACCAATAAGTTTTTTTTCATATAATAAATTCGATATCTTGATATCAGAAAATCATTTTCTGATATCAAAAAAATTACGATCATTTTCTGATATCACAAAAATATATCACAAAATCAATTTTTGACATCAGCAAATGACTTACATTTTTTATATCAGAAATTCGACTTTGTGATATAAAATATTCTTGTTTATTTTCTGATATCAAAACATTGATTTTTGATATCAGAAAATGTTTTTTTTTTATATCACAAAATGATTTTTTATATCAGAAATAGCTTAAAAATATTAAAACAGTGCCCCATAATTGTCCAACATTTAAAAATCCCAAATTATGATTGTTCAACATGAATTTCCATGGCCATAGCCAGAAAACTATGAGAGAGGGATTCGATTCGCGAAGCGCTTAAGGCGCGATCCTGCTAGGGGTGTTCGGGGGCATCCCAACCCCCCGGAAAATTGTTTACAATTTTACGCAAAATGTTTCATTCTGAGTCAATCTGGAGAAGAATATTGCAGTCTACAATATTGAAAATTATGGGCGTGAAACAGAACACACAGTTCTGATATGAATCGTGACTTTAATAGTCATAGTTGAATAAGAACGCCGAGTTTAATAGTGCGTGGTGGTTTTCAAGGGTTACCTGTATGTCTAAAGAAACTCGCCTGTAATCACTATTTGATTTCATTATTGTTCACTTTTAAAATAATTTTTGATTTTGATGACAGTAATGAAGTATTATAAAGAAATTTTTATTTTTTCTTATAAAAGGGGCTTCAATTATTAATTTTAAGTTTGATTTCATACTTCAGATATACGAAGTTTATGAAGAAACGAATCGCGATGATTAAAGCCCCAGTCGCACCGGGTTTGCGACCAGGATACAACCTTTCTGCGACTGAAAAAATAGAAATCGGATGTAAATCGTAGAATAGCCGTGCGACCAATCGGAAAGATTTTGGGTGATCGCACGATCAAAATAAGTCGTAGCCAAGTTTTAAGCATGTTCAAAATTTACCTACAACCACCTGCGATTGAACAATCATTTAAGAAGTTTCATTGGTCGCAGACAGGTCTTGTATCGTCGTGCGACTAGTCCTACATGGACGCACCACCAATCGTATAAGATATCGCATGCAAGTGGTCACGTGGTTGGTTGTGCGACTGGTGGTACATTTTAGCGATTGGTCGTACCTTCTAGCTGCGACGTGCTGCTTTTGGTTGCAATTGGCCATGCAACTGATCGTAGGTGACCATGTTTAATTCGCCTGATCAGTTGCTAATCCTCAGGACCGGTCCTAAGATCACCTGCGACTGATCGTGCGATCAATATTATGGTAATCGCATGACCAATCGTGCCACATGTCGTGCGATGACCTACCACCGATCGTAAATTAATCGCAGTATGCGATTACCTTTTGAGATCGTAGCAAACATCGACGATCGATCGCAATGTCATCAAATTTCCATCAATCGTACGATATAGAAATCGTACGATCCGGTGTCACTGGGGCTTTAGCTGCTTCGAAGTTTGAAATGAAATACAGTCTCGAATCAAAGTCCCATGATAGCTAGCTCTCCAATTTGAGTACAATTATAAAAAAATGGAGCTTGAAAGAGTGTTTAAGTCTCTAGCATTTGCTAAAAAAATCTTAAAATTTGGCGGAGCTATATTAGGAAACTTACAAAAAAAATGCAAATATGGCTCCTCAAAGCAATGAATATGAATTTGGAGTTCTGCATGTAAATCACATGTGCTTGCAATAATTTAAAATCCATCTAATTGCAATCCAATGCATCTTCAGCGAGCTTAAAGAAACATTCGAATAGATTTTGTTCATGTAAGGATCAGTGTAGTGCCTATAGAATTTGGTATATTATCATCATGTTTTGTGCGCATGTTTTTGCATCTTTGGTTAAAATACGAGTCCATGAAATATAGAAATAGTAACCGAATGATTTGTAGCCAATCGTGGTTCAAATGTGTAAACACTAGTGCTGATCATAAAATCGGAGTACCCCTACCCACCCACACCAATCTTGCATTTATCTTAAAAGGTTTTATGAAAATTTTGCTAGATTCTTTTGTATTTTGTATCATTTTATCAATTAACTCTTTGCATTGGTTGCATGACTGAATCCGTTATGGTATAGATTTGTGTGTTTTTCCATGATATTAGATGATGTAATCATAATGCAAATACGAAAACAACGATTTTTGTTAAAAAAGATGCGACGATGTTCCGATTGTAGATGTTCATACTTGGTACATTTGCTTATCTGGAGATGCAAATATGCTTGAACCAAAATCGTAGGTCGAAGATCAAGGTCACTATATTGACTCTCTTGCAAAATGTTTGTTCGAGCTATATATTTCAGTTGTATAAATGAGTAATGATCGTGCTAGGTATATTTGTTCCTTTTTAGTTATCGATGTGTCATGACCTTGAACAAAGGTCACTATTAACTCTTTTGTAAAATTCTTGTGTATGTGATATCTTTCAGTTGTATGAATTGGTAATAATCATACATGTACTTGGTACATTTTTTCCCATGGAGATGCCAATGTGCCATGACCTTGAACCAAAATTGTAGGTCAAAGGTCAAGGTAACTATTGCATAATTCTTGTCCAGTGTATATCTGTTACTTGTATGAATGGGTATATATCATTTTCGGTATATTTGTTCCTTTAAGTATGCTAGTGTGTTATGAACGTGTATCAAGGTCGTGTGCGAAAGGTCAAGGTCACAACCTTATTGTCAAGATCCTGTTAGAACATTTGATATTCAATTTGAGCATACAAAATATTGTTGCCACGGGGTATTTTTCCCGTCAGCATAGTGATTCAAAGACTTATCATGTTGTGGAAAATACCAAATATTATTAAGTACAATATAGGGTCATTTTTCTATGGGGTCATTTTTCTATAGATCGAACATGTAGAAAAATGACTCCCCGGGTATTTATTCTACGATTTTGACTCATTATTCTACGGCTAGGGAGTCATTTTTCTACGTAGAATAATGACCTATCCGGTCATAATTCGACGGGGGTCATTATTCGGCTTTACACCGGCAGATGCAGTCACCATATACGTGAAATAGTCGTGGAGTGACATAAAACATTAATCAATCAATCAATTAATCAATCATTATAATTTGCTCAAGTACAAAACTTCATTATCAATAGTAATAGATTTTCCTAAGTAAATCTTACGTGTCTAACGTGTCAACTTTCCACTCTTTTATCAATATCATTCATTTAATACCAGGGCTTTTTTCCCACTTAAATAAAATCCGGTAAATAGAGATTGAATTTCTCATTTCTCATCTGATTAGCATCCACTACCTTCAGCTTGTACCCTTTTCCTATATTCATTTTTTTCTTTCTGTTTTCTTTTGTCCCATTTTCTTTTTCCTGCTTTCGTTTTTCGCTTATTGTTATTTATAAGGTTTAAACGAGATGGTAAATATAAGCATGAAATTTATACTCATGAATTTTCATTTATGTATTTGTATTATATATAATGTTGGCCATTTATATATACTAGTAATTTCATGTTCCATTTCAGGAGAGAGCTTTATATAAGTCCAAGACTTGTTGCTCAATCCAATATATATGTGTTATGTTATACAATTCATGCGATTTTCTAAACAAATACTGTTTAAACCAATTAATCAATCAATGGAAGAAACAGAGCTTATCTTGGAAAATTATTGACATTTATTGATAGATAAATAGTCACCTCATTGTAACATATATGATACACTGTAGGTCGAAAGTTTTCTTGTGCCTGTTTGAAATCGTAATACGACCAAATGGTACCTCAATCCGGGAGAGGATCGGTAAAATTGCATATTCTCATGTTTTATATCGAATATATTTCAGATATCTCTATAGCCTGTACATAAACGAGAGGATAATTTCAGAATTATTCCCTAGTGTTAACAAGTGTTCTTTATAACTGCATACAACATGCGCGGATCCAGAAATTTTTGTCAGAGGAGGTCCAACCAAAAAAGGTAAATTTTTCTCTTAGACGAGGGGTGGAGGTCCAACCCCAAAAGTGCCCAAATATTACCTTTTTTGGTAAAATTTTCGGATGCCAGGGAGGGGGTCTAGACACCGGTACCCCCTCTGTATCCGTGCATGTACAATCACCATGTTGTGTTATATTCAGACGCCTTTAACACCCATTTGTTTCAGCATTTCCAACACAAATCAACCACGTCAAACTCATTTTATGTTTGTTGTTCAAACCATGTTCTAATCACTTGATTTCTTCGAATCAACCCTATTAAGATACCTGTGCGATTCAGGAACAAAGTGTTCTGTGCATTAAGTAGCATGGCGTCTGTGAATTGTTTTATATGTGTATATACACAAACAGCATCCGACATTTTGCGGTCATATCATGTGACAAATATTTCGCGAAAATGTCTACTATTTACTTCATGAGTGTGAGGGAAATGGTTAAGGAGATCAGATGTTACCTTCGTATACGTGAGGAGAAGCCCGTTACGTTCCAGTGCTAGATCTTTTACTAAAACTCTCATTTTTTTAATGCCGAGGATAGTGCGAATATGAGATGTATTGTTTGTATTGTTTATTTATCAAAAGCTGTACAGCTTATAGATATACATTGTACAATATATAAAACTCAACAATAATATAATATAATGTCAAGGTCAACGCAATACATAGAAATATCACAATAAACTTATAGAAATTTTATATGGGATATAGTAGATATAATACATGTATAATATATAGCTATGGAATATAACTTATAGTACTTCTCATTTTAAAAGCATTCTTTAAAAATTTACCAAAATTACAAAGTTCCTTGGTATTATCAGAACTTAAAAGTTGAACTAGTTTGAAGACGGAGAGTCCTCTATAACAATAATTCTTCAAATATTTAATTCTTAAATTTTCAAAAGCGGGACATTTGAGAATAAAGTGGAACTCGTCCTCTATATCTAATTTGCAAATATTACAAGTACGTCTTTCAATAGGTATATTTTTATAGCGCCCAGTTTCAATATTCAAACAATGCGAAGAAAGGCGTAATCTGCTGATAATTTTCTTATATTGCATAAAAATAGGTTTGGTCAAATACGGCTGTAATGTTACATGATCAATAATGTGTTTATATAAAGAACATTTCGATGAAGCGTTTATTTCAGATATAATAGACTGCTTATGTATATCAACGAGACGTTGCTTCACTTCCGTTAAAATGTAATTGTCGTCAAAAATACATTGATTTGACCAATATTCACCAAGACCAATTTCTGTTAAAATTCTTTTTACATTAGATAACCAGTTTGTGCAGTTAGGTTTAAGAGATAGTTCTTTATAGTAAAAATCAACACATGACTTGAGAATACAATTTTCAGTACGTAAAAGTTTTAACCAATATTTAACCATTCTGAGTTTTCTTATACAAATCATAGGAACCCTACCCAACTCTGCATATACCATAGCATTTGGTGTTGATCTTTTTACCCCTAGTATACTTTTACAATAATCTAAATGTACCTTCTCTATATCTTGAGCTGCATGTAAACCCCAAATTTCACTCCCATAATATGATATACTAGAAACATATGTGTCAAATAATGATAAAAGAGTATTAGAATAATAAGTGTCCTTGCAAGATATCAAAATAACCATAACGGTCATTTTGAGAGTTCCAAACCTATTTCTTTATCGATCATTTTTGTAGCGTTTATTGTAGCTCTGATTTATTCGTAGAAATTTCCTAGAAACATTATGGGTTTGCATATGCTTCTAAGAAAATGCTTTTTGTGTTGCCTTTTGCTGATTTTGTATGCCCTTCGGTTTTATGATTTTTGAACCTCTAAGTTGATTGGGCATTTGATGGACATCCATTGCATATGTGGGCTAACAAATTGTGTGTAATACGAATCACAAAGGACACGATAGACACATTCACTGAGAAATGTGTTGTGTGTATTTGTGTAAATATGAAATGTTTCTTCTAATCAACGTTGATAAATGGAAACTCTAAGTGTCGAACCACAGCACTTAACCATGCAGTGACGACTTCATGAGTTCAGTTTAGTAGCCTTGTGTGAATGTTTAATTCCTAGTTGCCTGACCCTTAGAATAGAATACTCGTTAGAGGAGAATACGCTGGCATAGCGTGTAAGCTGTGAAATTAAAACACCACAGACAGGAGAGGATGGATGCTATAATAAGAGAGAATCGGTATCTAGCTTTGATCAAAGAACACATTAGTAAAAGTAACCGCAACTTTTTCTCTCTTAAACACCATATGAAGACATTGTAGATAATGATAACAAATATAAAGAAAACATTTTGGACAGAAGTAAAGGGGAATTTGATGGAATCTCAATGCTCTATTCAGAGACATGAGTTACCGTAACTAACTGTAGCTAAATCATAGCTTTGCATGTCATTGGGGAGTTATGTTACACAGGTGACTCTGAAAATCTCTTTCCTTTTTCTCTAAAAATTGACAACATTTCTTAAAATAGAAAAAATACTTTCTAATATTGAAATAATTTATTCTATTCTACAAAATACTTCATGTGTCTTATGTTACCAGAAAGAGTCGCCAATAGTATTGTAAGGTTTAGGAGAAGAGTGGATGCTTTCTGTGATTCCAACCCGTGGAGAAATGTGACTAATTTCCCCTCTTCCCCTCTTTTTACCGTGGTTCTTTACATCTTCAATGTCGTTATCATTATCGTCGTCTCTTCTTTTACATCCCAAAAATAGGTGACGGCAACAGCATAACATCAAACCCATTACAATCAGCGCTACGGCAGATATTATACTATATTCGATAGCTTTAAAACGAGAACAAAAGTCTATATACAAATGAGTAGTTTCCTTGGTGGGAGACGGCATCGCGGAAGATGATATGGTAGGAGCCAATGTGACAGTGGGAGACTTTGTTGTAGTTGTTATAACAGAAGGGGTCGTCGTAGGTGTGGTTGTTGGAGACGTTGTTGTTGTTGTTGTTAAAGTAGGAGTCATTGCAGTTGTGGTGGCGACAGGTGTCGTTGTAGTTGTGGTGGTGGGAGGTGTCGTTGCTATGTAAAGTTAAATTTTTCTGACATTAAAGATACATTGTCTACCATACTGATATGTATACAATTTCAAATAAAAGATCGTATGTACTTTCTTAAACAAACAACATTTGCATATTTTAGATGTAACAAAGTATGAAATTATCTCAACGTTTCCATTTCTTAGGATAATACCTTTGGGTATGCGTTTTAGTGTTTGTCCAGAAAGGCAAAATACCTGCAAAACGCCGATGATGAATCGAACCTTGAACCACTTGGGTTAATCCAAGCGGGAAATACTGAGTTACGAACACTCACTCTTATTTTGTCTAAGCAAGAAAAGAAAGATCACTTCAGCAGAAGTGTGTTGAGTTCTTGTACATACCCCTACATGCCTGCTTTTCCAAGTGTTTCAGTGTCAGGTTCAACACAATAGTAACAAGTACATCAAAATTGTCAACGTGGATTGCATTGTCTGGTTGCGAAGCAATAGCCTTAATTTCTTTCATGTCCACTCCGTGTCCGATCCCTATACATATTGTGGTCAGATTCATGGCGTGAAGCTCTCTGGCCGCTTTTAGAGTATCATCCTACATGTTAAAGAGTAAACAGAGGACATCGATCTGACAAAGCTGTATGACACAAATCACCAAGGACATGCACACAAAATACGATAATAGTAGAATATACACGGAAAAACGACATTACAAAAATATTCGATTGTGCTGCGGTTAATTACGATACTCACTTAGGACGGTCAATTGAAGTAAAAACATTACTCAATTGGTGCGGTTAACAGGTTTACGGGCGCCCACCTTCCCACTCACCGAAAAAGCAGCACAATCACACATTTAAATCTCCTATAAGTTTTAAACTATATATATATATATATATATATATATGTATATCTATATATATATATATATATATATATATATATATATATATATATATATATATATATATATATATTTATATATATATATTCTACCCTCCATAAATAAGTACACACTTTTATATTTTTCAGATTTTTGGAATTATTTTGACAAAAATGGAAGAAATAGAAATAATTCAGGTATTTTATATATCATATTCAATGAAAGAACATGTTTATAATGTAAAAGTGAAGTTTAACAAGACATTTTTTAAAAATCATATACAAATGCAATACTAATCTTTAATGCACATTTCGGTCTAATATTTTGTGTTCCCTCCTCTTGCCCTTATCGCAGCTTGAATATGTTTAGGCATGCTTTAAACAAGTGTTCTGCATCTCCTGGCAGACAAATTGCCTCAACATTCTATCAGTTAAAATCTAACAACCTAAAATATTGACTCATTCTTGGTTGTCTTTATAGAAAATTCTTGGGGTGGGTACTTACTTATGGAGGGTAGTGTAAAATATATACTTTTAGTTCCGACTGTAACAAAAGCTCAGTTCATCTGTATTGACCAAATAGATATTCTTCAAATTAAGGGTGTTAAACTTTAGAAATGATTCAAAAATTAAAGACAATGTTCCTCATACACGGCTCTGTCTTATTTATGATTTTGATTACCACAAATTAAAAATTTATCTTTTTTTTGCAGTTAATTAACAAACAGTGTCCACATTAAAGTGGACCTCCAATTGAAATACAGATTATATGTATATGTGAACTCTTACCAAAAATTATAAGTGAAGGACGACGACGTATTGAACTTGTGAATGCAAGAATTCTAACTGCAATTGAACAGGGAACGGAATAGGGGATGTTCAGAAGAGATACTTTTCTTTTCAAAACTTACATTCACATTTAACATACAGGGAAACTTCATACGTATAAATCTTTGATATATCGATATTTTATTTATTTTTCGATTTCACAGCCTCATTTATTAGTCTCTTTTCATTTATCGAAGATGCAGTGAAAATATCATGAGTATCTGCGATCTTGCGTACGTTGGAATCATTTGATCTACAATGACCGGAATGTAAATTATTTATACGATTAATTTTTGTCTCCTTTACATAAGTAGGGGTTTTTCGTACTTAAATGCCCAATAAAGTTCATAAAGTCAAGTGCATTCTGGCATCGAGGTTAAAATTTGCTAGACAAAAAATGTTGCTCGCCCATTCACTTTTATTTTTATGAGATACGAAGTAAAAGTTTACTCACATGAATGTGGTAACAACTTACGAATTATCTTACCTCTATTCACATGTTTATTTTCACACATCTGTTGATACTTTAAAGTGTAACATCAAGTTGAATGTGAAATAAAGAAAAATTGACCAACCAGCACATATTAAACTGGTTTTAAAATGTGTGTTTTATATAATTTTTTAAAGACATTATGATTATCATTATAAGATTAGGTGACCAGAAAGATCGAGTAGAATTAAACTGACATAAATAGATATATAACATATATAACAGACGTACAAACTTTAGTAGCCATCATTGTTTCACCCACGCCTTCATCTTACTCATATAATAATTATATAATCGGTGCATTTTGTTCAAGCAAAATAGATTTAAATATTACGACATATCATTTAAGCAACTATTTACAGTACTTTTAATCATATACCGATATCTTTTTGAGTCTGCCAGGTTTTTAATTCATCTGGTGATCCAACACGATTTTATTTAATCTTTACCCCAAAATAATGTAAAAATAATATTTGAAAAAAAGTTTCATGTAGTGAGTATAAAATAAATATGTTGTATACGTTAATGTGAATTTTAATTACTGGAAAAATGATGTGTAAACTAATTCGCTCTACACACCCTTTGTTTTAATTAAACGATGATCACTAAATGAGCGTTTGCATTTTTTTTTTCTGTTTTAGACTGTCGTTCTCTGACCAAAAGTAATTGATGTATGATTCACAGGATAACAGAAATTGAGCGAGAAAAGCGAATGTACATGCAATCGGATCGAATTTTAATTGTACTAAAATGTAACATAATGCATGAATCGTATTATATCTTTAGAATGTAATACATCGATTTAATTATGGCAGCATAACCGAAAAGGGACGAGAATTCATATTTACAGACCATCTCAAGACGGTCAAGACATAGCATTCACAGTGACTGTCAAATGACACTCATAATGTAATGTGTAGTTTATCTAATGTGGAGAAACGAAGAACTACAACATGAGGATAAAAGGAATAGAAACAGAACATCTGACTCACCTCTATGATAAAAATCATCATAGACATGTAGAGGAATCGCGGTACCGACTTCGGACAGTCACTTGAAGTGACGATTCTTATTCAATTGATGTTGTTAACCGGTCGACAGGATACTTCCCGCAGATAACAAAAGCAATACAATTTAAAAAGTTAAAAATTGCACTATTATCATCCATATAGAAATCAAGTCCCTTTAATTTATGAGTCATAAATCAATAAACACGAATATTATTAAATATAATTACATATTAGACACGAAGAGGTAACACCAATATGATTCAATAGTGCTCTGTCCATCTGAAAGGGCGCTTAGGTCCCTGATCTGACGTCTGAACTAGGAGTCAGATGGTGGATTAGGATCGTAACTACTCTCTATAGGTACAAATAATGATTACGGTGTTTAGGATGACCTTAGGGTTATTAAGTAGATGTTAAAGGCGTTTAATTAGTTTTGAACAGAGTGAGATGAAATCATCGGAACCTTGGATCCTCTTTGCTTCGTATATATGGTCACCGTAGTCATTTGAGAGATTAAGAGATTCAGCTGGATACATAATGCTAAAAAGTAAGTTTTACCGAATTAAGATAAAATATCTGAATAAAATCTGTAAAATTATCCAAAGGTAAGTTTATGGTTTTTGAAACGATCTGTAAAAAAGTTCCCCGCGGAGGGTTTGACTTAAGTGTTATACCCTTTTTCCTGATGTTATGTGGCTGTGACACTTACTACACAGTATTTGTTCACATGTATAAATACAGTGCTGAATTATATTTGTTTCGTCTGTATGAGAGGGCATTCACGGCGGGTGTGGCTAGGCAAACAAGAGACCCTCACTCCTCCCGGGCACCTGGTCTCACCCCTGAATTTCAGTGGTCCGTGAATGTCCACTGTGGCACATTGTTGTTAGTGCCATAGTCATGTGACATCAGCTACTTTCGTATTTTACATTAATGTCACACTTATTCCCTTTGCAGTGTGGAGCTCGTAAAAAACTTTCCCGCGGAGGGTTTGACTTAAGTGTTATTATACCCTTTTTCCAGATGTTATGTGGCTGTGACACTTTCTACACAGTGTTTGTTCGCATTTATGTATAAACAGTGCTGAATTATATTTGTTTCGTCTGTATGAGAGGACATTCTCGGCGGGTGTGGCAAACCAAACAGGAGACACCCACTCCTCCCGGGCACCTGGTCTCACCCCTGAATTTCAGGGGTCCGTGAATGTCCACTGTGGCACATTGTTGTTAGTGCCATAGTCATGTGACATCAGTTACTTTCGTATTTTACATTAAGAATAACTTGTAGACAGATGTAATTTGATCAGATAACAAGCTCTTGTTTCATTTAACATATCCAATGTGGAAACAAAGGATGTCCCCCCCCCCTTGCGCACCATGTCTGATCACTGATTTCGAGAGTACATATTCTACTTTTCACTTTAGTCATTAGCTGTGTCACAATGACACTTATTTTAGCGCAAAACCCCCTAAAACAGATAAAATTAGTTTGATGTTTTATCGACATTTGCATTCGTCGCACATAAGTAATGAAATGTATTTATAGGAGTGTGTCATGCATAAGTGTATATGGGATATCAATAACTCCATTACAATATGAATTCTGCCAAAACCAGAGGTGTTGTATTTAATTTTCGCATATTGATTATATTACAGAGAGCATAAATGTTGTATACCATATAAATGATTTAATGTCGTCCTTGTAAATATATTTACTAGACATGACACAGACAAAGGTTAAACAATACCTCCGAATTAGATTTTCCATCTGTCGTAACAATTAATATATTCTGGAAGCCATGACGGTCTCCGGCAGAGTTCTTAAAACTATGTGTTTTCACCCATCGTAAAGCCTCAGCAGTGTGTGTACCTCCCGAGAGATATGGCACTTTTCTTATTTCTTTCAAAAGATTCGTCTTGTTTACGAAGTCATCCAGATCAAAATGATGATGAGAGCGTGTCGAAAAACTTTCAACTCCTATCTGAACGTTGTTTCTTCCTATTGGAACCGACTTTGCAATGCGTAGAACTAAATCAACTTGTTTTTTAAAATTTGATTCCTTAACAGATCCGGAGGAATCTAACAAGAACACTATGTCTGCTGCAATGGACTGGCGGTCACATCCTATAAGAGTGAAATCTTTGTTAGACATAGTGTAAAAACACTTGTAGTCAATTTGTCTTTGCGACTGCCTGTATTAACAACTGTCAAGTGACCTATCCACCCCATCCCCCCCCCCCCCGAAAAAACCAAACAAAATAAAAAAAAAAAAATGCCCAATAATGGTCAGCACAATCGAATATTTTTGTAATGTCATTTTTCTGTGTATATTCTACTATTATCATGTTTTGTGTTCATGTCCTTGGTGATTTGTATCATTCAGCTTTGTCAGATATCTTCTGTTTTCTCTTTCATGAAATTGAATAAATCGGTGTAGTTTTCGAAATATTATGTAAAAGTGTACAATAAAAACAATAAAATGCAATTAAATTGAAATGTAGATTTAATCATATAACGTATCATTTAAAAAGAATCTAAAAAGTTTGCGACTCAGAAAGGAAAACAGAAAAAAAAATAAAAAAATTTAATAATAATAAAAACCAAGGACAGCAAAAAAAAAAAAAAATAAATAAAAAAAATAAAAAAAATAATAAACACTCCCCCCTCCTCCCCAGAATAATAACGATCATTTTGATGATAATAGACATAAAAGCAAAGGGGAAACAAAATAAAAACTTCATAATTGAATTTAGCACGATTTTAAGGGTAAATTTCTATGCAAAGAAAAATGATTTGATTTATTCCATATTCTATTTTATTGTTTTCACTCAATTATCAAACTTTACCATCCAAGCTGAAAATGAGTTTCATTTTGGAACTATATGTTCCAGACAAGATTTAAGCCGTTAGGTCACGAGGGAACTGTTGTGGATTTAGATGCTACAAACATTCCAAATGGCCCCACATACACTACGTGTTTAGAGTTATACCATTCATTTCGCAGGTTAGGTTTCAGTTAAATGTAAAGCAAAGGTATAGGAAATTCCTTCACTTAGTACCATTTTTTAACATTTGAAAAATACTGTGGATTTAAAAATTACTTCCCTATCATGTATGTAGTTAGATTTACGCATGTAAAAACATTGTGCAATGCTTAAACCAATTGTTCATAACAATATTTATGATTGAGTAAACATATTGTTTGATTGAATCAAATCCACATAAATATCATTCTAAAGTGTTTTCCATAAACGTTTGAGCTTATTAATTAACGTTCAGGCTATGTTTGATGCTAATTGCTTTATGAATTTAGGACACAAGAGGTTAACCAGCTTACTTAAGTAGAGGAGTTTTAAGCTTGTTTGATCTGTCAAATGCAAATGAAATTAAATTATAGTTGTAAAACAACTTCATCAGGCATCATGCGCTCAGCCAAACTATACTTCCTATGTAAGCATCAACAATGCAAGTACATTTTCAAGTAAATTATCATTCTCTTTATATTCTTAATAAAAGTAATGGTAGTAAAGTAACTATAGATATACATTACCTGCATTTATTCCATGCGCTTGTAGTTGAAGCGAAAAAAATAAAGAAAATAGAAATCTAAGACATATATGATAAATCATTCCTTTTTTCTAGCATTTCTTCAATATGCTGCTACGCAAAAGAACAAATAAGGTCAAATCTCTCGATTTTTCATTTTATACCTATTAGATCATGTAAAACATTATGTCAATAAGCACTTCATCCATTTGGCTATTCATTATGACCATTAATCATTCAAATTCGACATTTACCTATCCATTCGATAGTAAATACCCTTTAAATAGAAAGATGAGGATTTTAGGGATTAAAACTATTGAAATAATTTAAACCTCATTAATCCCTTTGGAGAATAAATCGAAACTTCGGACAACGTTAACATGTTTAGAACTCATTAAGAAAGACATGTTTTTATGTGGTATGTTTTGACCTATACAGACTTAAGTCATCAGCTATAACAGTGGAATAAAGTGCTGCGTTTATGCTCTCTGTAACCTCTCATGACACTCAATAATCCTCGATTTAACTTCTGTCGATTCCTCAATATTCCCGTGATTCCACACCCCTATATATACACACACACATACATATATATTCATATACACCTAGTTGTCATGCATCCGACCCTCTAACCGACTGAGCTACCCGAGCTCGGGTATATATATATATATAAATAAATAAATAAATAAATATATATATATATATATATATATATATATATATATATATATATATATATATATATATATATATATATATATATATATATATATACTGGTTTGTTTTATAGCACGTACAATGTAATGAATCTCCACATCCAACATATTAGATATAGTAAGATATATATCATGTTAAAAATCCGTCAGAAATCGATCATCCTAAAGTTAAATGAAGTATTAACAAATGGGTAAACATCTGACAAATCACCAAGGACCTACACACAAAACATGATAATAGTAAAATATACAAGGAACCACATTACAAAAAATATTCGATTTTGCTGCAGTTACGATACCGACATAGGACGGTCAATTGAAGTAACAAACGTCAATCAATTGGTGTGGTTAACCGGTTTACGGGCGCCCACCTTCCCACTCACCGCAAAAGCAGCACAATCAAACGACACGCTCTTAAAAATTTATAAATAATCCTCCATATAGAGAACAAGGATGAAGAAGCAATGGCTAATAACGACTGTTTAACAACATTTGACACATTGAGACCGTAATCGGTTGCGCTGATGTTATCATGTAGGGGCCTTAGTATTTGAATATTCTTCATAATCGAACTATCAAAGAAATTTATTTCATCTTTTGACCTGAAAACCGTTTAAAACTATTTGCTTGATTTAGTTTAATTAATCAAATCAATTGATAAAACATTGGCAAATACAGAAAAATAAAATTCATTGAGCTCTTTTCATTCAGCGCATTGAATGATTTTTAAAAATGAATTGTTTCACTATTTCAAAAAGAGTTTGTTTTGACTTTACCGTTTTAATCCACAACAAGATGGAAGATAAAATGGGTGAATGTCTTAAGTATGTGGACGTAAATTCTAAAAGGTCTCAAAGGAAATCCGCCTCATCATAGCCTTTTATTTTTGTCCGTGAATGTCAACAGTGGTACATTGTTGTTAGTGCCATAGTCAAGTGACTATTTTACTTGATTACTACAATTAAAGCATTGGAGAATTACTCAATATCCATTACGTGTTCATCATTATCATCCAAAACAATGTCAATATTGAACATCGAGTGGTTATCTTTCGAATTTTCAGTCATGGGAAGAGGATTAACAATTCTCAAGAAATCGTTTCCTTTTCATGTAATTATCAATTGACTGTAATTGTAGTATTTTATCAAATTTGTTTACTTGATTTACCAAGTCATCTAGAATTTCCACACATTTTGTTTTGATTGAAAATTTGAAATTTTTTTCAATGCATGGGCATTATTATCGATATCATTCGAGCTATAAAAATTCTGTAAAGTAAAATATGAATGTGAATATCAAAAATGTACTACGAACATTTGTATTCGGTTGTAGTCGGTCCAAGATAAGATTTATATTGATTTTTACGTTGATCCCTCTCGATGTAAAAAGTGTTTAACTATTTTTGAACCCGATAAGGTAAAATGATTGGAACCTTTGACTCTATTTATCTTGACAAATTTTGTTTCCACTTTCATTCTAACAATATGTCGACAGCAGCAGTGATGTTGTTTTAGACTGACAAAATTTCGTTCGAACTAACAAAATTCTAAAATTGTTTCTATATCGTGCATTGTCCTAACTAACGAAATCACAGAAAATGAACATGTTTGAAAACTTTTCAACACCTCTGTGGTAGGTTGCTGCAACAGGACAGATATATCATTCTGAAGTTGAGATTATGTAGACTTTGAATGTGTATCAAAGAACACACTTAGGAATTCCATACACTGATGAAGTGACGATACATTTTGCATGTAGTCTCATGTATGGTTGCCCAGTTGAACTACTAGTGAAACCTTTCTTCGAAAGAATCTAGACAGATAGATCGTGTTATTGAACATGACATAAAAACATGGTGGACATTTTGATCGACAATATATATGTTGTGTTCGGTAACCAGGTCTTCCAACAAACCATCGGAATCCCTATGGGGACGAACTGTGCTCCTTTGCTAGCAGATTTGTTCCTTTCGTCGTACGAAATTGAATTTATACAAAATCTTATGAGTCAAAATAAGAAGCAATTGGCCTTGTCCTTTAATTTTACATTCAGATATATTGATTATGTACTATCTATAAATAACAAAAACTTTGATACATACGTACATACAATATATCGAAAGGAACTTGAAATCAAGGACACTACAATATCCAATTCATGTGCTTCATATTTAGATCTACTTGTTGATGTCGACCGAGATGGTAAACTTACTACTTCAATTTATGACAAACGTGATGACTTTAGTTTCCCCATTGTTAACTTTCCATACACTAGTAACAACATTCCTTTATTGGTTGGTTGGTTGATTGGTGTTTTACGTCGCTTTCAACAATATTTCAGTTAAATCGCGACATGGAAGCAGGATGTTACCAACCTCTTAAACATAGTGGCGCAATCCGGGAATCGAACCCGGATCGTCGGCGCCGCAAGCCAAGCGCTTAACCACTACACCAAGCCTGCCCCTACATTCCTTTATCACCTGCGTACGGTGTTTATGTATCCCAATTAATTCGATATGCGCGAGCGTGCCGATTCCTAATTCTGTGACAGCGAATAATACTATTTCGCTTATACTTATGGCATCACGACGGGTGTGACCGGTCTGCAGGGGATGCTTTCTCCTCCATGGCACCTGATCCCACCTCTGTTTTGACAGAGGTTCGTGATTGTTTATATTATATTTACATATGTATTGTCGTGTTTCTTCGACTTCGAGTAGTGGATTTCGGAACAATATCTTGGATTTGTACTTATCGATATATAAAATGAAAATCATTCATACATTTATACTGTTGATATAAGTTCTGAGGGTTATAATATTTCTCGATAACTACAGCTGTAAGAATGATATGGTTAGAATTCCGATAAGTTGTATGAATTCCAGAACTTGGGACACCAAAATGTATAAAGGAAAATGAAAACAAATTTCATTTCATGAATAGATAAAGGACTCAGTTTTCCACGGAAACGTATACATAGACTTTTCGAAATACATGGCCGATCCCACATGAAGCGTAATGCAATATGAAATGTACCAAGTGGGTCGTATTTTGGGAACCATAGTATGAGACCCTGCATTGTTAATGCAAGATATTATAAAACAACAAGGTTTTGATCATCTACGTATATAAACAATGCTCAAAATGAAGTGATTGTGAAAAATATATGTTAAGTTTTTATTATTTAAGGAAAAGCTCGTATAGTGTACTTCAAAGGGGACAGTCCACTAATCCAAAAGTCAACCATTCCAAAATTTCACCATTCCAAAAATCCATAAGTGTTCAGCAATGTGATAGTCCATCAGTCCGATGATCGACTAGCTCTAAAAATCTTGAACTGTCTGTTAGATAGCAGGCGGAGGTGGGGGATATCCGGTGGGATTCCGGACCCTTGTACCTTGAATATCTCCAAATTTCGACCTCTTAGTAATCATCACTGTGGTTCTACCACCGGCCTTAATCAAAGTGTGATCCCTCTCCCCATAATTAATGCATTACCGTTTCTCCTTATGATTTATATATACTGTGTCTAAGAAAGTTGAATGTTGTCAATTCTAACCCTATAATTAAGCCTTATTGTCGTCACATCTTTATAATCATGGTGTAGCTCGTGAAATACAATGTGGCAAGACTAACGAAAAGCTGAAGTTATTACTAACGTCCTCGATATTTGCAATTCAGACCTTATAACTATAGTGATGAAATTTTCAAAATCTCGTTGGACTAATGCGTTATCGCCTACAGCAAAATCCTAATATTCGAGTATTTCGAAGTCTAATATTTAATCAATAATACCTAATACCTTAGCATCATCTATACATGTGAACTGGAGGTCAAAGAAACCACAGAAAGTAGTAATTATACTTCGTATTTAGATATTATGTAGTCTTTCGACATTGATGGTCAATGACAAACGTGACGATTTCAATTTCGCTATTACAAATTTTCCTTTCATTCATTCCATCATCGCCCGCTAACGGCGTATTCATATCTAAGCTAATGCTTTATTCTAGACAATGTTCAAATTACAATGGCTTTGTTTTGAGGGCTAGGCGACTTTCAGAAAAGCTACTCAATCAAATTTGTATGTGTGCTAGACTAGCAATGTCACTGAGGAAGTTCTATGGTCGTTACGAAACTCTTATTACACAGTATGATATTTCGTGTTCCAGACTTTTAAATGGTATTCTGGACTGAGACCGATTCCAATCATTTTACAGATTTGACACCTTCTATATTAGAAGGTTACCTACTTTGACTTCTCCATAAGTAAATATATATATGGAATTTACACGATTTGACTCTTTCTACTAGGTATATGTGACGGCTGTTGCTAGCAAGCAGGAGATGCTCACTCTCCGCGGGCACCTATGCTCTTTAAGTAGACTGTTTTCTATCTGGTTTTCATTTTCATTGATTTTGTATGTCCTTTGATTTCATGATTTTCGGACCTATGGTTTGGATATATCCATTATTTTTACATGGGAACCCAAACACTAAAACAGGACATTCTTAAGACCTTTCAATAGAAACTTTTTGTACATACACTAGGTCTGAACTAGAGGTTAGTTAAAGTTTGAAGAAAATAATTTGGGTCACTACCGAAGAGTGGGTGGGTTTAGACACCATTAGGGATTGAGAGCGCAGGATGAATGCATACAAATGGATGACTACAATTGAGACACATGTCATTCAGTCGGACGGGCGATTTTTCCTTTGTTAAGCGACTTTCCTTGTTGAGACCCATCAGTTGCACCAGGGAAAATATTCTATCGTCCTTTCTATTTATTTTATATGATAATGAGTATAGTTATATATATTAATTCTGATACATTTGAATTTCACATATTTTCTGTGATATACATATCTATGATATTCTATCGCCTTTAAGGTATGTTATATCTAAAATCAACTGATAGGGTTTTTCCGACCGACATATTCGATTTGACAATTTTTTTTCTATTTTCATACAATATAATTAATTGTAATACGCTGAAAAGTTGTAATTATAAATTCAAACATTGTAATAGTCTAATTTTTAAGAAACAGTAAAATAAAATAGGATACAGGAAATATATAGCTACTTCCAGTGCCTAATGACAATTATTCCACATATCATCTATGGCTGTGTGCAGCCTTCAAAATGTCTTACTCGGTGTCTGGAACCAGCAAAGGAAACATTCTTTTAAATGCTGGTTTTCGAAACAGAAACGATAAGATAAATGAAATTCATCGACAGTTCCAGCTTTTCCCATTTGTCTTCAACCTTGGAAAACGGAGACCCCATTTTACAACACTGTCGATGAGTACATATGTAATAGTCTAAAAAAAAGGTTTAAAACTTTGTCTTCTACGCCAGCACTACAGACACCTTGTTAACTTGGAGTGTACTCGTAGGATTGTAAATAGATATGCTGTAGTGCAGGACTTTATCCAATATAGTTACAATTATTCCAATGAACATTTTCAAGAAGATATGTGGAAAGCCAATGGGCGACACAAATACTATCGCAGTAAAGTGTTGTTGAAGGTTTAGTTGTCCGTATCCATAAGTAGAGCAGAATGTACAAAAATCTCATTCAAGAAAATTTCTATGTAAAGGTCTCAGCTATAACTTAATATCGAAGTTAATAATCTAATCACTCCAACAATTTGGAAATTAACTTGAACTGATATCGATCTAAATTCATTACATTAGAAACAGACATTTAAAGCGTAGGGGACACAATAATGTTCATTTGTCCCACACTTAGAAATATTACCCGAGGCCAATTATGCATACCATGGGCTGACAAAAACAATTTACTGTTTTGACAACTGTTTTGTTGAATCGGAGGTATTAATAATAAAACTCAATTTTATAGTTCACCAAGCCGATACAAAATAATACATTTAAGTTTACAACAGCACGATTATAGTTTTAAAACAATAATTTAATTCACATCTTTTGGACATTTGAGTTTTTGTTGTTTTCTATTTACTTCGCACTTCTCTTCAGAGGACTTCTTATCATTTCATATGATGTATGAATTTGGAAATGCTAGTTAAGGGAATGCTCCCCTTTTGTGAACTAAGAACATATTACTATGTTGAAGGTTTCCATTAGAGATTGAATACAGATGATGCAATGAGACATCCGTTCCTCCGGAGATTTATCAGACAGAGGAAGGAGAAGGAGCGATTCGAGATGCAAAATTTATTCCCGTGTACGCTTGGTTTGCTGGCATGATCACGTGCTGACTTCATTTTATGCCGTGGTACAGTTGAACCAATTATGATTGATCTGCTTAAATCATTTAGAATGTCGCCATTTGTGAAAATGACACCATAAAATGACCAGAAGACCTTTAAATAATAAACATGAAAAACATATAATGTAGAAAAAATTTCTAATTAGATTTGTAATAAAGTATACAAGAATCACATTTTTCAGTTTATACTGTCCAGTAACTAACATTTGTTTAAATGATCTGATATCTTTTTCATCGATTTAATTTTTAGATGTTATCTCTTATACTTATCATTATTATTACAATAAAAACTTAAAAGAAGTGTCCGGAACTGCATACGATTTTTAAAAATTATCTATCAATATTTGTGGATTTATTTAACCTATTATTCTAATTGCATCGATCTCCCTCAATTTGTTTAAGGGCTTCTGCATTTAAATAGGTAGTTTTAAATTTAAAAACAAGTGAAATCATGTTGATGTGAAAATCTGTGTCAACACTAATCTCTCTGCTCAGCATTTCAGAGAGAACGGGGATAGCGAACTACACATAAACAAAAAGTTATGTTTGCAACAAAATATAAGCCTGTTTTAAACATGTAGTTATTTTCCACACGTATTTCAATTTTGTAGAGTATATTTATACAAAACAAATTATCTACATCCTTATGAATTTGACCTACATATTCCATGAAAGTTGCTCAATGACTTTGATTATATGAATGGATATTCACGGCTACTGCTTCATAGTTCTTTGTAACGGTAAAATACAGGTGTTTTGGAGGGGTTACACAAAACGCGATGGTCGAAACCTAGGTGTTAATTAAGAACTTACACTAAACACTGTCTAAATACAACATTTTTCACATATACGCGTTAAGTTACATCTTAATTACCAATGTTTTCCATGTTTTGACAATTTTTAAAGACCAGCAGATATAGAAGTATGAGTAGGAACATGTGTTTAGATTTTGGAAACAGAGGTTAAGGTCAAACAGTGGATCCATGTATGGCTTTGTAACTTTTCTGGTTTAATTGCATATAACATTAATATATAACTGAGTTTTATTGATGCTTATGTGAAGTGTATTTTTATCCTTAATGTGGGAGAAACAGATAAAAAAAAAAGGACAGCAATGAGATTTTGTTTTATAACAGTTTTGTAATATTATTCTTGTCTATTGATTTTTGTATGTAACAATCATTTAAATTGATACAAACATTGATTTACAAAATATGACCTATATACCTTGATGGATGTTGGTATTAATATAGCACTGTCAGGTCAGTCATACGAGGGGACACGTTACCTCTGGTAACACACAGCACTGGGAGAGTTCAACATGGTAAAGGATGAAGGTATGGGGTATTGTACATAGTAATGAAGTAGAAGTGTAGTTATCCTCTTCTAAATGTGAGAAGTTGTCATACTCCAACTAGATAAGTTTTAGAAGTATGTTCCATTCCTTGTATTCAAGAGCTAATATAAAAATATTAAGTATGCTCATTCTATTGAAGACAACACAATGTCTGGATAATACCAACTATTCTAATACATGTGCAATATGTATTTGTAAATGAATGTGTTACGAATGCATTTCTTAATATAACTCTTTATACGGAAGATTGTAGTACTTAATTTTCAATGTAAATTTATAAAGGATATAAAGGGAGATACTATATATGTAAATCAAAATGAAATGAAATTTTAAGGAAAACGTATCTTATTAATCCGCCACCAATAAAACTGGAAGGGACTATCGGTTTCCACTCCATCTGTTAGAGGAGTTCTTTTTTTTTTACACTTTTAGCAACCACTTAAGTTACTGATTTGAAATATGTAGCTTTGTATCGATGAATTACAGATCACGTTCGAGTTTTGTCATCACTGACCTATTTTTGAAAGAGTCACGGTCATTGGACAACACTCAGTATATGCTGCTTTCTAGTTTTGGGATTTGATTTTAGCTAGTTTGCAGTCGAAAAATAGAGAAGTATCATCCTGGTATACTTATTCTTCAAGGCATTTTTAATTCCATATTCTTCAAAGTTTTACATTTTTAACAGTAAATTTATTTCGTTATTAATTGTATAGAAACCGATATCATCACTTATAGCAAAATGAATGTGACACACTGTCCAGATTTGTCCGAAATTGAGCATTTGTGGGTTTGTGGACAGGAGGGTTAGAAAGCAAGTTAATAACGTCTCATATTTGGTAGCTCTACTCAGTCAGACCCTTATTCAGGAGTGGTATAATATCAAATGATAAAAGACAACTTGTTGGGTTTTTTTTAAGAAGAGTAAGAGCAGCGACGGAAGCCGGGGATGGGCACGTAAGATACGACGTAGAGTTCCCTTGTTTTAGCGCTATTCACACAATGTTGTTATAGGACAATAAACACCATCAAAATGTATTCAGTAATGACCAAATAATCGAGAAACCCAAATAATAAAAGATAACAACAAGATAAGTAGCAATTCAAGGCAATCGTGGACTGGCTTAAAATATGTGAATGCAATCATGTATGGAAGGTAGCCATAGTAATTCTACTTCGTATTTAGATATTATGTTGTCTTTCAACATTAATGGTCAATTGAACACCTCACTCTATGACAAACGTGACGATTTCAATCTCGCTATCACAAACTTTCCTTTCATAAGTAGCATCATTCTATCATCGCCCGCATACGGCGTATTCATATCTCAGTTAATACGTTATTCCAGAGCATGTTCAAATTACAATGACTTTGTTCTGAGGGCTAGGCGACTTTCAGTTAAGCTGCTCAACCAGGGTTATATATGTGCTAGACTAGCATCGTCACTGAGGAAGTTCTACGGTCGTTACGAGACTTTTATTACTCCATATGATATCTCGTTATCCAGACTTTTAAATGATATTCTGGACTGAGACCGATTCCGATCACTTTACACAGATTTGACACCTTCTATACTAGAAGGCTACCTACTTCGACTTCTCCATATATAAATACATATAGAATTCACACGATTTGACACTTTCTACGGGGTATATGTGACGGGTGTTCCTAGCAAATAGGAGATGCTCACTCTCCCCGGGCACCTGATCTCACTCCATATGCTCTTCAAGTAGACATATTTTGTTATTTTCTATTTGTTTTTCATTTTCACTGATTTTGTATGTCCTATGATTTCATGATTTTTGGACTTGTGGTTTGGATTTATCCATCATCTTTACATTTGAATTAATTATTTGTATAACTGATCTACCAAAAACGTACTTTCAACTTCATACTGTTGATAAAATTATGATGTTTGTCATTAGGTCTCTTATCATCCAGTGAAAAACTCAATTACATTGTTAACTCAAGCTGAATTATTTTGCACTGTATTTGCAATAATGCATTTATAAAACTATTGCATGTTAAACTCTTATTTGATACATCTTATTAGATATTTTACAAGTTGAACTGAATAAATCATAATAAATGTATGTAAAACTTCGTTTTCTTTATAACATAAATATTTTACTAAATAAGAGACCCAAGGAGAGTAAAACACATTCAACTGAGCACAATGTTTGACAATTACTGACTGCATCAAAGCAGGGTACCCTCTTCTACATACTTCTGTCTGTGGTGGCGACATCTGTTGATAGATCTGGACTTCCTTAGTAGTAGTAATATTTTAAGTGATAGTATACGAAGTTTGATTACATACAACGTTACACATTAGAAATCCTCATCGCTTCAGATTTTATAACTGGGCATTGCAATGCTTATATTTTTTCAATGAAATTAATTGAGGAAAAGAAAGAAAGACACATCTTCACTTCGGAAATGAGTATTAAATGTTGCATCATTATAAAATGGGAATTATTCATTGATAAAACCTGAATTCTATAAATAATAAGCATTGTCAGATGACAACAGAGCTTGCAACCAAATTAAAATAGCAAACTTTTTTTTTTTTTGTAAGTTGGTCAAGTTTTCAGCGATGAAGTACCTCTAAACAGCCATCATCATCAATTGCAGTCTCGAAACATATTTATGTTTTCTATAATCTACAATGATGATTCTACTTGTATCTACCTACAATCAGACTTTTTCTTTTTTTTTTTTTATTAGTATTAATGCTGTTATATAGTAAATGTTTAATTCATTATGAACTTTCGTTAAACAATGAATATTGTATGATTGATATCAAAACAATCTGCCTACAAATTCAATTTTTCCAGCTCAGTTTGGGTTGATAATCTGTAAAGAACACAGTGTGCAGGAGAAGTAGAGGAAACCTAAGAAATAAAGGTTATGGACGTCATCTCACCTGATCACTTACCTTCATCTCAGGTGTAGAGTTCAGGAAAAGCGAAATCTGAAAACTTGGCGATGAGGCTAACCGCTACGATTCTGAACGATCTCAAGTGTCTAGAAGGAGTATCTAATGTTAGAAAGCTAAAACCGTCCAAAATGTTACTCCAATTACATATCGGTGAATGTAAACAAAAGAGCAATATCGTGTATAGTGTCATATTTAGACAAATGCAAACCAAATATCTATTCTACATTGAATCGCTTAATAAGAGCAAAGCATACCACAATGTTGAATATAACACGATTTTGTGATAATTATATTTAAGAGGCGACATCATTGGAATAATATTCGACTAGGTATAAGTGTC
The DNA here is from genome assembly GCA_035048485.1 of Pteria penguin. Lineage (NCBI taxonomy): Eukaryota > Metazoa > Mollusca > Bivalvia > Pterioida > Pteriidae > Pteria > Pteria penguin. The sequence continues at coordinate 22,747,620 of CM068592.1, forward strand.
TCGTTTTGGGCCACAATGACACATATTTTGTAAGGAAACGGTCTGATTCCAGCAGCAAGTATACAGAAAAAGAGATTATCCAAATGTTCGAAAATTTCTTATAGATAATATTTTTGTGATATTTGGTGGGAAAGTGTTCCAACAGATTGTTGGCATTCCGATGGGTACCAATTGCCCGCCTCTAATAGCCAACATATATTTGTACTCTTATGAAGCAGAATCCATAAAGCCTCTGCTTTCCAAAGGCAATGACCTACTTTCAACTTTAAAAACAGATACATCGATGACGTTTTGTCGATTAACAACCCTGTATTTAAAGATCACTTCAATATCATATATCCAAAGGAATTCGAGATAAAGATACAACTGAGAGCGCATCTTCTCCTTCATACCTCGATATACTCATATCAATTGACTGAGATATGGTTTACCTTTCGGTACTTCTTCGTTTTTTACTTAAAAGTATTTTTAATGTCGTTGATAGGTGGATTTAATCTTCAGTGGTAGAACAGTAGATCTAATACAAGACGTATCGTTGCACACACATTTCCTAAAAATTCGTCTCTTGCGGATACAGCAACAAACTCCAAGAATTATCGGTCGGCGGGTATAATCAGTCAGCAAGGAATGCTCAGTTCTCTGGTTCTTCTAAGGGTTTGTATAAATAAATATTAATTTATCTAATTTGAATCTAAGATAGTAATATGAATTTACCATTATATGTCTCTTACATATACTGATTAAAGGCCTCCAAATATAGTTTATCGGCTATATATTATAAATCATTTAACAAACAATATCTAAATAGTATGAACATGAACCTTTTGGCAAGTTTGTCATTTATATCGGGTAATGTGTTTGCATTTCACGTAAAAATTCTTCCGGAGTTTGAATATGGTCTAAACACTTTTCACAAGAATTAATATTATGTTTCTAAAGAATAAACAAGCACAAATGGAAACTTTAAAATGGACTTCCCTATTGTTTTAATTTCAAAAGTAGATATTTCATACGATTCAGCGCCTGATTATGTATTTATATTTATGGAATTATGTACCACCGAATCGACTGTCTTTCGAATCGTCTGTTGTTAAGAAAAAAGATATCGTTCAGCCGCAACAGTATTTTCAGTCAAACTATTAAATATCAGTATCCGAAGTCACACTGCCACATATTCTTTGTAAGGCCATACAATTTCACCTCTACATAATAATATTGGAACTGTAAGTGTCGAAAAGATTTTCAAGAGTCTGCGTGGGTAATTATTTAAGTAAATTACTGTTTTAATCTCAGTGATTTGGTAAGTGCAAGAGGGCCGTGTGTCCGTATCTGATAAACTATATGTTATGGAGAAACTTTAAAAATAAAACAAAGAATTTGTTATAACTATAACAATTCTTTAACAAAGTATATAACAATAATTCTGATTAGAGTATAAAACAATAAGAATGATTAATATTTCTTTCAAATGTAATTAATAGTAGAAGAACGTGGCAGATCGTTGCTAATTCGTTTTACACGATTTAAAGTTTTATTTAAACGTACATTGAATTGTATGATGTTTGATTTAGATCAGCAGACAACTCGTACCTGGTAAGGGGTTGGGTGATTAATATTTGAAATTTACCAGTATGATGAGAGAGAATATATTTCTCAGGTTTAACGGTCCTCCAATGTTTAGTTTGATGTAAGTAGATGATGAATTTATGCTTCATCTTGATTTTGTTTTTGCTCAATGTCATTTTCATTTATATCCTTTGACCTATGACCTTTAAGTACGACACTTGTTTCTTCATTGCATTGAATTGCATTAGTGCCATCTTGTAACCAGGTTTTATGTGGGTTTTACCCCGTAGTTTCAATTGGTCTACATGAACTGTTATTTTGTTAGAATTCTCATCTTTTGAAATGTGTATGATAAAATCGGTTAGTTTACAGATGGCCGGATAGGTTCCGTTCAATCTAAACCTTTTGTGGCTGGAGGTAGTCTTCCCTGCCTAACATTATCAAACATTCTGATCGATTGGGCCAATAACATCGTCTTGTAGTCACGTCCAAATTGACCGGCTTTGCGACTGCCATGTAATTGTAATAAGTATAAAAGTTTGAAATTCTTTCGCTACTACTAAATGCAATTGAGAATATTTTGAGTATGCTTTCTGATGTAATATATTATTAGCTATTTTCTGTATTTTCCAGATTCCTAATAGAGTTTTAGAATCGATATGAAATTTTTACTTTTAAATAAGATCGACATTCTGGGCAACCATCTCTTTTACATTTACACACTGGTATACGGCTCATGCTATCGACATTGCCATGCTTGGTACCGCTCTATGTATTTCGTATTCATAAATCTTGACTATACTAGTTTATAGAGCGTACATTCCCTTCGAATCTCGGGAATTACAAAGTCAAATCAATGGGGCTTTATCTGTCCTTTATAAGAACTTGCGATCCATTTATGGGCGGAAATGACGAACAACATTTATCACCACATTGAGCTCGCGTGTTTTAGTGTAGTAATTGTGTTCTGTCTAACGTCTTTCCCGCGTACATTAGCTTCTTTTCATTATCAGATTGAATTCAGGTTAATACGGCACCTATTGAATCTGCACTGTGTGGAGTATTAACCCACCATCGGGTGTCGGAAATGATATGGAGCGGAAATTAGCTTATCTTTAAGTATTTGACACCTTTCAACCCATACCAAAGAAACTCTTTTGTGCGTTAGATTTCTGAAGGGCTATGCAATGTGTAAAGAATTCTCAATTAATGTACGATAATAACATGCTAGGCACAGGCAACTTTGGACCTCGAACTTAGCGTGTGGCACCATCACATTCTGATTTTTTAGGCACACACTTGACGCCTTCTTCGGAAACTACATGACTTAGATAACTGACCTCATGTTGATTGAGGCAGATTGGCAGGTCTTAAACACGAAAGAACTGATCTCAGATTGTCTAAAAATGAAAAGAAATTTCAACAGAATACAATGATATCGTCTAAGTAGCAAAGACATTTTCGCAAAGAAAATAACTGTAGACATCTGACAAAGCTGTATGACAAAAATCACCAAGGACACAAAAAAGATTCATACATTTGCATTTTCTAAGCTTATTATTCTTTGTCTTACATTAATCTTAACGTCGTTTGATTCCATGAAGTCAATTCCCTAAATTCCAATAAAACAAATGACATTTGCAACAATACATTTCCCTTTAAATTCTATCGAACTGATTTTAACTCAATTGCAGGTATACCTAACACTTCAATTTTGGAAACATCTGCGGCTTTTTATTTTGTGTCTGGGTTAAATGAATCCTTTAATTTTATTCCTGATTTAGACACTACATTTACAGAGATTATTGAAACAGAAAAGACTCTGTTTGCCAGGAATGTAATCCCTCATCTGGCTAATTCTTCGGTTACCACATACAAACACTTTTTTCCAGGAATTTCAATGCCGTCTAAATTTTTGTCACCTCTTCCTCACTATCATTTGATTTAATTTTCTCATGTAGGTTTATTTTGAAACTTACACGATTTTGTATCTGTCCTTTGACTTTGAGAATGATTAACGGTTTGGTACTTCTTCGATATTGATTTGGTCAAAGTAAATGGAGTTTAATGAAATCTGAGTTTTCATATTTATCTGTATCTAATGATTTTTTGTTCATTTTTAAACATGGCTGGTTTTTCGGCCCAAAATCCAGTCATTAACAATATTCCCGATTACCTTTTACTCATTTTTTCTTCTGATTCTCCCATTTAATGGGACACATGGCTCTACATAGCCCTCTCCCTTATAATAATAGCAGAATATCTTTCTTGCAGATCTATTTCTCTTATCATTGTACCTTGCTTGCTTATCAGAAATAACAGAGATACATAGACTTTTAAGAACTTTTATTACTATTTCTTCGAATCGTTCCTTAATGAATCAGCTTGACCTTCATTTATTTAATTAAGCAAATAGTCTAGGAAATCTTATCTTGGAGCTTTCATATCATATTTTATCATTTGATGGTTAAACAAACGACTCCTACTCGACAGCCATAACAATGGCCTTGTCCATGTCTCTGGGTGCATAAAATGTACCCGTACGTGTTCCACTAAGCTAGCATTACCTAGGCTTTGAATAAACGGGTAAGTGACATGCAGCTCTACCCAAGAGTAAAAAATATTCAGATATTTTAAAATGATACCTGACAAATTTACATTTACCATAAAAATTAGGAATTTTCTCTGATTTACGTCTACTCTGGAACACATCATCGTCTCTTTTCTCATAAACACCATATCTAGAGGGAGCCCTACTACAATTCTCCCAATAACTATGACTTAAATAGTCAGATTCTGGGGGCCTGTATCTAAACAGTCAGATTCTGGGGGTCTGTATCTAAATAGTCAGATTCTGGGGGTCTGTATCTGAATTCATAATCATCCCCATAGCTACAATGATTTTTATGAACCTCCCGTTTCGGAACACGACCTCATCCGAAATACCTAGAATGTTGTGCAAGTTTAATACCTTTTTAATACATAATATTTCCTTTGATGCTCTTTTGTCATTTATAAATAAACCTTTGGGCCTTCATCACATTCGTACAAAACTTTATTCTATTTCACTCAGAAAATTACACGAGTTGTACGTATCGTCCAAACACCGTATATATACTGATATAAGCTCTGCAGAGTATAGACTAGATGGCATTTTTATGGACATACCGACCGCGAGACTTTTTCGTCCCGTCAAGTCAAATTTGCAAATAAAGGCATTGATTATTTAAATTTTGGCCTTTTAGAGTCTGTTTTAGAGAAAATACCTCGATATTTCAAAAACAAAGATCCGCCATGTATTTCCTATAGCTACACACCATCAGTTGCATCCAAAATTTATAATTACAAAGGGTTTCTACAGTGTCTTGATCTTAGCAACTCTGCATGCCATCCTCAACCGTGTGCATGTTCCTCATCTAATTTTGTATATTCTCCTTGTGGCCATGTCATTACTGGTGATCTTGATATTCATAAAAACACTAAATTAAGAGAACTTTTACTTAAAGGTCCAAAATACAGAGAACCCAGATCATTCACATGGAGCCAAAATTTTGAGAATATTATGAACTGCTGCGAGGAATATGCCACACGATGGGCAAAAAGAGAGGAAGCACAGGTCGACACTCTTTCGGAATGGATTAAATCTATTGCAGTACTGCTGAGAATATATTTTTAAAGATCCTGATGTTGTCACAGAACTTACCGTCCTCCAAGAACATTATATCATAAATCTGTCCTCAATACGTTCGGTATTGACACAAATAAATTAAATTTAGAACTTCCATATTTGTACTGCATTCCCAAAATGCACAAAAATCCTTACAAACAACGCTTTATCGCTGGTTCCTCGAAGTGTTCTACAAAATCTCTATCGATGCTACTCACAAAAATATTATCAGAAAATAAATCTGGCCTTCATAGATATTGCGAAACAGTATATTCCAGAAGTGGAATTAATCAAATGTGGATCCTTAAAAATTCAAAAGAGTTATTAGAACATCTTAAATCAAAAAGTTTTACTAAAATTCACTCCATCAAGTCTTTTGACTTTTCGACTCTTTACACAACGATCCCTCATCAGAAATTAAAAGACATTAGCGGAAATTGTTACGAATGCATTTACTAGTAAAAACGGAAGCCGCAAACTCAAATATATAGTTATAGGTCATGATAAAACTTACTTTGTTAGCGAAAATTCTGATTCCAAAAATAAATACACTGAAACAGCTGTCATCCAGATGTTGAACTTTCTTATCGATAACATTTTTGTGGTACTTGGAGGAAAGGTTTTTCAACAAATTGTCGGCATTCCAATGGTCACTAACTGGGCTCCACTTCTGGCTGACATATTCCTTTACTCATACGAAGCTGAATTCATTCAGTCTTTGCTTTAGCAAGGAAAAAAACAATTGGCTCTTGGCTTCAATTTTACTTACAGATATATAGATGATTTGCTTTCAATTAATTATCCTTCGTTCGCGGATTACCTTAGCATCATCTATCCAAGTGAACTGGAGATCAAAGTAGCAATTCTACTTCGTATTTAGATATTATTTTGTCTTTCGACATTAATGGTCAATTGAACACCTCACTCTATGACAAACGTGACGATTTCAATTTCGCTATCACAAACTTTCCTTTCATAAGTAGCAACATTCCATCATCACCCGCATACGGCGTATTCATATCTCAGTTAATACGTTATTCCAGAACATGTTCAAATTACAATGACTTTGTTCTGAGGGCTAGGCGACTTTCAGTTAAGCTGCTCAAGCAGGGTTATATATGTGCTAGACTAGCAACGTCACTGAGGAAGTTCTATAGTCGTTACGAGACTCTTATTACTCCATATGATATCTCGTTATCCAGACTTTTAAATGATATTCTGGACTGAGACCGATTCCGATCATTTTACACCGATTTGACACCTTCTATACTAAAAGGTTACCTACTTTGACTTCTCCATATATAAATACATATGGAATTTACATGATTTGACTCTTTCTACTGGGTATATGTGACGGGTGTTGCTAGCAAGCAGGAGATGCTCACTCTCTCCGGGCACCTGACCTCACTCCATCACAGGGGTTCACATATGCTCTTCAAGTAGACATATTTTGTTATTTTCCACTTGTTTTTCATTTTCCCTGATTTTGTATGTCCTCTGGTTTTATGATTTTTAGACATGATTTGGATTTATCCATCATCTTTACATTAGCACTTTATTAACAGAGTATATAACGGTAATTTCGATAATAGTGTAAAATAAGAAGAATGATTTATATTTATGTCAAAATTAATTTAAATAGCGGAATAATGTGGAAGATCATCTAAGTGTAGTCTTATATAGCTTAAATATTCACTAAACAGATCTTGATTACGTCAGAATCAGTCTGACCAGATAGTACCCAAAGTATGGGATGAGAAACTCCACGCTTCTGAAGTGAATCTACGCGTGTCTATAGACCATTCTACTGGGCAGTTACTCAATAGGTATCTGGCCTTTACCGATAGGTGTCGCGATCGTATCCGCCATTACGGTACTGAAAAAAAGTTATCGATAGGTTATTTTTTACTGTGAGCGTTGTGGTTAAGACTATATATATATATATATATATATATATATATATATATATATATATATATATATATATATATATATATATATATATATATATAATTCAATTAAACGATAAACACACACACACGTGTGTGTGTGTGTTTATCGTTTAATTGAATTATCTGATCGGTGAATATGATTGAAAATTAATAAACGTGTTTGTTTTATAGTCTATTATGAATTTCAGTTTTGAATTAAATATGAAAAACAGAAAAAGAAAAGAAAGAAAAGGAACCTTTCTCCGGCCTTACAAAAATCAGGGACGTATATAACACGTATATAACACGTATATACGTCCCTGCAAAGATGTTGGTCACCAAGCTAAGTTATTTATTCAGCAATGAATAATGTTTTTATGTATTACAGATTAATTAGATAAATATCAAATAATAATATAATTTATTAAATAAATGTCAGAGACATAGACTACTTACAAAACTGAGTCTATGTTTCGGCAAATATCAATATCAACACCTAGACCAAACGAAGATTTTTCGTAACTTTAACTCAGATAGATTATCACTAAATCTCAGTATGTAGATGAATTGTTGTAACCGGATGAGAAATATCATTTACTGAACTATTTCCAAATTCAGACTATCCTTATTTGCAAAACTTAGGGTTGAAAGTTTCGTAGAATCCTTCAAAAATTCGTACATGATCTTTTGGAATACGACCTGCGGTTCTATGAAAACTGAATACAACTCTACATAGACGATACTTCACAAGTACCGAAACCAACTTGTCAAAAATAACTTAAACAGTGGCGGATCTAGAGGGAGTGGAGGGGTCGCTTGGCCCCCCCCCCCCTCTCCCCGGCAGTAAACCAAAATTTTACCAAAACACTGTATTTTGGCCCATTTTCTGTTAAAATTGACAAAATTCGCCCCTCGATCCTTCCCCCTTCCGGGCAAATGCGGCACTGGATCCGCCACTGGATAAAGAACGATATCAATCATGGGAATAATCAGAGACTTAGAGACATAATTTAATTTTAATATAACAGTACTAAACAGTCAATTTTTCATGAAAAAAATTCGCATTCAAGGCGATAAGATCTATCTCCGTTTGCTTTAGGTTTTGTATAGTAATGTTACTAAGGGAACCCATGGCAAATAGTCTGTACTTAGTTATAATCACAGTCAAGACCACAAAAACAACTTAATAAAGATACAAATGATGAAAACAAAACCCCCAGTAGATAGTATCAGCAAATGCAAGGACTTGTTTAAATGTCCTTGACTGATGATACAAGACTAGGCTGATGATAGCAATATTCAGTACCTTCATGTACCTTCAGTACCGGCATATAATAGTATCAATAGGTCATATTATAATAGTATCAATATGTCATATTATTATCTAGATCTAAAGCTTATATGTAATAATCCATATAAAAATAAAATAGTGCAGGACACAGAATATCGCCCTGACTGACACATGGCACAGAATTAATAGAGTAACTTGGTCTATTCGAGAATTTTATCCTGAATGAAGTACCAGCGTAAATTGAAGAGATGATGTTATAAAAGAGTTAAATTCTCAATAAGTTTTAAAATAAGGAAATCCGCCAGAAAAAAAAGAGAAAAAAAAAATCCGTTACGACAGATCGGAATAAACGGGGATGTTATGCATCAGGAGATTTTTTTTGGGGGGGGGGGGGTTGTCAGGTAGTTATTGAAATACGAAATATGATTTGCATGAGAGTGATTATATTGAAATTTTCCATCAGAAATCGGGTCTGTGTGCTTAAATTTATAGTCATGTGCAGTTCAAAGTTTGAATTCAGTTAAATATTACAGTATAGACAGTGGTGTTAAAATATGTTCATGAATTGGACAAAGCAGTGAAAGCACAATTAAGTGATCATCAAATGCTTGGCATCACACCTTTTGCATTATCACGTCATAAATGGCCTGTCAAACATGAACCAAACTGTGACGTCACAATGAAACTACGTAATGAGCGTGATTAAAGTTAGATCTGGCGATCCGTCAAGAGACACTTAGTCTTGTAATGGGACCATTTACAACCTTATACATATTTTAATAGAACCTTGCTCGCTGACTAACAGAGCTGTGGGGCTATATGAAGGGCCTTTCTGAAACCTTTTTCAGAGGAGACATGGTTCTGTACTCCGTCCCCTGTGCCTGTTAGTCGAAACTTCCACAGATCAATGGAGCTCGGCAGAGCAAGGTTTCCTTATGTTGATGTCAATTTATATATTTTTGATATTTGTCTTCCTTAGCATTAATATACGAGTATATATTTTAATAGCCTCTCAACTTGTGAAACTTGTTGATCTATATTTTACGAAGGATTATTCGTAGATTTTAATGTGTGTCCTTTGATTATACTGCTTTTGTGGTGCTTTTGTACTTCTCCAATCAGACTAAAACATATGCATCTCATACAATATAGCTTCATTCATTCAAGACTTTAGACCCACAACTATATCAGAATTTAAGAAAATGTGGTTGTGACTCTGTCTTCATATACTTATATGAACCTTGCATCAGATTTATATCCCACATGCAAAAGATATGCAATGCAGGGAAATGTTACAGAAAAGGAGGAGGCTATCATACAAACGTATACTGAGTGTCTGAGACAAGACAATAAACCTTTTTATTTTTAAAAGCCTTTAAACATTTGATTTTACCGCTGCTTAGAAAGAAGTAAAATTATGCACATAGAAACTTCATTAAATTATAAAGTTCCAAAGTCAACAAGTCAACAACACTGCATCCAAGGTATCTGATGCAGGTATATTTACCACCCAAATCATCAACGATTTCACCAATGTAGGGTCCTTGAGCCATTTTCACGAATAAGGCAAACATCATTGTTAACAAAGTATCATACGTAGTGGAATGTATGATTTATCATGACGGATAAGATCTGGAGAAGTGCTGGTATAAGCATTGACGATACCTTTCACTTTTGTAGTGTAAACATCAAAGTTAAAAACCTACTATCGAACATAATAACCGGAATTCCGTCTGGGTATTTTGGTCTAATTTCTAATATTATCTCACTAAAAACTAAGGAGAATAGCAGTGCCACTTGATTTGACAATGTTTTCAAAAAAGCTCAAAATGTCAAATTAGAACTGAAGAAATAGGGATCATTTGATTTTTTTCAGAAGCCCTAAATTACATAAAAAGATGACTAACAGTAATTTCTGTCATATGTTTAAAATATTAAATGTATTACATGTGTCAAACAAATAACATTAATCTCAGACAAAAAAGGGTCAGAATGTTGGTTTATATCGTCCATAGAGGTAGCGGGAAAGGGGGGATGGGGCTGTCTCTACAACTGGGTTTGTTGGAATAATGAGTGGAATTCTATTCCGAGAATGACATTGAAGATTAGGCATTTGGGGTTGTCTTGAGGTGATCTTGCGCATCACTTATTTAAAGTATTTGACGAAAAAAGGTAATTCATTGGCGTTGTATAAATGTACTTTCTCATGAACAATATAATATGATAAACCCCCATTTGTTGATGATTGTATTTCTTAGAGCGTTTGCTTACTAATTTCTGTGTAAAATTACATATTTGACGCATTCAGTAAAAATTATCTTTCTTTCCAATGAAACGCAGGGTATAGAGTTTAGTTACTGAGCAAGTGATAGGTCCGTGATAGTTTAGGTATTCATAATCTTTGAATCATTCAGTTGTTGTATTGAGTATAAGAGTTTAGTCACTTTCAGTAAGCCAGGTACCTGGCTTCAAAAATATTTAGTAAGTTGTCAATCGTCTTCGTATATTGTAACTATCATAGTGTACTCCTATCAGACGACCTATTGCCATTTTGAAGCTTTCAGTTGTCCGGTAAAGGCTACAAGACTGCCCCATTCATCTCTTCAACGCAGACGGAACACGATTCAAGTTCACATATTTGTTTCTTAATTCTCAAGATTAGATTAATATTTCGGTTAAACGTATCAAGTGTTAACTAACTTTTATCGTTTCTGAGATTAATCCTCCTTAAATTCAACGAAATATGCAAAGATCCACGTCCAGTTTTATCAGGCGATTTGAAATTTATGTCTTCTTTTATTTGTTACCTGACCATTGAATTATTGTTACTACGTTATCACATGTGGAAGGATTTTATCTCTATACGGAAAACGTTTGATTGTACACTTTGTAATCCTGTGTGAACAATGTAGCGAGCAAGATCACCATCAAACAACATACAGTTTCACGCTTATGTTTCTATATAGGGAACTTAACATGAAAACATATTTGTAGTAAGCACTGTGAATGGGAATTTATACGATCAAGTGACAAAATGATGGAAGACGATATTGTCAATCAGATCTCCTGATAAAATCAGATTTCATGGGTTCTATAAAGGATTTATCCAAGAGACGGTAAGAATGAATATGATTTGATGTTTGAAACGCCCCCTCCCCCTTTTAATAATAAAAAAAATAATGATAATAAAAGATGTTATCATGAGTGGTTTTTGAAAGTCCCGAACAAGGATCCTAATGGTCCTGACTGCCGCGTTAACGTGCTTGACAGTCGCGTACGCTTGCTTACAACTTAAAATATATATAAACATGTACATAGAGAAGGATTTGAAGGAGAATCGGTATATACCTTCTATATTTCAATTTAAAAACATTAATATGTAAGTAAAATGTTAAGAATTATTTAAAAAAAAACCACATGAGTTAAGCGGTGCATTTTAAAGATATTGAACGCAATTTCCGAACATTTACTAAAATAAATTTACTCTTATTTTAGGAAAAATGATAATAATAATAATAATTATTATTATAAAACTAATAATAATAATAAGTATGATAATTCTAATATTCATATATTATAAAAATAGCTAAATATCAAAAAATAATACTAAAAGAAAAAAGAAGAGTTACTGGCTCAGTTATGTGGCAGAAGTCACCTACATTACAAAAATATTTGATTGTAGTGCAATTACGATATCGACTCAGGACGGTCATTTAATTTGACATACATAAATATAAAATAATTACATAAATTAATGATAAATAAAAAAGCAAATAAGAAATAAATACATAAATTAATTTAAAATAAATAAATTAAAAAGAATTTATGCAAGTTTCTATATAGTATAAATTGACGAAGTTTCTAATAAATATCTTATTGCATGTCTACGCGGGGTGTCATTTTAACATTATATTGAATACACGTATATTTGGCGAATTTGGCGATAAAATTTAATTAGATCCATTTAATTGCCGCCATTATTTACTATTGCATAGGGAATTACTAACGTAGGCATGGGAACGTGCGACTGGACCAAGCGCACGCGGGAATAAATTGCGTTAACGCGAGGAACGCGTCCGGCCCGGTCGGCACGTGTACTCAAACAGTCCTCGTGACCGTTTTTTACGCATTAACGTGTATGTTATGATTGAAATATAGGGTGCCTTGTTAGCTGTGGTGTCTGTGCTTTATATGTTTGTCTAATTTGTCTTTATTTTCTACAGGTATTTCTTCGGAGATCCAAGGTCCATAGTACTCCCAGGTGTTTCTCTGATTCTATTTGTGCTTTATATGTTTATTTCTCTTTCAATGATTGTATTCTTTCAAGGATCCACCTGCGTTTACGTCGGGTATATCCCTTCACTTTCCGCGGCCGTGCTGTCATGCATGCGATTAGCTAATGATTGGCTATTAAAGCTCTAATTTTGTGGAGCTCGGGTAGCTCAGTCGGTTAGAGGGTCGGATCAACGGCCTCGTAGACAATATTACCAAATATAATGCGACTGAATATTCAAATATTCATGACATATGTATGTATCTACAGCGCTTGACATAAAATGAAGATATTGTTCAATAGTCGATTATCGTTGAACGAAAGAACTCACAAGAATATAAAATTTACGACGACGTTTACCGTGCGTTGTATTAATATAGTCTAAAGTCAAAATTCGTTTTCGTACACAGATACCAGTGAAATATTTTATATTCAAAATGGGTATCGCATGCGTTTATCCGTGTGTTAAAACTGTGAATTAACTTTATATCGTTTTATTGACCAAACATTTCCTGTTACCAAGTTCAGAAATGATAAGCCGTCTTTGACTTCTTTGCTAACTTTTATCGCATTTATTTGTGTTCTGTAATTGTATTAGATATTGTGTATTTACATGTTCTATTTGATCTACTAGAGTGAGTGTTTGCATTGATAAAGATTTACTTTTTTGTTGTATTCTGTTTATCTTCATTTGGATTTATTCAAAACCGTAGATTTTAAAATTGCCCAGAATTTCTCCTTTAACTTCCCATACTTCAACTTGTACTTATAGCATCAAATTGACATGATTGTTCCGACGCTTAGATAGTAGATATTTAAGTATTGGTTGAAATTTAGACGTTTGGGCGTTTTTTTTTTTTTTTTTTTTTTATATAGATTTATATTCTGCCAATGATAGTTTGTTTTCACTGAAGTATTTTGTGATCGTTCTTCCATTTCAGTGATAATTACAGGATTTTTTTTTTATAATTAGGATCCCGCTTCATAAGCGGTGCCCTATAGTAATCACATTGCCTGTCCGTCCCTCAGCAAAACATTGTAACATTGACTGGTATATCTAATACTCTGTCACAGGTAGAGCTTTTAAATTTCGCCTGGGTTGTTCCTGATGACCTGACCTTTCCGTTAGTACCGAAGCTTGATCTTATGACCTTAACAGTGACCATTGACCTGCATCTGAAAAACTTTAACATTGACCATAACTATTGAACCGTAAGATGTAGGGCTTTCATAATTGGCATGTATCTTTCTTATGACAAGACCTTTTCGATGGTACCAAAATTTTGATCTTTTAACCTTGATGATGACCTTTAACCTGCATTTGAAAAACTTAAAAATTGACCAAAACTATTATACCGTTAGAAGTAGGTATTTCATATTTGACATCTGTGTTCATTAGGACGAGGCTTTTCTGCTGGTACGAAATTAAGGTGAAGGTCATGGTGACAGGCATCATACGGGGCCCTTCCTACTTTGTCAGTTTTTTTATTTTTGTTTTATAAGTTTGTGCACTAGAAAAAGAGAGTTAAAGTCAAGGTGGCCAAACAAAGTGAAATAGAGATAGTAGGCTATTATTGACCCTTTGACCATCTCCTGCTGACCAGTCAACATAAGTATATAATATAATATTAATATTATTAATAATATTTATTCAGTTTGTATTACTAGTGGTCGTATTAGAAGGTAACGATCGGTTAAAAATAATGATACGTAAAATGTGTGATATTGTTTTACCATAATAGAAATGGTTTAACGAGGACTGCAATCAAATAAGGATTGATTGATTTTTGTTTATCGTCACATCACGAATATTTCACTTATATGGTGACGGCATCTGCCTGATGTGAGACAGATTTATGATCAGCGTCGGTAAAATTTGTGAAATATAGAACGTAAAAGTGCTTTTTTGTATCCTTGAGATATAAAGTTTTCACTCAGTAGCTTGCCTCGGAAAATATCGGATCAGTTGAGACATATAGAGACCATACGCAGGTGATAAGGAATATTATTACTCGGAAGAGTAAAGAAAGGGAAAATTAAAAACGTCACGTTTATCATACAATGATCAAAATTCACTAGATCAAAAGTTGAGTGTTAGGTGTATTGGCCATTGCTGTCCAGTAATCCTCTAAGAAAGTTGCTGATGGAAGTCTGTTCCAGCCCTTGGTGGTACGTGGGAAGGAGAACTGGAACACATCAGATTTCATTGTTGGGATGCCAAAGGTATATTATCCCCTTGTTGTGGTGTCTGTCTGGACGATATATTTCTCTGCCTGAATAGCTACTAGATTGTGCTGGTTCTTGATTAGCAATAGAAGACGGATCTTTACTCCTCTGGAGTCCGTTTAATTAGACTTCGAAGGTTACGACGAATATTTCATACTTACGAATTTCTTTCGAATATTCATATGATAATAATATTGTTTTACTAACACGTTCCTTAGAATTTCTCGTAACTTAAGAAAATTCATAACTTACGAAGTTTTGACTTTGGAAATCTCTTTTGATGCAATAGGAATTATTCTCAGCAACAGCATCGTGCCATGTGCAATCGGTATTGTGTTTTTCAGTTTTAACACTCGTGGCAGATTTAAACAATACGTAATGTGTGACGTATATTGACGTAAATTACGTCACTAATGTCGTATTTCTCGTCAGTCTCTTTTCTCATTACCATTTGCGTTAACAAGGACATTAAGAAGAGAAGGCCAAATTGGGGCGAAAGAGAGTCAACCTGTCTTGCAGAGGCCATGGCTTCGAAACTGAAAATTATTACAAGTAAATTTTTTCCGCTTATGATCAGTGACAGGAAGCAAGATGCCCTGTAAAATGTTACCACTCAGTAATAATTTCACTTGATGTTTGAAGAGAAACGGCAGATGAGTTGCTTAGAATGAAAAACTATATATATGACAGCGTTCTAATGAGGGTTTAGTTTGGTTTGGGGTTTGTTTTGGGGGATTTTTTGTTGGTATATTCTGAAAATAATGATCATTAGCGGATTTAAATAGATTGAGAGAGCGAGAGAGTTGATGCAATACCCATCCCTTTTTTGGTCGAAACATTTAACCAAAAAGGTCATTTTCGACTATTTTTAGGCCTGCACCCCCTTTCCGGACCAAATAGTGCAAAATATTAATCAGGGGAGGCTGCAGCTCCCCTTTCAAAAATTTGGAGATCTGCCTATGATGATACTTTCTAATTAATCAACCCCACTACAGATTGGTGTAACAACTTGACAAGGGTACATACAACAATCTACATAAATTCAAAGTTAGTGAATACGTTGAATTTATGACCGTGAAAAGAAAATGAGAAGCCCAGAAAAAAATCAAAGACTAATATTTTACATCCATGTATGGTGTAAAAACTTGATAAGGGTACATACAACAATCTACATAAATTCAAAGTTGGTGATTACGTTGAATTTAGGACAGTGAAAAGAAAATGAGAAGCCCAGAAAAAAATCAAAGACTAATATTTTACATCCATGTATGGTGTAAAAACTTGATAACGGTACATACAACAATCTACATAAATTCAAAGTTGGTGATTACGTTGAATTTAGGACAGTGAAAAGAAAATGAGAAGCCCAGAAAAAATCAAAGACTACCATTTTACATCCATGTACCTTTTAATGAGATAGAAAAATATATCGTAATAACATATTATGACAATCAAAAAGTATTATTAGTTGTTCTAAACATGTATTTTATTAATATAAGATTAAATGTTATCAATCAGAATTTTGAAAAAAAATATCTTCTGTTATAAGAGTTAATGCACGTGCTGGGCGCTGTATTGTAAAAAGTGTAGATGAAGGTGAAGAAGAAATGGGCTGATGAATAAGGTATGGTGAAGAGAAAAAAATGGGAGCGTGTTAAGTCTTTGAAAGTGACTGAGGGTGGCCTTGTAGTTGAAACCCATTATAATGAATGAGAAAGACAGGTTTGCTATTTATTCTTTGTTTCAAAAGCATTCAATTGATTAGGTTTTCTGTTTTATTAATGTATGTTTAACTACAGTATATGCCATCACTACTTACTTTGATTTCTGTTTTATATATTGATAAGACTTCATTTTCCTGATTATACTTCTTTTCTAGTTTGTTTTATTTGTTTATTATTTACTGTTTTTCCTTTTTCTTTTCGGGGGAGGAAAAAAAGGGGGGGGGATGTCGTTTTTATAACTAATATCTCAATTCTCTTTTTTAATATCCATAACATTTCCAACACAAAATAGCCCTAACAGGACAAGGTTTATCTCAAAATATTTCATGTCAAAGGTCCAAGTTGTGGTAAATCGGATAATTGTGAGACTTGAATGTGAATTCAGTCCTCTTCAATCATTTAAGATTTATCATACATGGAAAATAATTAGAAGTGACAAAAGGGGTCACAGGTCAAAGAAAAACTTATATTATGACATTACATTTCCTGCATGAAATCATGATTGGGCGGGGGGAGGGTGTTGTGGGAGGGGGGGGGGTGCTTACACATTTGTAGTCCTAATTAATAGAATGTTTCTTCAATATAGCCTCAACAGTCAGTCAAAACCCGGCATCCCTACCACGTGATGCCAATTTACGAGGTTAAAGAAGGTAACTATTAATACGCATGATATTAACATGTATATATATCTTCAGCACATTACTACAACGCGCGTACATTTAACATATCTACATTTGAATACTTATACATATCCAAATTAATCAGGAATGTCAATTTTTAGTATAGTTTGAAAGTTCGATGCTACTCGGGACCACACCGGAAATCTCATTATGGCATTCCGTTCCTTATCCAGTGCTCTGTAATCCCATTTGAATTTTTGTGTTTCTTTTTAGCTTCCAAACTGAATACATCTGAATACCAGATGTAAATGATACAGTAACAACAGGTATAAATTTGATTTTACATATCTTTTTCAGATTTTAACTCAATTTCATTTAAGTTACAATTTTAATACATCTGAAGTGGTACTTGTCACACAAAAGTTAAATTATTATAAATCATACGTTGCAGTTCGAATTACATGATAATGTAAACAAAACCTTCAGTGGCTACAAGAGGTTCAATGTGGCTAAAGTAAAGTTAGTGTAAATAACCTTCCACTAACACAGAAAGTAATTAAAATACCACTATCAGAAAAACTAAGATTGTAATCATACTATCATATACTACATAAGATTTTCAGATGAATTTTCAATTTTTGTAATAAACTATGGTATGAAATTTGATTTGTGCTTTAAAGATCAATTAGGGTCATTGATATTAAAAAAACACAGCAAATTTCCTAAAACATGGTTTTTCAAGGAAAAAACATATTTGATGCATGTATTCACGATACATCAAATTATCATTTTAAGGTCATAACCAAAAGAAGACAGCAAAAGCTGACTACATAGCAAAAACTGGAAAATGATAAAGAGTACAGACAAAAAAGCTTGAAATGTTCGGAGAAAGTTTGAAATTAATGAGAAGGGCTACAGTTTCTGTTGAACGTTTATCCAATGGAAACGAGATATACATGTTCTCTGATAACGTTTTAATTACTCCTTTTATTGAATTTTGCATTTTTTGCATTATGGTACTTGGTTATAGTAATATCTATGTTATTTAAAAAAAGTGTTGTTAATAATTGTCAAATTTGAATGGTTTAAAAGTATGAAAACCATAAAGCATATAAATTTTGCAGGACGAAATTAATTCATTAAACTCCATGAAGATACAGAGTTTTTTATCAATAATTTTTTGATGATTTTTTTTTCTTTCTGACAAAATATAAGGAAAATAGGCAATTCCCATAGGGCTAAATATTACAGTTATTGATTACCGCTTTATCCATGGAAAAAACACTATTTCATAAAATCATTTGTTAAAATCCATTTTATAAAATGTTTTCGCTATGATTAAGGTTATACCTTTTTGAGATCTTAAAATAATCTTAAAAAAATCAATCTTAAATCTTTGTACAAGTCTGTGTATTAATGCAATTGCTGAAGGCTTATCTAACTGGTTAATTCAGGAGTCTTCGTCGGTTGTTTCTTTCTGAACAGCTTCGAGTAAAGGAATGTTACAATCTATTCCCAAATTGTGAAGACGAATCCCACGCTTAATACTTTTTGTGGTTTGTATGGCAAACAACCTCCAGTCCTATGAATGCACCTATAATAGATAAAGAACATGGAATTAGAAATCATTTATATCAAATTATAGCGGAAACCTTCACAAACATCAGCAAGACATTTAGTTCTTACATTAAAAGTGCAATATTTTAATTTTTGATAAATCATACAGAAAGCAAACTAAATTGGATTGTAAGTTCATTTTAGATTTACTCAAACTTCACTTGGAAAGGTTGGGGTTAAAACGAAGTTTTTATATGATAAGGACTGTGCTGGCGGGGGATTCACGTTTCACAAACATATCTGTCTTTCATGTATTGTGAAATGAACTCTATACTTCAGAAAATCGTGATACAATGTGACTGTTATATCATTTATCCAAGGTTTTTATGTCTCGGGCATTGGTCCATTTGGGCCTAAACAATAGGAGTTCGGGGTCCGGCGCCATAAACAGAATCATAATTTCAAATTCTTCTGTTCAGCAATTAATAACTGGGATTACGTTATTATTGAGTTTTATTCTATCGATAAATAGAATTAAACCATTCTACATGACAATTTATTTGAACGTTTGATAAAGGAATAAATTAAAATGAAATAGTTGAGTTAAGTATTTTCTCAGTTTATGGCGCGGACCCGCAAATGAAAATTCAATGATACTATTAATAAAGATAATTATAATGTTTGAAAAGTGAAGTCAAGTTACTAAGGTGAGCTATATGGGCTAACTTGGGGCTTTTCTTTATGAAAAGAAATGAAACATTTAATTGATCAATATTTAGATTTTTCTCTTAAAACTTAAAAATTAATTATACCTAAAACGTGCCTTTAAGACTCCAAGTGCATTCTTATTATGTTTCTGCATTTTGAAAGGGTTGCATTGTACCTCTGCTCCTAGGGATTTTGGCGTCATGAACCAAACCCATAAGGGACAGCCCGAATCAACTGACAGCCAAACATTGTCTTCTCAGGCAGCATTTCTTTCCTGTAAGAAGCTGATCTGAAGTACATAAACATCAAGGATAGATCCAGGACATTTGCATACAGCATTTGTATATTTGTAAATATTTTTGACATTATATTTTCTAGGTCAAAAGTTTAAAATATTTCCAAATGCATGTATGTAAAATGAGATTAATCTGTATATGCAAGTACTAATTTCTCTGTCTTCAATAAATGACATTTCAATGATAACATTTATATTTGAACATTTTAAGTTACTATCATACTTTTCATCACAATACTCGCCATTACAGTCCTTTTATTCACAGTTTGTCATTATTGCACATTTTCGGGTGATTTATTGGATTTAAGCATAATACATTGCTGTTATAGCATTAACTTTATGTATATGATCTGATTTTAAGGACCAAAATAATACAGTGCAAAACAGGTATAGCAAAATCAATTTTGAGAATTTTAGCTTTCTTTCAAAATTGTTGTGTGCAACAATTTGAAATTATAGAGTTGTTTAATTTTATTAGAGAGTACTCTCAAATACAATTATAGATCTCTCTAATTCTACCACATAGCTACCTTATAAACACTAAGAAAGTTAAGGGACACTGACGTATATTGATGTCCTTTTATTCCATGGACTATGAGATATGGTTTACCCTTCGGTACTCGTTTTATTTTTTTAACTTGGGACGTTTTTTTACTTGGGACCCAAATTTGAGACCTCTGGGTCACGGGCAAAGCATCTTACCAACTGATATACGTTGGCTCCAGTGTATGCACCGTGTAAAGCAAATGACGGACCTTGTCCAAAAGTTTTCAGACGTGAGAAGGTCCTGTGCCTCGTCTCCTCTGACTGTAAGTTGAGATTCCCACAGATCAAGGATCTGAGCTCGCTTACAGATAGTGTTACTTATGTTCATGTCTTCTGATATATGTTTAATATTAGCATATTACTCCATAAAACTTTTCGTGTGGAAATATGTGACAACTCATCTTGAAAAGCTTATTGATCCTTGTTTTCTATATGGAGGATTATAAATTTTTAAATGCGTGTCCTTTAATTGTGCTATTTGTAAGTAAACCGTTTAACCCCACCAATTAAGTGACGTTTATTACTTTAATTGACCGTCCTAAGTCGGTATCGTACCTGCAGTACAATCGAACACTTCTGTAATGTTGTTGTCTGTTTTATTTGACTGTTATCACGTGTTATGTGCATATTCATAGTGATTTGTGTTTTACGGCCTCTCTTATATATTTCACGGTTGACAAATTTTGAAATTTTGAGTTTTCTTATTGGTTATTGGGGGGGGGGGTTTCAATATCCAAAATTGATTAACACCACTTCTTAAGGTGATGATATCCGAGTACTTTATGAAACTTCTTGAATGTAGATAGTATTTTGGTTAGAAGGTCTGAAAGAAGTTTGTTGGAGTATTTATTGGATCCTGCATATATCTTTGTATGGATTCTGTGCTAGATAAATTTCGTACACTATATCATTACAAACATATTGAAGAGATGTTCCCAGGTGACGAATCCAGCGTTCTTTACATTGTCTGCAAGTGGAGTACTCAATCTAAGACCTTTGGTCCATTTTTTCAGGAATTTAAACTTTCAATGATAAGATTGAATGGGCATGCGAAATAAAACATCTATAAAGAAATCGATTTCCCTTGTGGATTATTTGGAATGGCTGACCGGAATTTCTCTTGCTGAGAGGTCCCTTAGTTTGTCCAATGTATATTAGTACATACAACGCCGCAGACAATACGTGATTATTTAGAGTTCAGATGATCCAGTCTCTTGTTACAGTAATTATTTTTGTTCAGATTACTGCAAAAGGTATTGTCTATTGTGAAAACTAAACATAACGAAAATCCCAGTAATAATACCGAGCACTACTCAGTGAGGATGACAGTGGTGTCCGATTTAGACTGAAAAGAGGAAATCGAATATGTAAAGATGATGGATAAATCCAAAGCACAAGTCCAAAAATCATAAAACCAGAGGAGATACAAAATCGGTGAAAATGAAAAATGGAAAATAACAAAATATGTCTACTTGAAGAGCATATGTGAACCCATGTGATGGAGTGAGATCAGGTGCCCGGGGATTAACCACACACCATTCGCTTGAAAACATTATCTCTGTACATAGAGGGCATTGTTTATGTGCAAACATAATTCACATCAAAGAAATTAAATATTATATCTGTTACAAACCCAATCAAAATCATGAAAGTACGTATAGACCGGGTCGTTATACCAATACTGGTCATTTTCTTACAATGTACTTTAGAGAATATGACGTTGCTGCCATTTTACAACTGGATAATATTGTAGACATCATCACATCAATGGTAAAATATCAAGATAACTAAGTGATTTTGTGAAGTACATTTACAGGAAAATGTACTTCAGACTCTTCAAACAAAACTTTGAATATTTAATTAGTTGATAGAACTGGACTGCATCCTAAAGTATTAAAATAAGCATATAACTTACGGAATTCCATATTATAGGTGTCAACATTTGTTTACAATTTGGGCATTCAACGACGTTAAGACAATAATAACTACAAGATATAGGGAAAACATATAAATAACATATTGGACTACAAAATTATGAAGTTATGCCCCCCCCCCCCCTCCCCTCTTACCAATAAATCAAGAAACTGTTAAAATGTTTTCCTATCAACAACATTCAAGCAGAGCAAATGACCTCTTCAAATGTTCTTAAACTATGAATATTTTGTTTCAACTCTTCCATATGGTTGGTTGGTTGGTTGATTGGTGTTTTACGTCGCTTTCAACAATATTTCAGTTATATCGCGACATGGAAGCAGGAGGTTACCAACCTCTTAAACATAGTGACGCAACCTGGGAATCGAACCCGGATCGTCGGCGCCGCACTCTTCCATATGATTTATATAAACGTACAACAGTATGTAAATTAATATTTTTTTTTTTTTCGACAATCACATAGATTTTACATCAGATTTTCACCAAAACATGAAGTGTAGTGTTTGTACAATACTTCTGCGTAGATTTGAAGTTACATAAAATCAGGTCAAGATCATTTATGTAACGCTACATCAAAAACTTGAATTACTTCGTCTAGCAGGTAGTGTTCATGCAGAATCACAGCAAGATAGCTACTATAAACACGATAAATGAGTAGAATAATCCTTTAAATAAACACCGTGTTTTACATTATTTACCTCCCTGCTGGTAAACAAAGATTAAGATGAAATTATACCTGGTGCAATGGTAATCCGACGACAATCGTCAAAGGATATTTAATATTAATTGTGGGGTGAATTCCTTGGTTATCCACCTGTTTACTTGATTTCTTATGCAGTTATTCCTACTCATATTGACAACCTGTGGTCGTATTCACTAAAACTCTTAAGTGTAAAACCGATCTGAAGATAAAGTGCATATTCATAAAAAGTCCTATAAAAAACTTACGATCGATTTTAATTTAATCGTAAGTTTACGAGTGCCCACTCAACCCACTCTTAATTTGTAAATGTGGCTGCTGCTATAAGCTTATGCACATTTTGTTTGCAAATCGATATTGTAAAAAAGATCTTATTTTTAGGGACCTTTATACCTCCGAATAATTCGTCATCATTAAATTAATGACAACGTTATTCCGAGGTATAGGTTTCCTAGTTATATCATGTAATGCACATCACCGTGCAAAGATTACCTTGACCTTCCGACATAATCATCTATGTCAGTTCCTATACAAAAATTAACTCCATGATACAAACAAGGTGAACTTTCTGTACTTTCCTTTCTACAGGATCTTTAACAGTGAAAGTTAACACTAAAAGTAGTCACGCTCCTGTGTTTATATGGGAAATTCCTCCTTCATAGGAGTACTCCATATTTACTATATACAAAAACCAGAGGCAGATCCAACTTTTGATTTTAGAGGAATGAAGCCAGGCGAGGGGTCTAGAGACCGCTAAGGGGGAGGTGGAGCACATTAGCTGCCAAGATAATCGATGCATTTTGTGTTATTTGACTGTACTTGTGATTGATTTCGTCATACAGCTCAGTCATATCTGATTTTCAAATAATTTTGACTCGATCAGCTTCATTGCAAAATCTGCCACAATGATCTCTTGCCTTCTCAGTTTCATGTATTTTACTTTAAGGTGAATAGTTCTATAACAGGCTTGAATCATCTACAGGAAGAGATATAAAAAATATTACGATTTTCAGTCAGGAAAGAGAAGAGATTGGGTTTAAAGCCATAAAATTAAAATGACCCGAAGAGTCGAATAGATGTACGATTATTGGATTCATAATCTGCCGCATAGAATTGATGTAGGATTGTTGGATTCATACTAATTTGCTGCATAGACAATTTACGGGTCCAACGCTCCATCCCAACCCCCCCCCCCCCTTCCCACACACACATAAACACACACACACACACACACACACACACACACACACACACATCTGAAGCAGCCACTGAAACGAAATATCACTAAAACGAAAGTGAATAAAGATATAAATAGCCGCGGCTAGGGCTGTTTTACACCAAGGATAATCCTAAGATAGTTTGTAAGTGATTTGTTATTTCTGCGATCGTAAGTGTAAGAGTGATCTTAGGAGAGTTTACGTGAATATTAAGAGAAATTTTATGATAGTCTTTAGAGTAATCCTAAGATTGAAACTTACGAGTTTTTGTGAATACGACCACTGATCAGAATCGCACTCGTGTCAGGAATCGATGGAACACATATTTTGTACATGATTATCACACTTAATACTGCATTAAAGAATCAAAGTCCCCCATTCTTCACAATAGTAATTAATATTCTCTAACATCGTAGACTAGAAACAACCCATTAAGCAATAATGGTTAACAAGAAAAACAAGACATCTAACAAAGCTGTATGACATGCACACTACAGATAATAGTAAAATATACATAGAAAAAGGACGTTACAAAACCAAATGATATCTAATAAGGAGTATCAGTAAAAGTTTGACAAGGAATGTAATCATGTGGGAGGGGAGAGTTACCAACTCCTAGAGACACCCGTAACTCAAATACGGCATTATCAAATCAGATAAATCCGAAATAATGATGTCGACCGCGGTGTTAATAATGGTTCTTGATAAGCAGATGTCATAGTATATAAAAGTAAATTCACATCGATAATAGAAATTCCTCAGTGATATAGTTTGTCAACCTTAATGAAAAAAATATGTGGCAGCCGTATTCGTTGTATGTCGTGGTTTAATCCAGTCTGGTAAAATGCTGATTTTAGCAAAGTTAGAATCAGTGAATAGAGGACAATAAAAGTCCACACAACAACATCTTGCTTTGACCGAAGATGCCCTTGTGTGTATGAGTTTATATTTCAGTCTGCATAAAATCCGTTCGTACCCGGGTCCTGTTAGTGAGCGGGTTGAGATCTGGTTAAAATCAGACTGGACCCAAGAATGTGTGTGAAAACCTTGATACATTGTCATAGAAAATTTCTTAATTATATGCATCAATCAAATCAAAAATTTGAGATGCTTTTAAAGTATCGACCTTCACTACGTACAAAGGACCATCATTATGGATTGGTTGGTTAGGTTTTACTTTCATAGTGGATACATAGTAGGAAATGTATCACCTATAAACCGTTTAGTCTGTTTGACACTTGTCTCAGCTTATGAACCTCTCGTATTGACATGATACAAATTTAATGCTCCAACCACCACGGTACATTATGAGTGTCCATGGGATTTCGAACCATGAACATTTAAATAAAAACTTTGATCAGTTATCTTTTTGACTACTGCAGATACGAGCCGTATAAAAATATAAGAATGCTTACTTAACCAGATTGCTCCCAGCCCATTTTAAATTAAATACAAGGATAAAGACCTCAAGAAAAGTTAAGAAACCTTAATAAATTCTTCCATTCACAGCTTGAGTAAACTGTGCTAATTGGCGTGTCAAGTAATGTGTAAAGTATGAATTAGATGATAAGAAGTCCTCCGAAGGGAAGTATGAATTAAGTAAACAAAATCTCTAAATGAAATTTATGTCTGCCTTATTACGAGCTAGCAGATAAGGATTTCAACAAGAGATTTTGTTAGTTTTGTTTCCATTTGAAAATAGAGGCCAAAAACTTACGGATGTTGAGTGTTTCTTGTTAATTATAAATTTATCATTAATTTCACCCCGTTCACTGATTTAATCATTCACCGATCAGAATTGCATTTTAATCATTTTTAAACATGAATAATCAAAACATTTACCACAGAGAATTTGAATGTGTCTAGTTATATTAGGGAAGAACCAGTTGATTCTGAAGGAGGGGGGGGGGGGGCTGGTTCATCTTGGAAATACATATTCTGACCCCGAAAATGCTGGAAATAAAAACTCTGGCTTCTACTGAAACGAAAATAAATATCCTGGCTGCTAAAATGTACATATACCAGATCATGCAAATATAAAGCTGAATGCTCTATGGAAAACACGTTGATTTATATTGCTGCCTATATTATAATGTGGTGTAGTTTAACTTATATTTTTTTCAATATGTTCGACCAATTTTGATAGAATTGTTGCTTTTTAAAAATATATTTGCATATCCATTTTGAGGGGCGGACAGGGGACAAGTGCGGTGCCATCTGCTTTCTGAGAGAACTTTTCACCAGGTTCTTGTTCGGAATAGTGTCATTCACATCCCCTTTATCCGATTCCTCTTGTGTTACCCGTCCGTCATTTATATGCAAAGCACATCAATACGTGAACGTTAAAATGAGAGGCCAAACAAAAGAAGCCTAAATTGAATTCGCGTAGCCTGAGCACATATGCGAAGTCGATGTTTAAATTAAATCATGTGCATTTCAAAATTTATGATGGCCATATTTGTTGACAGTGTTTCATACCTTTTAAGTTTTATTCAGATCAGTACAACAGGTACAATTGATTTTAACACGTTTATTCAAAAGTTAAATAAAAAAAAAAACGTACCTTTAAAATGAGAACAAAAGTAAAACGAACAAAAATGCGTATCTTCACATAGATACATGATAACAAAAGTAAAGGAGTCCCAAGACCTATATCATTCACCTGATACATAAAACACTGCACAATGATACTGAACAATGCTTGTAGATGGCCGTAAGTCTGTAGTTTCTTTCAAACTTTTTAAACATGTAAAAATGTACAGGAACATCTTTGCTTAATACCTATATATACCAAGCTTTCTCAAATTCAATCTAGATGCAATGAAGAAACAGTTAAAATGTGAAAAATCAATATATCAAAAATGTATGAAATGCTTTTTTGCATTAAAATGACATAGTTCAAAGTAACTCAAAAACGAATAAAATATCATTCGGACAGGAATCCAAAACGGCAATAATTTCTCACAAATCCTTCTGTAGTGATAAATGGAAATTCTCTCCCTGGATTCCAGAGACTAAGAGAGACTATACACTTCCCAACAGAAACTAGCAGTATAAAAAACCTATGCAATTGAAGTAGTGTATACATGTTATTTAATTGGCTTACTTTATATAAGCATGTGTTTTATATTGGGATGTGTTATTGGCAATTATTTACAATGTAATCCCAACAAGTATGTATTGGCAACAAAAAAGTAAAGAAAATTAATCATCCGTCCCAGAATATCAATGAAATTAGTATACCATCCTTAAAAGATCTAAAAATAAATAATCCGACTCGACCAAATTTGCAACCACCCACCGCCTTTTTTTCCTCAGAATCAAATGGCCGTCCCATTACAAAATTATTGCTAAATATCTACGAAAAATATACCTGAACAAATTCTAAAACAGTACTTAAATCCGAAGAGAAATAATATTTTCTTTCTAGCTTATACTTTATTCAATCAGCCCCGAGTTGAATCTGGGTTTATTCAATCCCTCAGTACAAAACATACGTACAAAACATCAAAAACAATGTTGTATGTGTGTGCGATGCTTACGTTAATAATTGCTTTAAAAGAAACTTCGCCACCTTCAATAGAGGCAACTTCCACATCCTCAATGGATTAAATTTTTGAAAACCAAAATTCGGTATTGAGTGTCTATAATACATGTGCTAAAGATAGCGCGTTTGAGTTACTTTACTTATATTGGATTCCTAAACTCCCTGAAATCCATACATCTGAAAAAGTTAGGTTGATTTAGCAAGTGCTCCACCAAACTGAAATCAGATTTCCTTGCCAAAACAGCTGCAGTAAAAGAGAAACTGCAGAAGAGCTTCCATAAGATCAAATCGAGAAATTGTATTATCCGTTTTGGCCATTGAAAAACTCAGATGACATTTAAAAAACAATTCAGTCTTAAAATGTCTCAAATGTATTATATAATATCTTTTGACATTTCTACTTTTTACCCTATTATCCCTCGAGATAAATTGAAAGATTAACTTTTTCGCATCATTCATACTCCACAAAGAAATGTTCTAGTAGATAGATTTATTTAATTTATTGTATTGAATTATCTGGAAACGACAGTGATTAGAAGTTTAATGCTTTGTAGATTGAATAAATAATATATCTGGCTTTTTGATTGGAACAATATTATCTTTTATTCGGTGACCTGGCATTCAAAGAAACCATCGAAATTCTCTTAGCCACTAATTATGCCTCATTACTGGCCGATTTGTTCCTTTATTCGTATGATGCTGAATTTATGCAAAATATTCTGTGGCAAAATAAAAGCAACTAACAAAGTTCTTTAATTGAACTTTCAGATGTCTTGATGGTACATTGTCTATAAGTAATAAAAACATTGCTACATACATGTGTATGTAATATCTCGTAGCCGACTCGAAACTAAAGATAGAGCAGAATTTACTACATGCGCTTTGTACTTTGATCTTTTATACTGAATATTGACGAGACGGTAAACACACCCTTACAGTTTCACTAAATGACAAACATGATGATTTAAAATGTTTTACTGTTAAAGATGTATATGGTCTCCTGTCTACTATTGTGATTAAATATACTCTCACGAACCTTTCTGTTTCGGAAGTACTCGAGAATCATAAATCTGTCCGCAATACGTTTGGTATAGACACAAATAAATTATATTTAAACTTCCATATTTGTACTGCATTCCAAAATCCTTACAAACAACGCTTTATCGCTGGTTCCTCGAAGTGTTCCACAAAATCTGTATCGATGCTACTCACAAAAATATTATCAGAAATTAAATCTGGCCTTCATAGATATTGCGAAACAGTATATTACAGAAGTGGAATTAATCAAATGTGGATCCTTAAAAATTCAAAAGAGTTGTTAGAACATCTTAAATCAATAAGTTTTACTACAATTCACTCCATCAAGTCTTTTGACTTTTCGACTCTTTACACAACGATCCCTCATCAGAAATTAAAAGACAGATTAGCGGAAATTATTCAAAATGCATTTACTAATAAAAACGGAAGCCGCAAATTCAAATATATAGTAATAGGCCACGATAAAACTTACTTTGTTAAGGAACAATCTGATTCCAAAAATAAATACACTGAGACAGCTGTTATCCAGATGTTGAACTTTCTTATCGATAAGATTTTTGTGGTGTTTGGAGGTCAGGTTTTTCAACAAATTGTCGGTATTCCAATGGGCACTAACTGTGCTCCGCTTCTGGCTGACATATTCCTTTACTCATACGAGGCTGAATTCATTCAGTCTTTGCTTTTGCAAGGAAAAAAACAATTGGCTCTTGGCTTCAATTTTGCTTACAGATATATAGATAATTTGCTTTCAATAAATAATCCTTCATTCGCGAATTACCTTAGCATCATCTATCCAAGTGAACTGGAGGTCAAAGAAACCACAGAAAGTAGTAATTCTACTTCGTATTTAGATATTATGTTGTCTTTTGACATTAATGGTCAATTGAACACCTCACTCTATGACAAACGTGCTGATTTCAATTTCGCTATCACAAACTTTCCTTTCATAAGTAGCAACATTCCATCATCGCCCGCATTGGGCGTATTCATATCTCAGTCAATACGTTATTCCAGAGCATGTTCAAATTACAATGCCTTTGTTCTGAGGGCTAGGCGACTTTCAGTTAAGCTGCTAAACCAGGGTTATATATGTGCTAGACTAGCAACGTCACTGAGGAAGTTCTACGGTCGTTACGAGACTCTTATTACTCTATATGATATCTCGTTATCCAGACTTTTATATGATATTCTGGACTGAGACCGATTCCGATCATTTTTCACAGATTTGACACCTTCTGTACTAGAAGGTTACCTTATTCGACTTCTCCATATATAAATACATATGGAATTTACACGATTTGACTCATTCTACTGGGTATATGACGGATGTTGCTAGCAAGCAGGAGATGCTCACTCTCCCTGGGCACCTGATCTCACTCCATCACAAGGGTTCACATATGCTCTTCAAGTAGACATATTTTGTTATTTTCCATTTGTTTTTCATTTTCACTGGTTTTGTATGTCCTCTGGTTTCATGATTTTCATGATTTCATGGACTTGTGGTTTGGGTTTATCCATCATCTTTACATAGAACATATATACCTTTAATTTTGTGCACTATATGCGCATTTCGACAACTTATGTCTCCTCAGTGATGTGAAAGTAACTGTCACATTGCTGTGGCACTAACAAAATGTGCCACAGTGGACATTCACGGACCATTATAAATGAGAAATTGATCAATATGGTGAAGAGTACATAGAAAAACGAAATAAGCCCCTCCCCCTTTTTGTATTTTTTATATATCACGTATACTCGTTTTCGCTATGGGGACTCGAACTCAAGACCTATGGTACCGAATCACCTAGCTGTCATGCATCGGACTGTCTAACCGACTGAGCTACCCGAGCTTGGGTTACAATATTTTCAGGACGGTCACCATGACAACACTATTATATTAAAGTTTTATTGTTTGTAGTAGTAAAATAATCATTGTGAAGGAAAAGGATAAACGACATCCGAGTCAAATAACAAAATTTCTCACAGACATGCAGAACAAAACAGAATCAGCACATAAAGTATCACAAAATAGTCGATTGTAATACACTTGTGCAGCGGAAAGAGGACGGTCAATTTAAATAACAATCGCCACTGGATAACGGACCAAACTTTCCACTCACTAAAAATCAGTACAAAAGAACACACTAATGAAAATGAATAAATTCCCATATCGAGAACAAGTACCAGCAGGTAAATCTAGTGAGTGGTCATAAAAATATCATCACAATGCTTTATAAAGTACCATTTTGTGCCGGAAAGGACGAAGAAATAAAATTGTAAATACTCAAAGTGGCTGTCATGAAGGCTATATTATTACTTTTAAATCTATAGAAACATAATTTTATATTCATTTTTCGGGTACCACAAGTTGCTCAATCCTTGAGTCTTCATCAAAATTATCACCAACATAAGGTATGCCATCGAGTTACATGACTGTCAGTATTGACACAAATGGACAGGTATTTCATTACGTAGCAATTTTATACGATTTTGACGGGTAATAAAATACTATTGATTTGTGGTAATGAATCCCTTGCTGTTATAAAAGAATTACTTTACTGAAAAAAAAATTGTACAAAACGTAATCGGAATGGGGTTTTAAATGTCCCAGTACTCTTAAGCTTTGTGTATGGATATCAATACTTTGAAACATTACTTGGTAAGTTTTTTAATTTTATTTGTTGAAAAGGAGCACAAAATACCGCAATACAAGGAATTGTTGGTTGATTGGTGTTTTACGTCGCTTTCAATAATATTTCAGTTATATCGCGACATGGAAGCAGGAGGTTACCAACTTCTTAAACATAGTGGCGCAACCCGGGAATCGAACCCGGATCGTCAGCGCCGCAAGCCAAGCGCTTAACCACTACACCAAACCTGCCCCTACAAGGAATGAATTATAAATGTGTTATTTGAAAGTATAAATGAATATATATATTATCATGACATTTGGCTTAAATATGCTTTTTTGTGAGTGACATTATGTGAAGTGGTTCTGTTATAATAACTAGACAATATCGTGCATAGTGTCAGATTCAGAAATATGCGAACCCCAATTTAAATTGAAGTGAGTTCATGTGCTCGAGATGAGTAAGCGTCCGCTGTCTGAATGCAAAACCCGTCGAAATAATTGAATCATTTCTAAATTGCAAGAAATATCTATAGCATACGGTGCTAATTTTTATGTAATTCTGTCTTCTAGAAAATGTCCTTTATGATCGGGGATGCACGAACAAATATGAATCGCCATTGTCTTAACTTTAAAAAAAACTTCGGACACTTGGATGGTGAATATTGTCAACAAAATGGGCATTATTGAAATCTTCAATAAAATGGAAATGGCAATACACAGATCATGCATTGATGTGAAATAGAAATAGTGGCTGGCCAATTGATTCCATAACACAACTGTAGAATGTCTATTTATACAAACGAAGATACCTTCATTTGTTGACCAATACGATGATCAATTTACAAGTATAATCTCAGTAATGCATAGAGCTTTGTAACGCCAGTCAATAGGTTTTATAACACCAGTCCATATATTCTAATATATTTTGCATACTATATTCTTATAAATAATAAAAGAAACCTGTCCTATATCTCACTATCATCGGATTTATAGAATGTTAAAGAAAACTTTTCAACAGAAATTTTTACGAACCTACTTTTTGTGTATGTGTAATTTTTCAGTCAGTAGCAGAGATATTGTTGTTAAAGTAATAAAAAACAGAAAAAAGAGAATATGTCATGCTGAAAAAGCATTATAGAAAATGGCTTTCGGAGTTTAATTTTGACCTTATAGTCATATTTGTTAGGACATGACAAAATGCAAATGAGCAATAGCAATAGATCTAAAACAAATCTTAAAAACATATGACTCAGCCGTATGACAAAAGTCATCACAGACAAACAAGCAAACAATAAAGACCTCATAAAACAATGGTGTGGTTAAACAAATAAGTCGAAGATGTATAACACACCATCAAACGAAAAATATGGAATATATTATCGGCTCTCAAAGAAATCTGCTTTGTAATAAATTCAAACAGGATTCGTAAGAAAAATACTAAGACATTTCCTGTTTCCTCCTTACTCATTTTATATATATTTAATTTTATTCGGTCCGATATCGACATATATATCAGCGTTAGCTACATTTTTGGGGAAAAAAATAATTTATTTCGTTTTACAATACATAAATAGAACGAGATATATAAATAGTAATTTAAGACAAGATACACTAAATTCGACAACTTAGGTCTCTTTTGTGATGCTCAAGGCAAAAATTACGGAGATGAATATTAAAGGAGCAAATCCTTTTTTTGTATTTCTGCTAGAAATGAAAGTGTAAATAGTAGAGAACCTTTTTAAATATACACCGAGCAACGGAAACGGATATTTAAGATTTGAAATTCAGTTTTTAAGCATCAATTAATTTTGATATGCATCGGATTGATGAAAGCAGAACATACCACTTTCTTGTATATTCTGTGACAGATGTCTGCTTTCCCTTCATTTGCATGTAGAGTGAATATAGAATATATAATTATATCAGTTTTCAACAGCCTCTTTTTAAATACCTATAAGTTATTTACTTACCATTTACAAATTACGATTGATACCTCAGGTGTCCTGGGTATATTCCTGTTAACAAATAATGACACCAGGCAATTTCTGACAAATCAGTGTAATAAATTTCTTCACTAAGCAGAGATGGATTCTTTCATCGTGTATTTAGTAAACCTAAGTAAATATTCTTGTCTCGTATTCTACCATTATCAAGCTGTTTTACGGCAATCCAACAATTTTATTTGTAAAGTTTAGCATATAGCATGATATTTCTCTTTTATATTGATTGATTTATCAAAGTATAATATAATGTTATTTCCTCTATAAATTTTGAGAAATGTCAGTTTCAAGGAGTACTATAAATTTCAACGCGACTCCGGTTAACCTTTATTCAAACGAAATGATTTTTTTTCTCTCTCAAAGAAATTCTCCATTGATGTTTAAAGAGGGCAGTTCGACAAAATGAGCTATAAAGTGCCGTTCCCATGTTTAACTCTATGTTTAGAATATTAGTCTTAAGACGTGAACAATGAATAATAGTAAAATAAAGATATACATATATTTACGTCAATGCATTATTTACACCGTTCTACATGTATGTGTCGGGACCGCTGTGTTTTCTTATATTTATTTTTTTAATTAAAGTAATACGTTTATTATAAGATATATGGATCTTATCGTAATCTTATACAAATTATCTGTAGAAATCTTATCACAGGTGTATATATAAGCATTACGTTTAATTTTAGAAAGTCTGTGTAGAAATTAATTAAATCCCCATACGATTTGGTTCATTTGTTCTTTACGTCCTACCAGTATCATTCTCCATATGTGATGGCGACAATTTTTTATATTCTTCATAATAAATAGAACTTCATACCCGTCAAACAACGTTTTTGCCAGAATTCTTATTACGACGTAAATGCTTGGATTATATTGTCATAAAAGAATGATGCAACCCTCCTGAGCAGCAAAGCATCACATATCGGGCATTTAATACGAGATGCCAGTTGTTTTATGTACAGAAATTCGCTGCCCCAATGCAGAAAACTAATGTTAGGGGCTTTTTATAAAGTATGTAATTTGTATTTGTCTTAGCCACATGTCGTAAGTTTCTCGCGCAAGTCGTATCCCAACACTTTAACCTATAACGAAACGATAATCCAATTGTTTCGTGTGATGTAAAATTGGCGTTACGCATAAGAGCAGATCATTGCGTATGGAAAGAGGAAGGTCCTATCGTAAAAGTCAACAAACTGGCAAACATAAGGGTTTCTACTGTTCCGAGTTCTATTATACAAATTGTAAATTGTACGCAAAATTCAATAAAAGTAATGCATGAATTTTCCAAGCAAAAGAGTATTTAAGGCAATGGCAACGAGTGTGTGTATGTGGAAAAGGAAGTAGAATGACGCCAATGTCTAATATGCTTTTCTATAATATGACATCATCCTATGTAGGAATATGCTTACTAGACTAGACTAGACATATTCTTTGTGAACAGTCAGAAATGAATGTAAGAAGATAAATACATGTATTAATTTAATGCACCATATGTAGGTATGAACTCTTCAGATTTGGCCTTCACCAAAAGCTACAAAAAGCATAAAATGAAAAAAGCTTCACTTTATCATGTAACCTTTAAAATAGCTCTTCCAAAGGATAGTTTTTGATGAAATTTGTGAAATTATCGCTTAAAGCCTTATTGCTCTTAAGTATATTTACCTTATTAAGAAAATGATACAAAATGAAGAAAAAAAGAACCAAACAAACAAACAATCTTGGTTTGTGTTAATTTAATAAATCGAAAATTATTTGACCTCTAATGGAATGTGAAACTGAAAATGATGATGATAATAATAATAATAATAATAATAATAATAATAATAATAATAATAATAATAATAATAATAATAATAATAATAACAACAATAATAATAATGCGATATGCATCCAAAATACTTAACGTTGATTTGACACTTTCAAATAACACTTAAAATAAATATCTTTTAATAAACAGAGGCAAATTATTGCTTTCATTTTAATTGTAATAGAATTCAAAATTCAACAATTCGCTTTAAAACATAAGGCTAATAATTGACAATGTGTCGTATTTTAGTGGTTTCTGGTATTTGTTGGCATATTCATTTATATATCTAAAAATTATACTTTAAAGCATTATTAGAGATTAAATACAAATTCATATATCATATAAACGAGTTTGCAAATGTTCTTTATTGTTCTTTGTAATGGTTTTGACTTTGTGCTGTTCTACGATTTATTTATTTGATTGTCGTACTGACCTGCAGTATATACTTGATTCAATATAAATAAGTGACTTAATATTGTTAGGATTTGACTGTGTTCGACTACTAAATAAATATTTTCGATTCAACAGGAAGAATTATTTTTGCCGACCTATTAGTGAATCATGCAACAAGTATGGAGTGTGGCCGACTTATTTCCGGGTCTTACCTATTGTTAAGAATGAAACTGTATCAATTAAACATCACTATAACAGTCCTTCTTTTAAAAAGTTATAGCTTCAGCACGATTGAAGATATCTCTCTCGTAACAGTTGATTCATAATTATTTACAGCTGTTCTTTTTTGCATTTTCAGGCTTTTTCATAACAATTGGTTTCGGCATACAGTTACAATGAGTGTTCCAAGACTACATCCACATTGTTTAGTTTTATTAACTGTAGGGATGGTTCTTTTGTATTTGTACGCATATACTTCCAAGCCATGCAAAGACATTCACGTAAATTCGACTAATGGTATTCCAGTTCAAACGTCTTTCTCTGAACGTACTAACCTGATGGACATTTTAGACAAATATCGAAAAAATCATACTACGAAAGATATACAACAATGGGCTTTAGACAGAGGAATAAAGATGCCATTACTGACACTCTTTACGACATGGAAACATACAAAAGAAAAGGCTTTGGTACATAGAAACACCATCAACAACTGGAAGTCCTTGTTTCCCTTTATTTCCTTGATTCTATTTGTACCTGAAAATGATGGTATTACAGAAGATTTGAAAAACAAACACTGGAAAGTATTACCGATCCGATCAACAACAAACGACAATCTTCCATTATTCAAAGATATGTTCCAAAAGGCAATGAAGCACGAGAAAACCTTGTTTTACTGTTACTCTAATGGTGACATTCTATTTACTACTGGACTCATTGACACATTATTGCTGATTCAGCGTTTTATTGAGGTAAGAAATTCG
Source organism: Pteria penguin (assembly GCA_035048485.1). Taxonomy (NCBI): domain Eukaryota; kingdom Metazoa; phylum Mollusca; class Bivalvia; order Pterioida; family Pteriidae; genus Pteria; species Pteria penguin. The sequence continues at coordinate 22,784,276 of CM068592.1, forward strand.
GCTGTTCTGACTGTGGGTCGCAGAACGGAAGTATCTCAAGTAACACAAGATGAAGCATTATCTTTCAAAAATATTGAACTAACAGCCGCGTCACGAGGATCACTTAGATCGCCAGACGCAATAGATTATTTCATACTGACAAGGAGCTTTCCATTTCAAGAATTTCCTGACTTAGTTGTCGGGCGTATCGCTTACGACAACTACGTATTAATATACGCAAGACAAAAAAGTGTATTGGTAGTAGATGTGACTAGCTCAATATTGGCTGTGCATCAGACGACAGCGGCTGGAAACATGGAGGGTCACCATCATAGCAATGCAATGTACAACAAAGATATGATAAAAGAAAAATACGGCATTACAGACTTTTCTGAAGGCTACGTTACATGCAGTGCATTCAAAATCGAATTGGAGAATTCTTCTTTAATTTTGTACCGAAAACTGAAGATAAAAAGTTCTGAACGTGGAACTTCCATCATTTTTTTCTTTGCAGTTGTTGTATTTTACCTTTTGTGTATTGTATATAGACTTTTGTAGGATTTTTACATAAACAGGAACGTGTAGTCTTTAGCAGTCTTAAAATGCATTTTCACAAATGAAGTATATGTAGTCACATAGCATGCACTAGACATCTAATGTCTTTTAGTGATTGATATTTGTTACTTGCAAATAGTGTTTAAGAGGTTGATGTTCTTGCAATATGCTGACAAAATAGTTATAGAAATTACCTTTCTAACTATAGCTTTCCTTTATAGAGCACCTCTACTTTTTATTCGTTTTTTTTTTATTTTATAGAACGTATGGGGATGAATAAAGTATTAGTTTGAATTAATTTTGCCTGAGGCTTTCATTTCACGGATAATTCAACTATAGAAAATGCAAGACGTGCTTTGTTATTGTGGCCGTCACACTGATGCATATACAATAGACACAGAACTAGTCCTGTAGATCATAAAGGAGAACAGGCTCCCGGGAAGAGTAGCATTCTGCGTTGGACTGGTCGAACCCTTGGGGAATGCCAAAGCCATATATTAATATTACAACAATTAAACACATATAACATTAAAGAAAAACACATATAACATTAAAGTAAAACACATATAACAATAAAGTAAACACATATAACAATAAAGTAAAACACATATAACATTAAAAAAAAACACATATAACATTAAAGTAAACACATGTAACAATAAAGTAAACACATATAACATTAAAGAAAAACACATATAACATTAAGGTAAAACACATATAACATTAAAGTAAAACACATAACATTAAAGTAAAACACATAAAATTAAAGTAAAACACATAACATTAAAGTAAAACACATATAACAATAAAGTAAAACACATAACAATAAAGTAAACACATATAACATTAAAGTAAAAGACATATAACTTTATAGTAAAACACATATAACATTAAAGAAAAACACATATAACATTAAAGTAAAACACATATAACAATAAAGTAAACACATATAACAATAAAGTAAAACACATATAACATTAAAAAAAACACATATAACATTAAAGTAAACACATGTAACAATAAAGTAAACACATATAACATTAAAGAAAAACACATATAACATCAAGGTAAAACACATATAACATTAAAGTAAAACACATAACATTAAAGTAAAACACATAACATTAAAGTAAAACACATAACATTAAAGTAAAACACATATAACAATAAAGTAAAACACATAACAATAAAGTAAACACATATAACATTAAAGTAAAAGACATATAACTTTATAGTAAAACACATATAACATTAAAGTAAAACACATATAACAATAAAGTAAAACACATATAACATTAAAGTAAAACACATAACATTAAAGTAAAACACATATAACACTAAGGTAAAACAAATATAACATTAAAGTAAAACACATAACATTAAAGTAAAACACATAACAATAAAGTAAACATATATAACATTAAAGTAAAAGACATATAACGTTATAGTAAAACACATATAACATTAAAGTAAAACACATATAACAATAAAGTAAAACACATATAACATTAAAGTAAAACACATATAACATTAAAGTAAAACACATATAACACTAAGGTAAAACAAATATAACATTAAAGTAAAACACATAACATTAAAGTAAAACACATAACATTAAAGTAAAATACATGACAATAAAGTAAAACATATATAACATTAAAGTAAAACACATATAGCATTAAGGTAAAACACATATAACATTAAAGTAAAACACATATAACATTAAAGTAAAACACATTTAATATTAAGGTAAAACACATATAACATTAAAGTAAAACACATATAACAATAAAGTAAACACATATAACATTAAAGTAAAACACATAACAATAAAGTAAACACATATAAAAATAAAGTAAAACACATAACAATAAAGTAAACACATATAACATTAAAGTAAAAGACATATAACGTTATAGTAAAACACATATAACGTTATAGTAAAACACATATAACATTAAAGTAAAACACATGTAACAATAAAGTAAAACACATATAACATTAAAGTAAAACACATATAACATTAAGGTAAAACACATATAACATTAAAGTAAAACACATATAACATTAAAGTAAAACCACTAAACACAATCTTTCACAAACTCATGACGTCAAGACGAAATATTCTACAATTCATAGATTCTTTGGACAAGCTCCACATTTCAGAGAATATGCGTGTGATATTTATTTTAAATACGAAGTAAAGAGGTTGTATATATACATATACATACAGTATGAGAATAATAGTCAGAGGGAAGTAGAATGAGAATAATAGTCAGAAGGATGTAGTATGAAAATAACAGTCAGAAGGATATAGTATGAGAATAACAGTCAGAAGGATGTTCTGAGAATAATAGTCAGAAGGATATAGTATGAGAATAATAGTCAGAAGGATGTAGTATGAGAATAATAGTCAGAAGGATGTAGTATGAGAATGATAGTGAGAAGGATGTAGTATGAGAATAATAGTCAGAAGGATGTAGTATGAGAATAATAGTCAGAAGGATGTAGTATGAGAATAATAGTCAGAAGGGTGTATGAGCATAATAGTCAGAAGGATTTAGTATGAGAATAATAGTCAGAAGGAAGTTGTATGAGAATAATAGTCAGAAGGATGTAGGATGAGAATAATAGTCAGAAGGATGTTGTATGAGAATAATAGTCAGAAGGATGTTGTATGAGAATAATAGTCAGAAGTACGTAGGATGAGAATAATAGTCAGAAGGATGTAGTTTGAGAATAATAGTCAGGAGGATGTATGAGAATAATAGTCAGAAGTATGTAGTATGAGAATTATAGTCAGAAGGATGTATGAGAATAATAGTCAGAAGGATGTAGTATGAGCATATTAGTCAGAAGGATGTTGTATGAGAATAATAGTCACAAGGATGTTGTATGAAAATAATAGTCAGAAGGATGTAGTATGAGGATAATAGTCAGAAGGATGTTGTATGAGAGTAAAAGTCAGAAGGATGTAGTATGAGAATCATAGTCAGAAGGATATAGTATGAGAATAATAGTCAGAAGGATGTTGTATAAGAATAATAGTCAGAAGGGTGTAGTATAAGAATAAAAGTAATAAGGATGTAGTATGAAAATATGTTAGAAGGATGTAGTATGATAATCATAGTCAGAAGGGAGTAGTATAAGAATAATACTCAGAGGAATGTAGTATGAGAATAATAGTCAGAAGGATGTAGTATGAAAATAATAGTCAGGATGTTGTATGAGAATAATTGTCAGAAGGATGTAGTATGAGAATAAAGGTCAGAAGGATGTAGAATGAGAATAATAGTCAGAAGGATGTAGTATGAGAATAATAGTCAGAAGGATGTAGTATGAGAATAATAGTGAGAAGGATGTAGTATCAGAATGATAGTCAGAAGGATGTAGTATCAGAATAATAGTCAGAAGGGTGTAGTATAAGAATAATAGTCAGAAAGATGTCGTATGTGAATAATATTTTTTCACATTAAAAAAATATGCTTATTTATATAAGATTTTTCTACTTTTATATTTTAATACATCTAATAGATATTATTAAATAATTTTGATATGTCCCTTGATTTTATGTTGTATCAAATCATGATATTAAGAGAGTACATCGGTTCACCATCCTTATGTAATAAAATATATTATCCTATTAAGACATCATTTGATATTACGATTCTCAATGATCTTCGCTTCAACCGGCGTCTTGATAGAGTTACTATTCTTGCGCCATTAATCTTCAGAATGGAGCAGGTATATGAACATAGCATGTAATAGGATTCTTCAAAACCAATGAATGCTGATGAATACCATCTATTTGTTGGGCATTTTCATTTCTCATTCTGAAATTTGTGTCTTCTATTAATTTTTTTCCTTATAATAGTGTCATATAATTATTTCGCATGAGAAAGCATGATTAAATTCGATTAAGGGAAAATTATTTGTTATCGCTTAACAAGTAACTAAACAAAATCTGTCGGTAACTTAAGGGTTTCTTGGACTTTAAACAGGAAGTGCTAAAGTACATCATGTAAATAAAGTTAAATATCAGTATAGGTAAATGTATTTCAGAATCGACTATTCATTAAACTTTCTGTAAAAGAGAAAACAGAATACATATGACAAAGCTGCATGACACAAATCACCGAGGACATGCACACAAAACATGGTAATAGTAAAATATACACGGAAAATTCACATTACAAAATGAATATATATATTATCATGAAATTTGGCTTAAATATGCTTTTTTGTGAGTGACATTATGTGAAGTGGTTCTGTTATAATAACTAGACAATATCGTGCATAGTGTCAGATTCAGAAATATGCGAACCCCAATTTAAATTGAAGTGAGTTCATGTGCTCGAGATGAGTAAGCGTCCGCTGTCTGAATGCAAAACCCGTCGAAATAATTGAATCATTTCTAAATTGCAAGAAATATCTATATCATACGGTGCTAAATTTTATCTAATTCTGTCTTCTAGAAAATGTCCTTTATGATCGGGGATGCACGAACTAATGTGAATCGCCATTGTCTTAACTTAAAAAAAAACTTCGGACACTTGGATGGTGAATATTGCCAACAAAATGGGCATTATTGAAATCTTCAATAAAATGGAAATAGCAATACACAGATCATGCATTGATGTGAAATAGAAATAGTGGCTGGCCAATTGATTTCATAACACAACTGTAGAATGTCTATTTATACAAACGAAGATACCTTCATTTGTTGACCAATACGATGATCAATTTACAAGTATAATCTCAGTAATGCATAGAGCTTTGTAACGCCAGTCAATAGGTTTTATAACACCAGTCCATATATTCTAATATATTTTGCATACTATATTCTTATAAATAATAAAAGAAACCTGTCCTATATCTCACTATCATCGGATTTATAGAATGTTAAAGAAAACTTTTCAACATAAATTTTTACGAACCTACTTTTTGTGTGTGTGTGTAATTTTTCAGTCAGTAGCAGAGATATTGTTGTTAAAGTAATAAAAAATAGAAAAAAGAGAATATGTCATGCTGAAAAAGCATTATAGAAAATGGCTTTCGGAGTTTAATTTTGACCTTATAGTCATATTTGTTAGGACATGACAAAATGCAAATGAGCAATAGCAATAGATCTAAAACAAATCTTAAAAACATATGACTCAGCCGTATGACAAAAGTCATCACAGACAAACAAGCAAACAATAAAGACCTCATAAAACAATGGTGTGGTTAAACAAATAAGTCGAAGATGTATAACACACCATCAAACGAAAAATATGGAATATATTATCGGCTCTCAAAGAAATCTGCTTTGTAATAAATTCAAACAGGATTCGTAAGAAAAATACTAAGACATTTCCTGTTTTCTCCTTACTCATTTTATATATATTTAATTTTATTCGGTCCGATATCGACATATATATCAGTGTTAGCTACATTTTTGGGGAAAAAATAATTTATTTCGTTTTACAATACATAAATAGAACGAGATATATAAATAGTAATTTAAGACAAGATATACTAAATTCGACAACTTAGGTCTCTTTTGTGATGCTCAAGGCCAAAATTACGGAGATGAATATTAAAGGAGCAAATCCTTTTTTTGTATTTCTGCTAGAAATGAAAGTGTAAATAGTAGAGAACCTTTTTTAATATACACCGAGCAACGGAAACGGATATTTAAGATTTGAAATTCAGTTTTTAAGCATCAATTAATTTTGATATGCATCGGATTGATGAAAGCAGAACATACCACTTTCTTGTATATTCTGTGACAGATGTCTGCTTTCCCTTCATTTGCATGTAGAGTGAATATAGAATATATAATTATATCAGTTTTCAACAGCCTCTTTTTAAATACCTATAAGTTATTTACTTACCATTTACAAATTACGATTGATACCTCAGGTGTCCTGGGTATATTCCTGTTAACAAATAATGACACCAGGCAATTTCTGACAATTGTAAATTGTACGCAAAATTCAATAAAAGTAATGCATGAATTTTCCAAGCAAAAGAGTATTTAAGGCAATGGCAACGAGAGTGTGTATGTGGAAAAGGAAGTAGAATGACGCCAATGTCTAATATGCTTTTCTATAATATGACATCATCCTATGTAGGAATATGCTTACTAGACTAGACTAGACATATTCTTTGTGAACAGTCAGAAATGAATGTAAGAAGATAAATACATGTATTAATTTAATGCACCATATGTAGGTATGAACTCTTCAGATTTGGCCTTCACCAAAAGCTACAAAAAGCATAAAATGAAAAAAGCTTCACTTTATCATGTAACCTTTAAAATAGCTCTTCCAAAGGATAGTTTTTGATGAAATTTGTGAAATTATCGCTTAAAGCCTTATTGCTCTTAAGTATATTTACCTTATTAAGAAAATGATACAAAATGAAGAAAAAAAGAACCAAACAAACAAACAATCTTGGTTTGTGTTAATTTAATAAATTGAAAATTATTTGACCTCTAATGGAATGTGAAACTTAAAATGATGATGATGATGATAATAATAATAATAATAATAGTAATAATAATAATAATAATAATAATAATAACAACAACAATAATAATAATGCGATATGCATCCAAAATACTTAATGTTGATTTGACACTTTCAAATAACACTTAAAATAAATATCTTTTAATAAACAGAGGAAAATTATTGCTTTCATTTTAATTGTAATAGAATTCAAAATTCAACAATTCGCTTTAAAACATAAGGCTAATAATTGACAATGTGTCGTATTTTAGTGGTTTCTGGTATTTGTTGGCATATTCATTTATATATCTGAAAATTATACTTTAAAGCATTATTAGAGATTAAATACAAATTCATATATCATATAAACGAGTTCGCAAATGTTCTTTATTGTTCTTTGTAATGGTTTTGACTTTGTGCTGTTCTACGATTTATTTATTTGATTGTCGTACTGACCTGCAGTATATACTTGATTCAATATAAATAAGTGACTTAATATTGTTAGGATTTGACTGTGTTCGACTACTAAATAAATATTTTCGATTCAACAGGAAGAATTATTTTTGCCGACCTATTAGTGAATCATGCAACAAGTATGGAGTGTGGCCGACTTATTTCCGGGTCTTACCTATTGTTAAGAATGAAACTGTATCAATTAAACATCACTATAACAGTCCTTCTTTTAAAAAGTTATAGCTTCAGCACGATTGAAGATATCTCTCTCGTTACAGTTGATTCATAATTATTTACAGCTGTTCTTTTTTCCATTTTCAGGCTTTTTCATAACAATTGGTTTCGGCATACAGTTACAATGAGTGTTCCAAGACTACATCCACATTGTTTAGTTTTATTAACTGTAGGGATGGTTCTTTTGTATTTGTACGCATATACTTCCAAGCCATGCAAAGACATTCACGTAAATTCGACTAATGGTATTCCAGTTCAAACGTCTTTCTCTGAACGTACTAACCTGATGGACATTTTAGACAAATATCGAAAAAATCATACTACGAAAGATATACAACAATGGGCTTTAGACAGAGGAATAAAGATGCCATTACTGACACTCTTTACGACATGGAAACATACAAAAGAAAAGGCTTTGGTACATAGAAACACCATCAACAACTGGAAGTCCTTGTTTCCCTTTATTTCCTTGATTCTATTTGTACCTGAAAATGATGGTATTACAGAAGATTTGAAAAACAAACACTGGAAAGTATTACCGATCCGATCAACAACAAACGACAATCTTCCATTATTCAAAGATATGTTCCAAAAGGCAATGAAGCACGAGAAAACCTTGTTTTACTGTTACTCTAATGGTGACATTCTATTTACTACTGGACTCATTGACACATTATTGCTGATTCAGCGTTTTATTGAGGTAAAAAATTCGGCTGTTCTGACTGTGGGTCGCAGAACGGAAGTATCTCAAGTAACACAAGATGAAGCATTATCTTTCAAAAATATTGAACTAACAGCCGCGTCACGAGGATCACTTAGATCGCCAGACGCAATAGATTATTTCATACTGACAAGGAGCTTTCCATTTCAAGAATTTCCTGACTTAGTTGTCGGGCGTATCGCTTACGACAACTACGTATTGATATACGCAAGACAAAAAAGTGTATTGGTAGTAGATGGGACTAGCTCAATATTGGCTGTGCATCAGACGACAGCGGCTGGAAACATGGAGGGTCACCATCATAGCAATGCAATGTACAACAAAGATATGATAAAAGAAAAATACGGCATTACAGACTTTTCTGAAGGCTACGTTACATGCAGTGCATTCAAAATCGAATTGGAGAATTCTTCTTTAATTTTGTACCGAAAACTGAAGATAAAGAGTTCTGAACGCGGAACTTCCATCATTTTTTTCTTTGCAGTTGTTGTATTTTACCTTTTGTGTATTGTATATAGACTTTTTGTAGGATTTTTACATCAACAGGAACGTGTAGTCTTTAGCAGTCTTAAAATGCATTTTCACAAATGAAGTATATGTAGTCACATGGCATGCACTAGACATCTAATGTCTTTTAGTGATTGATATTTGTTACTTGCAAATAGTATTTAAGAGGTTGATGTTCTTGCAATATGCTGACAAAATAGTTATAGAAATTACCTTTCTAACTATAGCTTTCCTTTATAGAGCACCTCTACTTTTTATTCCGTTTTTTTATTTTATAGAACGTCTGGGGATGAATAAAGTATTAGTTTGAATTAATTTTGCCTGAGGCTTTTATTTCACGGATAATTAAACTATAGAAAATGCAAGACGTGCTTTGTTATTGTGGCCGTCACACTGATGTATATACAATAGACACAGAACTAGTCCTGTAGATCATAAAGGAGAACAGGCTCCCGGAAAGAGTAGCATTCTGCATTTGACTGGTCGAACCCTTGGGGAATGCCAAAGCCATACATAAATATTACAACAATTAAACACATATAACATTAAAGAAAAACACATATAACATTAAAGTAAAACACATATAACAATAAAGTAAACACATATAACAATAAAGTAAAACACATATAACATTAAAGTAAAACACATATAACAATAAAGTAAACACATATAACAATAAAGTAAAACACATATAACATTAAAGTAAAACACATATAACATTAAAGTAAAACACATATAACATTAAAGTAAAACACATACAACAATAAAGTAAAACACATATAACATTAAAGTAAAACACATATAACAATAAAGTAGAACACATATAACATTAAAGTAAAACACAAATAACATTAAGGTAAAACACATATAACATTAAAGTAAAACACATAACATTAAAGTAAAACACATAACATTAAAGTAAAACATATAACATTAAAGTAAAACACATAACATTAAAGTAAAACACATATAACAATAAAGTAAAACACATAACAATAAAGTAAACACATATAACATTAAAGTAAAAGACAAATAACGTTATAGTAAAACACATATAACATTAAAGTAAAACACATATAACAATAAAGTAAAACACACATAACATTAAAGTAAAACACATATAACATTAAAGTTTACACATATAACAATAAAGTAAACACATATAACAATAAAGTAAAACACATATAACATTAAAGTAAAACACATATAACAATAAAGTAAACAGATATAACAATAAAGTAAAACACATATAACATTAAAGTAAAACACATATAACAATAAAGTAAACACTTATAACAATAAAGTAAAACACATAACAATAAAGTAAACACATATAACATTAAAGTAAAAGACATATAACGTTATAGTAAAACACATATAACATTAAAGTAATATAACAATAAAGTAACACACTTATAACATTAAAGTAAAACACATATAACATTAAGGTTAAACACATATAACATTAAAGTAAAACACATAACATTAAAGTAAAACACATATAACAATAAAGTAAAACACATAACAATAAAGTAAACACATATAACATTATAGTAAAACACATATAACGTTATAGTAAAACACATATAACATTAAAGTAAAACACATATAACAATAAAGTAAAACACATATAACATTAAAGTAAAACACATATAACATTAAGGTTAAACACATATAACATTAAAGTAAAACACATATAACGTTATAGTAAAACACATATAACATTAAAATAAAACACATATAACAATAAAGTAAAACACATAACAATAAAGTAAACACATATAACATTAAAGTAAAACACATATAACGTTATAGTAAAACACATATAACATTAAAGTAAAACACATATAACGTTATAGTAAAACACATATAACATTAAAGTAAAACACATATAACAATAAAGTAAACACATATAACATTAAAGTAAAACACATATAACAATAAAGTAAAACCACTAAACACAATCTTTCACAAACTCATGACGTCAAGACGAAATATTCTACAATTCATAGATTCCTTGGACAAGCTCCACATTTCAGAGAATATGCATGTGATATTTATTTTACAATTTTAAATACGAAGTAAAGAGGTTGTATATATACATATACATACAGTATGAGAATAATAGTCGGATGGATGTAGTATGAGAATAATAGTCAGGAGGATGTAGTATGAGAATAATAGTCAGAAGGATGAAGTATGAGCATAATACTCAGAAGGATGTAGTATGAAAATAACAGTCAGAAGGATGAAGTATGAGCATAATACTCAGAAGGATGTAGTATGAGCATAATAGTCAGAAGGATGTAGTATGAGAATAATAGTCAGAAGGATGTAGTATCAGAATAATAGTCAGAAGGATGTAGTATCAGAATAATAGTCAGAAGGATGTAGTATGAGAATAATAGTCAGAAGGATGTAGTATCAGAATAATAGTCAGGAGGATGTAGTATGAGAATAATAGTCAGACGGATATGGTATGAGAAAATAGTCAGAAGGATGTAGTATGAGAATAATAGTCAGAAGGATATATGAGAATAATAGTCAGAAGGATTTAGTATGAGAATAATAGTCAGAAGGAAGTTGTATGAGAATAATAGTCAGAAGGATGTAGGATGAGAATAATAGTCAGAAGGATGTAGTATGAGAATAATAGTCAGAAGGATGTAGTATGAGAATAATAGTCAGAAGGATGTAGTATGAGAATAATAGTCAGAAGGATGTAGTATCAGAATAATAGTCAGGAGGATGTAGTATGAGAATAATAGTCAGACGGATATGGTATGAGAAAATAGTCAGAAGGATGTAGTATGAGAATAATAGTCAGAAGGATGTATGAGAATAATAGTCAGAAGGATTTAGTATGAGAATAATAGTCAGAAGGAAGTTGTATGAGAATAATAGTCAGAAGGATGTAGGATGAGAATAATAGTCAGAAGGATGTAGAAAGAGAATAATAGTCAGGGGGATGTAGTATGATAATAATAGTGAGAAGGATATAGTATGAGAATAAGTCAGAGGGATGTAGTATGAGAATAATAGTCAGAAGGATGTTGTATGAGAATAATAGTCAGAAGGACGTAGAATGAGAATAATAGTCAGAAGGATGTAGTATGAGAATAATAGTCAGAGGGATGTAGTTTGAGAATAATAGTCAGGAGGATGTATGAGAATAATAGTCAGAAGTATGTAGTGTGAGAATTATAGTCAGAAGGATGTATGAGAATAATAGTCAGAAAGATGTAGTAAGAGAATAATAGTCACAAGGATGTTGTATGAAAATAATAGTCAGAAGGATGTGGTATAAGAATAATAGTCAGAAGGGTGTAGTATAAGAATAAAAGTAATAGGATGTAGTATGAGAATATGTTAGAAGGATGTTGTATGAGAATCATAGTCAGAGGGGAGTAGTATAAGAATAATACTCAGAGGAATGTAGTATGAGAATAAGGGTCAGAAGGATGTAGTATGAAAATAATAGTCAGAAGGATGTAGTATGAGAATAATTGTCAGAATAATGTAGTATGAGAATAATAGTCAGGATGTTGTATGAGAATAATAGTCAGAAGGATGTAGTATGAGAATAATGGTCAGAAGGATGTAGTATGAGAATAATAGTCAGAAGGATGTAGTATGAGAATAATAGTCAGAAGGTTGTAGTATGAGAATAATAGTCAGGAGGTTGTAGTATTAGAATAATAGTGAGAAGGATGTAGTATGAGAATGATAGTCAGAAGAGTGTAGTATGAGAATAAATCAGAAGGATGTTGTATGGGAATAATAGTCAGAAGGATGTAGTATGAGAATGATAGTCAGAAGAGTGTAGTATGAGAATAAGTCAGAAGGATGTTGTATGTGAATAATAGTCAGAAGGATGTATTATGAGAATAATAGTGAGAAGGATGTAGTATGAGAATGATAGTCAGAAAAGTGTAGTATGAGAATAAGTCAGAAGGATGTTGTATGTGAATAATAGTCAGAAGAATGTAGTATGAGAATAATAGTCAGAGGGATGTAGTATGAGAATAATAGTCAGAAGGATGTAGTATCAGAATAATAGTCAGAAGTATATAATATGAGAATAATAGTCAGAAGGATGTAGTATGAGCATAATAGTCAGAAGGATGTAGTATGAGAATAATAGTCAGAAGGATGTAGTATCAGAATAATAGTCAGAAGGATGTAGTATCAGAATAATAGTCAGAAGGATGTAGTATCAGAATAATAGTCAGAGGGATGTAGTATGAGAATAATAGTTAGAAGGATGTAGTATGAAAATAACAGTCAGAAGGATATAGTATGAGAATAATAGTCAGAAGGATGTAGTATGAGAATAATAGTCAGAGGGATGTAGTATCAGAATAATAGTCAGAAGGATGTAGTATCAGAATAATAGTCAGACGGATGTAGTATCAGAATAATAGTCAGAAGGATGTAGTATCAGAATAATAGTCAGAGGAATGTAGTATGAGAATAATAGTCAGAAGGATGTAGTATCAGAATAATAGTCAGAAGGATGTAGTATGAAAATAACAGTCAGAAGGATATAGTATGAGAATAATAGTCAGAAGGATGTAGTATGAGAATAATAGTCAGAGGGATGTAGTATCAGAATAATAGTCAGAAGGATGTAGTATCAGAATAATAGTCAGACGGATGTAGTATCAGAATAATAGTCAGAAGGATGTAGTATCAGAATAATAGTCAGAAGGATGTAGTATGAGAATAATACTCAGAAGGATGTAGTATGAGAATAATAGTCAGAAGGATGTAGTAGGAGAATAATAGTGAGAAGGATGTAGTATGAGAATGATAGTCTGAAGAGTGTAGTATGAGAATAAGTCAGAAGGATGTTGTATGTGAATAATAGTCAGAAGGATGTAGTATGAGAATAATAGTCAGAAGGATGTAGTATCAGAATAATAGTTAGAAGGATATAGTATGAGAATAATAGTCAGAAGGATGTAGTATGAGAATAATAGTCAGAAGGATGTAGTAACAGAATAATAGTCAGAAGGATGTAGTATCAGAATAATAGTCAGAAGGATGTAGTATCAGAATAATAGTCAGAAGGATTTAGTATCAGAATAATAGTCAGGGGGATGTAGTATCAGAATAATAGTCAGACGGATGTAGTATGAGAATAATAGTCAGAGGGATGTAGTATGAGAATAATAGTCAGAAGGATGTAGTATCAGAATAATAGTCAGAAGGATGTAGTATAAGAATAATAGTCAGAAGGATTTAGTATGAGAATAATAGTCAGAAAGATGTCGTATGTGAATAATATTTTTTCACATTAAAAAAAAAAACATGCTTATTTATATAAGATTTTTCTACTTTTATATTTTAATACATCTAATAGATATTATTGAATAATTTTGATATGTCCCTTGATTTTATGTTGTATCAAATCATGATATTAAGAGAGTACATCGGTTCACCATCCTTATGTAATAAAATATATTATCCTATTAGGACAGCATTTGATATTACGATTCTCAATGATCTTCGCTTCAACCGGCGTCTTGATAGAGTTACTATTCTTGCGCCATTAATCTTCAGAATGGAGCAGGTATATGAACATAGCATGTAATAGGATTCTTCAAAACCAATGAATGCTGATGAATACCATCTATTTGTTGGACAGTTTCATTTCTCATTCTGAAATTTGTGTCTTCTATTAATTTTTTTCCTTATAATAGTGTCATATAATTATTTCGCATGAGAAAGCGCTGATTAAATTCGATTAAGGGAAAATTATTTGTTATCGCTTAACAAGTAACTAAACAAAATCTGTCGGTAACTTAAGGGTTTCTTGGACTTTAAACAGGAAGTGCTAAAGTACATCATGTAAATAAAGTTAAATATCAGTATAGGTAAATGTATTTCAGAATCGACTATTCATTAAACTTTCTGTAAAAGAGAAAACAGAATACATATGACAAAGCTGCATGACACAAATCACCGAGGACATGCACACAAAACATGGTAATAGTAAAATATACACGGAAAATTCACATTACAAAAATATTCGATTGTGCTGCGGTTACGATACCGACATAAGACGGTCAATTAAAGTAACGAACGTCACTCAGTTTGTTTGGTTAAATATATGTACATGTAATGCTAAGATGTGAATTGTTTTAGAATAATGGATATGAACCTCCTCCTTAAATATCTGTATTTTTGATTTCTACAGTGTAGGCCCTGAGCATTGATTGATTGATTGATTTTTGTTTTACGTCACACCAAATTTTGACCTTTGCAACGGACCCACCCGAAGCAGTGAGGGATCTTTAACGTGCCATGCATACCACGACACGGGGGTAGGCCCTGAGCATCACTGATGAGACATACAATGTAAGTTGTCGAAATGTGCATATGTTACATCATATGGTACACCATATGGTACATCATATGGTACACCATATGTACGTTCTGATATTAGATTAGGAATATGACAAAATGCATTCCTCTAAATATTCAAGACATCGGAAATATTATTTTGTATGCGAATAAATTTCTTCTTTAAATAACTTCGATACATCAATACATGTACTTTAATAAAGTTATCTATAATAATGCCACAAAATGATATTTTGGTTGCCGTCAAAACTGATTCAATATATACATAAATATATAAATTGATATTCCCTTAATATAATATAAAGCGTAATCTATTCACTTCTTTAATAGAAGTGTACTGACTGGAGAGAATAGCTGACTGTAATTCTAAATTTCCATAACATCAGCGGATATAGCTGAAATCCAAGCTTTGCTCCTGTCAAAAGGAAGTCAAAAGTCTTTAATCGTAAAATCCGGAAATCCGGGACAGTGATACTCGCGGGAATTACATGTATGTTTTCGATCAAAATAGTACTATTTGTTATAATGTAAAATATGAAAGCAACTGGTGTCCCATGATAATGGCACTAATAATAATGTACCACAGTGGGCATTCACGGGTCCCTGAAATTCAAAGGTGAGACCACTTGCCCGAGAGGAGTAATCGTCTCCTGTTTGGCTAGCCACAACCGCTGAGAGTGCTCTGACAAATAGACGAAACAAATATGATTGAGCACTGTATATATTATATATACATCGATGTGAAAGAATACTGTGTAGAAAGGACCATTGCCACATAATATCAAGAAAAAGGATACAATATAACTTCAGAATAACTATAATAAGATTTATACAAATTTCAATAGATTTTGACTTATTTATTTCAACACATTATATCTCTCCAGTGGCGCTCAAAGCCAAAACTGAGTGCAAGAAGCAGGATTTGCTTTAGAATAAAATAGTTTACAACCTTTTATCACGATTAGTTTGAACTGAAACATTAATCAATGCACCAACATCAAAGTTCCAAACAAATAATTTGACACACAAAAAACAGAGAAGACCTGGACCTCACTTTGCAATATTTAACCATTGTTAAATCTAACCTGTGATTAAATGTAATATGATGGTACTTTGCATGGAAATAGATAAAGGTTTGGCAAGATTTTTAAATATAAGTAAGCTGCTGGAAATTGCCCATTTCAACAGTTTCTTAAAAATTTAACTTATTATCTATGAAACTTAAATCTCTATTTAACCGGTTTTGCCCAGTGGATGATATGCTCGGCTTGTGACCGGAATGTCCCGATTCGACTCCAACCGCGGTCACACCGGTGTTCTGTCTTTCAGATGAGGCAGTAAAAATCGAGGTTCCTTGTCACGTACGTGCCCTTGGCACGTAAAAGATCCCTCACTGCTTGGGGTGGTAAAAACTTCTATGCAATGCATCAGGCAGATGCCGTCACTATATACGTGAAATAATCGTGGAATGATGTAAAACAATAATCAGTCAATCAATCAATCAATCTCTATTTAGGTCAACAAGTTTTAAACAACTCCAACTTGGCTACATATAATAAGTATCAGAAGACATACATGTATATATATATATGTGTGTATGTGTGTAAATATATCAATTTAGCATAGAAAATCGAAAGTCGTCGCGTTTATCATAAATGCTAGTGTGTATATTGTCACTTGTCACTTCTCTATTAAAATTCATGGATCTTAAATTTTGCCATGGCTACTAGATCTTTGACACTGTGCATAATTTTGTTATATTTTATGACACGATATTTAGTACAGATGCCTCCGACGGGGTTACACACGTATCAAGCGTTTGTATAAATTAATGTAATATGAAATAAATTGGGGAAAAAATTAAAACCCCTGACGATATCCTTATTGCAGTTCAAAACAAATAAGGACATCCGTTTTCTATGGAGTATGTTCTTTATATAAAATATCACTTATACTATACTACCCCGTCTGCGCCCCGTAAATTTTCTGAGTAGAGTTGTAAAAATCGCATATTTACACATATCGAGATGTAATTCGCCGAAAATATATTCAACATTCTATAATAATGTTTGCTGATATAGATTATTTGTATCTGGAAATATGTATCCACCCATGGCAAACCGCATGTATCAATTAGAATCATCACTGTTTTGGGTTAAAATATCACAATTTCGTAAAATCTCGATATTTGTATAGGTTTTAAGGTCCTCTTCGCTTTGAAGTTTCGGATTTAATTCGCCGGAGTTATATTTGACCTGCAAATAAGCTTTCTTACATCATTTTGATCGTATCGGTATAGGGGAAACAGTGCTACAATAGCAAAAAAAGAAAAAAAACAAAAAAAAAAAAAAATCCCGGAGTCTCCATATGCACGCGGTTTCGAAATTAAGGTTCATTGAAACACCATATGAAAAATTACCCGTATTTTAACTAAACATCAGAACTAAATTATTTTTGTATATAATATTCCTTAACATTCAATTAGTTGATTTATAAAGAAGAAATTTAATTTCACCGTCTGAATTTTGAAAACGAACGGGCTTTCCATATATACCACCCTTTATTGACTCTTACATTCCTATTCATCAATCCATTTTATAAGAAAGTTCATATTAATACAAAAAGTAGACTTTATCTTGAAACAAAATTCATTTCTAATTCACAGATATATATATCATTCATAAAAAGTAAGATAGATAGATGTTACTGATTTGAAAAATATGATTGATGATACATGAACTAGGGACATAATATGAGATTCAAAATAACACTTGGGGGTTAGGATAAAAGAAATTTTGTGCATTTTTGAAACATGAAAAGTTGATGAATTTTATATTATTTTTTAATACTTATTATTATCTTCATCACATATAAAAAAGAGAAAGATTCACCGTTAGTTTACAAAGTTATAACAAAACATCATTGACTACCCCCTAATCTTCTTCTCCTACAATTACCTTGTAAAAACAACAAATTAAGATTTGTAAAACATAGATAATGTAAAGATGCACAGTATTATAGATTATGCTGTCTGCACATTGTTGTTAGAAACAATTTTACACAAAATAAAGCAATTTCAATAAATATTTCATTACGAAAATAACAATTAAAAGGATTCTGTTGCCTCAAGTTTTCATTTAATGTTGACATCAAGATTTACTTGGCTAGCTGAGTATAAAAAAATATCTGTATGCATGTTGCTGGTTTCTACTCTACTAATGATATATCTAAACTAAAAGTACTTAATATGTATGGCCAAGATCATTACAAAATTTTGATATAACCATCCCCCCTTTTTTCCTCAACCACCACCACCACAATGTATACATAAAGTTTGCACTGGGCATATTTTACCAGCTGATATATATATATGAAGATTTCACCCACAGATTTTGTTTTGTTTTTATGTTTTTGTTTGTTTACACTTGATAAAGACAAAATGACTGAAAATTTGTGGACACTGTCACTGAATGTTTCTTGTTACTTAATTTCATTACAGTCTAGAAAATTTACTATGGAAGAGAAAACATTCTGTACCCATCCACCAATAATGTATTTGAACCCACCGCTTTCACTTGCTCAGATGATCCATAACAAACAATTTAATTCCACCGCCCCGTCAAACTTATATGCTAATTTCTGGGGGTTTTTTTTTAAATGCATTTCCTATTTTCTTGTCATTGTTTCCGTTGGGAAAATCCGGAATCGGAAACGGGTCGGAACGGGTCACAGTTATAGATCTATGTATGCTCTACAGTTATAGCTATAATTATAAATATTGGACTTAACTTAAGTGTTATTATACCCTTTTCCCCGATGTTATGTGGCTGTGACCCTTTCTACACAGTGTTTGTTCACATCCATGTATATATACAGTGCTGAATTATATTGTTTCGTCTGTATGTCAGGGCATTCAAGGCGGGTGTGGCTAGACAAACAGGAGACGCTCACTTCTCCCGGGCACCTGGTCTCACCTCTGAATTTCAGGAGTCCGTGAATGTCCACTGTGGTACATTGTTGTTAGTGCCATAATCATGTGACACGAGTTACTTTCGTATTTTACTTGTACAGAGCTGCGTAATATCATCACATTTTAGATGGAAATACTTATGTATAATTTAGTGGCAGGGTTTATCAAAAGATTATTGGGATTCCTATGGGCACCAACAGCGCTCCTCTTATAACAGATTTATTTCTATACTGTTTATACTGACTTTATGCATTCTTAACTTTTCGACGTTATTGATAAGTTCAATGACACCTCTTAATATTTTAATAATATTTTAGGTATCGATAACACTGACTTTGAAACTATATTACTGACATTTATCCACCTGAATTCCAATTAAACAAAGCCCATAATTTCGATCAGGAAACACCTTTCTTGGACATAAATATTAGAATTATGAACAACGATATTCATACAAACATATGTAATAAACGTGACGACTTTGGATTTCCTATAGTAAATTTCCCTTATCTAGATGGTGATGTCCCCAGACTCCCATCCTATCAACTAGATAGGGATCTGTGGAGGATCTATGTCAGCTCGAGGGAAAGTAGACAAAGGCTGGTCACGGAAGGATTCGAATTAGACAATAAGACGGTGTCGGTGTATGACACAAATCCTTTTTCTGCCGGTACAGAAAACCCCGAGGAAGAAGTAATCAAAGTTACCATCAAAGGCGTCCCCTTATCAGTTGACGACAAATGCATCGTTAATATGCTAATCAAGTTAGGAGCGACTTTAACATCCCCTGTGAAGCATGAAAAAATCCGAAATCCGGAAACCAAGAAGATGTTGGATATTCTAAACGGCAACCGTTTTGCATATATGAAGCCATTAGATGAAGGCAAGTTCCTTCCCAGAACGAGTTATTGTGCCGGTCTCAAGTACACCATCCTGCATTACGGACAACCCAAGCAAACCCGCTCCATGTTATGCACCATCTGTTGGAGTGATGATCATTGGAAACACCAGTGCGAATTCGAACCCAGGTGTAAAGTGTGTAAAGAGTCAGGTCATAAGCCAGGTTCACCACAGTGCAAGTATTACGACAGTAAACAGAAAGACGTCGTGACATTCAACGGAAGTGGTAACGTGTTATCCAATTTCTATCCGTGTGATGTGAACATATTTGGAATGGTACACAAATCTGCCGAGCATGCATTCCAGTACTGCAAAGCCATGAGATCTGGTGATGTGATCAGAGCAGCGGACATCCATGAAGCAGAATCCGCTCTGGATCGGGGCACAAGTATTACCTTATGACCACTGGACCCAAACCAACAATGAAGTGATGACAGAAATAATTGAAACAAAATTTAAACAAGTTAAAGAATTCAAGGAACAACTTCTGAAAGCACCGAAACACGCAATCTTAGTTGAATCTGTATATGACGACTACTGGGGGTCAGGCCTAGACAAAGAGGGAACCACCAAGACGACGCAGAAGCGATGGCCGGGTCAAAACATGATGGGAAAACTCCTCATGAACGTGGTTAAAGCCGAGCGCACGAATGCTAACACGGGGCGCGGATCCAGGAAATCAGTATACTCGTAAACCATCATGGACAAACTGAAAATAGTATCCCTCAATGTTAGAGGGCTTAACACGTATGATAAAAGAGTTAAACTATATACATGGCTCAATAATACAAATATCGATATTGTTTTTATACAAGAAACTCACTACGTAGAAAACAAACAATTTATTTATGATTCTCGCTGGTTGGGAAAGAGTATACATTGTTTTTCTACTTCTACTTTTAGTAGAGGTGTTACGATATTGTTTAGAAAAGGCTTATCTATAGATATTATCAATGTACATAAAGCGTTAGACGGAAGAAGACTATTAGTAAATCTAAAATTCGAAGACAAAATTTTTACTTTAGTTAATATTTATGCACCAAATCAGCCTAATGAGAGAGTTTCTTTTTTCAAAAAAGTTTGCACATGAATTAATCAATTATCGTACAATGTTGAAAATATTTTTATGGCAGGTGATTTTAATTGTACTTTAGATAAAGTTGATAATAATGATAAAAGTGTTTCAGCGTTAAACAATGTATTGAAAAAATTATGTTTAATCGATATATGGCGAAATCTTCGAACGGAACATGGATATACATGGTGTGATGGGGAAGATAAACCGAAATCTAGAATTGATTAGGTATTTGTTTCAGTAAATTTTGTTTATTTTTTGTGACTCTATAGTACTTAGAGCTATTCCAGGAAAACATTCTAATAATACAAGAATGTCAGATCACAAGTCATTAAAAATAATTTTTAACACATGTGGCAATATTAGAGGACCAAGCTATTGGAAATTTGATACTTCACTACTTGAAAACAGTAACTTTGTTCAGTCTATGAATAAGTATTTAGAAACTATTGATCTTAAAGAATTAGATCAGCATCAGAAATGGGAAAAACTAAAATCTAAAATTAAATCTTTTTGTATAACTTTTTCTAAAAGAATGCGTAAATGTTCAAAAACTACAATTAAAAATATTGAGAACAAAATAACTGCTATTGAGAATTCTCAGTCAGGTAATATTGACATGAATAGGAAACGTCATTTAGAAGCAGAATTAAACTTAATACTTAATGATAAGGCAAAAGGAGCCCAGATACGCGCGAGAGCCAACTGGATCGAACAAGGCGAGAAAAGCACATCTTATTTTCTTAGATTAGAGTCTCTAAGACAAACTTGTAATGTTATAAAACAATTGCGACTTGATGACAATGCAATTATTAATGACAATGATAGTATTTTAAATGAAATGTGTTGTTTCTATAAGAAGTTATATAGCTCTGAAAAGATTGAAGATAATGACATTTTGGAATATTTGTCTGATGTTAATATTTATAAAACTTTGTCTGAAAAGAGTAAAAATACATTAGATACTTTCCCTTCTCAGGTAGAATGTAAGGAGGCTTTATTTGACATGAAAACAAATAAGAGTCCGGGATTAGATGTCCTACCACCCGAATTCTACAAAGTTTTCTGGGAAAGATATCCGTAACGTTCTATAAGGCATTATTACATTCTTATAATACAAACCGTTTACCTTATTCTCAAAGGCTATCGGTTATTTCACTTATACATAAGAGAGGAGATAAAGATCAGTTAAAAAATTATACACCTGTAAGTTTGACAAACACAGATTATAAAATAATTGCTTTTACTTTTGCAAGGCGTGTACAAAAAGTTATTGATAATATCATATCAAACGATCAGTCGGCATATATCAAGGGGCGCTTTATAGGTTTAAATGCAAGGCTTATTGTAGATATATATGAGTATTGCGAAAATCAAAACATAGATGGAATACTACTCTTTCTAGATTTCCAAAAGGCTTTCGATTCAGTTGAATGGAACTTTATGTTTCAAACGTTAGAAAAAATTTAATTTCGGGAAAAAATTTATAAACTGGATGAAAATTCTGTATGAAAAACCAATATTCAGACTCAAAAACAATGGTTGGATTTCGAAATCAAACGATATGTCTCGTGGAATCCGTCAAGGCTGTCCGATTTCAGGGATAATTTTTTTTATTCGTAACTGAAATCCTAGCCTATCAAATAAGGAAAAATAAAGAAATGAAAGGCTTCAATATTAATAACTCTCCTGAAAATGAAATAAAGATAATACAACATGCAGACGACTGTACATTGCCTCTTAAAATGAATCGTCGCTAGAAAATGCATTAAAAATCGATAAGTTTTGCAAAGTGTCTGGTATGAAATTAGATTTATCCAAAACTGAATGTATTCTTTTAGGAAGTCTTAAAATTGATACAAATAAGCACACCTTTGGAGTAGAAATAAATAATACCGTTGTAAAAACTCTAGGCATTTACATCGGTCATGATAAAGAACTATGCTATCAAAATAATTGGATTAAATGTATAGAGGATATGGAGACACTTTTCGAATCGTGGAAAACTAGAAATATTACATCATTTGGAAAATGTTGTGTAATTAATACATTGGCAGTTTCAAAATTAATTTATAGAGCATCTGTTTTAAATCTTCCACGCGAATCGGATATAAAATCAATCAATAGACTTATCTTCTCTTTCCTCTGGGGAAAGAAAGATAGAATTAAAAGAAACACTCTGATTGGAACGATAGAACAAGGTGGGATTAATATTATAGATATAGATTCAAAATTTAAAGCTATTAAGGCATCATGGATACAGAAATTAAAAGACAGCAGAAGTAAAGTTACCATTTTCCTTGAGAATTTATGTAAAAAGAGTGATGTTGATTTCAACTACTTATCTGAAACTACTGAAACTAATATGAATGATTATGCAATCGTCAAGAAATTACCTTTATTTTACCAACAGATATTCATTTATTTTAATCAATGTAAAGCAACGCTTAATCTAAAACAAATGTCTACAGAATCCTTCTTATTGCAACCTTTATGGAATAACAGACTCTTTCAGTTTAAAGGGAAATCACTTTGTTTTCCTAATTGGATTAATAGTGGTCTAAAATATGTGAAAGATATCGTTGATGACAAAGGTCTTTTATCTTCTGATAGAATTAGTGATTTACTTAAAAAGAAACATAACTGGATATGTGAATACAATGTTATTAATAGATGTTTTAAAAAATATCTACCCCTCTTTGATCTGACAAAATCACTTTATTTAAGTACAACAGCTAAGTATAGGACTGTTTTCTATAAAAACAGAAAAAGTTTCTTTCATACTAGTAAGTTTTTCTACGAAATTTTTAGAGATAAAAAATTCTACACACCTATTCATCAAAACAATTTTGAAAAACTATTTAATTTAGAAAAGAAGTATGCTTGGCAAAACATTTATAAACACAAAATAAAATACATTAAAGATAAAAATGTTGCTGAGTTCAACTATAAACTTTTTAATAATATGCGTTCTAATAGAAATTTAGTAAGTAAATGGAACAAAGATATAGATATACACTTTTGTCTATGTGATAATGTAATAGAAGACAGCAAATATTTACTTTTTGAATGTAAAAATGTGATAGATGTTTGGAAAGACACAGGTAAAATACTCAAATTTGATATATCTTGGAAAAATATTGTGGTTGGGTTCCATCTTGAGATTAATGAAAAAACGGACATGTTGAACAATCTTATTTCGTTTATTGCATTTAGAATTTACAAATATAAAATGACCTGCAGAATAAAAGGCACAGAAGAAAGATATAATGATATCAGATTGCATATTAAACAATCACTGCAGAATTATTATAATATCCTTAATAAAATTCCAATAAAACAAAAATATTACTATGATTAAAACACTTTCGAATATATTATAAGTTTAACTTCTTAAATATATGATAATATATATGTAAGTATATATGTCGATGTGTATGTGCTTACACTTATCAGTATGAATGCATTTATGTTTGTGTATATATATTTATGCTGGGTGTTCATGTTTGTACGTGTATGTTTGTGTGGTGATGTGTAGGTGCATGTACATGTATGTGTATATGGGTGCATGTGGGTGTATAAGTGTATATATATATATACCAGTTTAAATATATGGGTGTTTGTGTGAATTTGCCGATTTATATATATGTATATGTATGTGAATGTCTAGGTATAACTGTGATGAATATATATTGTTATCGATATATCCCGGGATATAATCGACATTGGAAATGGGTTTATAAAGTAAATAAAAAAAAAAGTTTACAAATCTTATTTATACATTTCATCTAAATTCAGAAATGTGGTTTTTAACAATATGTATCCAGCGGAATTTCTCATCCAAATTTCTACGGTGATCTAGTATACAAACTTAGGAAGGCCAAAGGTTCCAATAAATTCATATCAGTGGGTTCTAATATTATTAAACGCCTTCACCATCGACAGTAAGACCCCGATATCATCGCCAAGACTTGTTTTGTATTGGGTCCCTCTACAACCTAGTACAGATATTTACTTGAGCGTTGCACGCTAACTAACAGGGCGGTGGGGACTCTATGGCGGTCCTGATCCTCTTTCCCTCTAAAGTTTTTTCGGGACTACTATTAATCAAGGATCTTAGCTCGCTTTCAGACGGGCAGAGCACGATTTACTGATATTGATGTCTCCTTACATATTTTTGACTGCAAGATATTATTCTATAATGTTTTGGTGTGTAATAAATTTTTATGACCTCTCTTCTTGAGAAACCTGTTGATCCTTGTTCTCTATGTGGAGGATTATTTAGAAATTTTTAAATGTGTGTCCTTTGATTGTGCTGCTTTTGCGGTGAATGGGAAGGTGGGCGCCCGTAAGCCGGTTAACTACACCAATTGAGTGACATTTGTTACTTCAATTGACCGTCCTAAGTCGGTATGGTAACCGAAGCACAATCGAATATTTTTGTTATGTCGTTCCGTATATATTCTGCTGTTGCCATTTTTTTTTGTGTGTGTGTGTAGGTCCTAGGTGATTTGTGTCATACAGCTTTGTCAGATGTCTTCTGTTTTCTCTTAATTATAAAAAAGAATTAGCTATACATATGTAATTTACCTTGTTAATATTTAATATTCTATATATTCAGTTAGTGTTCACTATGCTATTGATACCTCGATTAGGTATGTAATAAATGGTATTCTGTGATTTGGTATTTGCTCTATCTGGGGATTGATTTTGTCATATAGTTAAGTCAAAGAACTTGCATCCTTTTCAATTATCTGTTAAAAGAAATGATGTTAATATGTTTTATGTTTTCCATGAATTGCCCAGACTTGTCAAATTAGTACAATGACACATATAGACGAATATTATCATTTATTAAATGATGAAAACTAATTCTAAATATCAACAAGATATTGGGGATCACAAACCAAGTATAAAGTTCAACTGTTCATGACAAAAATTGTGATCCCCTATGACTAGACAATACATTAATAAAATCCATGACTAGGATATCCATGGGTGGTGTACATAAAAATGATGCATACCTAGAAAAGATACAAAACATGGACAATACAAATTTGTTATGTAAGCAGAGTAGCAATAACAAACATAAGTATAAACATTAACCAATATAAGCAATATTATATACTGGACCAAATCAAATAGGTGAACGGGGCGGGAGGAGGGTATTTACAACAATTTTCTCAGTATAAAAAACGCATCTTGGCACAAAGGCATATAAACAAAGAGTGATCTATTTCTGTAACCTAGATTCTGATTGGCTGATAAGTTCTATGCAGCCGTGTTTCAGAAATGATGTTAATATGTTTGATAATGCTTATTTCTTTTATATTTATTTTATATAAACAAAATCTGAATATCTCACCCGCCTTCTCGTCCACGGTGGTTGCATGAGTGTATGAAGTACAGTAGGAGAGTTATCGTTGGTGTTCTGCACGGCTATGGTTACAGTTCAACAACATTATATATAATTAATTTTCGTCATCATCAGCAAAAATACCAATAATGCAATATTCTTTCTTGTTCTTTTAACTCGGGTTTATAGATATCATAAACTTCGAAAAACTTTTGTTAAATTTTACAGATCTTATTCAGACATTTTTTCTAAATTCGGAAATGTTACTTTTCAACAATACGTATCCAGCGGAATTTTCTAGTTCAAATTTCTACGGTGATCTAGTGTACAAACTTAGGAGGGTCAAAGGTTCCAATAATTTTACATCGGCGGGTTCTAAAATTATTAAACACCTTCTACATCGACATTATGATTCCGAGATCCCGACCATAGGTCTTGCATTAGGTCCCTCTACAACCCAATGCATGAATGTTGCATGAGCGTTGCACTCTGATTAACAGGGCGATAGGGACTCTATGGTGGGCCTTGTCCAAACTTTAGAAAGACAAGGACCTGATTCTCGTACCCTCTGACTGTTAGTCTGGACTCCTATAGATCAATGATCTGAGCTTACAGACGGGCAGAGAGTTTAGCTATGTTGATGTCGCCTTACATATTTTTGATAGAGAAAACTAAAGACATCTGACAAAGCTGTATGACAGAAATCACCAAGGACAAGCACACAAAAATGACAATAGTAGAATTTACACATAAGAACGACATTACAAAATATTCGATTGGGTTGGAATTACAAAACCGAATAACAACGGTCAATTGAAGTAACAAACAGTGGTTAACTGGTTTACGGGCGCCCACCTTCCCATTCACCGCAAAAGTAGCACAATCAAAGGACACACATTTAAAAATGTCTATATAAGTGGATGAATAAACATGAAATTGTCTTCAATCAATAAAAAATCGCTCCAGCAAGTCTTGATTAGCAATTTTAACCTGATTTTTTAATTTGACACATAATAGTGAACGCGTTATTTATAATCCAGCATGCTTGATAATATCATGTAACAAATGCGACAAACAAATAAATTATTCACACTGGGTTACGAAATCGACCAGATGACATCGACGCCGAGGATCGATACAAGGATATTATTGGACAGAATGAAGTCTCCATTTCCAGAATTTTGTATGATTTGCTTGAGCACGATGATGTACATGGATTGCTTTTACCGAACCGACAAATGGCCTTTATGACTTTATTATCGCGTGTAATATGTTATGTTCACAAGAGACTCACTTCTCACATACTTATCATTTTGGAATTT
Source organism: Pteria penguin (assembly GCA_035048485.1). NCBI lineage: Eukaryota > Metazoa > Mollusca > Bivalvia > Pterioida > Pteriidae > Pteria > Pteria penguin. The sequence goes on from CM068592.1 coordinate 22,812,208, forward strand.
GCAATTGTTCTTGCTGAAACCAACATCGCCAATGTTTTAACTGGACACTTTATATCGGACATCCAGTGGTATTCTTCCGACTTTACACTTAATTTTGGTAATAAAGCTTTTGAATTAAGATGAATAAACATTCTGCAAATTGAAAAATAATTTTGAAATGCGGAACGCGTAAAACAGTTTACCGCGTGGTCTTTTCCTCTATGGCACCTGGTCTCATCTCTGGTTTCTAGGGATCCCTGATTGTCCACTTCAGTATGTTATTGTGAAAGCGATAGCACCAATTACTTTCGTTCTTTACATCATTCCAATTCGCATTTCCCTCGAAAAAATCCAAAGGTTGACGTAGTAATATTGAGGCACTGGAAAGAGAATTTCTATGTTTATGAACATATCAAAATAGAATAATACACACCTAGTAAATTTGATTTGTTATAATCGCTTATATACAGGAATAATTTATCTGAGATGCAATAAACCAGAAACAATATACTCATGAAATAAAAGAGTGTTCGATGCATCTTATTACGGTTGAACTCATGGGAAAGCACATGAAACATACTTATCAAGGCAACAGACAAAATATGTCAGAATTACATTTGGGACGATATTACCAATGGGAATATTTCATATATTCTAATAAACCTTTCATTTATACTGTCACTGTAGGAATCGAGTATCTATTGTGCAAAAATATAATTCATCGCAATCAAGATTTTAAAATGAAGTATGTTTATCTGATAATATCATATAAAAGGTAGAATATTGTAACAACTAGCATTAAAGTATGATAAATAGTTATGACTATCGGAAAACACAACTATGAATTTGAAGTGGTTTTGATACCAAAACATGCCACAATTTATTGAGACTAAGTCTTTGAATATATGTTAATTTAACACATTTCATACATAACACAAAAAAGCCATGGTCTCTAGCAATGAAGGCAAACCACGCATAAAAGTGAAATAAACTCGAGAAAAGTACATCTTGAATTAATGTGAATAAATGCAAAGCAAACACACTCGGTACAACATTAGCTTTGTTCATTGTAATATGTAAATCGACCTGTACATATGACATGAATGATCGCTTTGTCTAATGTGGTATTTTGTAAGATTTAATAGACCGAAATTATGACATGATTAATATTTCGTCCTCACTGCGTATTTTCATTAAATACTCTTTTTAAACAAAGAAAAATATACAAAACCTTCAGTGTGCATTAACATTTGGATTCCATCATCCATGACATGCCATCTCATTGTTTTGTTAGAGAAATACAAGACTACATGTACCTTGATACGAAAATGCAATTACCACGTTGAAGCCTCATTAATACTTATTTAACAGGTGAGACGTTTTCTTAATGACAAAAAAATATGTAGTGAAAAGAAAAAATACGGTTAAAGGGTCATTAACTATTACTGGTTGCTGTGATGTACTTTGTGGGTTGTGGAGTTCGAGGCGTCTACTTAGGTCGTTAATTAGAAGCATATTCACAAGAATTATCGTTCTGCTAACTATTGTAGCATGTCATTAAGTGTAAAGAGTACGATTCATTCCAGTGTCCCGTTTATTCAAACGTGTTTATGAGATTGTTTAGCGTTGTAAAAGAAATCTAAATTATATGTAAATGATGTGCTATTGTGTTTTACTTTTTGTTGAAATAAAGTTTTGAGTGTAAGCATTAAAATTACCATTAACCTAATGTGCATTATCTTGCATACAAGAGATTTAGATATCTGCTTGCACTTAAATGTAACATACGAACGTAACTGGTGTCACTTGACTATGGCACTAACAACAATGTACCACAGTGGGTATTCACGGACCCTTGAAATTTAGGGGTGAGACCAGGTATCCAGGAGTGAGCATCTCCTGTTTGTCTAGCCACACCCGCCGTGAATGTCTTTACATACAGACGAAACAAATATAATTCAGCACTCTATGTATACATTAATGTGAACAAACAGTGTAGAAAGTGTCACAACCACAAAACATCAGGAAAAAATATAATAACACTTAAGTCAAATCCTCCGCGGGGAGGCTTTTTTTACGAGCTCCACACCGCAAAGGGAAAAAGTCCATACTAATGGTGATTTCATACCATTAAGATGTTTTAGCACATCAGTACCTAAATGAATTAAGTAATATATAGTAAAAGCGTACCTTACACACGGTCGGGCAATGCAATGAGAGACTATAACTTACTATTGTAAAATACTAAAGTTACTGGTGTCACATGACTATGGCACTAACAGCAATGCAGAAATGTATAACAGTGGACATTCACGGACCCCTGTAATTCAGAGGTGAGACCAGGTTCGCGGGAGGAGTGAGTGTCTCCTGTTTGTCTGGTCACACCCGTATGCCGTTACATACAGACAAAACAAATATACATTTTTGATTCAACACTCTGTATATAAATGAATATGAGAAAGCACTTTATTGAAAGTGCCACTGCCACATAACATCAGAGAAAAGGTATAATAACACTTAATTAAAATAGTATTAAGAAACAGTATTTCTTATTAAGAAACAGTGTTATCAGGGAGTAATTTGGTATGTAGAAATTGTCGTGTACGGACGGAGAAATAATTGACACATTTCGTGAGATCTGAATTTTAAAATCAACGATCAGTAGAAGTGATGAACACCTAAAGAATTTTTGTTATAGCAAAATAACAAACAAATGTATATAGAGAGTAAAATAGGACTTGTTAGTCAATACTGTCATGGTAATGGATATAAAATTCAAAATCTTACAGTTGCATTCACAACAATGAAAGATAAGAACGTTCATGAGCGTATGAATATTAGACGTGCGAATGTATTTCAATAGATGCATACAGGATTACATTAATAAACAACGAAGAAGAACCGACAAGTTATCCAGTGTCGAGGTCTAAAAGGGGGAAGGGTAAATTACGAAATTCTCCCATACAACCCATTGCTAAGCCCGGAATCGTGAAACCAGATGTCCGGGAGAGTCAGCGTCTCCAGTTTGCTACAACACTCTTTGCAACAGTTATTTAGAAACTTAAAAAACAAATTAAGTGAAGGTCACAATGCATGCAGGAATGGACATGAATGGTAAAGGTGACGTCATAGTTGGTATTTGTCGAATAGCCATTCACTCGCACTGCAAAACATCATGAATCATTCTTTATCGCAGGACCTCATATTCTCTTATGAGGTCACCGTAAAGACCGTAGAACTTCCTCAGTGAACATAGACGATATAATATTCCTGACACTGCGCACTGGAGGTTAATCTAAAGTAACATTTTTCAGGAGGTTATATATGATTGACAGTATTGTATAACTTGATTAATCTCAAACAGATGAATACTCTTTTCAAGTTATGATTGTCGCTTTAAATAAATGTATGTCATATACCTGTCTCGCCAACCCATTTATTAATGTATCTTGCAATGTCTAGCATAGAATGTCTCTTGGTATATTTTCCCATGAATGATAACAGTAACAACGTCTTATGATTGAAAATGTCATTCATTACAAATGACCAAAACTATTGGGTGTGGAGGAGAGTCCCCACATAAAACAAACAATAGTTACAAAACCATAAATATGTAGACAAATAATGATTATCAAAATTGGGAAAATGTGGCATTAAAAAAGAGCCACGCATTATTACTATTACAATATATCATAGCATATACGTAGATGACGGGAATATTTAGATCCACGGTTATAGTTACGATCTTTCCATGATAAACAAGGAAGCTTGAGTGACGCTAATTAATCATTCATGAGGTCACGTTAATACAGTCACATGAAACAAACACTTGACCACAACATACAATGTGATTGGTTGAAATGCTAATTAATTGTTAATGAGGTCACATGAAACAAACACATAAATTACAAAACAGATTCTGAATCTATTCATTCTGGTAAAAAATGGACTTGTTTTAATCTAAACATAATAATTCTTGCCCTGAATGATATTATATCCATAATATTGTTTTATGTCATACACCTGTCTCACCAACACATTTATTAAGGCATCTTGCTATGCCTGGCAGAGAGTGTCTGTTGTTCTGTTTTCTCAAGAATGATAACAATAGCATCGTCTTATGATTGCAAATGTCATTCATTACAAATGACCAAAACTATTGGTTGTGGAGAATTGTCTTCATAAAAAATTAACAATAGTTACAAAATTTGAATATGTAAGAAAACAATGATTATCAAAATTGGGAAAAGGTGGCATTGAAAAAGGCCATAAAATCTTAGAATCGCATGTTGTAAGACTGAGACCACCCCATTAATTATAAACACAGATATGGTACAATTGCAGACACTACTTTAGTTGCATCTATTACATCTAAATAAACGATACACTCTGTGTTTGATTGATGTCTAAAGCATGCTGAAAATTCTGTAATTTGTGAGAAATAGGGTTTGGTATATCAATTATTCTGTAAAGTAAGAACTCAGTCACTGTTATGCGGTGAATGGATTAGATATCACAGAAATATGAGTGTTTCACTTGTGTGTATAAATCCAACGTGTGAAGAAAGTGAAATGTGAATAGAATCAATCTATGACCTCCGAAACGAATAAAGGAGCAGTCCTTTTAGAGAGTTCACATCCACCAAACTGAATTGAAGACTGAAATATTCAATTATAAGCTTTTAAGTAATATTTCTGACCTTAAATTCCTTTTCTAAAAGTGTAAAATCCAACAAAACGAAAAGCTTAATACTCTTTGATAGTAAATTGATTCTTCAATTTTTTGTTATTTGAATGCCAAATAAATCTTAGAATCGCATGTTGTAAGACTGAGGCTTCAAGCATTATCAGCTTTGTGTAAGTTAATATTTCAGATGAAAATAATAAGCATCGTGCATAACTTGAAAAAATGAGATAAAATAGAATGTAGCAGCCGTTTTAATGCACTAGTATTGGATATATTGGATTTATCCAATAATAATAGTGCAGAATGAATGAACGAAATGCTTAACAAAAACCTCATCTCATCAGGAAATTGCACAGATAACAATCGTAAATTTGTATTTAGAAAATATAGTACAATAAATGGAAATTAAATGCCCTGATCTGAGGTGCAAACAGATTGTGATTTTTAGCATGACCTACATATAGCTTTTAATGTAGTTGCATGTTTTATATGAAATGCCATTATAAAGGTCTGACCAATATATGTGCTGACGAAAATCATTTATTCATCAAAAACTTGCATAGATAACAATCGTAAATCTGTATTTAGAAAATGTAATACGAAAAATGAGAATTTAGTATGCTGGTTTGAGGTGTGATGCAAGATATGATATTGTTAATTTCTGGTTGACCTACATATACTTTTTAATGCAATTCATTATTTATTTGGGATGTTCTTATTGGAATGCCATTATAAAAGTCTGATCAATGTATGTGCCGAAAGTCCAAGGTTTTTTCTGGGCGTAATACGTCGACGTAAACGTTAACGCCAAACACGAGTACATTTTCAGTGATCCTGAAATAGTCGGAAACCTTTGTTTTCGTTACTGTCGACAAAGTAGAAAACAACGTCACGTTTGTCTGCGAAACATACTACCTCAGTAGTCTAATAAAGGAACTTAAATGAAACACATTGCTTTCATTACTCTTGTTTTACTCTGAAATACTAGAAAATCATACATGCAGTTTCAATTTAGGTGTTGCAGAACTTTTGGGACAGGTGATATATACAAGAAAGGGACTCATAAACCTTCCGGGCACATGGTCTCGGCCCAATTTAATCGGGGTTGGCATCTGTCTAAATATGACATTGTACACGATATTTTCCATTTATTCCATGGACTTCGAGTCGTTAACCCTTCGGTACTACACCAAGCCTTTCTAACATACAGAAATATCGACTTATTTAATGCAAGTTTTCAAATATACCTCACAGCAGCATATTAAAAAGGCGTGGCCAACCAGATGTTGATCCCAAAAATGAAATCTTAAACTTTTAATCATATCAAAATAATCAAGTCTTTTGACTTTTCGACCCACTTTATGTCTAGTGCTCACCACCAGAAACTTAAATGAAGACCAGCTTCCTTCAGTCAGTTATTATAAAAACGAAAATCGTAATTGGAGATATCTCTCTTTAGATTGGTAAGATCTTATATGCTCAAGGAACATTCTACTTGGAACAACAAGCACAATACAGACGATATCATTAAGATGCTTGAGTTCTGGTAGACAATTTTTTGCCTTTCAGGTTTTGACAAGCTTAGACATGTTTTTTACTTCTGCGGGCATTTTTTTTCAGCAGATGGTTGGCATTCCAATGGATACAAAATGGACCCTTTGCTTTTACATACAAATACATTGAAGATGTTCTGTCAATAGATAATCTACAACTTTCGAATTAACTCAGTCATGTATATCCACTGATTTACATTTCATGGATAGAACAGAGATCAATTTGTTTCCTACCCAAACTTACTATCGTCTATCGGTAGGTATAATTAGTTACACGCCTATAAAAACAAATGAAATAAAATAAAAGGAAAGAAATAATAAGAAAAGAAGTGCAAAAGAAGAAGTAAGAAAAAAGAAATGTAACATAAACTTGGATACCTTGAAAATTTATACAGTATGATTATATCCTTTAGTAGTCTTATTTTAATTTTTAGTTGATTTAAGGAGGTTATAAGTCATTCTGTCCATTTTTATATTCTATCCTTAACGATGTAATCAATTGCAAAATAAATACACAATTTACCGTATTTCAATATCAAGATAAATCAGCAATTTAGGAAAAGCTTCTATTCCATGCATATGCTGTTTAGATAGTCAAAACCTAAAACATGCTGTGAATTTGATACTTTACTTGATATAAATACAAAATAGACTTAACTGCAGTATGCAAGAATAGAAATGCGTTTTAACTTGATTTAAACAGTAGAACATGTATAAAGATGAATATAAATCCGTTAATGTTAACTAATGCAAAACACTGCACATGTATTATGAATAAATATCCATATACAGCCATTAAATTTCGTTTCAGATATTGATATATAAGATTTGTAGCAATAATTTACTTTCTCCCCTGACACGTAAAACTATCTTGAAATTGGTTCAACATATCTAAAATTATTTTCTTCTTCTCAATTACTGCTTATTTAACACATGAAATCAATACTTAAAAAGATCGATAAATACGTAAGAATAGACCATCTTTATAGATCAATAAATACAATTACTTTTATAATTATTGTACAGGATAATGCCTTTCTGCACGGAGCTTAATTCTTCATATCATTTTCTTCCTGTCGGAAGCAATATAATCAGCGAGATGAAGTTTCCGGTTACAGCAGGAACAATGTCGTAAATACATGACACGGTTCATAAATTACCGATTAGCTGTGATGATAAACACGAATAATACAATCAGATTGATAATAACGGTTACATTTAAACGAAGATCATTTGAGAGTTTTCTATCAATTGGACACCTTTTTAGATAAACATTCTAAGCTGTTTGTGGGTTGTTTATTCAATATCAGACTAAAATACTGCCCATTACTTTAGATATGAAATGTAAGGAACCATTCAATTAAATTAAAGTGAAAAAAAAATGCAAGAAACTTAAAGAAAACATTGAAAGCCTTATATTTATTTCTTACTCCGGAAGGCAAACCTTGGTCATATAAATGAACAGAGAATCTCGTAACAACGCGTTAGAAGAAATGTGGTTTTCTCCAACAGTATAACACAGTAAATCTGTCAGATCAAACATTTCTGTTCTAATTCCTGCTTTACTTAAGCACGGGTTTTCCGTTTGGTATAGCTTCTATATGAAGATTGCTTTCAAATCATATTTGAATGTTTCTGCTATAAACACTGTAGTATTTATAGAGAGATGTAAAGATGATGGATAAATCCAAACCACAAGTCCAAAAATCATGAAACCATAGGACATACAAAATCAGTGAAAATGAAAAACAAATGGAAAATAACAAAATATGTCTACTTGAAGAGCATATGTGAACCCCTGTGATGGAGTGAGATCAGGTGCCCGGGGAGAGTGAGCATCTCCTGCTTGCTAGCAACACCCGTCACATGTACCCCGTAGAAAGAGTCAAATCGTGTGAATTCCATATGTATCTATATATGGAGAAGTCGAAGTAGGTAACCTTCTACAAGACTTCACGAAATTAATGGATATCTTTTATGACATTATTAAGATCAGTGAATACAGAAATAGTGATTATTGCTCTGCAGAGGAAGTTAGGGTGACAGTAAAAAGCTACCACTTTTCCATTGCATATGTAGTTAACTTTGCTCTGGAGGTACTCGTCTAAAAAGAAATAATATCTGAAAAATTCATTTATATTGTTGACCCAGACATTAAGCCAATGGTAACACGAATTTCACATTAAATTAATGAATCAATTGAGTGAATACAAAACTGACAGATATAAATCAATAGAACAATTTCTGTTGTTTTACTTTCAAATGAGTACGCAGACCTGTCAATCTATCTTAGTTTTGACAACGGAGTAATGTTATTAGCAGAATAAGATTTCTTAACTTACAGAACCAAAAAAATGAATGTATGCCATCGTTTAGAGAAAATGAAATAAAACATCCGAGTTTTTATTTTCCTCAGCTGGAGTATACATATGTCATATATATAACTTCTGAGAATACAACTTAATTGAGTGGATTCATGACCAGTAACTGCTTTTCGTATTTAAGTAAAAGCTCATTTTAAGGCTCTCAGATTCTAGATTTAGGTATAGAAGTGAAAGTGCTGTCTGTATACTAAATATAATGAATGTCAGGGGGAAATGGCAGAGGAATATTTTTGTAATGTTAAATTAAAGTTCTTTGCCAGGTGCTTTATTGTATTTGACATATAAGCTGTATCTTTCAGATGAAACATTGCATGGTAATGAAAAATTTTCCAAAGGCTTATGAAAGGTATGATACCAAAGCAATAAACACGATGTAACTTAAAAAGAGAATTAATCTGGGAATTGGAGTCAAAGAAAATGAAAAACAAAGATCAAGAGCATTTATTCAAGGATAAATGCATAGAAAGTATATTTTATTCCAATATACATGTACATCCAGTCCTCAAGTATACATGTACCCACATGTACTATAACATTTTTTTCTTATTAATGACTAACGTCGTTGAAAGAAAGTTTCTTAGTCCAGAGACGATAACTGATGTAATTCAAATAACCTTAATTGGTTTGTAAAACAAATGTATAACGCCTTCCCTTATACCAAATATTTAGAAACTATGATTAGTCCTAAGTACCATGGTCTTCCAATTGTTGGTTTATAAACCCCATTGGCTTTTAAATATAGATCATAAACTTTTGAAGTAATCAAAATATACCTTAAATGTCAAATGTACCGAGAACTGTTTCCTGAATGGTGCCATTTGTTTCACACGAAATTTTTAATCACGACTCCAAAGGTTTAATAAAATCTATAGACAAGGGTTTGCATGAGCGGCGCAATCATATAGACTGGACATTTAGAAGATATATAACCCCTAGCAGAAAATACTTACAATCATATTTGCTGTTCTTATTTTTTGTTCTCTCTCCCTCATTTTTCGAATTTACTGTGTCGTTAAATTTTACTTTGAGTTAAAGTATTAGCAATCCTGCTGTTGTTATAAAATGTTCCAGAGACGAAATTTACTTCAACCTAACATTAAATATCAAACTAAATGTCACCTCAGAAAGTATTCAATGCAGGTGGATTAGTGTGAGAATACTCCAATAAAATATTCATTTTCTTTTTATTGCTTCAAGAGGTAGTGGGAAGATAGGCCCGTAAATTACTACTGCTTTATAATAGAAACCTTAATCTTTGTATCTTAAACTATTCATCGTTTGCTGTACATGTTGAGGTGGCATGAAATACAAATCATAACTTGACTACAATCATGAAATCAATATACATACATATAATACATTAAAAACGAGTGTAGAGTGTTACATGGAGGTACAGACATAAATAAAATCGGCAAATCTTAATTTAAAAGCATTAATAAAGAATTTAGATTATATATACAACGCACTTTTTTCTTTCTTACTTTTTTCGTGTTTTTCCCAGATGTGTATAATATAGTGTATAAAATAATAAAACTGTTGTATATTATATACGGAAGCCCATTTAGGACCTATCAAAAATATTTTTGAATCTGTTAAAACGAATTCAACAAATTTGTTATAACAGATTTAATTCGTTATAACAAATTCCTCAAATTTGTTACAACAGATTTTGTTCGTTATAACGAATTCCTCAAATTCGTTAAACCGAATATAATCCGTTTAACAACTTCAAGAATTCTTTATATCAAATTAAAAAATATCTTTTGATAGATCCTAAATGGGCTTCCGTATATAATATACAACAGTTTCATTATTTTATACACTATATTATACACATCTGGGAAATAAGATTACTGTTATTGATTCCGTTTCTACTCTTCAATGACACATACCGTGAACATGTAAAACGATTCAATGACCAATTTGATAAACTTTGAAAAGATATATCGATTTTAGGACACAGTATTAATGAAATCGAAACAACAGTAAATGAAGTAGCATTTCATCGTTATCTATGGTTAAACCATTAAACAGTTTATATTTGCTATTATCTCTCTGTAAGATAGAAACAGATGGCATTCCGTTGCTTTCTGTGCGTAGTTGAGAACAAAAATACTATAGTTTTTTTTGTATCCACGTATCCACACAACCGAGTTCTTGATTTCTCTAGTATAATGACTGCTAATGATTTCTACTCGTGTGCATATATCCGGTTAAGACATGAAAAATTCGACAATGTATTAAATAGTAAATGTTTGAAGAGAAAACTAAATAACAAATTTGCCGTGAAGTGGAAGTCAAAGAGTCTATTGAACAACAGAGCTATGGATGAGAGAGTGCTCCTGAGTTTATAAATGTTTTATTACCTTTAATATTGAGTATATTCCGAGTCAATACAGAAGCACTGTTGTAATCCAAATTGTAGAAATTTGAAGAGCAAACCCGTTATCACATTGACTGTAAAGTCAAAGGACACCCCCCCCCCCCCCAAAATAAACAAACAAAAACAAAACAAAAACACCCAAACAAACAAACAAAAAACCCCAAAAACAACTCAAATCAGAAACAAAACATTAACCGTAAAGTCAAAAAAAAGAGATATAATCACGGACCCATGAAAACTGCTAGTTTCAATAGTCATGTTATTAACCTTATTTATAGCATTGCATCGAGCGAGTTTAGAGAAATTAATGAAAAAGAAAAAAGTCTTTAACATTCCTCTATCGAGAGAACGGTATGTTGGTACGTTTTTATATATTCGCTAGGATATTGGGGTTGGTGTGAATAGTGAAAGCTATTTTCATTAAGGTAATCAAAGGTTTTATTGCACTAGTTCGTACGTGATTATTAAATGAATGTGAAATGTCATAGTTCTATTACGAATATAAACAATTGCAGTTTTCAAAGAGAGAAAATGAAAGAACACCCCCCCCCCCCCCACCTTCCAGCATATGTTACCATAAAGAGGTACGGTTATACAGAATATTCATACTTTCGTTGGTCAGATATTGATAATCAAAATGTGCACATATGATGCCCTTAACACTATGACCATTTGAACACGAAAATGAGGAGATCTAACAATAAAAAGTAGATATACAAAAATACATAGGTAATCAAGCCTATAAACTCAGTTTGAAAAGACATTCACAAGAGCACTACTGCTGCATTCGCCTCCATCTCTGTTAAAATAATACGTCTGTAAGTGCATATCCTCGTTAGTTATGGTTTGCTCATTATACAGCTCATGGTTGTTTTCATCTCTCTGAGTAATACTGCTACAGATGACACTTTGTTTGCTGTGTGCATTGAGTACAAACAAATCAATAAAAGAAATACAACCATGCGTCTCGTGTAACTTCATTAACGAGTTGCTGAAGTCTCTGATACAATGTCTGTTAACGTCTTATGTTTGTTACCCCAGCAAACGAAAATATCGACATTGCTACGTATATAAAATGCGAAAAATTCCAAGCAGCAGTCGAAAATGGATGTTTACTGGTACAAGACAAAATTTGTGCTTGTGACAGAGCAAGAGCTTGGATCAAGTGCAATGAAGGGGTATATGTTCTCCTAACAACCACTCAGAAATAGAGACCTTTGCTCAGTTGGGAGTTCTAAAGTGAATATGCATCGCTTACTGTCGCATTTCGCTTTTTTTTCCATTTCTACATTTTCAGTGTTTGTCACTAGATACTTTTTAGTTTTCAGGACACATTTAAATGTGAACTTATTGTTCGTGCCTTTGATTTCGAAATGTAAGGGTAAAACCTCTCGTCAGTAGTGCGAATTAGAATTCTGTAACAATTCAAATACTTTCTTAACTAATTTTAAAGATAATGAGTTTTATAATTTTTTAATTATTCCTTATACACTACGCCGTCTCTGTATGACAATATATTCAATGCGATAAAATAAATAATGTCATATCCTCATTGTATGTTTATAATGAATGAAGTACGGCAAATTACCCATAGGCAAAAATGTAAAGCAATTTTCAGGGGTGTATAATCAAACATACCATACAAAATTCGGCTCTGCAATTCATGTGTTCTCTTTTAACTCTGTAGTAGTGTATTATTATTAATCTAATCTTTGCCATTTTGCTGTATCTGTTGTGTGAACTTCAAATATCCGAGTCATACCTCTTACACGTTCTGTATAGTCGATACAAGGAAATTGTTGTACAGTATGAATTTCCCCTTTTAAGAGTAGTATATGATGTTCAGCAACATTATCATCCATAGTGACGATCTTCTATTGAACTGACATATTACCCTAAATGATTTTTAAAAATTCTTCCGGACACCTAGTCACATCCCATTATGGAATCAGAACTTGCAGTGTTTTAACTGGGTCGAGTATACGACATCCAGTGGCATTCTTTCCAATTAAAAATTTATCATTTCATGAGTTCATATATCGCTCTTTCATACTCTTTATACTCAATACTGCATAAAGCATTCTAGAGATCTCAATGTACTGGACCTTTGCACGTCATTTTTTGTCATATTTGTGCGTGTGGGGTTTCTTTTTCCTTGCAGGTGGATTCCTGTAGTGAAACCAGATCTTCAATCTCCACATTATAAATTATAACAATGAATGAACTTTAAAATTCTAGATGATCACTTTCGCTTTCAGAATTTTGATTATAGCCACGCTGCCGTTATCAATATCATTATTAGATATAAAAATATGAATGATTTACTATTATAACGTGTTGTGTTATACCAAATTTGAGAATTGCACCTCTTGTGCCAGCAGTCCTAAGTGAATAATTTATCTGAAGCAGACGTGATAACGTGATCTGGCTTTTCCAATTAAAAATGAATGGGACAAGAGTGACAAAATTGTTCTACCACAAATCAGATCTGTGCAAAGCTAATTATTATAGGAAGGCTAATAATCATTCTTATTTTGTGAAGATTATTGGTTTAAAATGCTGCAATTTCATTTGATGTAATATACACATTGCAGCTTAAACTCTTAGCTTTCACAATTTCACAAATAAAGAAACATTAACTGCCGTAGTAGCCATAATAACGTAATACTGTTATATTGCATATATTGTTATTGTTAATTTCCAAAAAATATTAACAAAATATAAAGTATGAATTCTAAAATGGGAAGGAAAATACCTCTGACATAGCTGTAAGGCAGAAGTCACCAAGGAAATGTACAATAACACTTGGTAACAAGTAATACAAGACATGCAATGACATTACAAAAATATTCATTGTGCGACAGATGCGATACCGACATAGGACGGCCAATTGAGAAACAAACGACAAGCACCTGGTATGTTTAACCGGCTTACGGGCCCACCATATAATTATAAACAAATACAATCATAACCTTTCTAAAATGTTAAATGGCTATGACAATTCCTGTATAGTGTTATTTCTCTTACATCTCATACATTTACATGTATTGTCTTTAAAGTAACATTATTTTATTTTTAATCTCTAAGGTTTTTAAGATTTAAGGTAAAGCCAAGAGATCATATTGAGGAGATCTGACTGAACCGTGTGAAAAATTTCATTGACGACAACGCAGATAGAAAAATAGAATTATTGAATGTAAAAGAAAACATCTTAAGACAAATGATAATGAGTGACGACCTTTGGAATTAAAACATTATTTTCTGTTTATAGTGAATCTATTAAATTTCCCCATAAGGAATATCTGATTCAACAGAAATACAACATTCAAACAAGATACATTTGTATGGTGTGAATTAATTTGGACTCCCGCATTTTGATTCTGCCGTCTCACAGAAGATAAATAAATTTTCAAATTGTACATCTATATCCAAATGTGGATTCTTTTAAAAGTGTTTTAATATCATATATCTTCCTTTGCTATTAGAATTGATTTCTTTCTCTCTATATATATTTATTGCCTTTCTATAAAAAGTAAAACTACTCAGTATAATAACATAAGGAGATATATAGATATTGTTACTTGATGCGAATTTCTACAACTATTTTCTCTTCAGTGATGCTCAAGGCCGAAATATAAATTCTCAATTAGTTTGTTGATTTATAGGTAGGCGTAGTTTCAGTCTCTCTGTTTCATTTCCACACATCAGTTTGATTTACTGAAGTTGATGTAAGAGATAAAATCTTAGTTTTGAAAGCATTCTTCTTGAATCGTAACATTGCTATATTTTGAAGATTAAAGGGACCTTTGATATCCGAGGTCAATGATATTCTTATCAATAAATGTACATTTATTCCATCAGAAACCGTATGGTATTACATATTAGCTTGCAGAAAAGGTCAGCTTTGTAGCAGATGTTGGTATTTATATTCACCCCAAGAAATGTGTTTATTCGCTTTATACAATCAACGAAGGCCGTTAAAATAACAAAACAGACAATGGAATGAATTTTCAATGAAGTTCACAGTAATTAAACAGTTCTTGAAAATATTCGAAATTGTAAACTTCATTGCACTTTGAACAAAGACATTTCCCCTTTTTCTGTGAATACCTACATCTGTGCTTCACAATTTTGTAAAAAAAGAAAATATTTACAATACTACTTTCCTTGCATTGTTCTAAATTGTTTTACTAATAATTCTGCAGAATTTGCATTATTTGCGACAGTAAGAAGTATTAGAGAGATGTGATACGATTATTGTTGGAGTGTTAAATCTGAATCATTAACACTTTTATGGCCGATATCATTATCGGAGAACATTTGATTCCTCCATCGAATCTACTTATTTACACTTGAATTAGTATAAGTGCCGGATTCAATACATATATATCATGATAAGGTACAATTACACAGAGTATGGCATGCAAGTCTCTCCAACTTATGTACGTAGGTGTGATTTTCATTAGAGCTGCATGGTAAATAACTATTAAAAAGTTAGTAAAATGTCCATAGTGTATTGACAGACGATTGTATGATAGATTAGCTATCTCGGACGAGGGTTAAATTTAACTAATATTTGGAGGTTTGTATAATAATTTGATTAACTCTCGCAGAGTCTGTGTACAGAGATGCCAGTTGTCACCACAAGAAATAATGGATAAATATTGTAGATATATTGTGATTGTCTGAAGAAACAAATCATCATCGCCTCCATCTATCTGTGTCACGAGTATAATGGATTACTAAGCACAGCAGACTGATCTGTATCCTTTATTCTAGAAACATTTTTTCTCGTGTAATAAAAATGTTTTGTATAAATGTTATCCTTAAATTGTTGAATTCATAGCAGTTTGTAATGAGATTATATTTAGTGTTATATCAAGTGATTTGATCATCATTGAACCGATCCTTAAATTGTTGAATTCATAGCAGTTTGTAATGAGATTATATTTAGTGTTATATCAAGTGATTTGATCATCATTGAACCGATTACGCGTATAATACTTAAATTGATATAGTTACTAAAAGAGCACTGGAAATATTTTTATTCCTTATGCTGTTCATATAGCTCAACGATTAAGTTATATGACTCAGGTGGTGACGGTTAAAGTGTTGACGGACAATCCTGTAGATTAGAATCATGTCCTTTGTAAGGAACTGTACAACTTATGTAGACATTGGCATATTAACATATACATTAACATCGTTAAACTGGATCGGGGGGTTTGTTTCAAAATGTGAACTACGAAAGTAACTGGTGTCACATGACCATGGCACTAAAAGAATGTACCACATTGGATATTCACGGACCCCTGAAATTCAGAGGTAAGACAAGGTGCCCGGGAGGAGTGAGGGTCTTGTTTGGTTAGCCAACTCCCGTGAATGCCCTTACATACAGAAGGTTAAAGGTGAAGGTTGATTGGTGTTTTACGTCGCTTTCAGCAATATTTCAGTTATATCGCGACATGGAAGCAGGAGGTTACCAACCTCTTAAACATAGTGGGGCAACCCGGGAATCGAACCCGGATCGTCAGCGCCGCAAGCCAAGCGCTTAACCACTACATCACGTCTGCCCCCTTACATACAGATGAAACAAATAAAATTCAGCACTGTGTATAAACATGAATGTGAAAAAACCCACTGTGTAGAAAGTCCCACACCAACTAACATCAGGAAGGTACAACAGTTAAGTCAAATCCTCCACGGGGAACAAGTCTAAATAAATGAAGCAAAACATACGGCATTGACGGCCACCAGATAATTGATACTCCTGGCGTGTCGATGAAATATCGATCACTTTTTAATTAATAGTATTCAACAGAACAAAGATAGTCAAAGTCTGTATTATGATTTATATAATAATAGATGTTCCTTGCTGACCACTGCTAATGTAAAACCAAGGATAATATGCTTGTAAAATGGCTCCCATAATAAATACAAGGAGAATAAAATATCCGTTATTAGCATTTAAATAGATGTTCGTCATTGACTATTTCTCGCTCGGTTCGTACATCTAACTTGCTGAAACTGATTATGTACATGAATTATTACTTTTGTGAATCGCATGTCCACAAATAAAATCTCTTCAGATATATTCAAAGTCAAACATGCAGAAGTCCTATATTTACTGACCAATATCCCACAATGAGGACAGTGCTACTTCAGGTCCAATAATTTAAAATCCATGACACGGAATATTACGGTTATAACTGGGGTAATTATAACGAATGTATGACGTGACACAATACGGTTTATATTCCGCAAAAGCTATAGGTCAGTTGCAGATACAATTATGAGTAATGTTTCCCGTTGAAACCTGTTCTAAGCCCTATTACAATCACTTTCTTTTCGCGAGCTTTGTGGGACATTTACTGACAGTATAATAATTGATGCAGCTCCTTGGTTGATTGGTGTTTACTTCGCTTTCAGCAGTTTTTCAGTTATATCGCGACATATCGCAACCCGGAAATCGAACTCGGATCGTCGGCGCCGCAAGCCAAGTGCTTAACCACTACATCAAGCCTGCTCCTCTCCTTGGTTGAATGTTATTCATACCGTGTAAATCTACTCATAAAGGGGCATTGTATATATATGTGAATCAACTTTACTTGGTATTATAACCTCGTATACAGCACGCTGTGCTCGAAATATGTATGCCTTCAAGGCACTGATTCTATGCTTTTTCGTATCAATATTGCAGATATATTACATGGATAAGCTTGTTCATTCTGCCGATTGACTTTTTAGGTAGCATGATAGTTATTAAATTGAAATTGGTTTAGATTTTTGAGATTTTATTTATTTTTTCTTTTTGGTGTTGTTACTTGGGGGGGGGGGGTCTTCCAATTACATTTTAATTGATAAAGATTTACAATTTTCTCATTTTCTTACGATTTCAAGAGAAAAAATAATTTTACCGTTCAATGTGTTTACAAGTTTGCTCTTCAAATATTTACATTTTAAATTTCCATATTAGGCCTTGACAAACATAAGTTTCTAAGCATCTAGTGCACTTAATAGACTATTTCTAATTGTCGTTTCCAGATCGAATTCTTAAATATTACCATAAAAATCATGTCACTACAGACAGACATTATCGTGTCAATTATAGAATTTCAACATTACAAATCGAAGAGTATACTAATGTAGTTGTGTTCGAGTAGACATCACTGGTTTTCATATGACTTGTTAACTTGCAAGCCTTTTGTTCAAATACATCCCAAAAAAAACACTTCGTGCATGTCATGTGCCTATGGACAAATTACTATCTTTCAATTAGGATTTTTAATATCAGTGGCGGATCCAGGATTTTTGAAAAGGGGGGGGGGGCATATATGTATTAGCCAAACTACACAGTCATTTTTGGTACCAAATCTGGATTTTTACTAGTAAATATGTGATAAAAAAAAGCGGGGCCCGGGCCCCCCTATAAATCCGTCATTGAATATGATAAACGACCTAGGAGCTTGCCTACTGATACCCGTAGGTATTTTCTGATATTTATTATTACCACTTTGTCGAAGCCACCGCAAGTGGACTGTCCAGATTTAAGTACCTCCGCAATGATCTGAAATATATGTATTTACTGAAAAAAGTACGTAAATTATACGCAAATAAGGGATATCTCCCTTATGCATTATTGTGCCCTTCGATGGGTTATTTGGCCTTTACTTTCAGCTTAATTTGGTAATGCTCTTTGGATTTATACTTTCGAAAACCACAGGTTAGGCCTTGCAAACAATTATTATACATGCTTACATAGTTCAAATGTATATTCGAATTTTCTGTATTACTGTCTTTTATTATTATTATTATTATTATCATTATTATTGTTATTATTATTATTATTATTGTTGTTGTTGTTGTTATTATTATTATTATTATTATTATCATTATTATCATTATTAATATTTGTTTGATTGATTGTTTTTGGAAAGAGAAACAGAAGACATCTGACAAAGCTGTATGATACAAATCACCAAGGACCTGCACACAAAACATGACAATAGCATAATATACACGGAACAACATTACTAAAATATTCGATTCTGCTGCGGTTACGTTACCTACTTAGGACGGTCAATTGAAGTAACAAACGTCACGCAATTGGTGTGGTTAACCGGTTTACGGGTGCTCACTGCAAAAACAGCACAATCAAAGGACACACATTTAAAAATTTATGAATTATCCTCCATATAGAGGAAGAAAAGAAAGAATATTCACCATATTTGAAAACTCGCTGAACAATCGTACATAATTTCAATCAACTTTCATGATTTTAAAAATGCCGAAATTAAAATTTTAAATCCGTGTTGTCATATAACGTCACATCAAGTTCGTTAGCAGCACCAGAATTTTCGGACAGTCCACCTTCACTGTCATTTTGTTCAACTCATCGGGGAATTTTACTTGTTTTCATAAAATTCGCAACGTTCCGGGAACGAATACACGGTTTATGTTCTTATGTTTATACTTATTCAAATGTTTATCAAAATTACCAGTATGTCCAAATAAAGATTCTTACTTTAGGAAGATTTTCTAATTGCTTGTTGTTAAAAAGAAAAAAGAGGAGTTACCGGCTCAGTTATGTGGCAGAAGTCACCATGGAGCCATACAATACATGAATATAAATAATATAATAGAACATTTAACACATAACAAAAATATTTCATTGTAGTGCAATTACGATACCGACTTAGGACGGTCATTTAATTTGACAAAAGCCAAACAAATGGTGTGGTTAACCGGTTTACGGGCCCACCTTCCCACTCACCGTAACAGCAGAACAATCAAAAGACGTACATTTAAAAATTTATAAATAATCCTCCATGTAAAGAACAAGGGTCAACAGGTATCGCATATTGAGAGGTTATAAAAATATAAACACGTAAGGTATTGTAAAACACATAATGGTATAAAAATATATGCGACATCAACATGATAAACCGTGCTCTGCCAGTCTGAAAGCGAGCTAAGACCCTAGATCTGTAGGAGTCCCGACTAACAGTCAGAGGGGACGAGGTTCAGGACCATGTCTCCTCTGAAAGAGGTTTGGACAAGGCCCGTCATATAGTCCCCACCGCCCTGTTAGTCAGCGTGCAACGTTCAAGTGAAAGTCTGCATAAGGCTGTAGAGGGGCCAAATACAAGACCTATAGTCTTTTTGATGATCTCAATATCATATTGTCTATTTAGGAGACGTTTGACTATTTTATTACATGATAAAATAACGTTATCGGAGCCTTTTACTTTCCTTAGTTTATATACGAGATCACCGTAAAAATTAGGATGGGAAATTCCATTGGATACATACTGTTGAAACGAAATATTTCCAAATTTAGATAGAAGTTCTGAATAAGATCTGAAGAATTTGCCGAATGTTTTTCTTAGCTTGTGATATCTGTAACCCTGAGTTAAAAGTTTAGTAGTAATTTGTAAATTTCGTTTATGAAAGTCCAAAACATCGGTGCAGCCTCTGACAAATCGAACTAATTGAGATATAGATACCATATGATGGGAGTCGAGAGACATCGCCATCCAAGTAAGGGAAATTTACAATAGGAAATCCAAAATCCTCACGTTTATCATAAATATTAGTATATATTAGGTTGTTGATAATTTTGATGTTTAAATCTAAGAAAGGTGTAGATTTATCTCAAGTATTAGCTTTATTCAATGTGAGCTCATTTATTCAATGTAAGGTTCATTGAAACACCAAATGAAAAATGACCTGAATTTTAACTAAACATCAAAAGTAAACTATTTTTGGTATGTAAGCTTCCTTAGCATTCAGTAATGTAAAGATGATGGATAAATCCAAACCACAAGTCCAAAAATCATGAAACCATAGGACATACAAAATCAGTGAAAATGAAAAACAAATGGAAAATAACAAAATATGTCTACTTGAAGAGCATATGTGAACCCCTGTGATGGAGTGAGATCAGGTGCCCGGGGAGAGTGAGCATCTCCTGCTTGCTAGCAACACCCGTCACATATACCCCGTAGAAAGAGTCAAATCGTGTGAATTCCATATGTATCTATATATGGAGAAGTCGAAGTAGGTAACCTTCTAGTATAAAAGGTGTCAAATCTGTGTAAAGTGATCGGAATCGGTCTCAGTCCAGAATATCATTTAAAAGTCTGGATAACGAGATATCATATGGAGTAATAAGAGTCTCGTAACGACCGTAGAACTTCCTCAGTGACGATGCTAGTCTAGCACATATATAACCCTGGTTGAGCAGCTTAACTGAAAGTCGCCTAGCCCTCAGAACAAAGTCATTGTAATTTGAACATGCTCTGGAATAACGTATTAACTGAGATATGAATACGCCGTATGCGGGCGATGATGGAATGTTGCTACTTATGAAAGGAAAGTTTGTGATAGCGAAATTGAAATCGTCACGTTTGTCATAGATTGAGGTGTTCAATTGACCATTAATGTCGAAAGACAACATAATATCTAAATACGAAGTAGAATTACTAGTTTCTGTGGTTTCTTTGACCTCCAGTTCACTTGGATAGATGATGCTAAGGTAATCCGCGAATGAAGGATTATTAATTGAAAGCAAGTCATCTATATATCTGTAAGTAAAATTGAAGCCAAGAGCCAATTGTTTTTTTCCTTGCGAAAGCAAAGACTGAATGAACTCAGCTTCGTATGAATAAAGGAATATGTCAGCCAGAAGCGGAGCACAGTTAGTGCCCATTGGAATGCCGACAATTTGTTGAAAAACCTTACCTCCAAACACCACAAAAATGTTATCGATAAGAAAGTTCAATATCTGAATGACAGCTGTTTCAGTGTATTTATTTTTGGAATCAGAATTTTCCCTAACAAAGTAAGTTTTATCGTGGCCTATTACTATATATTTGAATTTGCGGCTTCCGTTTTTACTAGTAAATGAATTTTGAATAATTTCCGCTAATCTGTCTTTTAATTTCTGATGAGGGATCGTTGTGTACAGAGTCGAAAAGTCAAAAGACTTGATGGAGTGAATTTTAGTAAAACTTTATGATTTTAGATGTTCTAACAACTCTTTTGAATTTTTAAGGATCCACATTTGATTAATTCCACTTCTGGAATATACTGTTTCGCAATATCTATGAAGGCCAGATTTAATTTCTGATAATATTTTTGTGAGTATCATCGATACAGAGTTTGTGGAACACTTCGAGGAACCAGCGATAAAGCGTTGTTTGTACGGAGTTTTGTGCATTTTTGGAATACAGTACAAATATGGAAGTTCTAAATTCAATTTATTTGAGTCAATACCAAGTGTATTGAGGACAGATTTATGATTCTCGAGTACTTCCGAAACCGAAAAGTTCGTGAGAGTATAAGTAGGATTTTCTGGAGCTGAATTTAATCCTAATTCTTTCACTAGGCTGTCAAAGTAATATTTCTTACAAGTAAATGTATAATTATTAGATGCTTTATCTGCTGGTGCAATGATATAATGTTCTTGGAGGAAGGTAAGTTCTCTGACAACAACAGGATCTTTAAAAATAGATTCGAATCTGGTGTTTACAGAACCTTGTAATTTTTTAAGTTTTGATCTCAGCAGTACTGCAATAGATTTTATCCATTCCGAAAGAGTGTCGACTTGTACTTCCTCTCTTTTTGCCCATCGTGTGGCATATTCCTCGCAGCAGTTCATAATATTCTCAAAATTTTGGCTCCATGTGAATGATCTGGGTTCTCTGTATTTTGGACCTTTAAGTAAAAGTTCTCTTAATTTAGTGTTTTTAACTATATCGAGATCACCAGTAATGACATGGCCACAAGGAGAATATACGAAATTAGATGAGGAACATGCACACGGTTGAGAATGGCATGCAGAGTTGCTAAGATCAAGACACTGTAGAAACCCTTTGTAATTATAAATTTTGGATGCAACTGATGGCGTGTAGCTATAGGAAATACATGGCGGATCTTTGTTTTTGAAATATGGAGGTATTTTCTCTAAAACAGACTTATGATTTAAAATTTGGCCGAAATTTAAATAATCAATGCCTTTATTTGCAAATTTAATTTTGATGAAAGGGCGATTAGATTTTTCCATAGAAATATCGGACTTGACGGGACGAAAAAGTCTAGCGGTTGATATGTCCATAATAATGCCATCTAGTCTATACTCTGCAGAGCTTATATCAGTAAATATACGGTGTCTGGACGATACGTAAGTTGAATTATGAAGAAGAAATTGAATTTCACCGTCTAAATTTCGAAAACAAACGGGCTTTCAATACATACCACCTATATTGACTCTTACATTCCTAATCATCAATTCATTTATAAGAAAGTTAAATTTAAAAGTAAAAAGAAGACTTTATCTTGAAACAAAATTCATATATATATATATATATATATATATATATATATATATATATATATATATATATATATATATATATATATATATATATATATATATATATATATATATATATATATATATATATAATTCCTAAAAAATAAGACATATAACACAGATGTTACTGATTTGGAAAATATGATTAGATTGATTATTGTTTTACGTCACACCACGAATATTTCGCGTATATGGTGACTGCATCTGCCTGATGCGAGGCATACAAATTTTGACCTTTGCAACGGACCCACCCGAAGTAGTGAGGGATCTTTAACGTGCCATGCATACCACGACACGGGGCCTCGGTTTTTACTGTCTCATCCGAAAGACATGACATCGGCATGACCAGAGCGGGACTCGAACCCCGGCCTCCCGATCAGAAGTCCGAATATGACTGATGATGTATGGACTAGGGACTTAATATGGGATTCAAAATAACACTTGGGGTTTGAAAAAAGAAATTTTGTGCATTTTTGAAACATGTAAAATTGATGAAGTTTATATCCTTTTTAGTACTTATTATTAACTTTATCACAAATTAAAATGGGAAAAGTGCATCGCTAGATTACAAAGTTATACCAAAACATCATTAACTACCCCTAATCTTATTTTCCTACAGTTACCTTGAAAATACAAAAAAATTAAGATTTGTAAAACATATATAATGTAAAGATGCATAGAATTATAGATTATACGATCTGCATATTGTTGTAATAAACAATTTTACACAAAATAAAGCAATCTCAATGAGTGTTTCTTTTGAAAATAACAATCAAAAGGATTTTGATGTCTCAAGTTTTCATTTAATGCTAACCCCAAGATTTATTTGGCTAGCTGAAAATAAAAATAAAAAAATATCTTTATGAATGTAACTAGTTTCTACTCTACTAAATATATATCTAGACTAATTTAACGTATTTAGTATGTATAACCAAGACCACAACAAAATTTTGTTATAACCACCCAACACCCCTCCCTCCCCCAACCACCACCATCACAATACATACACAGTATGCACTGGACTGATTTATCCAGCTTATATATGTAAATATTTCACTAAGATTTTGTTTCCTTTTTATTCACACTTGATAAAGGCCAAGTGACTGAAAATTACAGTGAAGAAAATTTACTATGATGAAATTAGAAAGAGAAAACATTTTGTACCCATCCACTAATAAGGTATTTGAACACACTCCCTTCCCTTGCTCATATGATATAATCCATAACAAACAATGAATTCCACCGCGCCGTCAAACTTTCTGTTTATTGTAAAATACATTTTCTATTTTCTTTTCATTGTTTACGTTGGCAAATTCCGGAATCGGAAATGGGTCAGAACAAGTCGCAATTATATGTATTATCTACAGTTACAGCTACATTTTTTTTATTATTTGGATTCCCCTTTTTCATATAGTTATATCTATTTAACGGACTTTTTTTGCAAATCTCCCTTTTAATCTGTGCATTAGATTAAATTCTGCTTTTCATTCTAAGTGAATATTACGTTTGAAAATGAAACGTTTATATGATCTGTAAAGAAAAGAGAACTCCTTTAAGTTTAAGAAGAGTTATCTTTTATTAATGTGTGTCATTGAACCATAATTACTCATTAATACTCAAAAACAAAATATCGTGACTGCAGGACAAAGCTGCTTATATAGAAATGGTTCCATAATCAGAGACTCCTGTCTGTCCGGATCAGGTTTAAACCTATCACTGTACATGTTCTGAAAATTCGGGAATCCGGGGAAGCATTTAACATTTCTGTTATACACAATACTTTTAAAATAGGAGATTGTCACTTGCATTTTACTTATAGTTTTGATAAGAAAAGGAAAAGATAAAAATATTTGACTTGGCTGTATGACAGATAAAGTCACAATGGAAATGCACTTTTAATAATTAAAGAAATTCGGGAAAAAGTCATTAAAATTTGTGGACTACTGATTCCAAATTACACATTCTATTTTATTATTATAACAATAATGATAATAATAATAATAATAATCATTATTATTATTAAAGCTTACTTATCGCCAATAATTGAATGCGAACACTTAATGAAAGACCAGAGCATTTACACAATTCTAATAATTTATGGCTTTTTCATAAAAAATGCAGTAGAGTATTAAAACCTTGTACACGTATAATTGTAATAATAATCATATAAGATGAAAACCATGGAATGTATATATCACAACCTGTATGTTTTATGTAGTATTTCTACTGTGTTATTTACAAGAATGATTAAGACAAAGGGTCAAATTCCTGAATTGCGTCACTATCTAAAAGAGGTCAATACCTTAAAATTGACAGTTAGATATCAACCCATGAAATATCATTAAAGAAGTAAACACATACTCAAAAGCAAAAATTGACCGTTAAACCCAAGACTATAAGACTGTTGAAGGGGAATTCTGGAGAAATTAATGTAGAGGAAGCCATGGAGGAAACAACATTTCCTGCTAACCGTAAGCTCCGAGGGACACGTGCAGAAGTGTGGTGTTTCAGCAGGATGTTTTCTCCTATCTATCTTTTCTGATACTTCAGAGTCTTTTAACGCTTATTAATTAACCAGGTTTTTTCCCACATTTTTGACAATTTTGCTATAGTTTTATCTTTGATATACAACTTTTCACGTGCACTCAACATTTTTTATTTGACTTGATTTTTTTCTGGAGACTATTTCACCTTAAATGCTTCATCATTCTATATATGTATATGCAGTCGTTTATTTGTCTTAATATGTCTTATGTCATTTTGTTTCAATATGCGAACACCAAGATTACAGAAGAAAAAATTATGGGATTATCAATGTCCATGTTCGCAGTATACAAGATAAGAAAAGAAAAAATTTTTAATAGCAAAAGAAGAAGAAACAGAGACAAACTGGATTCCATAATATTCAATACAGAGGAAATGCGTCTGTTGTTGTGAATCAATGAATTTAACATATGAATATACATTTACACACGAAAGGTGGAATATAGATTAACCGACATGCTATAGACAGATTGCAGCACTTATTTCAGCCGAAGTAATGGAAACAATCAAAGCACTATACATGTATGTACGATTTGATTAAAACGTAAATTATTGTCAATTCATAAAAGGCATGATATAAATTAATTAAAAGGAAAACAAGACAAAATTAAACCCAAGGCAAAATAGTTTCGCGATATCTAATCCATGCAATTTGTGTTCTTTGCCTCGATCTTCTTTTTTCAAATCATTCGCTCAAAATATATATTTACCTTAAAGGGAATGATCGTTTTTTGAAACTGCACTCGTCTTGTATTTCATTTGTTCTTGGTGTTTAACATCAAAACAACTAAGAAAAGAAGAAGTTGTATATTGTCTCTGTTAAACAGGTAACTAATAATAACAAGAAAAATACCTTACTCAACCAGGGCCTCGACATCTAACGCATTTATGAGGTTTTATAGTTGATACAAAGATATTTTGTAAAGTATGAGGTTCACTTTCCCAGAATCAAACGATAATGTTGAACAGGATCATTTATTGTGACATCGTAAAGCGATCTGACAAATTACTTATATGACCTAACTACCGAATAATATAGGTTTCTATGGAGCGTTTGCGACGGGTGTAGCATGTTATCAGGAGACGCTCTCTCCTTCGAAACATCTGGTCTCACCGCAGTTGGAATTTGAATTTGCAGTTGATCTTCTTAAACCATCACCATTAAATTGTTTGTGTTTTGGAATATGAATACTGGGCATGAGTGGTACTCTTTCGAGTTTGTCATGAGTTCGAGCAATGAACAAGAGAATTCCCATAAATAATCGGTGGTTGTTTAAATTGTATTCAGTGTAGGACAATCTATAAGTGATACTTCAAAACGGAATGGGAATCGAAAATATGATCCTGAAATCGTTGGAAAAACCCTACCGCCTTTATACCTTATACAGACTTTTCTTTGAGAGTTACACATTGACTAACAGGGCGTTGATGCCTCTATAACGAACCTTGTCCTAGCCATTTCAGAGGAAAAATGTTCTGAACTAAGTCGTGACTAATACGACAACCAGGACGTGAGTTAACAATCGGATATGGTGATCACGGTGTGCCAATTTTGATATCACTTAATATTCATAATATTATTAGTGTTCATTTACGTTCTATAACTGTTGGATTCTTGTTTTCCTTATTAAGGATTATTAATACATTTTTTGTAAACTTCTTGAGTGTATATTGCTAAAATACCCTAGTGTCAGCTGTGCTATCAGCAATCATACTATTTGCAGTTGGTCAAACCTAATGACCTACATGCAGTGATTTCGTAAGAGTAAAATACAATAATATTTTATGCATTTTCAAAATGGCGATCACATACTGTAGCACGCCGAATATTCATAGTCCTCGAAAATAATCAGACCAACTGTTGCTGACGTGATAATTTCTCTTTATCCGGAGGCATATTTGAAATGAAAGTGATTATAATAGAAAACTCGCTGGGCTTTTTGAATGACAATATGTATTTTATAGTCGGTGACCACGTATTCATAAAAAGCATCAAGATTCCTACGGGCACAATGTGCACCTTTTCTAGCATGACATAGAAGAAGGAGATTACCAACTTCTTTGACATAGGGGCGCAAATTGGGAATCGAACCCGGATCGATTGCACAAGTCAGGTGCCTAACCTTTACACAAAGATAAAAATAAATATATACCCCAAATTAATTTTCGGACATATTGAAGATGTATTTTCTATTAACAACAAAAACTGTTAGAGATAAGTTGTCGAAATGCGCACTAAATTAAAAGGTATATATGTTCTATACTTATTATGTACACGGAATGTAGTCTAACAAACTCGAAATTAAATATACGACAGGATCAAGATCCTAAATTTCGTGCTGAGATCTTCTACTAGACTTTGACCAAGACGACAATATGACAAGCTCGATGATTTCAGTTGTTAACATTCTGTATACGTGTAGCAATATTCTTTCTCAAACATATGTTGTTTTATGCCTAAGCTGATATGATATGCTAGAGCTTCTTCAGATTATGATTCTAACATTTACCAAGGGAAGATAATGACTCAAACGTAAATTTCACAAGAATATGAATGCTTTGTTTAAAGCCTATGTTCCGCAAAATTACGACCGTTATAAAGACCATCTATGCGCTTATTTCAAATCATTGTCTGATATGTTGACTTCTTTAACTGATTGTAGTCCTTGTTTTACCGTTTGTTTTGTGATAATATAATACCACACACCTTTACTTATGTCATTTTATCGATTTTATAACTGTGACTAGTTATAAAAGAATACAGGACTTCTAATGTATGGCATTATGGCGGTCAACAGAGAATGCTTACTACTCTTTGGCATCTGTTCCCAACTCTGGTCCGTAAAAGCCAATATCTATCTTTAGATGCTTAATGTTTCTTATTGACTACTGCTCAGTTTCTTAAAAGTTTATTCTTATTATTCACATGTATTTATCTATTTATTGATTACTGCTTGTCTTGCCAGTTCACCCTTGTTTTTGCCGTATGAGCCTCACAGTAAGACTTATCAAACATACGGCAATGCATAAAGGGATGATGATGGGCAAAAACAACACAGACACTGCATAAAGAAAATGAGTATAGACAAAAACATTCATACGATATTGCACTCAGGAGACGATAATGGGACAAAATACCTATACGGCACTTATGGGTAAAATATATACATAAAAATACATATGACACTGAATATAGGAGACGATAATGAGCAAAAACTTACAAACGAAACTGCAAAAAGGAGAAGATAATCGGAAAAAGCGTATAGATAACAATATACCATCAACATAGTTACAATACACATTGAAAGACAAAGATGTGTATATGGATATATCACTTGCTTGTTGTTACATTTAGCAATTATTTGATTTTTTGTTTTGTAGACTAAATACTATCACTCGCATACAAGTTTTAATAAGAATTGTGAAAAATCAAATCAATTGTTAGTTACTGTGTGCATATAATTGTTGCCATTCTTTAGTCAGTAAATGTCGAGAAGTGAGACCGAAGACGCAATTATGACGGGAATAAAAAACCCTCCAAGCAATGTAATATCTCCCCACAATTAAAGTAATTTTTCTAAACAAAATTAGGGTAAGTATTCTGCCACGGTCACTGTAATAAATATTTTTATAAATCACCCCTTGGCGATCAAGTGTTAACAGCAAGATGTAGACGTATTTGAATAACAAAAACAATTCTTTCTCATTTTAAAATAATAACAAAGTTAAAAAAACAAAAACAAACAAACCAGAAAAAGAAAAAAAACCCCAAACAAACCAAAACCGAAAATAAGTTTTTAACGATATAGGTAAGATGGCACTGGAGATATAGAACTCTTAAAACATACATGGATGATAAGCTCTAACGACACTAGACATTATCCTACACATATATTATAGAAGATAGAAACGATACTGAACATTAAGGAGAAGAGAAGGATTTGAATTTGTTTCGATAACAGAACCTATTTGAAATAAGAATGAATCATTTTGTACATTATTAATCCATGCTGAAAGTCATAGTATTGCTTAGGGTTCCATAGGAATGCGAAATTAACTTCTGCATCGGCACTTAAATATATATATTTAGAATTGTAGATTCATGAACTCTAAATCACTGGTGAGACCATCCTCAAGATCGAAAATTTTCAATACCCACAGCTCGTAAAAATATCTAAATCCTTTCGTTTGTTCGGTTGCATTGTTATACATTGCTGCGTTCTACATTAGACAGATACCCATTAATTAAACATTTTACGATCATTCATTATAAAAATATGTTTAAGAAAAGTCAGTTTTCGTCCACATCACCCATCATATCAATAATTCTGTGCTTTGTCGGGGTATTGTTGCAAAAAAGGATATCAGTTATGCGTTTTCTTATTTGTATTTACTGTAAAATTTTATAGTATCAGATTTATTTACTTGGTTATGTGGTTTTCGTCTTTAACTTGTTATACCGTTTTAATTCATTATTTTACAGAAAAAGCTGTATAAAAGCGATTTCGAATAATCAGGAAGGAATTTTGCAAACCGTTTCCCTTCTGACTTACTTATAAGGATGCATTTATCAATACGCATTCAGAAGTAGGTCCTTATTTAGTAGATTATAATCGATGAAGGAAAAACAGATACACAAGATAGTTTTATCAATAGTACGGTTGATTCATTCTCGAGTCATAAACATCTTTAAACTGACACAGTATGCCTGTTTTGTTCGCATTATTTAAAAGGAATTCTCTGTAAGGGCCAAAAAATTTAGGCACACATGGAAACACAATTATGAAACTTATATTTATTATAATTGGTTATGATTATAACATCAGATATATAAATTTAAACTGGACACACAAGCATGGTTACCATGGTTAGATAGACGTTTTTTGTTACAATTGAACAAAAAAGTCGATATAATAAAAATGTGTCATAAGTTGTAAAGAAAGTTTTTGCACACTTATTTTAGTTAGAAATATAGTTGAATTTGATATTTTTGAAAAATAAAGAATAAAATATTTAATTTATATGAATGTGATAAAGTTATATATGACAGTATAGGTCTAAAGAAGCCAGAATAATCCCTATATTTAAACACTGAATGTAAAACTTGCACCAAATCTTATAATTTAAATTATATCAATTTTTAATCTATTTAACATGCTTAATTTATTCTATAAAAATCTAAGTGGGCAAATTATATTTTAACCAATAAATCAAAACACAAATATTAGAAATTACGCAATATTTGTCAATTGGAGTTATCTCCCGTAGTGAAATCTTTAGGTAGGAGGAATGTTTAGTTTGATCAGAAATGATTCGCAATTCAGTAATTGTGTTCTTTTGAAAAAACTATATACAAATATATCGTGTTCTGACAATATAAGTACATTATCATCATTGGATTCTGATTTGCACGTCTCATTTCTATCAGATGTCGGTATAGAAAACGATAAATTAACAGAAAACTTTACAATACGCGACCGTCACCAAGAATGCCTCTTTATGAACAGCTGAATAGAAAAAGTCGTATGAAAAGAAATTATTGTGTTGTTCCGGCGCATTACAGCACACATCCAAAAAGAAAGGAAATGCATGTAGATGACCAAAAAATAACAGTTATATATCTTTTATGAAGCATCTGGGATTGTACTGCCAATATGCATTGGATCAGGTAATCAATCATTTTCATACATGTAGATCTACTTGACTTGACCTGCTGTCGCCTGGCTTATTTTGAAAACAAGAAAATGCTAATTTTATTCCTTTTTATAATGAGTATAATTAATTAAATTGCAGCCTTCTGAAAAAAAAATATTGCTTATCAGTAACGTTATGTTTCGTAAGTGCTTTAATAAACTGTTTATTAGACAATATAATCCATAAATAGGGCATTTTCAGTGTTAAAATCATTTCAAGATGTTAATGACTCTTACACATAAGAAAATTAATAATGTTGTGGACATCACTGGAAAATTTACATTGATAATGGAGATTGATATGGCTAGATTACACCAAGAGTATAATTTATACATGAGTATATGTTTGACTCAGTGACTTTTTCATTTTGTGACCTTCAAGTTGGACTTTGATTTAATTCATAGTTTGAATACTCTGCATTTCACAAACGTCTTGTATGCCATGCTCTGTTGTACCCGGAAAATTTTTGTTTTGACTCTCAAAACATTTCATAATTTTCTTAGGTGAAGGAGAAGAACCACCAAAGAAAAAAGTTTGTGTTAAGGACCTTTTTTACTGTGAACATGAAGGGTGTGGCAGAAGCTTTGTAACGAAGAAAAAGATGGAAAACAACATGCTACTTGGATCATGTAATTACAAGAGAGAAAGGCTAATAATCTCAGACAGAGCAAAATAAATTTACAGTGATAAGTCGCTAATCTCTAGTGTGACACAGCAAATCAGTTTATCATCAGCCTACATGTATGTATGGTAATAAAGGAAGTTTTTATGCTCCCCGACAACTTTCGGGAGGGGGGGGGGGATATAAGCATATAGTCGCTGTCGTGTCTATCCGTTCGAGCTCATATCTCCTATACCTTTCATCAGAATTTGATCACACTTCACCAAAATATTATTTAGGTTAGGGGTTTGGGACAAATGTCACTCAAGGTAATTTCTTAAAGGTCAAGGTCACTTGCTAACTATGACTTAAAATATAGCCGCTGTCGTATCTATCCGTTCGAGCTCATATCTCCTATACCTTTCATCAGAATTTGATCACACTTCACCAAAATATTATTAGGTTAGGGGCTTTGGGACAAATGTCACTCAAGGTCATTTCTTAAAGGTCAAGGTCACTTGCTAACTATGACTTAAAATACCTTTCATCATATATGATCATACTTCACCAAAAATTCATTTAGGTTAAGAGCTTTTGGACAAAGGTCAGTTAAGGTCATTTCTGAAAGGTCTTGTTCAAGATGAAAGTTTTATTTCATAGCTAATTTTGAAGCACCTGAAAAGGAGATCAAGCAAGAGGACCTGAATTTGAACGTCTATGAAAACATTGATTAATATATCACACAGATCATTTTGTTTATTTCTCCACAATTGAGATATCGTTTATTTATATTGAATATACATGTAATACATTAATTCCTGACTTACATTGCCTAATATTATTTTTTTTCAATCTGCATTAAGTTTCCAAGATCAACTTCAGTTTCATCACAGTTATTTATTCTTGATAATGTGATTTATATTAAATTCTTGTCTTTACATTGGTATAATGCCAATGCATTTCAATTCTGCTTTAATGCTTTTGGTATTGGAATTTTATTATGTCCCCCTTCATCGAAAAAGGGTGGATATTACTTTGCACATGTCAGTCGGTTGGTCAGTTTGTTGTTCAGTCAGTAGACCACATGTTGTCTGTCCAAATACCTTGAGAACCCTTGCTTGATAGTAATGATATGTGGCTTTGTTAAGATAAGTAGTAGACCACTATTGATTCTCAGGTCAAAAGGTCACTGAGTAGAATGCAGTACTTTATACAGTCAGTGTCTACCCAATATCTTGACAACCCTCCACTTAATAGTGATGATATTTCATGTATGAGTTGATTATGAGTAGTAGATGACCCTTATTGATTTGCAAGTCAGAGGTGACCAAGTGCATGTAGTCCTTTATATAATTGTACAAGAAGGGAGACATATGTGTTTTACAGACATCTTTTATTACAAATGATCTAGTCTAACAAAGCAATGGCATTCGAGCATCTTAAAAGTGAAAAAATCATTTTCATTTTTTTTTCTTGCATCAATTTCTGAATTGATTGATGTATGTATAAAATAATATTTTAGCAGATATAATTACCTGCGGTTAATGTGGGCTATGAAGCAAAAACTACTTATAGGGATTACTTTTTTGGCATCTGTCCATCTGTCTGTCTTTCTATCTGTCCAGTAGACAGATTTTGACATAAATGGCTATGACTTAGTAATCAAACTTGCAAGGAATGTCAGCCACACTGAGAGTCAACATCAAATAAAGGTCAAGGTCACACATTTAGAGGGTCAAAATTTGCCAACAACATCAGTGATCGCGAACACTTTGGTATATTATACAACTATTCCCTAAAAATAGTATTGCTTGTTTCATATTGTTTTGTACAGTTCTGAATGGATTATATTGTTTGAAATTCATTTGAAAATTATTCTCATTGTCACTATACATGTATGTTATTTTAATAAAGGGTATTTGACTCACAAGTAAAAAAAAAAATTGTATTTGTTTTTGTGCTCTTGTAATCAAAGATCTGAATGCATGTCACTATACATGTATGTTATTTTAATAAAGGGTATTTGACTCACAAGTAAAAAAATATTTGTATTTGTTTTTGTGCTCTTGTAATCAAAGATCTGAATGCATGTAGATTTTGACATATCTATCTGTTTTGGTTTTTATGCGCCCGTCATTAGACAGGACGTATCATGTTATGGCATGGCCTAGTGGTATTGCGCCGGACTCCTGATCGGGAGGCCGGGGGGTTCGAGTCATGCCGGTGTTCTGTCTTTCGGATGAGACAATAAAAACCGAGGTCCCGTGTCGTGGTATGCATGGCACGTTAAAGATCTCTCACTGCTTCGGATGGGTCTGTTGCAAAGGTCAAAATTTGTATACCCTACATCAGGCAGATGCCGTCAACATATACGTGAAATATTCGTGGTGTGACGTTATGGCGCTGAAATTTGGTATATAGCTTTATTGCAAGCGGCGTCAATACCAGTTCGAGTTTTGTTACGACTGACCTACGTTTGACGGATTTATGGCCCTTGGGCTTATCAATTTCAAGATTTTTTTCAGAAATTCATTTAAAATTTATTTTTTGTCAAATCATTATGAAATTTATCATGAAACAATTAAAATGTACCAACTATCACATATAATACGGGTTTTAATATCTTTTTCTTCAGTTTTGAGAAATTTATAATTTCAGGGTGGGGGTGTTGGCCATCTGTCCAAGGTCATGTTTTCCAGATTTTTTTTGCCGTCTTTCAAGATATTGAATTTAAGTTTGGTACATATATTGCTTTATATCAAGCGGCGTCAGTACCAGCTCAAGTTTTGTTATGATTGATCACTTTTGACGGTTTTATGGCCCTTGGACTTATAAATTTCAAGATTTTTTTTTGAAAATTCATTAAAAATCTAATTTTTGTAAAAACATTATGAAATTTAGCATGAAACAAGTAAAATGTACCAACTTTCACATATTTTACAGGTATTGATATCTTTTTCTCCATTTCTGAGAAATTTATAATTTTAGGGGAGGGGGGGCTGGACTAAAAAATTCCAAGATTTTATTGTGCAGGTCAAGTTCAAAGATGGGTTTGATAGGACCACTTCTGCAGGAGTTATTGCCCTTGGACTTATTCCTATGATAAAATGCTATGAAACGCAATTAACTTTAGTAAACGTCAGATGTTTTTCATGAAACTTATGCCAAATGCGAATTGATCCTGTCAGAATTCAGCGATGGGCGTATTATGCCACGGTAGGCGTTGCCCCCCTTTTTTTTTTGGTTTTTTTTTTTTGGGTTTTTTTTTTTCTCACTAATACTTCAACCGTAAACTTGTAATTGAAAGTGATCATAATGCTTTCATGTTTCATATTTGTATTCCTTTTGAAAAGACTTTTCTATGTATAATTTTTGACCTACTTTTAGGCTAACAGCTTGTTGCAAATTTGGGTACATGTATTAGTGTTTTACAATTTAATCTTGTTTAACGAAGCATTCATTCATGCAATGTAGCCCCCTCTATACTAGATCTTATGGGTTGCAATAAATACATGTACAAATTA
Source organism: Pteria penguin (assembly GCA_035048485.1). Taxonomy (NCBI): domain Eukaryota; kingdom Metazoa; phylum Mollusca; class Bivalvia; order Pterioida; family Pteriidae; genus Pteria; species Pteria penguin. The sequence goes on from CM068592.1 coordinate 22,847,932, forward strand.
TGAGGTTTAATTAGTTTGGCATGGAGAGTCTAAAAGTAACTTGAAATTTTATGTAATTGTGAATGTTATGAGGATATAAATTCTTTTAAGAAAGTTGCAAAATCATATTTAGCCAGTTTCAACACCCTCCCCCATTTATAGATTTAATTATTTTTCAAGATTTTGATACAGAAGTTAAATATTTATCTTTAAAAAATGCAATTATTGGCCTAAAATGAATAAATAAATCATTTATCTCAGGATAATTACGAAAATGCTCTGGTACTTTATGTAATTCAGTAATTCTTACTGCAAAAATGACCATTTTTGTAATTCAAAGTACAAATATTAAATATTATTTGCCCAATCAAATTTTTATCTTAAATCATTCATGAATTTGTATATTTTAAAATTCTGTGTAATGATTTGGTTAGAAGTTGGTGCAAATTTAACTATAGCACTTTAAAATTAAAGTTTTTACTAAAATTGCTGTATTTGGCAAAATGCCATTTTCAACTAAATTTGCTTGTAATTTGCTCAGAAAAGAAAATTTAAAGTTATATTATCATTCAGTATTCATAATCAAAAATAAATTTCCATGTATCTGATGTCTTTTTCTCATATTTATCTATTAAAAATGCCCTAATTTTATCTAAAATATCATGTAATTTAGCACCAAAAGTAGCACATCTGGTTACCATGGTAACCCAGCATCAAACTTTATAACATGTATCATTTTTTATATAAAATATGGATACTTAAAACATATGCAAATTTTCATGAAAATCTGAGACCATGTGTGCCAGGCTCCTATGTTAATTTTTTGGTCCTTACAGAGAATTCCTATTAAACGTTGATATAAATTGTAAAGATGAAATCTGAATGCGAAACTGTGTGAACGTTATGGATGTGTTCCCTATGACCTTTGTTCGTGGTTAGGCAAGAAACGATCGTCGTTTTCAGATACAGAAGACGTAGAGCAAGCAGTACGAGGATCCATACTTGTTGTATCTATTTTGTAGGTAGATTATAGTATACGTGTCTCACTATTACATGATTTAAGTCTTACAATTATTGATTAGCAGGAACGCTTTCGCATAGTAGCACTTTCTTGTGGAATGTGGTTGCTACAGTTTAGCCAGTAAACAATGTCAGATTGCTCGTTTAATTGTTTCAAAATTTTGAAAATGTTCAATCCTCGTCCAAAGCTGATCTGCATTTGCAGTTTTTGTTTTGCCTGGTAGAGTTTGAATTTTCACGTGAACATTAACATTTTCTATATCTAGTGTCACCTCATTTCCCTCAATAACAATCTTAATAGATAATAGCTACTTGTCAACAACAGGAGTTCGCAAATAATATAGTTTAAAGAGTTAGTGATAAATTGAATTTAATAAGTTTTACCATAATTAACCACAATTTATTGAGTAAGTAAGTGTTCAGAGAAAACTATAACTATTATGTCTGATGGTTTATGCTCGCCGGTATAAATAGAGAATGACTATATTAGTTGAACAAAACAAAGGGGAAAGAAAATGATTTGAATAATGTTTGCCATTTTTAGATTTTGGCATTTTGTAATTTTCAGATTTTGATCCCTCAGTTTTTGAAATAAAATTTAATGTTAAATTCATATTACGAATAAGATCGTCATCACTCATTATTGCATTCGTTTGTCTTTTTCTGTTTCCCCTAACTATAATTGAATGAAAAAATAATCCCTGTGCAAGTTACTGGTTGCTATGATATAACGAATTCGTCACGATACCCTGCAGTTTCTGATTTGTGACGTCACGATACCCTGCAGTTTTTTATATGACTGTCATTAGCAACTTGGCTTAGAAAACCATAACTCTGTGCTTCTTGTAATTATTTTGTCAAATGCATTAGAATGGGGTTACCATGCTTGTGTTTTACAAAAACTGACAGGGTATCGGCGAATACCCTGTCAGAAATGTCCGTTTCACAGCTCGGCTAACGCCTCGCAGTGAAACTCAATTTCTGACAGGGTATTCGCCGATACCCTGTGAGTTTTTGTAAAACACTCGCATGGTAACCCCTAATTTCTCACCACTTTCTCCATTTTGAACGTAATGGTAGTTTTATATGCACCTGCTTTCTAATGTCCGGTGTGTTAAACATAATTACCATACGAATCAGCCTGCGCCCTACTTTAATTTGATATTAATAAAGTGACTTATAAAGCGAAAACAAATTTTGAAGAATAAACACATCTCAGGGAAGTACCACCAACAGATTTCCAGTGACACCCCAAGATTGCGTCAGCTGACACTTCGACGGCAAAAATGTCTTCAGCAGATCCCATATGAAGATAAACAATGACTTGCTTATTCGTAAATGATGGACGAATCGATGTAAAGGGTATATAAATAAATGTTAATCATACAATGGGGTGTACCAATACAGTGAATATGTCTTTCAGAATAGAATGTCGCTTTGGTCTCCTATATTATATAGCTTCTTTGTCACCTGAATGACAACTTTAAAAAATACTATACAAAACAAATCATTCAATTCAGACCCAAGGTTTGGGACTGATCTAAAGAAAAAAGCATTTTCTAAACGGGAAAAATAAAGTTTGATATGTAAATATATGTGTATTATCATATACTTAAGCCTCAGACGGACGCGTGCTTCCCTACATGCTGCGGTGTATTTATTGTTACAGCATTAGTTTTATACCAGTGTAGGCTTTGTTTGTACCTTATACACTTAATTGCCGTCCGGGTGGTCACGCAGGACATTGTTATATTCATAATGCAAGATAATGATTTCTCTTTAAATATTATTATAAACCATTCTAATGATATATAATAACAGGCCGCTGTATTGTATTATGTTGAAGCTATTTGGTTAGGAATACTTCGATCTATCCGCCAAAGAATAAAAACAGTGTGTAGTGAACTTTTTAAATTATTTCGTTTTATAGAAATGACATATATGGTATCTGAAGTACATGTGTCAAACAAAACAAAACAGAAATATTGAATTACATCTGATTTCTTGAGTTTCATAAACAATGACATTTTTAGCATTTCATACACTTTAAACTTGGTGTTCTTTTAATGACGCTACCATATGTATTATCATATCCTGACGAGAACATGAAAGCTTTATGTAATTTGTTTTCATTTACGACAATACTAGACAATTTGAAAAAAGTTCAAGTCTTAATTATGCACATTTGTCATGAAACTTTTAAAAGCAGTCCTCAAATAGAAATACATTTCTAAGTCCTCAAAATTTTACCATCTCGACTATATTTCATCAATTTCACATATATGATGATTTCATCTACGTTATGCATTGCATACAGATTTATACCTTTGCAACAAACCCTCCGGAGGCATAACTTTGCCACGCCTACCGTCACTCTTGACCTTGGATTTTGCTACATGTCCGAAAGAGAGAACACAAATGTGCCCACGGTGGCACCAGTCATACCAGCTTTAGATATTTTTGAGATTATCCTCCATTACAAGGCGTCTGGCAATGTTCTTGCGCACCACCTTCTGACACTACTAGGCAAATAACGTTTTGAGGCAAATATCGTTTCCACATTTGATTTTCGACACTAAATACCTCTCTACGTCATGATTTAATTACAGCCAAATTGTTGTCTCTCATACGATTCAACAACAATTTAATGGCAAGACTTATTAACAGGTTATTGGATTCCTATAGGCACCAACTGCTCTCCTCTTACAGCAGATTTACTTTATTCTGTTACGAGAGAGACTCTATGCATTCTATTCAGATCTCTACACGTCTCGACCTTATTGATAAGTTCAGTGACACCTCTTGATATCTTGATAATATTTTAGTTATCGATAACACTTTGATAACAATATTTCTGAAATTTATCCACCCGAACTTCAATTCAACAAAGCCAATACTTCAGATCAAGAAACACCTTTCTTGGACTTAAATATATTAGTCAATTCTTTCGGTTCGCTTGAGCTTGCACTAACGTTTTGAAGTTTCACACAACAAAAAATTCTCAGATTACCTTTAAATTTCTTACACTGGGTTATAGATATCATAAACTTTGGTAAATTTTACAGATCTTATTTTGACAATTTTATCTAAATTAGGAAATGTAAATGTTCAACAATACGTATCCAGCGGAATTTCCTATTCCAATTTCTACGGTGATCTAGTGCACAAACTAAGGAGGGTGAAAGGTTCCGATTATTTCATATCGGCGGACCTAACTTATGAAACGCCTTCAACATCGACATTATGGCCCCGAGACCATGGATTAGACCATTAGTCTTGTATTGGTCTCTCAACAACTCTGTACAGACTTTTACTTGAGCGTTCCATGCTGACTAACAGGGCGTTGGGGACTCTCTGACAGGCCTTGTCCAAAACTTTTCAGAGGAAACAAGGTCCTGATCCTGTTTCCTTCTGACTGTTAGTCGGGACTCATATTAATTAAAGATCTGAGCTTGCTTTCAGAGGGGCAAATCACGGTTTACTTGTGTTGATGTCGCCTTACATATTTTTAATAGCAGCATGTTATTCTATAAGCGTTTCGTGTGTCAAAACTTTTTATGACCTCTCGTCCTGAGAAACCTGTTCTCCATATGGAGGATTGAGTGACGCTTGTTAATTTAATTGGCTGCCCTTACTCAGTATCGTAGCCGCAGCACAATCGAATGTTATTGTAATGTCGTTTTTATATTTTACTTTTATCATGTTTTGTGTGCATGTCCTTGGTGATATTTATCATACAGATTTATGAGATGTCTTCTGATTTCTCTACTTCACCCGCTAACCCCTCAGTCACCAAATGTTTTGACCTACATGTGTATTGTTTAATAGCCATAATTGTATTAACCTCAATAGAATAAAGAAATGCTGGTGATCAATTAAATTAAAAGAGATCATTCTTATAAATTTCCACAAAGTGGCCGTTGTCAAATATTTATAGTGAAAGAGACAACCTATAATGACATGAACCTACAACTTGCAGAAATGATGACCGCTCACATTTCCAAAGGTCTCTGTAAAATAGGTCTCAAGAATGTTTGGGCACGTTGCCAAACGTCAAATACTTACACTAGTCACCCTAATTCCGGACTCCTGTGCCTCACCGATGTCTGGACTATATACAACATTGTTCGGGGCCTAAACTGCCGTCCGTAATGGTTCCGTATGTCCTCATCACGTATCTAGAGGCACGCCACAACGATCGTGTATTCCTAGGTTGATCACCTTGTGCAGGTTTTACAACATTTTCAACCTGTCTTTTAATTAATATTGGGTCATGGTAGAAGGAATTCAAAAGAGGTCTTGTGTATCCTACTCATCGGAAAGAAAAAAGAGAAATTACTGGCTCAGTTATGTGGCAGAAGTCACCATGGAGCTATACAATACATGAATGTAAATAATATACTAGCACATATAAAACATTACAAAAATATATTTGATTGTAGTGCAATTACGATACAGACAAAAGCCAAACAAATAGTGTGGTTAACCGGTTTACGGGCCCACCTTCCCACTCACCGTAACAGCAGAACAATCAAAGGACGTACATTTAAAAATTTATAAATAATCCTCAATGTAGAGAACAAGGGTAAACAGGTATCGCATATTGAGAGGTCATAAAAATATAAACACGTAAGGTATTGTAAAACAAGAAACAAACTCCACGCTATTCTCTTTCATTGTTACTGATGCCAAATTGTCGAGAATAAAAGCAACGTGATTTCTATTTTCCAGGGTCCTAGGATTTATATTGGCCAGCGCATCTGGTACAAATTGAAAGGTATATATGTTCTATAATTATCATTCACAGATAATCCCATAAATATTTTTTTTATCAGTGAAATAGGAGCGATGATGTTATCAGTAACTTTGTTATTTGAACCAAATGAGAAATTTAGATATAATATATTGGGAATTTAGGAGCATTGCCACGTAACTCGCCAACATTTGAAATCCATAATTGTCTCAGTTATGCTAAACGCTATTAAATATATTGCAGCTATGATTATACACAAGAAATATTAAAACTAAAGAGAAACTTTCAGCATGGGTCTTAAGATCTAGGTAAATAGCACAAAATTCTGTATTTGAAAAATTTTCTGAAACTGAAATCCTTACTCTAAAATATTTTGTTAAAAAAAATAAGACTGAAGTTCAAGTGGATAAATAATATATCTATGTATCTATCGAATTACTGGATATCATTTGGGTACCTTGAGGTACCTTGGTAGGTGTCTGTAAAGTCTTAACATTAGGATTTTTAAACTGTTGATATATTGAATCCTTCTCGTAGCAATATATTGGTGATTGTGTGTTTACTAGCCCATAATTGGCAGTGAAAGAGATTTAAATGGACGGCGCTTAACAGTAGAAAGTTGAAATGTTATCGGCTGACTTCTCTGTAAAGAAGTCGGCCTGTTACGTAGACGAAAATTTCATCATCGAAATGTTGAATGTATTTCCAAGATATTAGTGTAAGGGGTTTATAAAACTATAAACTTACTCTTCAGAAAAGCACCTCATTTTTGTATCACTTATTTATTTTCCTTCTTCAATGTTATTCGTCTATATGAGCTTTCTGTCTCCACCCCCCCCCCCTTTCTAACTACAGTTTTTGACATAAGCACATTTCACGAAATAGTTTTCCCAACACGAAAATTACACTATGTAATTTCACACTATTTTTTTAAATCATGGGCACAATTTGGCTTGTAAATGTATTTTTTCTCTATTGTAAAAATATATAAATTTATTGAGTAGTATTAATATACATATATATATATATATATATATATATATATATATATATATATATATATATATATATATATATATATATATATATATATGAATTTCTATGTAGCAGATAAAATTTATGACAGAATTATCAAAAAGTCTTGTAAATTTTGTTTGATATTTCTTTAAGTTGTGCTTACTCTTGCTGTTTTAAGAATTTTTACCAGCAAATATCTATAAATTTTATACCTTGAGGTGATTTACAGTATAATCTACCATTTCTTTATTTTCATCCCTGAAGGCTAAAAAAAGGGTTACTTTTGAATATTATTCTTTGGTCACAACCTAATTACTTCTAAGAAATGTGATACTATATCATCAACACCTGCGTGGACTCTACAATCAATGGAATCAACTTATTATGTAGGCCATATCCTTTCTATCTTCTGGATACTGGAACTCTGATACCAAGAACCCGAACATCCTTTCCGTATACAATACTACGTAAGATAATGACTCTTTGAAGACTGGAACAGTCGTTCGTTAAAAGCATTGTCTCACTCCAATCCATACCTATGGGGAATTCCCTTCATTTTTTAAAAATGAGGATCACGCCTTTGCCATTAAGGAAATGATTTGGAGTATGAAAGTAACAGTTCGACTTAGTGATCTCCTTTTCCAGAACAACTTGGCTCAACTAAAGTTGGTTCAAATTGTCCTTGGGTGGGAATATTTAAATTGTTTTAATGAAGGGTCACCTTTTTGTTCTAAGGTAAATCAAAGTAAACAACGAAGAAGTACCGAAAGGTTAACCACATATGACCCCAATTAAATTGAGGTGAACCCAGGTGACCAAGAGACGTAAGCGTCCTCTGTTTACATACAATACCCGCTGCAAAAGTCTTGCAACAACTATTCAAGTTCAGGACGTAAAAACATATAAACACACATGAGCACATGTAGGAAACAAGGACACTAAATCAATTTATCCCATTCACGGTATGAAATACTGCTGAACTGTTATTCCGGTGTTGGAAAAGTGGTCAACAAATGTCTATGTATACATATAATGTCAAATCAAGTATAGTCAAAAAGTTCAAGATTGTTAGTGAGTATGATCTGATCCCAAAATATCCGTTAACATTCTTGAAAGGGAGATACCAAATTGCGCCCGATCCCCATTTCGACCATAGTACTACCTCAATGACAATTTCAAACGTTCCTTATTATATCCTTGTAAGGAAAGTCCTATATTAAGAAGTCTCGCTCTCATAAGGAAATCGTGATGTTTAGAACATGCCCTGACAAAGCGTATAAGCTGTGAAATGAAGACACCATATTATGGATAGCAAGGTATGTTGCTACTGAGGAAAGAGAAGTTGGTAATAATGAAATTGAAACAGTCATGTTTGTCACAAAGAGAGGTAATTAAGGAACCATCAACACTAATGGATAGGAGTATATCGAGATATGAAGCTGACCATACGCTCTCGGTTTCATCATTTATCTCGAGTTTTATTGATATATGATGTTGAGGTGATCGTCATATACAGGGCTATTAATCAAGAAAACATCATCAAATTATCTGTATGTAAGGTTGAACCGAATAGGTGTATTGCCTTTGGAGAGCAGAGACTTGAGAATTCTGCTCTGTATAAGTACGAAAAATGTCGGCAATTTGTACCATCGGAATGCTAAAAATCTGCTGGAACACTTTTTCACCAAAACTCACAAAAATATTATAAGCAATTCTATCATTTGGATGATCTCTTTTTTCTGTATACATGCTGCTGGAATCAGACTGATCTTTTATTTGTTTCGTTGTGGCCTAAAACGAGATACAGAGCCTGCGAGTTCCATTTTTGTTGAAGAGAATAGATGAAAATGTGCATGGTTTCCCCTTAAGTACTACTAGGCTCATTTCCTCCAAGGTTTTATACATATAACAAATTAAATCCAAATCCTTGTATGTGTAAAGCTTATAAAGCTGTAGCTTTAAATTATAAGAAAGCGAACGCCACTACTTAGAAAATCTAAATGAAGTTCACTGGAAATCTTCGTTAATGCACACGCGTCTGTTCAGAAGAACAACAAACTTCACAATAGCGCTACGTTAACATGTTATGTTAGGACTGCACTAAACTGTGACTGGAAATTCTAAATATGAATTCATATGTTTAAAATCTTATCCATTTGAATAAAGGAGTATACAGAATTAATTTTTAATTGAGTGAGATTCAGTTACAAATGAAAAAAAAAACAAACTACCTTTGGAAAGGAAAATAAATGTTGGTCAGATTGTTACACAATTTCACTTTTATCAAATGAAAGATTTGAACTCCTTAAAAAGCGATGAATAAAAAAAAATAGACAATCAAAAATATATCGCGGACAATTTCAATTCTTTGTGTTCTATTTTTTACAAAACGAATCCTACTGGTCAATGTTAATCAGAGTTAACAGTTTCATTACCTATCATAATTATAGCGAATGTCATGTTTAGAAAAGTATTTTTAAAATTAAAAAGGACTTGTATCGTTATCTATGCAAATTGCGTCTTTCAACAACTGTGGTGTTTGGAGGAAAGGTTTTTCAACAAATTGTCGGCATTCAAATGGGCACTAAATGTGCCCCGCTTCTGGCTGACATATTCCTTTACTTATACGAAGCTGAATTCATTCAGGCTTTGTTTTCGCAAGGAAAGAAACAATTGGCACTTGGCTTGAATTTCACTTACAGATATATAGATAACTTGCTTTCAATTAATAATCCTTCATTCGCGGATTATCTTAGCATCATCTATCCAAGTGAACTGGACATCAAAGAAACCATAGAACGTAGTAATTCTACTTCGTATTAAGATATAATGTTGTCTTTAGACATTAATGGTCAATTGGACACCTCACTCTACGACAAACGTGACGATGTTAATTTCGCTATCACAAACTTTCCTTCTAAAGTAGCAACATTCCATCATCGTCCGCATTCATATCTCAGTTAATACGTTATTCCAAAGCATGGTCAAATTACAATGACTTTGTTCTAAAGGCTAGGCGACTTTCAGATAAGCTACTCTACCAGGGTTATATATATGCTAGACTAGCAACGTCACTGAGGAAGTTCTATGGTCGTTACGAGCCTCTTATTACTCCATATGAAATCTCGTTATCTAAACTTTTAAATGATATTCTGGACTGAGACCGATTCCGATTATTTTGTACAGATTTGACACTTTCTATGTTAGAAAGTTACCTACTTCGACTTCTCCATATATAAATATATATGGCATTTACACGATTTGACTTTCTACTGGGTATATGTGACGGGTGTTGCTGACAAACAGGAGATTCTCACTCTCCCCGGGTACCTGATCTCACGTCATCAAAGGGGTTCACATATGCTCTTCAAGTAGACATGTTTTGTTATTTTCCACTTGGTTTTCATTTTCACTGATTTTGCATGTCCTCTGGTTTCATGATTTTCGGACAAATGATTTGGATTCATCCATCATCTTTACATTACAATGATTTTTGCCTAAGTTCAACGATGCAACAACTTGTATAACATACATTCTGAAGGCTCAGATGAGCGACGTTGCTAAATGGCTTCTTAAATTTGCATGGTGACTGCATCTTCGTATTGCATCGCATCATAAATGTGTCGCATCATACAGAAATATCAATCTATGCATCGGAGCCACAAAAACAAATGTCAAGCTTTAGACAACCATGATACACGGTTTCAGTTCTTACTGTCGTATACAAACGAATACCATGATTTTCCGGTTGAGATGAAATCCAATATTTATAGGCTGTGGAGCCAAACTTGCTGATGACTACCCACAATACGTGCTTCTATGTTAAGTGCTGTGAGTAAAGAGGAGTAGAATCATTAAGCTTGCAAAACTTCCGCTTTTGGTAAACAGATCGGCTGGCATACGTAGCTAGTGCCATTTACTGTATATTTAAATTGTAACCAAGCAACAAGCAAAATTAATCTATACCCGATTTATCATAATAAAGCAATCTAATGATTTGTTCCAAGCCCTATGTTAAATGTTACTATTCTCTGGCTAAATTATCTGAATAATACACACATTTCTTTCTACATACGAGATGCAATCGAAATATGTGATGATTCAGACTACCAGAGAAAACACCAGCAAATTTACACAAGCTATCGAAAAGTCGTGTATTACTTTCTCATGAAAGATGATGGTACGTTACAGAAGAATCCCAAAATATGGCTACGTATAGTGGTTACCTGAAGAAATTGTTACAGCTTACTTTTGAATTTTGTATTGTTCGTTCTCATTGATATTGTAGTATTTTACTGTGTCTATATAGTGGGCATAATCTGATATTTTTTCTGTGTTTTTTTTTTCTCAGTAACATTAAGCTTATAATTAATAGCATTGATCTGATGTCATGTGTCCATGGCACAACCCATATCGTTATGTTCCACTTTGATTCCATTAAAATGTTTGCCCATCTGCATGATTTGGATCTTCATAACGGGTTGGGCTAGCTGGAGATCAGACGCTTCACCTGGTATAACCACTGACTTTCAGGGGGCTATGACATTCATCCTTCGCGTGTAGTATTTAGTGCCTTTAAGCATCATTTCATTTCGTACTTTTTTCTGATTAATCATTTCTCTCTTTCAACATGATAAATGATACAACAATATAAGAAACCAATTAATCTGAATACAGCCAGTTAACTTTACAAATTGTTTAATAACTTATATCAACAAGCAGTACAGTATGAGAAGACGTAAAAGGCCATGTTTGTCTTTTCTATCAAAAGATCAATATAAGAGATAATTGTACAACGATAGACAAATATGAGTATGAGTTTTTCTTTGCAAACATTTTTCATTACAGAACACCACAAACTGCAGTTGCAATAGTCGACCGATTGCGACATAGACTAAATCGTAATTATATGACTAACTACACGTTACACTGCCTTTCATATTCCTGTGGCATCACGTAACCGCTAGTGGAACTGTTTAACAGACATGCATAGTCCACCATCGCCAGATCCAAAGTATGTATACGGGTATTAAAAAAGAAAATCTTTACAACTTATCACCTACCAAATCAATTTATGAATGCATTTTCCCATTTTCAGTAATGCACTAAATGTAATTTCCATGCAAATTCCTTCTATATGTGAAGCATTAATTTTGTGATTCTCTGGTAATTAACCTATCCCATTCTGATTTGTAAATGGCTTCTAGATCTTATAAAATGAATATAGAATGAAAACGTTCAACTGTCTAATGGCTATGATATGTGAAGGAAACACAATAAATCTTTAATTCAAAAGAATAATACTTGCTTTGATTTTATTTGCATAGGTTGTACTGTTTTGATATGACTGAATATGTTTGTTGATGCACCGGTTTGTGACATTTATGCCCATTTTCCATTCACTTCTGCCTTCACATATACATTAACTCGTTAAATATAAAACTATATTAATAGTCTATATAGGAGTTACAATTTTAGTGCTCTAATTAGATCAAACTGTTTGATAAACCACTTTAATAACGCTGACGTATCATATTTTGGCATTTATGTCATCTTCCACTTTTATCAGTAATTATATATTTTTGATTCTGTCATAAGATCTGGTCGAATATTTTAAAACTTTCATATGAAATATCTCATAAAATGAAAGGGTAATTATTAAGGTTCATGTATTGTGTATTATTTCCTACAAAAACGCATATCTTGATACGTTTTACATGAATATTACGTTTATCATTATTGCACTTCCTCTTCTTTTGTCCGGGTGATTTTTGTTCATTGAGAATATCTTTTACGACCTCTCTCACATGGAGGTTATTGTTGATATTTCCTTCTCCTCTTGAAGATTTATTACCCTAAATTGTTTTGTCTTTGTTATTGATTAGATGGGTTTGGATAAAATACGTGGACAGTCGATGCTTACTTCTTCATGGTATATGAGCATGCTTGTTCTTGATAGATTTTTATTGCCTCTTTATTTTATCACGCACCATATTGTAAATCAAGGAAAATTATATATATAAGCGATCTACATCGCTCAGATCAAAAACAACAACTTGGATTGTATATAGCCAAAGCAACTGGTGCTTTCTTATATTTTTGTGGAAATATAACTTGATTGATCATTCAAAGGTGAGAACAGGTATCCAGTAGAGAAGTTAGCATATCATGTTAACCTAGCTACAACCACCATAAAACAGAAAATATAAAAGCACAAATATTTGAGATGAATGTTATATAGATGTGTATATAAAATGCCACCACCACTGACACAACAAACCGTAAGAACAGTGGTCAATAACACTTCAGTCAAACCCTTTGCTAGCTCAACACTTCAGTGGCATGAAGTGTTAAAATACAGTATTATAGTAATTGATGTAATCTGGCTCTATTATGTACAGCAAGAGGAAAACTTCATCACCATTTGTTTAGACAAAAACTAGTTTACATTTTTGATGCATGTCGATATATTATTAGAACAAAATATGTATCACAATTACAGTGTACATCATGATGGTAATGTAACGTTTCAATACAATTATAAATCTGTGTGAATATCATCAACACGCAGACAAAAGGAGTCATCCATTCGTGTAACTAGAATAAGGTCAAAAAGAGGAGTTACTGGCTCAGTTATGTGGCAGAAGTCACCATGGAACTATACAATAGCAAAAAATGAGTTTAATTTTATACTGTTTCTAAGTCAGACATCTGACGATAAAAATATCGTAGATTATAATGTTTTGAATAACGAAGATTTATTAGCGCGTTTACTCAGAGAGAACATGCTTAGACAAGAAAATTCAAACGGCTTCAACACTTTTTCTATTCTAATGGCCCCAGAATACCTGGTCTGCCTTCAAATTTTCACCTGTTATTTCTTGCTCTATATGCTTATTATCATAATACTTTCATGTTTCTTTTTTTCATGATGTTTGTAGTTTTGAATGCAAGATATTCCAGATCAGGGTGGTTTACTCCTCATTGGTACCTGATTTCTCCTCGGTTTTCCCCAGAGAGACGTGTTTGCCCATCATTTATCTCTACGTCTATTGTTTTTGTAATAACACATGGATATAGCTACTACTCACTTTTATGTCACTTTCATTCTACTTTTATCCATTAAAACACAAGATCATACACAGAAACCGTGAAACTAGTATTCTTACTTGATACTTGAACATGAAAATAAAAAAAAAAATACAAAACAAAACAATTCTGGAATTAATGAATAATAACATTATCTTCATATATACATATTGAACTAATCTGACACTTTCTCTCCATACTTTACTCGTTTATCTGCGTCAACCCTATCACAATTCCTTACAATAAAGTCATTAAACCAAAAAGATAGCCATAAGCGCATCAAAATAACCATATGTAATTTTGGTCGTTCTACGGATGTGTGCCGACGTTTCCTTGAGCGTTCTACTCTGACAGGATGGTTTTCATACTTTCGTGGGGGTAAGGTCCTGGACTTCGCTTTCCGTAAATAGGGACAAATCAAATCCATTAGTTTGCTTTCAGACGGGCAGAACATATTTTGTTAATGTCACTGTCACTTAATATTGTTTTATTTTTAAATTTTATTCCGCAATGATTCAAATGTCTGTAGGGCTTTTGCAATGGTTGGGTAAATTATTTAACAGCATTTGAGGTACGATTTTCAATTCAATCAACCGTCTAAAACGGTATAGCAAATGCATTACCAACGAACGTTCTGTGATGTCTCTTATGTGGTTACTTTTGTTTGTTCTGCATGATCGTGGCGACTTTAGTCATACAGTTGAGTCAAATGTCTATTAACCTTTATATATATAGATGGTCATTTTACTCGGGGGAAATTAAATCGTGACGCTTATCATAAATGCTAGTGTGTCTATTGTTGAAATGTCTTTTTTATGTATATGTCAAGGAAATTTACTGTTTAATTGAAGTTGAAGTGGGTGGATGTCGCTAAAGAATCTATCAGATTCATGGTCATCAATTGTTAAATTGCTCTCTAAGAATCTTGATGCGTCAATAGCATGTCTATAAGGTAGAAAGCTTTAGAACTTTGAAGTTGATGATTTAAGTAAAATCACTCTTAAAACAATACAATAACATGTCTTCTATAATGGGAGCGCAGCAAGTGCCCAATAAAATCCCACTATTCGTTGAAAACACTTGCCATTTAACAGCACATTAAATTTGCTTATCAGAAATGTGATGACATCACATAAATCATGGCATGTCCAAAAACTGTAAGAATCATGTTGTTTGTTGGCGAAAATTCTAGAGTAATCCGAAACACAGAGGAGTGTCTTTGAATCTTTGTTGAAACGCCAGCGTATGCTTAGAGACAACAGTTTATTTTAAATTAAATGAAATGTTCAATAGGAAAACAATGTAGAAAAAAATCCAAATGTAGAGGCATCATTAGCCTAAAAATATCGTAAATGGAGTGATCTGGGGCAAATTAATGTTGTTAAAGACAACATTGCAGGATCTTAAATTATAATCTTTATAATTATAAACTGCTGTTAAAACGGATTATGTGATTAAAAAAGAAATAGAATAGACGAAGTATGTGAATGTAAAAGACTACATCCAGGATGTTTGTTTTCACATCTAACTTTAAGGGTGCTGCAATGGATGTTATTTTACTTAAAGGTAGAGTATGCTGTTCAAACGCTTATTATAATTATAATTATGATTATTAGTATTAGTAGCAGTAGTATTAGTAGTGGAGGTATTGAGCAATAACGACTAAGCAACTAAGACAACATTAACTCAGTTACTCACCTTATTCACATTAACGGCCATCATCAATAGTGCAGGAAATCGAAATTATGAAAATCACAAAAAACCCCACCAAAAATAATAATAATGATAACAGATATAATAATATTTTCACTTTTATCAGGAATTAAATGCTATTATGCAAATTTATTCGTTATTCTATTACTTTTTTAATTGTTTTATTATTATTTTTTTTTATTTATTTATTTATTTATTTATTATTATTATTTTATTTTGGCGTTTGTAGAGAATTGGTCATGGCAGTTGACGGCTACACCTGCCTGTTTAAAGAGTTTAAAATGTCCACTGGTTAATCGCAGTTAGTGCCACACAGCAATGTCAACTGTAACTTTTGAATATACATTGTGAGATTCCTTGAAAAATGAAGATCGATTTGGAAATATTAAAATAACTGCATCGTGTACTAAATCTGCAGACCTGTTATTTTGTCGTTTATACCTTATTGTTTTTCATCTTTGATTACAAATTCTCTTGACAGCAATTTAAACTTTCGTAAATTAACGTATTTTATATCAGAAATCGCGAAAGAACTTGAGAGTACTTTAAGTGAGTTTTACAAATTAAACGTTTATTGACATGTTACCATAAAACGTCTTTCCCATTAAGTATGTTTTCATCAATCTGTCGGAGAGACCTTGCTCGTTGATGATGTATATTCATATATAATGCTGACATGACGGTTCTCTCAATTCATGATGAATGTTCGATGTAAGCAGCTGGTAGTAGCATGCTCCGGATATGATAGCAAGCATGATGAATTTTTATCACACTATGCTCTGTCACGAAAAATTACAAATACTGCTATTATTAAAGAAAAAAATGGAGACTCAGTTGTATGAAAAAGTCTCCGAGGAGATGTAAAATAATAAGCATACAAAAAGGCGTCACTAAAATATTCGATTGTAATGCAGATTGGGTGCTGACTTAGGACGCTCAATTGAAATGACAATTGTCATTCAACTGTGATACTTCACGTTCAAGTTAAATTAAGATTGATGAAGTTCAAGGTCTGGGACCCGACCATACTTCAACCTAGAGGTTAGGACCCAACCATACTTCGTCCTTCAGGTTTGGGATCCAAACAATATCTCATCATTCAGGTTTGAGACCAGAACCATACCTTACCATGCAGGTTTGAAAACTGAAATACTAACGTATATTCTAATAATTCATGGGACAAGCGAGAGATAAGTTTTTTTGCCAACAATTCCCAAGACCCCTGATTTACCAGCATTTTTATCAAACTACAAAGGAACTCCAAAAATGTATCATTGTAGTTAGTAACGGACACGGTTTTCACGACAAATAAGACATATTGCATGAAAAAGAGATTTATATATAAATCTTTGTAAGCACCTGGTGTAGAAATGAATACTGGTATACATGCGTATTGTTTTTATTCATTCTAACATAATTTTAGCAACGAAATTCAAAACCTATCAATTTTCCTACTTGATGATGACTAATAGTGATCTCTACCGTATATGTATACGAACTTTCCATGATTAATGTAGCCAGAAATAAGTATTGCATCAAATAGTGTACAAATCAAAACTACAGTTACATGAATTACAATAGACTGATTGATCAAAATAAATTATAATAAGACATCCCCTACATATAAATAGATCTATGATGGATAGTGAGCGATATGATTAGTAGAAATTTATGAAAATGTTGTTAATCATAAACTTTTCTATTTTTCACTGTTTACATACAGATACATCGATGACGTGTTGTCGATTAACAACCCAGTATTTAAACATCGCCCACGTATCATATATCCAAAGGAACTCGCTATTAAAGATACAACTGAGAACGGATTTTCTGCTTTACATCTTTATATAATTTTATCATTTCGTGATAATGGCGTGTTATTTACCTGTCTATGGCAAACAGACGATTTAAGTTTTATTATTACCAACTTCCCTTTCTTGAGTAGCATGATACCTTTCTCTCGTCTTCATTTCACAACTTATATACTATGCTAGGGCATATTTTAAATTTCGTCCTGAGGACGAAGCTTCTTAACACGAAACTACCTCCAGCAGGACATGATAAGGAACTTTTGAATCGATATAAAGATCTAGGGCAATTTGAGATCCCTTTTCAAGAATGTTATCCGGCATTTTGGGATCATACCAACTAACCATCCTTGACGTTTGACTATATTTGATTTTACATTATATGTGTACATACAGACATTGCTTTACGTGCATTTCCAACGCCGGATTTTCAGGTCAACAGCATTTCATACCGTGAGTGGGATATTTCATTTAATTTCCTTGTCTTCTACAAGTGCGAATGTGCGTATATAATTGTATTTACTTTATGAACGTGAGCAGTTGTTTCAAACATTTAGGATGGGTGGTGTATGCAAGCAGGGAACGCTTGCTCCTCCCGGGCACCTGGTTTCAGCCCAATTTAATTGGAGTTTGCATTTGTCAAAATGTAACATAATGCACGATACTGTCTTTTTATTCCTTTAATCCTTCTGTACTTCTTCCATGTGTACTTTACAACAACTTATTTGCTGCCGGAGTCATCCATTTAGTTGACCTTTCAATGGGCATTGCAAAAACTGACGAGGGATTTTTACCCGACATAAGCACATATAGGCCACATCGTAAACTCTATCTGGATCTTTGATGGTGCTCTATACTATGATGTTTCGTCACATTCCAGTACAATAACGTACAGCACACTGATGAAGGAAAGCTAAACATCAGTGCGCTTCACGCTGATAAGTTGATTAATTTTAGCTTGCAAAATGATTGATTTCTGATTGTTGCTGATATCTGCATAGTACACCATAAAGGTGTGAGTAACAGTGTTACATGATATATAATCCCATTATTTTGATACGTAGCGGAGTATGAGCTTATTAGAAGGCTGATATAAATGCTATTATTTGAAATTAAACAGTTGTATTATGTAGATGCTTATTTTCATGAAAATATTCTGAATCTTTAATGGAATTTACACTACAGTGATTCTGACATATGTAGCGAAAAAGGGACATCTTAAAGCAGAATGATAAGTAAGTGACATTGTTCCTTAACGTTTCAGATGTGAAGAACTATCAATCATATCATGTCTGTGAATTGTTTATCAAATTAATCTCTGTGTCCTCTGGAACCATACGTATTTCTATGCAATCGGGGACGCTTACTCCTCCCGGGCACCTGGTTTCAACTCCATTTTATTGGGGTTCGCATTTGTCTGAATATGACACTATACACGATACTGTCCTTTTATTCCATGGACTATGAGATATGGTTTACCTTTCTACATTTTGTACTTTCAAGACGTATGGAATGTATAAGTTTTAGAAATAACAATATACTGAAAAAAAACGATAAAAATAAAGAAAAACCAGAAAAAAGAAAAGAAAAAAAGTCTCCAAAATCTATGAATTATTTTTTCTAGAGAATGTGTCTGACTGGTTCATAATTTTGACATAACATGTGGAATCAAGATATATATACATATATGTATAATGCATGCCAGTATTGAATGAACATGAGTTAAACATCACGGATTAGATTACGAATATATGAAAGTACTGAAATAGAGGTCCTTAATAATATTCTCCTAATTCTATTCCAGTCAATAAATTGACCGAACTGTTTATAATGTAAAAGAAGAAAATAACTAGTGCTATGATTGGCCTATATTATGTATGTACGTCTACAAGCGATACAAATACTTCAACACTGCACATATAGGGCGCTTTGGTACTGTTTTATTCACACATCAGGGTACAAGTCAAGTATACAACTTAAGAGTTATGTAAATGAGATATGTACACGCAGGAGTAAGGCAATTACATAATGCATGATTCCCCGACCTCAAAGACAGAAATCGGTGACATAAAATTTCTTTTCAAGTGCTCCTCTCTCCGATATCTCCGATGACTGTGTATCATTTGTCATGCAAGCTTTATGGGACCCCACATTATTATCTTGGTTTAGTATGTTATAAAACAGCTGTTTATTGCAGTGAAAATTGTTTACTTTGGATGATTGCGGAAAAACCAATATTACGTAATATTATATTTCATGTTGCAAGTGAACATACTTATTAATTTTTACTTTCCCTATTCTGTTATCAAGATTGGTTCTTTGACTCTTACTTTGAGTTCAATGTTAAAATTACTTTGCTCTTCAAATGTTTACAATTTCTATAGTTTCAGAATTGCTGACGATATAGAAGCTTTCAAATGCGCATATTGTGCACTAAAATTATACACCTATATATGTTCTGAGAATAGTATTGCCACTAGGTCAATACCACTACTGGTGGACTGATAATCACAAACCCAGTTTTCAGTTCTTCTGTAATGATCCGAAAAATATACTAATTACTGTGACAAACGTTTGTAAATTATTCTAAAATTAAGGAGTATCTTTCTGCGTAATCCACAGTTGTCCTTAGATTTTCTGATTTTATTTATTTGTTTATTTATTTTTATATTTTATTTTATTTTATTTTTGCCCTTACGTTTAGGTCAGTTTCGTAATTTGTTTCCTCTACAAATATTTTCTGTTTGGATTTACGTTGTATTTATTATCACTGGTATTCCATAAAATGGGATAGAATAACAAGATTAATAAATTACATATTGTTGCATAATTTGAATTTGTAAATCCCCTTTGTTCCGAATGTATAATAAAATCGAGACAATTCCCCTCCAAACAAAAAGAGAGATAAAAAACAAACAATCAGAAACCCAAACAAACAACAATTAAACATACAAGACAAAGAAACAAAAATTTTACAATTAATCAATGTAAATACATGTTTTGGTTACCCTCTCAGGGTTACATATTTCTTCTGTCAAAACTTTTTATTTTACCTTTTAGATATATTGATGATAAATAACAATAATAAACATAAAGAATCTATAAATAATAAAAATTTCGATACATAGATACTTAAAAACACAGGATATATGTTTTCCTATCGTTAACTTTCCATATAGTTGTGTCTGTATGGTTCAAGCTATCAAATACACAAAAGCTTCTTCAAACTACGGTTCCTTGATTAACATAAGTAAGCAAGTCAGTGAAAGTTAAGATATCAAGTACTATCTGCAAACATGTACGCTGAATATGTCTTCATAATACGGCTTCAAAATTTAGATTAAGAGCGCACAATTATAATCTAGAAGTCGTGACGGAATCCTTTGAGTCATTGTTAACATATCTAAAGGTCTCGTGAATCTTTCGTCTTCTATATACGTTGTATATCACAGAAGCTTTCCCACTTCCGTAACATATATACATATATAAATTCATGTGAATGAGATAGGATTTAAGGAAAAAGAAAAAGGAAAAAAAGAAAAAGAATAAAAAAAGAAACCGCTTACAATTTCATTTTATATCTTTTGTGTGATTTATGCCTGAATAAGTAAAAACGAAGAAGTACCGAAGGGTAAACCAGATCTCATAGACAATGGCATAAAAGGCCAATATCGTGAATAGTGTTATATTCAGACAAGTGCGAACCCCAATAAAATCAAGGTGAGACCAGGTGGCCGGGAAGAGCAAGCGTCCCCTGGTTCCATACAACACACGTCGCAAAAGTCCTGCTACAAATTTTCAAGTCGAGGAGGTAAATACAAAAATATACACGCACGAACACACGAAGGAGACAAGAAAACGAAGGAAAATTTTCCCATTCAAGGCAAGAAATACTGCCTAACTAACACCTAAACTTCCGCTTTCGGAAACTCACTTGGACCAATGTCTGTATATATATATATATATATATATATATATATATATACATATTATGTCAAATCAAGTATAGGCAAAAAGTTAAAATGGTTATTTTGTATCGCAAGGTCCCAAAATATCGGTCAACATTCTTGAAAGAGGAATTTGAAATTGCACTATATCCCTATATCGACCATAGAACTTCCTCAGTGACAATCTCAAACGTTCCTCCGTATATCCATGTGAGAGTAGTTTCGTGGCAAAAAGCCTCGTTCTCAGGATGAAATTTTCGTATTTAGAGCATGCCCTGGCATAGTGTATATGTTGTGAAATGAAAACGCCATATGCGGGGAAGGAAGGTATATTGCTACTCAGAAAAGGGGAGTTGGTAGTAATGAAATTGAAATCGTCACCTTTGTCATAGAGAGAGGTTACTAATGAGCCATGGTCACTAATTGATAGGAGTATATCGAGGTATGAAGCAATAGATGCGCTCTATGTTGTATCTTTTATCTCGAGTTCCTTTGAATATATGTTGTTGAGGTGATCCTTAAATACAGGGTTGTTACAACGTCATCAATGTATCTGTATGTCCAGTTGAAATGAGATGCTAATTGTTTATTGCCTTTAGAGAGCAGAGACTGTATGAATTCTGTTTTGTAAGAATACAAAAATATGTCAGCCAGAAGAGGCGCGTTATTAGTACCCATAGGAATGCCAACAATCTGTTGGAACACTTTCCCACCAAATATCACAAAAATATTATCAATAAGAAATTCTAGCATTTGGATGATCTCTTTATCTGTATACTTGCTGCTGGAATCAGACTGTTCCTTTACCAAATATGTGTCGTGTGTCGTTATGGCCTAAAACGAGATTCTTATACCTGCAAATTCTTTGTTTTGTTTGTTTGTTTGTTTGTTAAAGAAGGCTTTTGTATAAAAGATGATGAGGAATGGTCGTATAAAGAGTCGAAAACTCAAAAGATTTTATGCTAGTGACATTATTGAAAATAGGGGATTTTAAGTGCTCTAGAAGTTCCTTGAAATTCTTTAGAATCCACATCTGATTGATTCCACTTCTCGAGTAAGCAGTAGAGCAGTATGTCTGAAGACCATGTTGGATATCTGTTAGAATTTTGGTTAGTAACATGGAAAGAAGATTGCTGGAACACTTGGAAGATCCAGCTATAAATCGATGCTTATGTGGAGTTTTATGCATCTTTGGAATCCAAAAAAAAGTATGGAAGCTCGAGATCAGATTCATTTGTAGTAATACCGAATGGACTGAAAACTGACTTGTGATTATCTAATACCTCTAAAAGAGACTGATTTGTAACTGTTTTAGTTGGATTACCAGGCATTGAATGAAGACCAAGCTCTTCTATAAGACCTTGATGTAGTATGCCTTACATACGAATGTGTAATTGTAAGCTGCTTTGTCAGCAGGAACAATAATGAAATTTTCGTGAAGTCGAGAATGTTTTCTAACGACACTGGAGTAACGAGATATAGAATAGTATTTGTTCTTGAAAAAATGAAAAAGTCTTCGAACTCTTTTATTAAGCAGACTTCTGATCGACTTCAGCCATTCGGAAAAAGTGTCTAATTCAACCTTCTCTCTCTTAGTCCAACGTCTGGCATACTCTTTTCATGAGTTCATAGTAATATCAAAATTTTGACGCCATGTAAATGAATATGGCTCTCTATATTTTGGGCTTTTACTTAGATCTCTAAGTTTTTCATTGCGAACAATATGGTCTCCTGTCACAACATGACCACATCGATTATATTTAAACTCAGAAGAGGCACATGAACACTCTATAGGGTTATGAAAGTCTTTCAGGTCTACTCATTTCAAATTGTGTGTATAGTTAAAGATTTTGAAAGCAACTGTTGGTGTATATTTATAGGAAATAGAAGGCGACTCCCTCATTTTGAAGTGTGGAGGAATATTATCTTTATCAGACTTATGGTTTTAAAATGTTACTTAAATTAAGAATGTCAGTTCCCTTATTTTCAAAAAAAAAAACTTTAAGAAAGGGGCGCTTCTCTTTACCATCTACAGGCTTGTCTGAATGGACGGCTTGAAATAGTCGGTTACTGGAGATGTCTAAGACAATATCTGGGAGTCGATATTCTGGAAAGCCCTATTCGGTAAAATGTAAGTTTCGCGTGGAACCGTACAACTCGTGTAGTTTTTGTAAAGGTAGCGAATAATGCTTAGTATGAATATAATAAGGATCTAAAATTTGATTGATAAATGGTAGAAGGCCATCGAATAAGACGTTATAGATCTTAGGTCTATTGTATTTTCGTTTACCATGATTTGACGCCTTTTTGGTGTATTATCATTACAACCATATGGTGCAGCTTTTATAAAATTGTCGTATCCAGCAATGCCCCCTTTTCCTTCTAAGGTGAGTGCTAAGATTTGGGTTGTTGGTAGGATGGTATATTTTCTCTAAAATACGTACACTCATCGACAGAATGGAAACAATTTAAGTTCTAGAATTCTCCGTTTCCATCTATTTTTCGAAATCTTATTTTCTTAGTAAATGAAGAACTTGTTTTCTAACTCAGTAGTTTAATTCAAAATATTACTTAATTCCCTATTTCAGAATAGGTCCATACATTGCAAAGTAGATTGTTTAAATAGATTATCTGTCTTCATAGAGGAATTCCAAATAGAGTGGAGTAGCAATACTGAGGTGTTATAAGTTTAATACAATTATTTTATATTAGACAAGGTACTCAATACATGGCTTGTCTGACAGATATTCACATCTTGTAACTGAGATGTTACAGTCGATATGCATTAAACCAGATCCAATAAATAATATCCTTTGATTCAGTTCTGCTAATAAAATATTTTCTAAGGGCATGAAAGTATAGTTATAATTTAACGTTTGATATTGTTTTGATATGGAACGATGGGCGTCAGACAGAGTATTCAAAATAAGTGATGGGTGTATTTTATTAGTTCTACGATAAGTTTTCTCTACATTATCTGGATAAAATATTTTCTTTCTTGTTTAATATCAACTCCAACATAAAGATTGTATTAAAATAAGAAAATGAGAACAGAGAAAACTGCTAAATAAAAGCAGTATTCAGATTATTTTAAACATGATTCAGTTATGTTTTACGTGTAGAACAGAGTGTAAAAGTGTAAGGAACTTTTTATTAGGATTATAATGAAACTAACATAAAAGAATATATAAATCTCATTTTCTTGATAATTCTCTGCAGTATGTATATGTTATCGCGATTACGTTAATTTGTTTGATTAAATATCTATGAATGCTACATAAATGAATTCGATAAATCCGATAATTAGATACTGTATAAGACAAGAATAGCTGATGAGAAATGACTGTATCTGACAGTAAATAAAAGAATGAGCGATATGTGTATACGTTATTTACTGCTTGATAAACATACATTTCATTCCTTCAAATTCTATAAAGGTGATATTCCACTTTTACATCAATTAATGTACAATTATTTCTCGTTATGAAACAATATATTTAGGATAGTTTATCATATACATTTCATCGAGCACGCTGAGCGTTTTATTCTAATGGGTTTTAAAAGTATGATTGATTACTCTATACCCTTATTTCTTGACATGCTCTAACTGCTTAAACAGGCTAATTTGTTAATTAAATATATCATTTCACGGTGAAACATCAAATGCAGCTCATTAGAATGTTCTCTCATCCTAACATTCGTGTGGTTTGAACATTATCACTGCATGTTAATTTTAATGAGCCGGAGAAAATTTTATGACATGAAAGTCGAAAAAATAAAATGATCGTTATATATGTGTGTTTTATAGGACAAAAAACCCATTAGATACTGAAATCAGTGTACTGACGTTTATTATAAGTTGCAATGTTTGTTGGTGCATTTTGAAATCATCAAGGTTTTCTACCGTGGTAACTATATCAATTTATTATTCCAAATATATACAATAATAACATGCGTTAAATGCTACAACACTCAAAAGAAGTCAAAAGTAGTTAAGATGTAAGGGGAAAACGGCAATGACCAACCAGTAAAAAATTTTTAAAAAATCAAAATGTATAAATAAAATTAAACTTAATGCGCTATCATCTGCTTACCCGACACATCTGGGTTAATAGCACGGATACAGTTTGTAAAATACCAAGTAATTCTGATTCCAACTTATACACTGGTTAATGCTTACTCTGCACCAGTATATTCTATCAGCTTTGTAATAAGCATATG
Source organism: Pteria penguin (assembly GCA_035048485.1). Classification (NCBI taxonomy): domain Eukaryota; kingdom Metazoa; phylum Mollusca; class Bivalvia; order Pterioida; family Pteriidae; genus Pteria; species Pteria penguin. Next base: position 22,873,479 of record CM068592.1, read on the forward strand.
TAGTAACTTCTAAACATGTTACTTTATTATATTTCAAATACAACGTTGATATGCAAAACAGTAAAACTAAAATTAAGTCGCATTTATCCTAAATATCTAAAATGAACTTGACTCAAGATTGCTTTCGAAGAAAAAGGTATATACATACATAGAAAGAAACTCGTCTAAAAATGACACAACTGTGTATTAGAATGAATTACACCAATGACATATAGTACTAAAATTTCATTCTCATCCGCTATTAAATGTTCTTTATGTTTCAAAGGTAACGCAGTTTAAATGCTGTTTCATGTTTCCTCTATTTCAATCTCATTTACAAAACATTATGTCCGTCTGCGGATCTACAGTTTGTTACATAAAACATTCCATTAATTTTCTCTTCTAAATCGATTTATATTGGGATCCGTAACAGTTTTTGTCCTAAGGGAAGAGAAGAATCTTTGTATAATCTTTGTATAATAGGTTTTTTTTTTCAATATTTTGATTTTAAAAAATAGAATCCACTACATTTTCAAATGTTGGAATCGGAAAATGTTAACTGTTTGCAATAACAATTTTGATGAATTAACACGAACACTAGGTTTAGTAAGAAAAGTGTGCAACTGAAATGTTAAAACGTAGAAGTACTTCCCCAATGCACCCACTTGCTGCTTTGGATTTTGTTTGGTTTCAGTGATTTTTTTTTTCGTTTATGTTTTTTTTTTTTGTTGTTGTTGTTGTTTGTGTGTGTGTTAGCTTCGGCTCTTTCTTTCTTAAGGGGGAGGGGGTGTTGTGTTTATTTTAAGGGGATGAGAATAAAACATCGGTCCCGCGGAATATTCATCATAAAATTCTTAATGAAATGTATCTACCAGAAGCACTATATCTTAAACATACTCTAATATCCACTGGTTCATAAAGTTAAAATCTAGTGCAAATGTATTCAGTGAAATAAACTACATTACTATGATTTACTGTTACATCTTACTCAATGTATCTGTGTACTGATTAATAATATATGGATATCAGTGCTTCGGGATTTAATCGTCTTTAATTTTTTAAATACTATTATTAGGTACATTATGGATATTTTCCTCCTTCATAAAATTGATAAGTTAAATTTAGTCTTCAACGTTATACATGTATGCATGAGTTTCTAATAGACATTTTACCTATTTTACATGGTGTAAGGGGCAATAACGGACATATGAAGTTTTGCCACATGGATTTGCGTCATAATACTGTGAGGTCACAATCCAAGCATTAACGTCATAATGAAAATTCCGGCAAAATGTGATTTGTCCGGCATTAGACCTCTTACACCATTTAAAATTGGAAAAAGGTCTATTCATGTTGAGAAAAGTTCTCGTCTATCTGAACGCTAAGTGTATAAACAATTTAAGGGAATTGTGCAAGAAACAAACATTTAGTCTGGTCTAAGCTGCTGTCCAGACACAACTAATCAAAATAATAAAACTTGCAAAAATTCCCATATTTCCAATATATATATATATCTCCTTCAAATTCAATCAACAAAACAAAACATATTTAATGTGTATATATCGAAGAGTTACACTTTTGTTTAATTGTTTTAAGAATGATTTACTGAAAGAAAAAAGAGGAGTTACCGGCTCAGTTATGTGGCAAAAGTCACCATGGAGCTATACAATACATGAATATAAATAATATAATAGAACATTTAACACATTACAAAAATATGTCGTCAAAACTTGCATGGTTGAGGGTAAAAGAAATAAGGCAAAAGTCATTCGGTATATTGTTAAAGTTGAATTTTCTAAGATAAAACAAATATCAGCATAAAGCCTATTTCTTCATACTGTATATTCTCTGCACTTTAAATAAACGAATATGAATTAATTTGAAGAATGTGCAATAGGCGGCTGAATATCACCAATAATGCATTACTGTTAAGCAGAAATATTGTTCTTGAGTCTAAAGAAGAAACGGATTTCATCATTCCGTTAAAAAGTCATCAAGGCGTAAAATATATCAAGAAATGACAGACCCAATAGGAAAACGCGTGCTCGTTCTAATTACATCTGCATACTCTTTATCTTGTACAGCGGGGTTCATCTCCAGAAGAAATTCTGCAAACACGTGGAAAATAAGCCGGACAATTCGTACCTCACCTTATCGATTTATACTGACGGGGAAAAGGAGCTAGATGAATTGTGTAGAAGCATTTCTTTTCAGATTGTGAAGACAGGAAGGTCAATATCTGATGCCAAGTGTCGCATTAGTGCTGTGAGTGACGCGAACTCTATCCAAAGGAGACGAGTGTATTACAATATAAACCTATAATATTAAATCTATGCATGGAGTATGATACACAATAAGTATAGAAAAGGCGAAAAACATTAATAACTTTACCTGGGATATCAATATACCTTCGTTATGGCCGATACTTGTTTCAGAGAAAATTTCCAGGGTGAGTTATTTCTTCTTAAATATTATTGCAGAAATTATGTCTACACATTTTAATGTTGTATTATGTTTACCTCTCTTTACAATTATTATATTCAAGATTCAGTGATAGGCATCTAAACGCTTTATTGAAATGATAGGATGAAACTGAAAATCATAAGATGAAAAAACAAACAGAAACAGTGTATGTTTATTCATTAATTTAATTCAAAACACAGATACTTAGGTAATTTAACACATGAATGATGAATTATATTTACTGTATGATGTAGAGATGATGAATAAATCCAAAGCACAAGTCCAAAAATTTCAGAAAAAAAATGAAACAATGTCATTTTTACACGGTTATTTGTTGTGCTCAGTATTAATTTCATAGATCTTGGAGAAAAAAAAAACCAAAACAAAACGTATTTTCAACTCCAGATGTGAATTTCAGACAACGTGCATAAGAGACATATTTGTGGTTTGATTTACTTTTTTCCTATTTATTATCTGAATAACTTTCTCAACAAAGAAAGAAAAACATTGATTGCCGTCTGTTCTATCGTACAAACACATAACATTCCCCAGCTGTCTCCAGTCCCATAAACATATAGGTTAATAAGGCCGTATGCTATTATACATAATACCTGATACGATGAAATACTGATCATTGAGCACATACGAAATATTGTATTTTATGATGGCTTGAAATGAAACGATATAACAAATAAATAACATATCCGAACTTCAAATAAAGCTTTGCTAATCAATGATAATTTGTAATATAATGTAGTTGTAAATCTTTTAGTTGTGATAAAAAATTGTATTATGTGTACTACATTTTTGTATGTAGGTGTCAGTTGCTTTATGCATAAAAAACAGAACCGTAACAGAAGCAGGTCTCAAATGAGAAAAAATAATCACTAGTACAAATCATATCAAGGAATTCTGTTTCAAGTGATTTTCCATCGACGCAATAATTGTATGCCGTTGTTAGCCCTTTACTGGCTTTACGTCTTTTGCTTTAACACGTATGTGTAAATAAATAAATATAGAACACACACATATATATATATATATATATATATATATATATATATATATATATATACAGCATATATATCTTTCAATTTTGTGCACAATATGCGCATTTCGACAAGTCATGTCTCTTCGGTGATGATCGTGGCTGAATGATTGGAATTCTCAAAATATATAAAAAAAATATGAGGATCAGAGTTGAAGCCAAAATGTCCGAAAAGTGAACCAAAGAATTTATCTAAGGACAGAGCCATGTTCAACCATAATTTAGAATGCCACTATCAAAGGAAAGCGTATGACGTTTCCTCATATTTTTCTCTTTGATTATTGTTTTCCGTCACTCCTATGTTATTGCACTTATAAGTGGACGTTCTCATACGTGCCCAGTCTACGATGACACCGGATTTCAGGGTGTATGATGCCTCATCCAAAACCCGGGACCACTTGGTAACTAATCAAGCATCTGAAAGATTGAGCTACATCGGTTCAAAGTTATGATAGACTCCTATATACATGAATGAAATAATACAGGAATGTATCGATTTATAAGATCTTATATGATCAATGTATTGAAGGCCACTAAGCAGCGATTTTTTAAATTGGAAAGTATATTAAATATTGACATTCCAATTACTGACTTATCGAATCTTGTTGTGATGTTTTTCCATCCTATCAAAGCCAATTCTTTTATTACCTTATATTGGAGAATTTCGGCATTGTGTCATATACTGTAAATAGACATACTTCATATGATTACGAGTTTAACTTGTTCGATTAACAACCAGCTAAAATACCACGGTGGTTGTCATTGGTCAACACGGAACCTTTACAACTCAGTGTGACATGATCTGGTCTATGATTCTTTCAGGGATCCGTCACTGATTATAATGTGTGATGATTTACTTACTTACATCGTGTAGCAGAGTATCACATAAACATGGGATTTTTCTTTATTTTATTGTAAGTTTTAACATATTGTATAGATTATCTAATGTTCTTATTTCTCGAGGTTTTGTGTGTGTAGGTGTATGTGTGTGTGTTGCTATTATGTGGGACTGGGATTTTTTGTTTGATTACTTCTGACCTTCTCTTACCCTCAGGACGAAATCCTCAAATAATAATGTATTCTCATTATTAATATTATTATTATTATTATTATCATTATTGTTGTTTCTGCTGTTATCATTATTATTTTCATTGTTTTGTAAATTAATCTTCAGTTTATTTCTTTCTGCAACCTATTATTGTAAAGTTTGCTCATTTAATTTGCTAAAAATTACGAAAATAGCATTGTATTCCGTTGCGTGAGATTATCCCAAAGCTGCCGTTATATTAAATCGCTGAAGAGGGAAAACTTTAACATCGAAAATTAAACAGAAAATCTTTACTTTTAATATTGAATGTGAACCCAAAGGAAAAACTGACCGAGAAATTTTACAAACTATTTGTGTATAACTATCTATTGATATCACCATTTCAACACGGCAGAATTCCATTGAGATATCAAATACATTGGCTACATAATAGATCTGCAAATCATTGATTCTATCAGGTACGCAAATGATCACTTTATTGACATACAAGTCACACATTCGATGTGCTAACGTTAAATCGTTATCATGGACGGTTGAACAGCAATTCCTTAGCCAGTATGATCCTAAGGTTTCAATGAATAAATTCATTCCGACCAAAACATATACAACTTCGATATAAACGAAGAAAGAAAAGTTGCTCACTCAGCCGTATGACAGAATTCACCATGCAAATGTACAGTGTTTAATGTAATGATATGAAAAAAAAACACATAAGGACATCACCAAAATATTTGATTATAGTGCAGTTACGATACCGACTTAGGACGGACATTTTATATGACAATAGTCAATCAATCGGTGTGGTAAACCGGTTTACGGACCCATCTTAAAAATGGTTACAGAATGTCGGACTATTCGGTAGATAGGTAAAAGTCAGTTCTTTCGCAAAATTGTACAGGTCTGTACCTGGTTACGCTTTCATACTTTTATACTCCATTAGAATGTCCACTTCAACCATTTGTAGCAATTCAGTAGTTGTAGTAATTTGGTATTTGAAATGTTATAAGACTGGCCAATACTTTAGCCTTGAAAGGCACCATTTAAATTTATGTGCATTTACATGGTGATATAAAGTGCCAGAATTTTTAGATTATTAATATATTCAATATTTCAATCCAATCGAAGCTCTTTTGGCAATAAAACATATTTTCCAGAAAACAAATCTAGAAGTTACGGATCCAATTACTAATTTAAACTTTCAGCGTCATTGTAATCGGTATTTATCCCTTAGTCTGTCCTAAGAAAACTTGCGTCATGTCAGATAATGGATTTGGTAAACAATATTAATATTTGTTTTGTTCATTTATGTTTTTCTTATGCCTCTATATGCTGAAAGGTTGAATTTGTTTTATTACGGTTTTTCGACTTGAAAACTTGTAGGACTTTTGAGAAGGGTTTGCATGCAACCAATGGACGTTTACTAATCCCGGCCACCTGGTCTTACCTCGATTTAGTTGGGGTTCGCATTTGTCTGAATATGACACTATACACGATACTGTCATTTTATTCCATGGACTGCGAGATATGGTTTATCTTAGATGCTTCTACGTCGTTTACTTCAGTTTATTATGTTTATAAATGAATCATTACTTATAATACTGAACACTGTCCTGGTGATACTTCAAGCTCGGCAAAATTTTTGGCGCAGTGTATGTTTGTGATATATTGATCTCATAGAGATTTTGCAGAAATGACGAGTATCACTAATGCGCATCTGGTGCTCAAACTGAAAGATATTAATTTTCTATATTTATAATAAAGCAGATAGGAGTATCTCCCTCATGCATAGCTCTGTTTTCTGTTTTCTCTTTTAGGTAGATTATTTGGTTCACTAATTTGTTCATTTTGGTTTCAACACTGCTCTTCAAACATTTATATATTATGAGAATTCCAATCATTCGGCCACGATCATCACTGAGGAGACATAAGTTGTCGAAATGAGCATCTGGGGTCCAATTCACAAAGAAACTTAAGTTTAAGTCTAAGAATTGAGACCTAAAATACCATGTGTCATTATTCTAAGAATTTGTCGAAAGTTTGTCTGTGGATAGCTTGTCAGATATACTGTTTACAGAAACTTTTTACTAATTCGTGGAATTAAGACACATGCTACCATATATGTCTCAATTCTTAGACTTAAAAATAAGTTTCCTTGTGAATAAGGCAACTGGTGCACAAAATTAAAAGGTATGTTATTTCATATCTACTAATATATTTCGTATTAAAAGGGAGTGAAGTCTTGGTAGTCTTCTATTATATATCTATTTCCGTTTGTGGAATTGAAACCCTGAAATTGTTTCATCGTCTAAATTGATAAATTTGATAAAAAAAACCATCCCAATTATATGCCTTGAATAATGTGGGGTTTCATATCATAAAACAATTTATAGTAGAAATTGTTTTTAATATGGTATTAAATTAATATTTTGAAATGATACAGAATCACAAAAACGATATTGCAATGATTCACCTTTAAAGTATGAACTTTATTGTCAATTTTCTCTTTGAACTGCAAACAGAATGTAGTGGTGAGTTAAGAACTTTTTTGCAAATATCAAACATAGTAATATTTATTGATTGTGACGTCGTGTTTTCCGGTATCATTCAATATTCTTCATAAAAGGTATAACCGACTAGCAGAGGAAGCATATTTATCAACATGTAATTGACATTTTCCCAGGTGTAAATAATGTAACGGACCAAATATCGGATAAAGGACCTTTTGCTGGACTTTTTATGTTAATGCTTGGATGGACACGTCACGATAATATGACACAAATCTTAACGGCAAACCCACGCTTATCGGAAATTGCCCCTTATGTCTTGTAAAATTGTATAAAGTATATTTTGTTTTTCCATGACCCCATTTTCATTGTTATATCGCATTTGGATATTGCACTCTAAACATTGCTTTCATAGCACTGTTTGTATTTTGGCATATGTTAATGAGAAATTACATAGTTATCAGAATATGTGTTAAAATGTGTCAACAGTGTATTGAATTAAGCATATTCACACTGCCCATTAGCTTAAGTAAGTAGCAGAGAAAACATAATTTCCCAGAGGAAATTAAAGTCACGTCTTCGCTGAACGTCAAGCTGTGATATACATCTAATAACTTGCATATTTCTTTCTATCGTCAGATATAGAGTTGTAAACAGCTTTCAAAGCCTTGGAATGTGCTAAATGCAAAGAAACAGCGTAAACATTTGAATTTTGATCTACTATCGATATGAAACATATTATACTTTTATACATATCATAAAATCTGACACTATTAAGAATTCAACGAAAGATTGTTTATTATTTCATAATTCGCATTATGTAATCTTATATTTCTGTTGAAACTTTTATGTTCCAGATGTAAATCTTGCAAGCAAATTTAAAAGCGATTTTATTTTTGTGTTGATTGCATTCACACAGCAGTTTTATCTTTCAGATGATGCTATTTATTGCAATGCATCTTGGGATTCGGTATCATGTTGGCCGGCAACAAGAGCGGGAGTTGAAGCAGTAATTGCATGCCCTAACCTAACAGGAGTAGATCCATCAAGTAAGTTTCAATTTCGTAAGCTATGTTTCAATATCAGCATCCCTTATCAAAATAAATAAAATGGAAAATACATGTGTATTTTTTAAAAAAAAGCTATCAAGGTAAAAAAAAAGAATAAGTACCGGAGGGTAAACCGTATTTCATAGTCCATGGAATAAAAGGACAATATCTTGAAGAGTGTCATATTCAGACAAATGCGAAGCCCAATGAAATCGAGGTGAGACCAGGTGCCTGGGAGGAGTAAGCGTCCCCTGTTTGCATTTAAGGATACAATATTGTTTAGCTTTTTCATAATGCAATATATTAAGAATTCAGTAGAAAGTTGATGTTGTATAGAGTACTTCAATCAAAACACTCCAACAAGCACACTTAAATATTCATATCAATAACCTTTATCATCGACCAATCAGAATACGATTAATGGATCAAGAAAATGAAATTTAGCTTAACAAAACTAATGGCAGACTTGCATTGCAAACAAAACAATTATCATTAGTAAAGATATTTCAGAAATATTTTATTGTTCAGCAGGTACGGTAATAACCTAAATTGTGAGTTGTATTGATTACTATTCACTTAATAAATTAACATATGTTCCCACACTGCAAAACTGTACAAAGGGACAACGATTAAAAGAAAACTATAAATATTAGTTTTATTTAGAAAACAAACTATAATGTAAATACGAATAATATCGTGTTATAAAATTTAAGGATCAAAATTTTCAATGTAAAGCATTACAGAGCTCCTACCCTTCTGTTAGGTAGAACACCACAATCATGAAAGACTGTAAAAATCCCATTTCAAATACTATGACAATTTTTAGATGAAGGCGTTTTATTAGTATTAGATTACCGTTATTATATTCTTTTTCCTGATGTTAAGTGGCAGTGTCACTTTCGACACAGTGTTTGTTCACATTCATGTATTTATACAATGCTGTATTGTTTTTGTTTCCTCTGTATGTAAGGGCATTCACGGCGGGTGTGGCTAGCCAAACAGAAGACTTACTTCTCCCGGGCAACTGGTCTCGCTTCTGAATTTCAGGGGTCTGTTAATGTCCACTGTGGTACATTGTTGTTGGTGTCATAGTCATTTGAAACCAGTTCAACGTCAAAAATACAGTATATGCAATGATTAAATGAAAACAAATTTCAGGAATAATGTATGAAATTAGTGCAAATGAATTCAAATGTCAATGCAAAATGGTAATAATAAAATGCAATCAATATAAGCAACGAATAATTAAGTGTCAAAATGAATAAATATGCAAACTTATGAAATATTTGTCAAAGAATTTTATATTGCCCGGCACAGGTAAGGCAAAGTATATGCACAGTTCAGTATGTGTATTATAACCACAGTTTTGTTGCTGTATATGTATATGTCTTCAGCTCTTCGCAATTTACATCAAATCTCAAAGTACATGAATGGAGACATCTCAAATAAAACTCACGTGACCAATGATAATTTCTTGAACGAATTCTTTAGTAAGAACAAGTTCTCGAGGAATTTCACGCACGAATGAATATTAAAGTTCAGTCTACTCAGAGTTCTATTAATTCACAGTTCTATCTTCTCACAAATGGGCTTTTGTGTTGAGCGCCAAAAAACAAATCAAATAATATTTACAATGAAATAAAGGAAATAATTACAGTCATTTGTGTGCAGTGAAATCCAATTAAATATAAAAATAATATTACTTTACTAGATAACTGAAAAATTGGATGACAGATTTCGTTGTACACATATTGCTGAAAAACAAGTATACCAACTTAAAGGACAACCTGAATAAATTTACATTTTGCTATGGTTTGATCTAAAATCGTATCAAACTAACGGAACGAACGAAAATAAAACATAAATCGGTCCGATTTTTATGTAATTCACAAAATACCAAATTTAACAATATACGCCTATTCCTTTAATAGACGCTAAAACGGATATGACGTCATAAATGTGATGCTGAAACTGAAAGTAATTGTAAACACACACAAAAATTCTTAAGTTCTTGAATTCTTAAAGACTTAACGATATGTCTGCTGGCCCGGTGGGTAAGCGGAAGAGAACGGGGATGTATTGTGTGGCCTGGGGATGTAACTCTACCCACAGAGACAATCTTTCTTTACATACATTCCCTAAAGAGTCGGATCGACCATCAATTAGACGGCAATGGGTGAAGTTCGTGCAGGTGAGACGCAAGGACTTCACCAAACCGACCATTAACTCTGTTTTGTGCGAGAAGCACTTCATTTCCACCTGCTATCCCCCGGAATATGAAATCAAGAAGGCTATGGGCATGGAAATCGCAAGGAAGATATTATTACCAACGGCAGTACCCACGATCCATATGCCCGTAGATACATCAGAGACAGTGACGCCGGTGTCGGGGACAAACCACAAAAAGGCTATGAGATCTGCATACCGCAAGAGGGAGTTCAAAAGGGTATGAATATTAATTGAACTGATTAAAATTTGTGTTTAGAAGTTAACATTTTAACTATATTACTTCGTCCTATTAAATGTAGAAAAAAGACACCTTTATCCAACTAGCCTTATAACTTCATAGCATTATCCCAGGAAAAAACTATGTTAATAAAATGTATAGATGATATGAAGTTTTTCATTATTATTGTTAACCAGTATCTTTGGAAGATAATTCCAACAGACATGACAAATTTACATACAAAACAAATTTAACAATAGTAGATTTCATATTTCTTGTGTTAAATAGTTCTTTACAAGTAAATTAGCCTTCCTTCCTTCTTTTTTTTCCCTTCCTGTTTGGGCACCTGGCAGGACTCTGTTGGCTGATTTGATTTTATTAGTATATGTATTAATTTTCTTATTAACATAAAATTGAAATTGAAATAATAAATTGTTATTCATAGGTATTATTTGAAGCTGAAACAGACACAGTCCCCCAGGAGAAAAATGATGATATACTGCCTCATGAACAAGTAAATGAGCCCTTGGACCATATGTATGGAAACAAAGAGGTATGGTTGCCTGTATCATTATGTATCCACATAAAATGTACAAATGTAAACTGTTATACATAATTACAGTTTTTTTTTCTACATTGCATATGTTTACTCTTTCTTTGACTTAATACATAGCTATTGACTTCTACATTTTATTTGCAGATTGCCTGTGAGGCACAAAATAAAGAAGTCGGAACACAGTATAGTGGGAGTAAGCCACACAAAAAATCGCATAAAACCCAAACTCGGCCTTCTGTCACTAATAAAGGTTAGTGCATATATTGTACATAAATAAATTACAAATATCACAAATGCAAAGTCTACATATACATAATATTACATAATAATTTAGTGATATATGTGTTCATTAGATACATGTATTTACATATTCAATATTAACTTAAAAATAGATTTTTTTTATGATCTTTAATTTATTCAGGGATCCAAGTGATTAGCAAGCCAAAGACTAGAAGTGTGGCTATTCAGTGCAATTTACTTGGTAGCTCAACCTCAACCCAAGATAAATTAGATACTGTGGATGCTGAGGAATCAGATGATGAAACAGAGAATCTTGAATTACCAATAGATAACTTAAAGGATGACCCAACTTTTAATCCAGATTCTGAGAGTATCTATTCTTCTGATGATGACAGGTACTCATGCCAATCATATAATATCCATTGTTGTTATCTATTGAATACAATTTAACACATTTGAGATCTTTTACTTAAAATGATATTATTATTAGAAGAAATATCAATGTTGTTGCAGCTCTGTAGATGACAACTCTGTAGATGACAATTCACCTGAAGTCACAGTCCTACAGACAAGGAAATATATTGTGTATGAGAATAATCTCATGGAGCTTTTCAGGACATGCCCAAAGTGCGCTGCACCTACTCTCTCCCACATCAACGGTACAATGGGAACAATGGTGAAGATCACTCAGGAGTGTGGGATTTGTGACTGTAGGAGAACATGGACAAGCCAGCCCATGGTGGGCAGCATTCCAGCAGGCAATCTCGCTATGTCATCTGCAATTTTATTTTCTGGTAAACACAAATTTCAATTTCAATTTTGAGAAAATTTTGTAGTGAAGTCAGGGTGAAAAATTGTACAGACCCGGGAATCGAACCCAAATCCCTCATCTATCAAGAGCAACACTCTAACTTTTGAGCTATCAAAACCAATGCCTGGCATCTGTCACAATAGTTTTACAAGTACTTATTCACTCTCATGAACAAACAGGGACATTAAGAAAATGTTTTTGATATATTATATTGTATTCTTATTGATGCAATGTCTAATTTGACAGTGAGTTTACTTTTTAACATTAGTACAGAATAGTATCACACTGGTACAAATTACTTATACAGATGTACTTCAATATAGGTTCTCTCCCAAGTAAATCATTGCGATTTTCTAGACCACATGAACATGGCAACCATCTCTACTGACACATTTCTGAATCATCAAAAACACTATCTTCACCCAGCTGTGTCCAGGGAATGGAAACGTTTTCAGACTATATACTTTAGTCAGATGAGAACAGAAGGAGATGCACTTGTCCTTGGGGGCGATGGCAGGGCTGACAGCCCAGGTCACAGTGCCAAATTTGGCAGTTATTCAATGCTTGACCTGAGGATAATGCTTGTTGTTGATATACAACTTATTCAGGTATGAATACCATGAATTTGTATAATATATAATATTTATACATGTATAGATACATTATATATTATAAAGTTTTATGTTGCATGGGAAATGTCTCACTCATAAAGCAGCAGTATATCAGCATATTAATATACAAATACATGTAACATATTTATTTGGGACTGATGGATGACATTGAGTGATTGTCAGTTTTAATCTACATTATAAAGAAATTTATAAGTATTTGGACATCAGCATTTGCTATTTAGGAATTAACTATCCTTTATATGCATGTGCTTTTAGAGCAATGAAGTCAAAGGAAGTAGCCATATGGAGAAAGCTGGGCTGATAAGAAGTATTCAAACCTTCAAAAATGAGGATCTTCAGATTGGAACCCTAGTTACAGACAGACATGTTCAGATTGTAAAGTGGGTGAGAGAGAATATGCCACAAACAACACACAATTTTGATGTTTGGCATGTTGCAAAAGGTAGATCTTCATTAATTAATTTAGGAGCAACCTGTGGCAACTTTTTTATGCACCCATCTGGTACTCAATGTTAAATTTACACAGTAACCATTCAATTTTAAAAATATCAATAGAGAGATCAGTGTCGCCAACACATACATCGAATATCTTTACATTCAACCAAACTTCTGTTGGGTTATTTTAACATATTGATATGGCAACATGTGATATACAGACCAATATGTTTAAAGCCATATGACCTACTTTACATCTAAGAAAAGAATCAATAACAGCATATATGCTTTAATCTGTTAAGAATATTTGAACTTTAGGAATTAAAAAGAAATTAACTGCCATATCAAAAGAGAGGGATTGTGGAGATCTAGCCCCATGGATCCAGAGCATTTCAAATCATGTCTACTGGACTGCAGCATCTACCCCTGATGGTGATGGCAGTGAAATGCTCCAGAAATGGCAATCCCTTGCCAACCATGTGATCAACAAACACAAGCATGAAGGCAGCCTGTTTCCAGTGTGTCAACATGGACCTCGCATTGAATGTGAAAGAAGGAAAAAAATGGTTAAAAAGGGGTAAATATGACATAAACACCCATATTACTGATAAGTAATATCAAAGATGTAACATACATGCACATTATTACATGTAGAACATAACTTTTCTTTTTTACTACTCATTAATTATGCTTTTCAAGTTCATTAAGGATATTGTAGTTTAATTCTGTACTTCTATTCTTATGTTAATCAAGCAATTATTCTGTCATTTAATCAGTCGATTGCAATGATTTCTGTTTTACTTCAAGATTCAAAAGTTGCTGCAAAAGTGCAAGATCTTGTCTTGTCTAAACAAATGGTACGGGATATTCCAAAATTGTCTCCTGGCCCTCAAACATCTGCCTTGGAAGGATATCATGCTATAATCAATCATTATGCTCCAAAGATGATAGGCTTCTCCTATCATGGAATGAGAAGCAGGTAAGAGTATACATGTATGTCTATCACCAGATGTTAACTTTGCTTACTATAGAATGGAAATGACAGCAATACTTTATTGATAATTTGATACAAGTAAGTCTTTGACATAAACATGTTATATCTGTATTTACATATAATTAGAAACAATAATACATGTTAAGTAAAAATAAATAGAACAAGCATTTATTGTTATTATATGTATCTTGTAGAATAATCATAGCAGCAATGCATTACAATGAAAATGGGATGAGAAATCAAGCTGAAACTAAAGATGGAAACAAAAGATACAGCATAGTTTTCCCAAAATACAAACCGGGCAAGCACACAACAAGGAAAGTTAAAGTATCTTGCACATATGGTGAGTCCAGTCTTTTGAAAGACCTATCTCTTTCTCTGTGTCTACATATTGCATTGAAATGTTGCATGCAGTGACAACATAAGATTACCATGTTCAAATTCTGAATTTGTCATAAAGTGTCACAGATTTACTCTTTATATTGTCAAGGGTCAAAGGTAAATGTCACTGGTATGCATTGAAATATGGTCATACAGTGTTTATCGTTTTCTAGTTTTGGATTGATAAATGCTCACTATATTTCTATCAATTAATTAATTCTTTATATCTTATAAGATTCCTAAAATTAATCTGAGTAGTAAGCTGACAATCATTAAAATTTTCTTAAACTCATGAGAGCCATGATGTTAATTTTTAATTTGCAGTCATGTAATGTCCATGAAACCTTAACTTTAACCTTGGCTATATCTCTTGAAACGTAAGAGGTAGGGCTTAGATATTTTACATATATACATTCCTTGGGACAAGACCTTTCATTTGCGACCATAAGTTTTGACTTTGTAACCTTGACCTAGATCAGTTCAAAAATTGCTGCTGACAGGGGCATCAGGGTTTCACAAACACATCTTGTTTATTCTAGGATATGTCCGCAGATTGATGGCACATGTATTTTCCTTAGCCAATTCTCAAACAATGTTGAGAAATCCATTATGTGTGAAACCTGGCGATGCACCACCTCCACTGGCCAGCATGTATCACCGACCTGACAAATCTATGGCAATTGAGGAATACCATACAAGGTTTAATCAACCGGAGCGCGAAAGCCTTTGTACTCCTGTCCTTGAGGACACGGATATGCGTGTCTAATTTTTTGTACTGCGCATGATGGGAGGACAACTCGGATTTCCTTCCCCAGATATCCCCACATCCATCTTACTAGCTGGCGATAGGCAGTATAACGATATCTTCTGAAAATTAGACAAAAATATGTTCATCATTATTAAAGAAAAGAGGATGAACTTGGTAATAACAAAATCATTAAATAATACATTCCATGTAAACAACGATCTTCTTTGTTATTCTGAGAATGGATTTTAATTAGCTTTCTAATTTCACAACAAGATGGGAATAGGTTGTGTTAAATTTGTGTATGTTGCACAGAGAGTATCTATTGGTCATCAATACAGGCACAGTAATATATTGGCATATTGCTGTATCATTATCAAATGCAGGTACATGAACATGTGCATATATGATGCCTTATAATGGTTTACTTACTCTGGTTTATCAGCCAACTCCACTCCATATTGCTGGTTATACGCCAGGTATCCTATTTCTAGAGTATACCTGTTCAAAACAGCAGCCTCAAATCCAGGATGTTGGGTAATGCATGTCAAATGATGGTCATACATCTTTGCCTTGATCTCTGGAATTTCCTCACAACATTTGCACTCTGTTGCTGTTTCACATGGGATGCAATGCTGACATACACACCTTAATGGTAAAATCAAGGGAATAACATTCACAACCATTTATACCTGAAAATCTGTTAAATCTAATGACATTATCATAATTTACATCCCAGTCATATTACATCCAAGACAACATGAAATGCTATAGCAAGTAATGGATGATAATTTATGGCAAGCCAAAGTGGACAAAACCTGGTATTTTCTAACATTAAAAAATGAATTTAGAAATTCAATTTTTATTATTTAAATATGATTTTCTAATATTAGAAAATTCCCATTTTTGTCCACAATGGCTTTCTTTAACGATTAAATTCCTCTAATCTTGCATGGAATTGCATCTTGCAATTTGTAGGACATGTTAAATGAGTGATTCTTTTTTTTTTCTCAGGAATCAGCATTTTTATGGAATAAATGTTTCACAATCAATTGTGAGCAGATGAAAAAATTAACCAAATTGTACTTTGATTGGCTTGAAAAATACATGTAACTTGTACAGACCAAATGTCATTGTAAAAGTGTCATTCGTATGGGAAGAACCATTTAGTCCAGATTTGTGGTAACACTATCCCAACCTCTATTTTTCTAACCACCAACCCCCCCCCCCCCTTTTTCCCATGCCTTCTCCAAAGGTTTTTTTAAGTAAATTATCATAGCTGAGTGATTAAATCGCATTTACCAGTCTGTGTTTCCTAATCGCAACTCTTGTTCGTTTTCCTCGTCAGATTCGGGAATCTCGTCACTGTCAGAGTAGGTAGGCTCGAACAGGTACGGTGCTACTCCCAATTGCAGTCTTTCTCCTTCATTGTCGACATCAATATCTTCTTCGAACTCGGAAGACTCGCATGACAAACTAAGTGAGCAATCGCTCTCACTTGTCTCCTCTCTTTGCATTTTTTTTTTGTTTGTTATTGCTATTAATTAGTACAGATCGATCGCTTTCTTCTAGTACACAAATACACTATGACATAGATTCCCGTATTACGTGTTACACATTTATGACGTCACGGCTACATACTAACGATTAACCGGAAATGCTTAGTTTCTCTTAGGATATATTGTGTTATGTATGCAGAAGGACGATTGAAATCGCGATTTATCTGGTTATAAAGTTGATATGCATAAAATAATCATTGTAAGTTTTATTTATTGGGTCTATTGAACGAATTAATGACATATATAAAGAACTTTCAGGTTGTCCTTTAAGCTTACAGTTCTGAATGAAGGTTGTAACAATTTCAAAAACGTACTTTGGCATATGCTCTCCGTTACTCTGAGTTAAACGTAAATCTGATTTGTATATATTTGTCTTCTACGAATCAACTTTTTATTAGATCTGATTTACATAAGTTATGGAGTGGTCAACAAATTCTAAGTAAAAGATCTTAAGGTCGTTTTACCTCCAGGGATATTGATTATTGCTGAGACGCAAAGCTAAACGCGTTTTTTTTTAGATTTGCATAATAGCTAGATATAATAACTTCTTCTATTATTCTTACATACTGAATTTTATCAAATATTATAGGCAAATGACATAGTCCTATTATCGAGATATGGTGTAGATAAAGCAGACTATTTTTCCTTACGTTTGGGGAAAAATGCACTTGCTTTGTCGTTACCATTCTTATTCCATTTATTATCCATCTTATTCTTTATATCATATTCCAAGAATTTAATAATTTTTTTTTCTTTGACCAGTGTCAAATTTGACATGTTGTCTATGTGAAACCTGAGTCATCAACATACTTGTCCATTGTCAGGTTGTATTAGGTTTTCAGAAACAAACTTAATTTATTGTTCCCATATTTATAAATAGCATGAATCAAAAATGAGTTCACGATTTATGGAGACCAAACTGAAGTTAAGTTTATGCGATATTGTGGCCCTAATCGTCAGACTTTTCACGTTTGAAACATACAAAATATAATAATGAAATGCTAAGGAAAAACAATCTTTCATAATCAAGAATTTAAAAAACAACAGCTCAACTAATCACATATATCAATTAACGCAGTTTTATAATATCCATATTTCCTGTACTAATGTAAGATGCTCGCGTACATCATTCTTTGCCATAGAGACAACATATTATAATGGGCATGCATGGACTCCCAGACAACAGGTGACATCGTATGTTTGTGGAACAGAAGCAATTAAATGATAGATTAATAATTTAATTATCTCACTTCCTGATTACTTCACATAAATGATGGCAGTAACTGTAATGCATTGCTTAGAAATTTATATAATCGCAAAGGACCCAGCCATGGCAGTGGCATGTCTTATTTCTGCCAAACCTTCCATGACTTGGCATAGAACAACATATGGTCGACTCGAACAGAATCTTGGTACTACAAATGTGACATAAACCTGAGTTAATAGAGTGTATAAAGAATGCTATATTCACAAAAAGAACAGACAGAAGTATATCATCACTGCAATATTCATTCATAAAACCTGTCAGTAACAATATTATTTATAATACAAAGGCAACAGATTCTATGTTGTACCAAAAAGTCAAAAAGTTTTACCAAAATTCACTCTATCAAGTCTTTTGACTTTTCGACTCTTTACACAACGATCCCTCATCAGAAATTAAAAGACAGATTAGCGAAAATTATTCAAAATGCATTTACTAGTAAAAACGGAAACCGCAAATTCAAATATATAGTAATAGGCCACGATAAAACTTACTTTGTTAGGGAAAATTCTGATTCCAAAAATAAATACTCTGAAACAGCTGTCATCCAGATGTTGAACTTTCTTATCGATAACATTTTTGTGGTGTTTGGAGGTAAGGTTTTTCAACAGATTGTCGGCATTCCAATGGGCACTAACTGTGCTCCGCTTCTGGCTGACATATTCCTTTACTCATACGAAGCTGAATTCATTCAGTCTTTGCTTTCGCAAGGAAAAAAACAATTGGCTCTTGGCTTCAATTTTACTTACAGATATATAGATGACTTGCTTTCAATTAATAATCCTTCATTCGCGGATTACCTTAGCATCATCTATCCAAGTGAACTTGAGGTCAAAGAAACCACAGAAAGTAGTAATTCTACTTCGTATTTAGATATTATGTTGTCTTTCGACATTAATGGTCAATTGAACACCTCACTCTATAACAAACGTGACGATTTCAATTTCGCTATCACAAACTTTCCTTTCATAAGTAGCAACATTCCATCATCGCCCGCATACGGCGTATTCATATCTCAGTTAATACGTTATTCCAGAGCATGTTCAAATTACAGTGACTTTGTTCTGAGGGCTAGGCGACTTTCAGTTAAGCTGCTCAACCAGGGTTATATATGTGCTAGACTAGCAACGTCACTGAGGAAATTCTATGGTCGTTACGAGACTCTTATTACTCCATATGATATCTCGTTATCCAGACTTTTAAATGATATTCTGGACTGAGACCGATTCCGATCATTTTACACAGATTTGACACCTTCTATACTAGAAGGTTACCTACTTCGACTTCTCTATATATAAATACATATGGAATTTACACGATCTGACTCTTTCTACTGGGTATATGTGACGGGTGTTGCTAGCAAACAGGAGATGCTCACTCTCCCCGGGCACCTGATCTCACTCCATCACAGGGGTTCACATATGCTCTTCAAGTAGACATATTTTGTTATTTTCCATTTGTTTCCATTTCATTTTCACTGATTTTGTATGTCCTCTGGTTTTATGATTTTTGGACTTGTGCTTTGGATTTATCCATCATCTTCACATTGTACTCACACACACACAGCAACGCAAACAAGGACATTCTTTCCAGCAGTGAAGACGCGGGGTACCCAGAGGGAGTTAACGGTCTCCATGAAGATACAAAATTTATCGACTGCATACATGAAATATGAATGGAACAAAACACTGCATAATGTCACCGAAATACAATATCAGAAAAAGGGTATCATAGTTCTCATAATTTGCTTCATTTCCTGCAATTAGAGAGGAACAAAAGTTTTTCGAGTGATATTAAATGTATGGGTACGTATAAACTTTTTCTATCTTGAGATAGACTTGAAAGTTAATTGGAATGTATGACATTTGTTTTCCTTTTTGCATTTCAGAAAACGCGACAAAGCTTTGCCATCTGAATGCAACATGGGCAATGAGAGCGAATTACAATGATTGTTTGCTACCTATCAAAGAGGATGAGGTAGTCAATCGTAATCTAATATTTCAACTGATTTCATATACTGTACTCTAGGCGTCGCATTTGTTACTTCAATTGGCCGTCCTAAGACGGTATCGTAACCGCAACACAATCGAATATTTAGTAATGTCGTTTTTCCTAGTATATTCTACTATTATCATGTTTTGTGTGCATGTCCTTGGTGATTTGTGTCATACAGCTTTGTCAGATGTCTTCTGTTTTCTCTTTTACTACGAATTCCGAAGACCATTCTCTTAGTTCGTTGTATTGAGTGACATATCGGATACTTTCTTCTTTCTTGCAATTTATTCTGAATGTTATTACCTTTAAAGTTTTTGGACAAAAATTCCAGCAGCTCGAGGCTAGGAAATGCGCCAGATTTTGTTAATTTTTTACGCTACCACATGTTTCACCGATATGACGGCATCGGTCAGACGCACTGCATTCAGACCCATACCACTGTCCCACCTGCAGAACCTTTAACGTGCTATGTTTACTGTAGTGTAGGGCATGGGATTTAACTGTCTAACCAAAAGAGAGGACAACCCGTCGCCGCCTGGAATAGCATCCGCGATGCGAAAGTTGTTCAGTACGTTTTATTCTAGCTTAATAAACCAAATATAAAAGCTATAATTGAGCATACACCGATTATTATAGACGTGTAATGGTAGTTGATGCTTTCTGTTCCGTGGCATCTGATCCCACCTTTGTTCTTCATCTTCGCAAAGACCAAAAATTCTGTATGGGGCCCTTTTACATTCTTATGCAAGCATTTCCTGACGCGTTGCACTCTTGACGAACAAATGTGGTAGGTACTCTATGATGGGTCTTGTCTTAACCTTCTCAGGGGAGATGAGGTCCTTTACTTGCTTTCGTAAGAGGTGATGGCAGTCGGTTAATGCTGATATCATATTATTCTATATCACTATCATTGTTGTTCTCTATATGAAGGATAATTAATTACGTTTTGAGTGTGTACTCTTTGATAGTACTGTTTTTGTACTGATGAGAAATGTCGGCCCTTAAAGAAATGAGTGACGACTGCCTTTTCAAGTAACCGTCCAATGTAGGTATTAGTATGAAAAATCTTATATCTGTCCTCTTTGTCACTCTATCCTTGTATTAAGCTCGAGAGCTTGTAAGTAATAATTAATAATCCTTATTCCTTTTCACAATTGCAGATTAATAGAAAAAAGAAAAGACAAAAACCAAAAAAGAAAAACATGATGAGTAATAGTTGATATAAGTGACACCTGTAGGCTAGTAATATTAGTTCCGCATAGAAGATGGAATACAAGTCTATGTCGATACTTATATTTTCATATGTATGATATTGTCTAACATTTTGATACTGGTCTTCTGTGCGTCATTATTGTGTACATCAAGAAATTACCTGTAGATAAAGACATATTTATGGACAATGTCAAATACTTAGAGCAAATATGGAGTGGTGGTCGATCTTCTGTATCTATGTGAAATGTTTGACATGAGTTTGGTGCAGTAGAACTAATAAACCTTTCTGCAATTAGTTTTATCACATTTATTATCAAATGGCCGTTCTAAATCGGCTATGTGATTTTAAAGCAATAGGAAATTACATTCGCCTATCGTGCACAAGATCAACGGATTGTTACAACACAGGTATAAACTAAGCAATGACTGTTGAAGTCGTATTTGATAATTGATAACGTGAAATAAAATATGAAAGTAACGGTGATTCTATATGAAGAATTCATTAAAGAGAAATACAAGTTTACATTCCTTATGACGACATTCCAAGAATTAAAATAATTGAATAATGAGAAGACAAGATTTCAATTACTGTTATTTCAGTCAATGGTAGGCTAAGAATTGTCAGAGATCACCCGACACCATTAATCTATGAAGCAGTAAATGTTCACCTGACACTGTTAATATACAGAGCAGTGAAGATTCGCCCGACACCGCTAATACATGTAGCAGTAAATGTTCACCCGACACCGTCAATATACTGCGCAGTTAATGCTCACCCGACACCGTCAATATACTGCGCAGTTAATGCTCACCCGACACCGTCAATATACTGCGCAGTTAATGCTCATCCGACACCGTTAATATATTGAGCATAAAATGATCAGCACATTGTTCTGTTTAATGCATTATGTGTGAACGTTTGTCGAAATTGTTTAAGGCCCAGACCTCAAATTGTGGGTTTGTATAGTGTGCGTTTCGATATATTGTTTAATATAATACATTAAGTCTAATTAGTATATGTTCATTCACAGTTTTCCTTCATTTTCGTTATTTCTAGTTCGATTCTATGTCGCTGTATATAGGGTTGCCTTTCTTATTTACCATGAATATAAGGTGTTCATCGTCACTCGTACTGATGTGTACGTAATTGACCCATCCCTTTCGCGGAATATTTATTGAATTTCATTACGTCACAATACATTTTCAATGTTTGTCCGAGGTGTAAAGTATTGTAACGTCATCTGACAATTTTTCGCGCATAACTGGAAGGGTCAATTGAACTTTGGATAATTTTAATTCTTCCTTATGTCATATTGAATATTGATTTCTGCACTTATCTATTATCTTGTTTCGTTTTCTGAAGTTGATTAATTTTATGTTTGAATGTTTCATTCTTACATTTATTAAACTAGAGCTTCCCTCTACTTCTGTTAAATTTACCATTACTTGTTAACCTTTGTACTATTTTTACTAAACGCATTACATTGCTGTATTTAAGATTCTATGCATTTTTTTTCTTTTAGGATCTTCCTACGGATATAATTGATCGTGTTATCTACAATATTGGATTTGTTTTATCAACAATTACTCTGGTCGCTGCCTTGTTTATTTTCCTGTACTTTAGGTATAACACCATTGCCTTCTTAATACATTGATAAATTATCACACAGCCAAATACTTGTTATAAAACATAGAGAGTTTTATTCAAGAAGAAGCCACGGTTTGTTTAGACGTCATATTTCTATGAAGAAAACTTGTTTTCATTGAATGCATATCAATACAAACAAACAGGCAAAACTAGATACGCATACATACATACTTATTACTCAATTGCATCACTCATACATAAGCTTCTGTAAATACAAAATTACTAGTTTAATATGTTTGCATAAATATTTCTATTACATAATAAAGTACATTAATGCAATACCTACATATGTAGACATATAAAAAAACAAATACATATCAATTATTCATATTTAAACTATATTTATTATTACTACTTTATATATTAATAACACAGCCATATCGAACATGGAAATTTCTAAGATATGTATGTGATGTGAGTGTAGAAAACTTATCATTAAACCGCTGATTTCTCCTATTAGTACAATAACAGACATTCCTATATTTAGTATTGCAGTCTCAATAAAAATTGATTCATGGCTAATCATAATTCATTAAAAGTGATTTATATAGAACTGTGTTGGGTTTTGCATATTTCGTAATATTTATTTTCACATATTTGGTTATGGCACATTCTCTACAGATCTGGTTCCTATCCATCTTATACGGGATGGATGGATTATATATATACGGTCTTCTTTTCATAGTGATTGCGGGTGTGGCTAGAAAACAGTAACTCCTACCTCGTCGCAATCCCAGTTGCCAAAAGTACAGGGATGTCCACCTTGAATCATTTTTGTTAGTACCATAGTTTCATCACATTGTACATGTATATCAGTCTATGTTTTCAGAAGTCTTCGATGCCTGAAGAATTTCATTCACAGTCATTTGATCGTTACATTCATACTACGGAATACCGTATGGATCGTAATGCAGCATTCTCTCACAGCAATAACAGAATCCAAGAATACGGTAAAAATCTTATTGAAATTTACACTGAGAGATTCGTACTGATTACCATTTTTCGTTATTTTGTCTACTTATAAACCGTAGTTGTATAATTCTCAGAATACTGTGAGCACACAACTCATGAATGTTTTAATGCAGTTTGAAAATTACAATATACTAAATTTTTTTTCAGTGGGCGTGCCAAATTCTAGTTTCCATATTCAATTACGCCCAGGTGACAAATTTTTCCTGGATGTTGGTAGAAGGTTTATATTTACACATCATAGTAGTCTGGACCTACACGGCGGACAGGATCAGAAAGCGCTATTTTCTCCTCATAGGATGGGGTAAATGATTACATTCAATATTTAATTGCCGAGCTTTGAATTAAAAGCAATTTTGGTGGTGGTGAGGGAGACGGGTGTCATTTGCGAAGTCGTGATTTATATGAAATATAATATGTTATAAATAACTCTTTTGGGGATAACTAAAATTAGAATACCACATTTAAATGCAAAATACTATGTCTTAAAATTAACATTAGAAATTTAAGGAATTTAAAGAAAGAATTAGATGTTAAATCTTGTATCGTTTCATACATGACAATTTTATTATAGCAACATATCAAAGGACACTATCCGTTAAAGAATTTTCCGATATTTGTATTTCAGTTTTCCCTCTAGTCATTGTGATTTCTTGGATAATAGTTCGGTCTCACGTTCATACGGAAAACCGGTCTACGGGATATAAACAAATATTGATAGAGTATGTAGCACTTTTGTATTTATATATTATCATCTTATTCATTTTTGTATTCTTTTAGTAAATAAACCAATAATAATTTAGAACATTCTGTTATCTATTATTAGATATTTTCCCAGAATTTGACCCCACTACATACGCCATGAAGATATTGACCTGCATGTGACATTCCTGTTCAGGCAGTGAACTTCAAGTTTGTGTTCGAAACATTGTACATTCAGACGGAAATGAAGAATATTGCAGTATTTGAACTACTCACCTTTCGAACTCGGTCATACCGGCCACTGGCTAACGACTAGTTTATGTACAAATCGAAGAGTAATGCAAAGTAGTAAACTAACTAGTGATAAATCAAAACGTAGTCCGATGGGGACATTATTGGCACCTGAAAAAATGAGTGCTCGAGAAAAGTCTCTTCCATAGCTAGTAATATTCGCTAGGAAAGCATAAAGATGGAATATAAGTTACAACATACAATTTGTGATATTTCAGTTAAAAAAGATATAAATGTCCAAATTTATAGGTTTCAACGAAGTTGTGTTAAATGATAGTGATGTATATCGCACTGCCAAAATGTCGTTGAATGTGTGATACATTTTTGTTACTCTAGATGTTGGCTTCCTGCAGATGAGTTGGCGCCCGAGTTATACGGACCAGACTTCATTTACATAGTCCCGATATTGCTGGTTTTAGCGGTAATTACTTGGTTACAGATTACTTTATTGTCATTTATATGTTTTAGAACTGTCCAGTTGGTACTAGGAAGTTGTAAGCAATGACATATTGAGATGCAAATGAATACATATGGGTCTGTAATCGATAATTTAGGCTCAAGATTTTTAAGGAGATTGGTTGTATAAGTCATACTTGTCATTGAAAAGATTTG
Organism: Pteria penguin; assembly: GCA_035048485.1. NCBI lineage: Eukaryota > Metazoa > Mollusca > Bivalvia > Pterioida > Pteriidae > Pteria > Pteria penguin. The sequence continues at coordinate 22,899,062 of CM068592.1, forward strand.
TTCGATAGTGGACTCTTGAAATCGCAAGTAACATGGCACTATATACACTATATTTTTAATATCCAGAACATTTTCCGGGGGGTTTCTTTTCTTTGTCTGTCGTCTACATCTTTTTCTGTTGACAATTTCAACCATTGCTATAACTTTCGAACCGTGAAAGATAGAGATTTCATATTTGACATGCATACTCTACTAATAAAGCTCTTGCAAATTACACCAAAGTCATTGACCTTGTGATCTTGATAGTTACATTTGACCTACATTTCAGAGTTTGCCCTATTTGGACTTTGTTGGCACAGGGGCATTCGTGTTTCACAATCACATGTATTTGTTTGGTTGGTTGGTATATTTTCACATCATATGAAGTGAAAACATACCAAGGATATTCCAACAAGGTACCTTAAGTCCAGAAACTAATTTTTCTACTGTTATATCACCTTGGTTGACGGCATATATAGCGATGATTCGGACAGTGATTACACTAAGATCACAGGTTTCTAAATTTATTTATTTTATTTACGTTTATCTCAAAATCATAATTCTGATAAGCCGTATTTTTTTCCTTAATCATCTTTTACAACAATATCGCTTACGTAAATATTTTATGACATGCAAAACAGTGTCGAAACATTAAAATAGACTAATAAAGAAGAATGTTATATTTATTGCTTCGTTTCAGATAAATATTATATTCCTCGGCTCCATTATATGGGTTTTAGTTACAAAATTAAGAGCAACAAACAGCTGGGAAACACAACAATTAAGGTAATTTGCCTTTTATGTCTAAAATTAAGAAACGAATGAGAAGTCTAATGCCTAATGCTTTCTATAACATGCTTTGTTAAAGAATGGAACAAGATCTGATTGGGCTGTATTCCCCTTAACATGCCTAATTCATGGGCTTCTCTTAGGGTATACTAGAGATATACCGCGTTTTCGTGCAAGTTCCTTTGCTTCGAAAAAAAGAAATGCACGATACGTCTTGTGGTAACAATACGAGTCACTTAAACAAAGTAGCATCAACTGTCACGTTAATACAAACAAATAGCAAAAAGAAGCATACTAGATGTCCACCACAGTCTCAGATGTATGTATCAACGATCATAATATTATTATCCTTGGTGAGTCCACGAACACAATATTTTACTGATGAACAAGTAGAAACCTTCCAGTGGAATTCGTAATTGTTCATTATTTTGCACTCGAAAGACATAACAGTTTCCTCTGACATTTCTATTGGAAAACAGTATCACCCATTTATTATTACAGGTGATATCTTGTTCAGTATAGAGAATACTCCTAACGAAATTAAGTCCTTACTATTTCTTAGGTGCAAGGAAATGCCGTCATACATGTTCACACCTTGGTAATAAATAGATTATTATATAAAATTATACTATAGAGATCCGATATAGCTCCTGAATATATTTGATCACTTATGAGATAATTTTTTCGCTCTAAGCTTTATTCAACAGTTATGAAATTTTGTTTACTTGTCGTCCAAGGTATATTGGACTGTTTGTTTTAAATGTATTGATTCCATATAAACGGTACGGCATAACTATTATCAATTCAAACAGAACGAATATCAGCTGAGTTACAATATGTATAATAAAGGTGCTTACTTGGAGAGAAAGCTTTGTGTCAATTATACAGTTAGGAATATTTATTTCACCAATTTATCATTGATGAAGTACTATTTATTTTAATAGATATATATTGTTAGAATATGCAGACACTGCTCTCATTTTGTAATATATTGTTTGAGAGTGTCATTGTTTCGAAAATGTTTGAATTTTTAAATAAAAGTTAGTATAATGTATTTCAATTGTATATACATGTACATGGGCATTTTATTAATATCATATATGTGTAGATACAATAAGGGCTGCTCTTCCCTAGATATTTTAATTGCTCTTTTTAATTTGATTTATTTTAACTTTTAACCGCGCTACCTAAAACCATAACATATCTATACGTTTATTTTATTACTTATATAATTTATATATGTAACGAGATAATCGAATACTTTGCACCGTGGGAATTCAGATATAATAACAGTTTTGTCTAAATAATATTCTCCAAATCGTTATGATATTTAGCGATTAATTTAATCAATACATTCTGTACCACCATGTTCACTACTCATTCCGCATAATAAACACCTAGCAAACAAACTCCAAAATAATTTCAATATAGAAACAAGCAATGGTCTTTGATTGTATTCATATAATTTGATTATTCTTTTTATACATAGGAAAGCTATTAAAGCCACACTGTTGCTGTTTCCATTACTCGGTATAACCTATGTGATATTCATCACCACTCCTAACGATGAAAGAAATGTAATACGAGCTCACAAAATCGTCAACGCTTTCCTACAATCCTTTCAGGTTTGTGTAACGAACTGTAGTTATAATGTTTTGGTTACACAGCTGTGTTGATCAAGGATATTGATATCTACATACCCTATAATGCTATTTTAATCTTTAATTTTTCTTCATTTGGTGGGTAACGTTGCTAATTAGAACATTAATAATTATTAAAAATATACAGATAAAAAAAACCGCTATAGTCGATATAAAACATGATTAGGGTCTATGAGCTCTTCACAATTCTAAGAAACAAAGACTTAATGTTTGCTGTTCTCTAATATTTTATTCATGGGTGTCCATCATCCGTGGCATTAGGGACACTATTGATATGAATTCATGCAAAAAGTCATGTTTTTGTTTATGGAGTTCTGATGTTGTAATTACTTCATTCGTAATTGAATTTATCATAACGATGTCTTACATGTCAATAATCTGTCAGTGTAATGATACAAAATTTAGATAACACGGTTCTCCCTATTCATGAATGACAAACGAGAGAGACAGAATAATCGACAATATTTATGAACCTTTACTAAGTCTTGCAAGGAATCGTAATGTCTGTTGTTTGCCTCTTACTTGACCATTCATCAGAACGTTCATGACTCGATAAGGCTTTCGATCAGAATGTTATTGCGTTTTATACTAGCTGACTTTGTAATTTGATGGGCTTGCTTTTTCAAGAATTGTTCTGTACACTACGAGAATGTGGGTTTTGTAGAGCATTTCATAGAAGTCAAATTTACAAGATATGTGAATATATGAAAAACACTTCAAAGTCATCATGATTAACAATGATGATTTACTAAACGTTACGTAAAGATGCATGTTGTAAGTAGATAATAAGAGTAGCAAGAAAAGAATATCGACTTAAATATTATTTCATCCTTTTCGTATATGTTTCAAATCACTGTATTAAATCACTTTTGGCCAGTATTTTCGTAGAATTATGTTTGGTTTTTGTTTTTTGGGTTTTTTTTTTTTTTGGTTTTGTTTTTGTTTTTTGGGGGTTTGTTTTTGGTTTTGTTTTTTTTTTTTTTTGTTTTTTGTTTGTTTGCTTGTTTGGTTTTTTTTCTTTTGATTTTTTTTGTTTGGTTTTGTTATTGTTTTTTTTTTGGGGGGGGGTGTTTTTTTTGGGGTTTTTTTTTTGGGGGGGGTGTTATTTCAATGTCCATATAGGTAACAATAATTACATAATGAAATTATTTTTAATAAATTGCACCAAGTGAGTTTTCCGGTGAATTATGCCATCACAATAATACTAAGACATAGCTTTAAGTATACAACACGCATAGAACATCTAAACTGCCAAAAAGACGCAATATGGAGCGCCTAACTCTCCTCAAGATTAAAAGAATGTCAGCTACAAACTAAATAGGAAACGATTGCATGGTTTACTTATTTCATTCCAAAATTAAAATGGATAAAAAAAATTCTGTAGTGATTTTCCTATGAGAAAAAAATTTATCGGACTAAGGAAGAAGAAATTTAACAAAATTTAAGGGGGTGAGTGTTGCACGTTTGGTACATTTAGTGTTAAAATATCTGTAGCTGTTTTTGTAATTTGCATTGAGATTAAAATGACAAAGACAGTCAGGACAGTGAAATAAAGATAGCTAAGGACGGTTAGGTCATTGAGATAAACATAACTTAGGAGAATTTGCTGGATTTCTTATTAAGTAGTGATTTTCCTATGAGAAACAGATTCATCGGACTAAGGAAGAAGAAATTTAACAAAATTGATGGGGATGGGTGTTGCACGTTTGGTACATTTAGTTTTAAAATGATCTGTAGCTGTTTTTGTAATTTGCATTGAGATTAAAATGACAAAGACCGTCAGGACAGTGAGATAAAGATAGATAAACACGTTTACGGCATTGAGATAAACATAACTTAGGAGAATTTGCTTGATTTCTTAATAAGTTTGCTTTCAGATATTTACTATAATATTCACTCACCGTCATGAATATCGCCGTCAAGACTTTAACTGTCAAAACGCGCATAAATGGCAATAAATTTATTTATTGTTACATGTTCTGATATTTTTGCTTCTTACTTTGTATAACCATCACCCCATCCATACACAAAAATGTGTGTTTTGATAATGGACTTTAACCAAAGCAGGGGCAGGCTTGGTGTAGTGGTTAAGCGCTTGGCTTGCGGCGCCGACGATCCGGGTTCGATTCCCGGGTTGCGCCACTATGTTTAAGAGGTTGGTAACCTCCTGCTTCCATGTCGCGATATAACTAAAATATTGTTGAAAGCGACGTAAAACATGACTCAACCAACCAATTAACCAAAGCATTATTAGGGATCTTCCTCTTTTTATACTTACGCTTTATGTGAAGTATGAAAGCAATAGGTCCAAAACTGTGACTTCTAGAGTGTCTACAAGGTTTTGCTTCAGATAACGCGCCCACACACAAACCGTTTATATATCCCCCTGCAATGTTGTTGCGAAGCGGTAAAAATAAACGGAAATGAGGTCGCAAGACTCACTAAATAATCATTTTTAATAAAGAAACTAAAAACAATACAACTCGAGGGGTTAAACGGAAATTCACTAACTATAAGTTTTACAAAGCAATCTGTGTGAATTTCTTTACAGTAGCTTGATGATGTCTTTTTTTTTTTCTTCAATGATTTATAAATCCGAAGACAATAACGTCGTGAAATGTATGCTTTTTAGAGGGACATGATTGTGTGACTTTACGTAACGTAAAGCATATAACACTCGTCATCTGATAATGGTCAGTATGGCCGAAACGTACGGAAAACAGAGAGTGTTTTTATAGATATAATTATTTATTCATTTAGTTACTTATTATCTATTATCAATTTCAAGCATGAAACTTACTCCATCAAACACCACTGAATACTTAATTTTTTTTAAAATAGTTCATAATTTTTACATATTGCCGACGAAGCACAATCGTTAAACAGTAACTTCCTCTCTTAAAGTGAATGTCATGGGAATAAGTTAGTTATAATGAATTAGCAGGATCAATATATTGATAGCGTGCCAACAATTTGAATTTTTTTTTCATTTGATTTGCTCTTTGTAATACGTGTGACAGCTATAATACAGAAGATTATTCCTACGGGAATACTTTCTGGCTACACTTCGATCATGACGATGCCTCAGACACTCGTTATTTCGAAAAAGATCCAGGAAAACAAATGAGATACGAAGGACTGTAGAGAAGATAAATCCTGCGAAAATCGCACCGTCATAAATTAATGACATGCGGCGTGGCGTTGAATTATTGGAACGATAGTCACGTATTTTAATATTCCGACACAGTAAATGAATATTTTATTTAGATACTTGATGTCACACGATGTTTTTATTTAGATGCCGTATGACTTCTTTTGCTCATTCCTCATTGCTTTCTTTGTTATCATACCCTGATCTGAGGTAGTGTGTCTGTGATATTCTCAATATATTTCAAGGGTTATCCATCGTGCTTTTTCAAAACTTCTTTTTTTTAATAATAAGACACAAATAAACTGCTGGTGTTAAAACGTTACCTACCTGCATTTCTTTTCGTTTGAGCAAGAAATTAAAATTATAGAGTCTTAACATGCTTAATTCATATTTTGGTAATTTAAGAGTCAAACATATCATCTATTGGTTTGCATTGCGCATACACGGCTAATTTTATGTAAATCATTAGATTAGAAACACTTCTTATTTCCAATCATTTGGCCACGAGCATCACCGAAGAGACATACGTTGTCGAAATGCGCATCTGGTGCACAAAATTAAAAGGTATATATGTTTTATATTTAGTGTTGTATAACATCTTTCCTTCATGGATCAGTATCAGTTTTAGAATCCCTTATATATAGAATGAGGGAAAAGGCTGTCTTGCATCACTTGTTGCTAAAATTTATCCCCCATACAAATGTATCAAAATGTGATATTTAGAGTGCTGATAATGTAAAGATATGTGCAAATATCATTTTCTTGATTTATTTTCCTTCTACAATACCATATGTACTTAATATGCAAAAGAAATATGTATGTATCTAGGTTAGATTTCGCGCAGAGTAAGATTTTATTACCCTATCCCTTATTTTGTCCCCAAATCATTGTAAAACAATGGCAAGGCAGCTCTTATAGGGATGAATTATATGTGTGGTTCATAATTTTACACTGCAATTTTTCTACTATATCTGATGCTTCTTTGAACATGTTTTTTATTATCGTGCTAAATTTAAAACAAACAAAAAGAACACCACCCTCTTATTTTGGCACAAAATTTATGCAAACAACTTGAATGATTTGGTAAGTTATAATAAATCAGAAATATGTTTAAGACCTGTAGTTTTACATGATTTTGTTACCACTATAATATATATGCTATTTTGTACGAAGACAAACACAGTTTTGTTCCCCCACCCCTCTTTCTGACGGAACATATATGACGTCATCCCAGGATCGAGAACCCTGAAGTCTAAATTCATATCATAGAACGCTGTTCAGTTCTGTGTTTCTGTCGGTACATTTTGTCGTTTCTATAGCGACTGCGCTAGAAATCTGCTCCATCTAAATACTTGGACACAACTCCAGGAGTTCCTTATCGTCTCTAAAATACTTGTATATGATTACCAACTCAGCAAAGGGCTCATTAGTTATGTTTTATTATATTATTATCATAATTATTATATTATTATCATAATATTAATACTTCAGATTGTCTTAATTAGCTACAGTTTGAAGATGTATTCAATTGGAATTGAAAATACGAAAAACCAAAATCGGCAATTGACTATATCGGATTTGAATGTGAATATAAGAATGGTAACTTGGTTAAGTAACGCACGCGCCATTACAACCAAAATCGTACAAATGAATTTTGGTAATGTGATATAATATGCAAGGAATGTGGACCAGCACTTTGACAAAACAGTTACAAAGCTACACATAACCAGCACAGTGGTATTATAACATTTAAATAAAACTCACAGGGAAAAACAATTGAAATGGTAAAGTTTAATGACAGATTTGTAACTTATCGAATAACATCTTCTTATCATTCATATAAACATATGAATTATACGTGCATTCGCCATATATTACTAAATTTATAGTACTTGTTTTCTTATTTCAGGGATTCTTCGTTACCTTATTTTATTGTTTCCTGAATGAAGAGGTATGCTGAATTGACATCTTTTGGTGATACATATATCGTTTAAAAATGGAAAGAACAAACCGTCTTGGAAATATCTATAATATGTTGCAAACGAACTGCATAAAAATTTATTGTTTCAAATTGATTGAACGTATATGATATATACACTATTTTTGTATTGACTGGTTTGCGTGTTTGCCTGCGTAGCCAATTTGTAGAATAGTTTGCTTATGCCTCAAACGGAACCGGTCTGACTCCCACTGATGATTCCTCTTGCAGACGACATCGTAAAACCCGAGATTCTGCTCGATGATAGATGTGGCACGTCAACAATACGTCAGTGCGTTAGTTGTGTCTGTTGCACAGTTCTTAATTCTTGTACATTGCATCTGGTGGAACCCGTAACCATCTAAGTAAAATAATTTTAGCTTGGGTAAAAGAAAAACTTAATTGCAACATGAGACAGTGTAAACCATATAGTATTCGATATTAATAATTCTCATTTATATTTTTACCAATTAGGTTAAATTTGCCATTCGTAAAAGAGTCTCATTTTGGAGGGACCATCCACGGTATTCCCGATCATCCATGGGATGGACTAACGACTCTGTGTTGAGAAAAGAAAGCATTTCAGCGCCAAATGGCAAGATAAATCACTCGGGACGATTGAAATTTAACGCGAATGAACTAAACACTGAAATAGCGCTAAGTGAAAAATGCGAACATGAAAATATGTTGTAATTGATGTTGTCTGAAATGACGTGCATTGGCATCGAGCTACAAATATCAATTAGAAATAAAAATCGAATCAATGTTCAGTTCCTTTAAATGTGTTATTTGTATGCAAAACTTTTAAAGCAAACATGTATTTTAAATCGATTCTTTGTTATAAGGATTTTCATAAATCATGATGTTGAAAATACATATAGTATCATGATCTATTCCAATATATACATAACTATAGCGAATCGTCACTATGTTGTCATTCATTCTTAGACATATTAAAAACTGTATCTAATAATAAAGATGTACACATCTCTATTTGCATGCTTCATTAATGAATACATTCCAAGTTCTATCCGCCTTAGTTGGAGTTTTATTGATTGACAAATGAGAGAGAGAGAGAGAGGATGGGGGAGGTTGGAGTAAAGGTTAAGAAATAGGATTTTGAATTATACATATAAAAATGCCAATCTCATGCAAAACAAACGGAAGAACGAAGTATAAATACAACAAATATATAACGTCACAATAAAAACGGGTACAATAACACAGCAATATGGGGTTTTTTTCCGTCATTAGGTCTTATGCAATCATTTGGTCGTTTTTAATAAAGATCTTACATAATTTCTATTGATACATGAGCCTCGATGTAGTGATCAAGACTTAACGAGCTTTCGGAAATAAGAGGATGTTAGATGTAAAATACTTCATTACTTCTAAAACCGAACTAAGCATGAACATTATGTATTGAGTTCCACTACCGTCAACATTTCAGAGACAAATAAATGTAAACGACTGTAAATACCAGTGATAGATATAACTATTATAATAAGACTTAGCATTCATCAGTGATATTTAATCTAATTAAAGAACATGTATATTTTTGCCGTACACACGCGATCTTATTCACTTTTATTGGTTGGTATTTTCTTTTTCGTTTGATTTCATCTCCCCTTCCACACACACACACACACACGCGCGCGCGCGCGCGCGCGCATACGGAGTACAGGGGGTATATAGATATCGTTCGGTTCGTTTGCTTGTTCAGTTAATACGATTAAGAAGAATTAAAAGTGCATATCTTTAATAAGGATAGGGAAAGGGTTTCGATATTTCAAACCTATGTTTCTTTGATAAGGGTTATCTGTAAGAGTAAAGCGATTAACAACGATTCTGACCTTAACTTTTTAAAACTAGTTTTTCATTTATTTTTACTGGTAACAAATAAGGTCTATTTTACACAAACATGACAATATCTTACGTTTGGTGCTTAGACTACTGAGCTTAGACTACATTTAAATTTGAACTTAACTTATATTTTTATATTTTATTCTTATTATGACAAGGGCTTTCACTTGAGAAACACATTTTGACCCAAGGCCCTTTACCATAAACTATTTACAATACCCGATAAAACCCTGATTTTATTCCGAATTTGTTGCCGCGGGATGGGGTATTAGTCTCGTTCACGGACAGATATTATTTTGACTTTGATGATTGGGAATGCCATTTGACTTCTGACTGAGCTGCCATTACCATCTTCTCATACACCAAAGGCATGAGTTCATGACGTTGAATTAGAAGAAACGAAATGACACTTGACTCGGCTGTCAACAAAAACATCACAAAATATTCGATTATTATGCAGTCGACGTGCCGACTTACTACGATCACTTGAAATGTAAATCGCCACTTAGTCGGTGTAGTCAAGGTGTTAGAGGGCCCCCTCCACATTCACCACAAAAATATAAATAAATTTAATACCAATTTAGTACAATAAGGAACATACATTTAAACATCCACAATCTTTCATTTAGAGAACAAGGAGTAACAAAGTTGTAACATCAAAGAAGTAAGCAACGAAGGAGCATCGAAGGGTTAGCCACATCTCAAAATCCATTGAATAAAAGGATAATATAATGTAGAATGTCATAATCAGTAAAATGCAAAACCCAATAAAGTTAAAATGAGACCAGATGCCCGGAAGGGGTAAGCGTCCCGTGATTGCATGCAACACCCTTCCCAAAAGTTTTGCAACCTCTCAAGCATCCTATATTTCACGTATATTTATTTCCGCGACGGGAATATATATCAACCAACACTTGTACTTGTAGACAAGGTTCAGGGCCTTATCTCTACTGAAAAGGTTAAGGCCAGGTCAAGTTTTTCTACGTTTATGGTATCAGTAACCATAAATGTTAGTAGAAAATCGACCCAATTGAGAAATAAAGATACCAGATCAAGAGAGCTTATGGCCATCTAGGAGATTAACAATGTTAAATGCAAAGTTTTGACCTTAATCATTAATGCAAGTAATTATAATTTTGTCAATTATTTTAATGCATTTGACCTAGAAGACTTTTCTTTTTAGATATATTTACTTTCCATTTTAAATTTATGCATCACTCAAACTGTTAATAAATAGACAGGTTCATTTTCACAGAACAAAGACCAACATACACAAACAAATGTCATTTCCTCACAATTATAAACATTGTATCACTACCATCAGGGCACTATCCTTTCGGTGTTTACTTGTTGATGCCGCCAATGTGACCGCCGTGAGCTGTCACAAATAATACGCGGACGTCTAAATTACACATTGCTCCTCATATAATTGAATGTAATGACAATGCCGACATGTTATCAACTCTCATTCTTTTATTATGTTTAATGACGCTTTTCATCGCCAAGATGTTTACACCTAAATGGGCATTTAACTATTGTGAAATGCGTGGTCAGACTAATATGCTTGAAGCAGTCTCTATTTAGTGGATAATTTAACTATTTCAAGATATATCAAATTATAAAACACCCTGTTTGTGTTTGTTATATAAATAAATTTCATCACGGATTCTAGTACGAAAAAAGTATTATATTCAGAAGTCAATATTTCAAAAAAGGGGTTCTTAAATAAAGATAGTATCAGATTATTAGGTTAACTTACTTTGTACAGATGAAACAAACACCAGTTCATAATATGTACAAAGACTGTTTTTTCGTATAACCAAGAGAAGACAAAAGACATCTAACCAGGCTGTATGAGAGAGAATGCATGATATCTTGCCTGGCTGTATGACACAAATCACCAAGGACATGCACATAAAACATGATAATAGTCCAATAAACACAGAAAACGTCATTACAAAAATATTAGACTGTACTGCAATCTATGAACATTTTTATTCTATTTAGTACAGGGCAATAAATAATATAAAATAAGATAAGGCAATTGGTAAACTTTTTTTTTTACATTTTTCACTATAAGTAGGTATGTTTCTGTCTGTCACTGTATCACTTAGAATAACGTATTACCTGTGGGAATCAGTAGTGAGATTAGGTGTTCGGAAGAAGTAAACGTATCTTGTTTGGATAGCAAAGTCTGCATCGAATCCAAATCATACAGAATATACCAAAATACTTCAACATGGTATACATCAGTAAAATATAGAACACTACTTAATCTGATCTGAAAAAAAGATCTGGACATATATATTAAAGAAGAGAATTAGTGACACAATGCGAAATACGAAATTAAATTATGTCAATGTGGAACTTACAACAACGCTGCAAAAATAAGTACCAAAGGTAACTTTATCATTAACCTTTTGTTACCCTTTACTATATTTAAAAAAATTTCTATTCTAAAAATGATTCCAAAGAAATAGTCAAGTTTAAAATTATATATATATATACAAAGCACAAACTGTATCAGTGAAACACCTGGGAGTACTATGGACCTTGGATCTCCGAAGAAATACCTTTAGAAAATAAAGACAAATATAGTGTCATGCCCAAGCAAATCTTTTCATCTTTCTTCTTTTTTCAAAGCAATGTTGATGTACAATTAAAACTACGTACCTTTGGCATTGATTATATTATCGGCTATTTTATGACAGTTAAAAAATAGTCGTAATAATTGTGAGAATACTCCTCGCAATTTTTCTGCCTTCGCCCATAAGGTACATATTACACGTCATTATTTAAGAACATGCCCTCTAATCGCGCTCCAGTCCTTGTCTATATATCGGCTGTTCAGAATTGCATTTGAACTCATACAAACTGTGCGTACGTGAGTCTATATACTAAACGACGATTTAATTATCCTCCCAATTTCGTATTAGATAAAGTTCATTCTGTATCTTTCTGCTGCGGCTGTTTTCGTATTTTTCAGCTTCCTACTTGATGAACAGAATTTCCAACCATGAGTATGGAAGGCTTGCATTCAAATGAGCTCTGCAAGTACATCAAGTTTCTCTCATCGGCCAGCAGGAATCTGATCAAGGTTTCATCAAATGGACATGATAATGAATGAATTGGTGCGGCACTTACAGGACACCCACATCACATTTACACTCGACCGCCGATCACCGGGAGCAAGCTTTTGATACCTCACCGCCGATGACCGGGGTTCTCACTTGATGCTGGTGTGCCCATAATATTGTGTTGTAATCCCCGCCATACTTAACACTTTAACAAAAATATTATATATATGTTACATTAAATGAACTGTATATATCATCTGTTATCAAATAAATGTTGAAAATGATTTTCTGTCTTTCTCATTAACAACAGGATATATTTCATAGGCCACCCTTTTGTATTAGGAGATTGTAATGCATTTAGAAGTTCGTTTATCAACTTTAAATTGTATTCCCAGATGCATGGATTATATATGTTTTAGAATTATCTATCTCTGAAAACGCTCACTGTCTTTACCTGGACTAGTGAAAACCTGTATTTCATTTGAATTAATAAACATGTCGATTACAACGTCTGAATAAACAGTAAGTTATGACATTGATACATACTTGGCCTAGTTCAACAGCCATGGACCTCTTAAAATAATTAGGAGGACCAAAGTTGGTACATGTTGGGGTGACTTTATATTTTTTTTCGTTAAAAATTTGATTGCATAATACTATTCGTCTTTACAGTTTATGACTATTCAATTTAATTAATTGAATACTTGCTTTCTATTTGGAGGGGGTTATTTATAGACTTAAATGTATGTTCTATGACTGAATTGTTTTTTTTTTTCTTTTCTTTTATTTATTTATTTAATTATTTATTTTTCTTTTTAAGATTGGGAAAGAGGGACCGTACAGTGTGACCCTTACCAATGAATGATGAATGGTACTTCAACTGACCTTCAAAATTCGGCACTGCAACTGCATTACAATCTAATAATTCTGTGATGTCGTTTTAAGTGCTTTTTCTACTTTGCTGTATCCGTATCGACTTTTGTCATACAGCTAAGTCAGATGTCTAAACAGAATATATCTAATAAAGGACATTGATCCGATTCCCTTCAATTCCACACTTGTGTCGTTAGCAGGAATTTCAAATTTATTGAAAACATTCGAAGCCGCAATAACACACGAATCTTTGTCTTGCAGCTTTTTTCACATTGCCATAATCAATACTCGAACTTTGCCTGAAGAGAAATGAAACAGTAAATTCTAATTCACTTCAACATGTAACAATTGCAACTTATTTTTCTTTAAATTTAAGATTTTGACATTCATTATTTTGTAGAGTTATGGTATCAAAGACAATTCTTCACATTATAAACATTCAAATATTAATCCTGCCGCCTTCTCTTGAAATAAAACACGCCTATGTATATGATAACGAAACGTTTCACTACGTTATTTTCAATTTGTTACATTCATATTTAATGATGGGGCTACAATTTACGATGTGAAAAAAATCGGGATGGAATGTCCAATATAAATGGATCATACAGTCACTTTTCTAGTAACAAACTCGATCAAAATATTAGTGAAATGGCCGAAGTTATATTAATGTATTGGCAGATTCTTTGGTCTACAAATGTTTAATTCTGAGTGTAAACATCTAAGCAATAAACTCATTGTGCTATATCTTTTTGTCGATATTCATTATTTAACAGCTTGTAAGTGCTGATTTAATTAATGTAAATCAGAACATCGAAGTCATCTTCGCGTGAGCAACGAATTCTCTTACAGTAATTACATGGCGAAAGGAAGTATGATTTAATTTTTGCGTATGAAATAACCATTGAAAAGCAATGATTTATTATGTTTTGTGGTCATGTAAATGATAGCTGTCACCCGATCTTCTTCTTTACATGCAGATTACACGAAAAAGTACTGAAGCAAGTGAAGACCTAAAACGGCAGTTTACCAAGCGTAAAGAATAGAAGAGTTTCACCAATGGAAGCAGAAGCATGTTCCCAATGTTTCTCAATTACTTTAGCTTTACTTGTAAAAAAAAACCCATATATCTTTCAAAATTCATGATTAATAGACACATTTATTTCAGACAGAGACAAAAGGTATACAGTATTGAGTGGTGCTTTATTACCAAACAAACAGTGAACGACAACTACATCATCTCTCCTGTTAAATGTGGGAAGTTATTTTATGTGGGGACAAATTTAGTCCTGTATTAATTAGTTTAATAGCTGGCAATCTATTGTTGGAATATTACGTACACGTATGATCTGAGAAAGGGGGTATATTGGATTTGAGACAATTTTTTTAAGATTTCGTGATAATGTCCTACAGAAATAGATTATATTTTTCAACAAAATAGAATTTGTGCGTCAAAATTATATTTTAGGCACGAATTCATTCTACTCAGTTTAACGTGAAAAAATCCAAACATAAAGGGATAATATTTATATATACGACAGAGCTATAAAAAGCAACTTAATAGTATAATGGAACATCTTCCAATGAAATATACGGAATTCATGGTATGATTTCTAAATACCCTAATTTAGATTAAAATTTAATAGAAAGAGATTGTGTTACATACACAAATGGCATTATTTCGTGTTGCAATGGAATGCGATGCAAGAGATCTGACTACATATCTTGACAGTATCCATTCCACATAAAGGGAAACAAATAAATAGAAGACGTCACCCGGCAATTATTGTGCCGCCTAACAACAATTATTGTGGTTAACCAGCATATGGTCTCAGACATGTTCTACGATTATTTACTAATGTGCATAAGATAATTTTGTCTCTTCGGCGATGATCAAGGCCAACATGCCCAAGGAATAACAATGAATTATGCTTGATCGATACACATATTTATTGCTTATCTATTTAATTTGTAGCCTTTAATTATGATGAGACCAAGTTTTGAAGAATGTTTTACTCAAATGTTAATGATAACAATATCTAAGAAACCACTTCTGTAATGTGACTTTATGTACATACTGATACTGATCAATTATGCATCATTTGTTGTAAACCATACATACATACATACATACATATATATATATATATATATATATATATATATATATATATATATATATATATATATATATATATATATATATATATATATATATATATATACGGGTCACTTTAAATTCATATAAAACATTTTTATTTTCCTTGCAGGTATTTAGTCAGTTTGGAAAATATATTTCTTTTCCCCGGATGAGGAATGAAAGAAGGGATTGTTATTGTAATTTAATCGATTCTAAGAGTTTATAACTAGTTCCAGCGAATCACAAAACCCCAGACGCGATTTGAACATGGAATATTATCCCTTTGAGTGGTATCGGGACAACCGTTAATGTAGTTTTGATAGCGTCAGGGAGAGATGTATTTCTAGAGAAAGACAATGATACGCATGCATGTAGCCACCACAAACACATTCACAAGTTTAATGTTGATATATGGCCTGAGACACGCTTTCTAAGTGTCGCGGAGGACCATAAATATGTTCTAGAGATCAGTTAGAATGTTCCAAAGAGTGTATACAAGGCAAGTAGAGAGCATTTTATCAAGTTTGGGGTTTTTTTCCCTCTTTCACTAAAATGTAATCTCAGACCAACAAGGATTTCCCCTTTAGTGTGAAATGCATTTATATTTCTAATACATTATATGCATCGAGGGCTTAGTGGTCATTGCAGATGTTTAGATTTTTCATTGCGCCTCGATATATCAGTATGTCATACCTCTGTCTTATAATTTCAATAACTCGCTGCGTTATTTTGTTTGTTGTTTTTCTTCATTTATCTATGATACTTTATTAAAGACTTCAAAGGTTTGTCCATTGTCTTTTGTTAAGAACAAAGGTGGAGCCTCGGACAAACACTTCAGTAGCATGATTGCTAATGTCACGTTATCATCGAAATGTGGCTCTATAATTGCCGCGTAACTAAATTACAGACTGTGATTATATCAAATTAGTTACCTCCTCCCGTTTTACTGGTTTTCCCTTCTGTCTCATTATATCACATTTTTCAAGGGTCCGTGATTGCACCTTCCAGTAATTTTTCTATTGTCTCTCCATTAAAACAGTGGTATCTAAGATTTAATTCTTTGTTAAAAAGAAAGAAAACTTTTGATAAAACTTACAATATTAATCATGTAACTTGTTTTTACTTCCATTGACTCATAGAAAAAACAATTCTGACGATGTCACAAAAATAAAACGGCAATCAAGGTGCCTGCATAGGTCTGTCAATTGATAATAGCAATTAATGGGTGTGGTTAACTGAATTCTGTGCCCTCTTGTTTACAAAACCTGTGTGAAGATGGCAGTTGACCATTAATAAAACACAAACTTTGATAACGAAATAATGTTATTTACAAATAAAATCCCCAGAGAATGACATTAATATTTTTTCTATGGAGGTATAGATGTAAAACCGATTTACAAACTATCTGCTGCGTTGTGATCCTTTTTAAGAATTGTGTTGACATATTGCTATGGAATGAGTACCAGAAAGTTTGGTACCAGAACAATTAATTTTCTGGATTACAAATATTGGGTACCATAGAAAGTAAATGAGGCATTCTAGTATGCATATGAGGAAAGGTTAAGGTTAAGATTTGTTATTTTGTTGTTTATTCTATCTGAATTGTTAAATAAATTTTGGATTTGGATTACTTCTGGTTTATGCCAATAATGTCTTACATAATCAGACTACGATGATAATTGCTAAGATAAATAACACTTAATTAAAGGTATAAACCAGAGCAGGTTTACCTGGATTTAAGTGAAAACTTATCTTTCGCTGAAGGTGAAAACTTCAAGCGGAATTTTGAGAATAAACGAAAGAGATTGAAATAGTTGGAAAAGGGAAAAGTGGAGACATCTGATAAAGCTGTATGACAAAAGTCTGCAAGGACATGCACACAAAACACGATAATAGTAGAATATACACGAAAAAACATTAGAAAAATATTCGATTGTGCTGCGGTTACGATACTGATTTGGGACAGTCAATTGAAGTAACAAACGTCATTCAATTGGTGTGGTTAACCGGATTACGGGCGTCCACCTTCCCACTCACCGCAAAAGCAGCACAATCAAAGGACACACTTTTAAAAATTTATAAATAATCCTCCATATAAAGAACAAGGAACAACAGGTTTCTCAAGCAGAGAGGTCATAAAAATTTTATCACACACGAAACGTTTATAGAATAATATGTGCTATCAAAAATATCTAACATAAGTCAACATAAGTATGCCGTGTTCTGTCCGTCTGTAAGCCGATCTCGGATCCTTTATCAATAGGAGTCCCGACTAACAGTCAGAGGGGACGAAGATCAGGACCTTGAAGAATGATAAAATATAGAAAATTCTCATGCATTTTGTTTGTAACACGCGATTTCATTGGCTGTCCGATTTTAAAACTGCAAGGGTATTCACGATACCCCTGCAGTTTTTGATATGACGTCACGATACCCTGCAGTTTCTGATTTGTGACGTCACGATATCCTACAGTTTTTGATCTATATGATTAGCGACTTGGCTTAGAAAATCATAACTCTTTGCCTCTAGTTGTAAATATTTTTGTCAAATGCATTAGAATTGGGTTACCATGCTTGTATTTTACAAAAATTGACAGGGTATCGGCATATACCCTGTCAGAAATTTCCCCTAAATGTAAACAAAGATATAAATTACTTTTTTTAACTTTTTGAAAAAAAGTCTGAGTCTCTAAAAATGATTATAATACAAGACACTTTACTTCCAATAAAAGACGTCCGAAGGACATTTGAAATACACATAAGTTTAAGTCAAATAATGAGTCAGTTAGAAGTACATAATATGGAAGCCAGAACCCATAATGCTCGGATTTGAAAGCGTTTGACATTATTAATAAGAATAAGTTGTTCCATAAACTTGCTAGCAGTGGTATAACCGAACATTTATAAAGATGTCAGGTCCTGTGTAAAACACAAAAGAGAATTGTCCGATTTACATGTGAACCCTTCCTTCAAAAGACATATGGCCATTCCCATTGATACATGCTAAAGATACAAGTTTATTGTCTGAGTCGATGGAGGGTCTTCAAAATATTTTAGACAGGATGCACACGTATAGGACGAAGTGGAACATAGATGTAAACGTGGATGAAAAATTATATTCTCTGTACAGGTTGTACATTACCAAATAACAATAGATGATTTTATAAAAAGGAAATAAAAAATGTGAACTCATTCATTTACCTAGGTATAACACAAAATTTTAATGGCAGTTTTTCCAAACAGAGTGTGATCGTTTCACAAAAGAATATTTTTATATTGTATTGTTTATTTATCAGAAGATATACAGCTTATAGATAACATAGATATATCACATACAATGAACATTCAATCAATCTGATTATACACATATACAAGATCAAGTACAGTTAAGAGATGAGACACATTGTATAAATGTACCTAAAATGTAATATCTTACTTATGAAGGGTGTTTCTTTTAAAATAAATATAGAACATATATACCTTTTAATTTTGTGCACCATATTCGCATTTCGACATGTCTCTTCAGTGATGCTCGTGGCCGAATGATTGGAATTTTCAAAATATATAAAAATATGAAGAGCAGAGTTGAAGCCAAAATTACCGAAAAGTGAACCAAAGAATATATCTACGGACAGAGCTATGCATGAGGGAGATACTCCTTAGTTTAAGAGTGATTTACTTAATTTGATGACTAAAAATTTGAAGTGTATATGTCAGTACAAAAGCATTGAAAACTAGACTTATGATGCCCTCGGGGACTATCAGTCCGACAGCAGTGACACCGGCCTAGTGGTTATAATAAACATAGAACATATATACCTTTTAATTTTGTGCACCATATACGCATTTCGACAAGTTATGTCTCTTCAAAGTAATAGCATTTTAATGAACTTTCTCAAGCTGCATAGTTTTGTTTGAGGGGCTTAAAAGTTGCACTAATTCTAGACAAGGTGTCACAAAGTAATATTTCAGTCACTTTATTCTTATGTGTTCTCCATATCATTATACTAAATACAGTATGTTTCCGTGGTGACTTCTGTCATATGTCTGAGACAGTAACTTTTCTTTCTTCCGTTAAGGAATGATATGAAGGACATTTCAAAGAAAAATGGAATTCGTATTCATCTATTGTACACAATAGGAAGGAATATCTGCTCAAGGCAATATTTTATAACGTTCAGATTCCACAGCTAAGCAGTATGAGAATAGTCATATGCGACATATCATTTCTTATTGAGTCGGCTTCGGTGAAGCCGCACTCATTGCAATCACTTTCTTTTCAGGGGTTATAACTTTCACTACCGATATAGAGCTTACTACGCCGCTGAAAAATAAAGTGCCGAAAAATTACTGATGTTGTCTTAAAAATTCTTGATCAGCACAATGTACCTTTAGCTCAGTTAATTTAAGCTAAACATAAACTAGATAGAATAAGTAGTCCTCCAAAGGGAAATAAAATACACTAAAAGAAACAACACAAACACTCCTTGCCGCAAATTTTCGGCCTCCTGGCCTTTATCAAGCAATTGTTAGAAAAGTACAGAACTATGTAACATCCATCTTTACATGTCTAATATAAACAAGCTTCTAAATTCCTATAAACGTTGACGTCATAACGTCATTATTACGCGCGTAAGTATGGCATTGAAATAGACTAAACAACAAAATAATACACGCATAAATATAATAAAAAATATAAAAACCGCATCGACAGAGGAATTTAGAAGCTTGTTTATATTAGACATGTAAAGATGGATGTTACATAGTTCTTCTTGATAAAGGCCAGGAGGCCGAAAATTTGCGGCAAAGAGTGTTTGTGTTGTTTCTTTTAAACATAAACTAGTTTCAATAACTCGAAAAAGGAGTTGCAATAATGTTTTCAAATCTCGCGTAATAATATGTAGTTGTGACAACTTTACGATGTGTTTACCATCGACATCGTCGGATGTACTCGATTGTGTAATTCTCCGGACAAAGCATTTGTCTTGATCTTGTATCGCTTGTTTTTATCGAGATATTTCAATTAAAGTTTTCCCCAACATGTTCTGGAACTTTAGTTCGTTTTCACATATATGACAAATTTAAAGATCGATCTTCCCGCATTTCCTCTGATAATGAAAATACAATATAAATATTTAGGTAAATGTTGTATGTTTCTGAATATAAACATTATGAGAATCGTGAATAAGATGGTTATTTAATGTCCCACTTGAAAGAATGTCGTTCCTTGGCTCAGCTTCGACTCGTGACAACAATGCAGTAAAACTTGTTGCCATGAAGTTGTCGATTGCACGTTCATTTCGGATACAAGCAATTGCAAACTCTTTGCCGTAAGATAGTATGAAGACAGCAAATTTTATTAGCATTTTGTACATAGGTATAATGACGATGTAGTTGCAACAAAGACCTAATTTTTGCCCCCCCCCCCCCCCATTTTCCTGAAATCCTGAATCCGCCACTAAAATGGTAAAATGATTACATACTTAAAATCAGCAAAGCCGACTCTCAGCACTTTTGAGTCCTTTGATATAATACGGATATGGGTTTTGTTGAATATGACTGCAATATAGCATAAATATAGAAAATGTATACCTTTTAATTTAGTGCATCATATGCGCATTTCCACAATTTATGTCTCTTCAGTGATGCTCGTGCATGATCAGTAAGGTGTTTGTATACGATGTATTTTGATGAACAATTAATCTCAGCCAATACAATTTGCTTACAATTATCAAATAGGCGTTGATTTGCCGTAGCTTAGATATACTTAGATATAATTTGACCATAGATTATATAAACCAAAAAGAGTCAACATACTTTTTACATCAGACATCCAATTCTTACAATTACTATTATCATTATATTTTGTGTACAAAAGCTCAAAATATGATTTTAGTATACAGTTGTCTGTAGTGCTAAGCTTAAAAAAATCAAAATGCGTATTTTGTGGATAGATAGTAAAGGAACAGGAAAACGGTCAATTTTAGAATAAATCATTACATTTGAATATTTGTGTCATACAGCTTTGTCAGATGTCTTCTGTTTTCTCTTCTTGAACTTTTTCTATACATTTCACAACCACAGAAAGCTATACTAGCAATATATGTATCAAATAATGATAAAAGATTTATATGGTTAAGGCTCATGCCGAAGCATTTACTTTTTAGTGCAAGTAATGCCTTTCTACATTGACAAGACAGACGGATTTTTAAAATGTTACTATAAATATAGAACATATATACCTTTCAATTTTGTGCACCAGATGCGCATTTCAACAATTATGTCTCTTCAGTGATGCTCGTGGCCTAATGATTGAAATACACATAAAATATAAATATGTTATAAATCAGTAATAAACCGAAGTTTTGATACAGCTACCTTTTCCAAAAATAACAAGTTTTGTTTTGTTTCCAGTAACAGTTAAGATCTATTAATGAGTATATTCGTAAAGAGAGTCTAACATAGACTGTAGGCCTACACTGTTTTCAAAATACGTGACAAAATCGTCCGCTTACATTATAGAAACAGCAATAACTCTTGAAATTCAGTTTGCATAACACCATCATTCAAACATTCTACTTCACAATCATTAACATACAAAGCAAGAAAAAAAAAAAAAATAAATAAATAAATAAAAAAAAAGAAAAAAAAAGGGGGGGGGGAATCATCTCCCCTTGTAACACACCATGTTAACTGCAGAAAAATCAGAATAGCGTCCGTTCAATAAAAGACTGCTTTTGATTTCACAATATAGTGATTGTAAAATGCGCAGAATGTCGTCTCATTAATGCGCAGACTTATGATGCCCTCGGGAATTATCAGTCCACCAGCAGTGGCACCGGCCTAATGGTTATAATAGATATAGAACATATATACCTTTTCATTTTGTGCACCAGATGCGCATTTTGACAACTTATGTCTCTGCAGGAAAATATAGAAAGTTCACCTTGTTTGTCATTCACTACCCAGAGGTCCGTGCGCTAAAGCCACTACATAAGTGAGAGTAGTGAGCGATAACTCTGTGTAGAGAATGCTTGTTAGTATCATGAAATTAATTTTTGTACAGGAACTGCACAGATGATGATGTCGGAAGGTATAGGTAATCTTTTACTTACACGGTGATGTTCATTACATGATATGACTAGGGAACCTATACCTCTGAATAACTTCATCATTAACTTAATGTTGAATAATTTTGGGAGGTAAGATTACGATCATTCAAGGAATTCAAAAAGAACCCCACAAATAAGATCTTTTTACAATGTCGATTTGAAAACAAAGTATACATAGGCTCCTAGCAGCAGCCATATTTACGATTAAAATTGACTTACGACAACGCTAAAAGCGACAGTTAAGAGTAACTCTTAAGTTTATGGCACTCGTACACATACGATTAAAATCAATCGTAAGTTTTTCATAGGACTTTTTGTGAATATGCACTTAATCCTAAGATCGATCGTAAGGGTCACTTTACACTTACGACGTTTTGTGAATAGGACCACAGGTACAAAAGACAACACTCTACCCCGGTAAACCCTATTTGTAAATTGGTGGTCCACAGTTTTCCCGACTAGCAACACACTCGTACTTGATGGTTTCTCACTTGTTGGTCCTCTCCTAGATTCATTAATGAGACGACACAAATTTGCTGATAGCTGTTGTACTGATAGTTTTACCACCGAGAAGAGGAAAAGCTTCTGCTCACTAGCCATTTGTCGAAGTACATTTTTGCGGAGACTTTTAAGGCTTTGACCTGCTCCGAAGCTTTGCTTGTTTCTAAAACATGTTGCTTCACACCCTCTTCTGACTGCCAGAGTCCATTGTAGAATACACTATCTGTTAAAGATTCTTTGTTTTAGAATCCTTTTCTCTTTGATTTCGTCTTCTTTTTTTTTCGACACTTGAAGTCGTTTCTTTATATTTCTCTTTGATTTCACGCCCTTCTTTTCCTCTTTCCTCTAAAAGGCGTACTCTTTCTTTTTATGGTAAGTTATCCAACCAGGTACATGTTTTATTGTGAAGGGACACGATATATGCCTCGTTGCATAAAGCACTAGCATTTGGTCGAAATTTCATTAATCGGTCCAACTGTCCAAAGAAATCTTCGGGCAACTTGTGCTTTAAAGCACTTTTGGTTTCCTTCTCAAGCTCAGGGTTGGTTAATTAAATAATTCCCTCCAGGTAAATGGTCTGCGGCTTGCCTCTTTATTTCTTTGGCTTTTGTCAAATTAAATAACCGTCCTAAGTCGGTATCGTAATTGCACTACAATCAAATATTTTTGTAATGTGTTAGTATATTATTGATATTCATGTATTGTATAGCTCCATGGTGACTTCTGCCACAAAACTGAGCCAGTAACTCCTCTTTTGTCTCTCAAGTATTCTAAACATTGCATTTAACAGACACTGAAGGATTTCCACAGTCATTGCATCTGGTTCCAAAGATTCATCACTCACCCTGTCATCTTCACTTTCACAATGAAATGGCCTTATGTTTCCTGTAATGACGTCATTGCTGTCATCTTTTGCCTCTTTGAGAAAAGCATGAAGAGTTCCCAATATGTTGTTCAAGGTTAAAATGTGGCTGTTATCTTCCATCTTTCTCCACAGTGACCAGTAAAGGATTTAGAAATAATGCCAAAAGCTCTGCATCCAGCAATATACACTTGCTTTTGATATCGGTCAGTAAGGATTCCAAAAGTCTGTTTGAACACCCATGAAAATCTGTTAAGAATTCTGTGATAAGATTCCTGTGATGATAAACAATATGATCAAGAACGAAAAATATCTGTTGTGTTTGTAACTGATGATCTTCAGTTTCTCATTTCTTTGTGTCAAGAATATACTGTAAGTTCCATGGACCCCGCCCTTTTCATCAACACCTTTCGCAAAAGCTTTACTGCAAGTCCAAATCACTCTAATAGTCCCACATTCACCCTGCACTTCTTCAGTAATTTTGTCTTGACTAGTCAGCTTCAACCATTCAAATTTTTTTAATGAGTCAGAACAGATATCTGCGAAATTGATAAGCAGGTGCAACCCGCAAAGGAAATTATTCATCCCTCCTCACACTGACTGTTCATCCTTGGAAAGAAAATTCCAATTTTCAACAAATTTAGGTTGAATGCCCATTCGAAATTCTTGAAGTAGTTGGTGGATTTTTTTAGCTGCACGATCAGACATGATATTTTTGATGTTCTGTAGTATCTGCATGCCAATTTCACTTCCTTTACTTTCAGCACTACTAGTACAAAGAATATTTATATCATCCAAAAAGTCCTTGAATGTTTCTAAAACAGTTGCTTACCTCTTGCAGCTCATCTCCTTTAACCCTAACACATACATGTAACTTGTTTTGTTTTCATCAGTAACTGCAAAAACATCATAACATCTTTCATATTTGGTAGTCTTATCACTGTACAGTGTCAGATTTTCAGTTTCTGTAATTGTTAATAGCTGCTTTGTTGACAAGGAGGCCCTCCTGTCTCCCATCCTATAGACTGTCTGCCGACTAGACAATCAATTAGGTGTACAGTTGCTTAGTTTAGATGCTACTTGCATGTTCCAAAATTCATAAGGCAGTTAGTTAAGTATGGCGAGAAAGTTCCTCTTTCTTCGTTAAAAGTAGTCAATTCATTTTTGTCATCATTTAAAAGTGCATTTAAAAAATCATTTTCTTCTTCTTCTTTCTGATTTTCCTTTCGGAGTCCACTATTTTCCTCAGTGATACCCTCCATATTTCTGCTATATTAATTTAACACATCATTCACGTCTTGCAGACAATCAGTCTATCATATCCTCTAAATCATCTTGCTCTTTGTAACTTTGACTTCTTTATTTACCTCCTCTATTTTTTTTTTCACACTTCACTAATAAAACGTTCGGTCTTTATGGACTCACAGAGTTTGCTTTCCAAGTTTATGATTTCAATATATTTTGATGACAAGTCGCTTTAAATACTTGAAATTTATATCCTCTGAACGTTTCAATTTTCTTTTCAGACAAGGTTTTACTTTTTTAAGTCAGTTAATTTTTCGTCTTGTTTTCCTTAATTCTTTTCTCTGTAGTATGAACTTGCTTGATCATTTGTTTAACCACTTCTTTTTACTCTCTTCTACTACTTGAACTTTCACTCCCGGATGTACAGGTAGGTAAAAAAATATTTCATTCCTCTTCCGACTTCAAAGTGAGTCCCCCTTTTTCACTTGTCCGAAAGAATGCTGTATATCTTTGTTCTTATTGCCGGAATTGCACTCTCTACATTTGTCAATCCTTTTAACCAAATTGAATTTTTTTCTATCGGGTCTTTAGCACATTCTTTGGTCACATTAAACAGGTCAATAATTACTTCAACTGTGATCTTTTTTTCTCTGAAGGAGGTTCTTAAATTTCCAAATATTAAAGTTTCTTTTGTGATTCCAAGTTTATTCATTTTTTTTCCTCAGTTTTATTTTTAGTTCTTCAAGCTTTTCAATTTTATGTTTTAGTTAAGCATTTTCTGCTTTCAAAGTACTAACCATGTTTTAGGGCTTCATTTTCCTTCCTCAGATTAGCAACTGTAACCTAGTGAAAAAGCATTAACATGGATAGCTTTCATTTATAGTGATGATGGTATTTTAAACACACGCCTTCATTATTAATGCTGCTCTGTAGACTTTCATTGCCCTAAAAATTCCTCCGTGTAAACAAAATAAATAACTTAGGAACATATGTGGCATGCTGTATCTTTTTACAGTATGACAATCAGGCAGACTGTCAGACATGGTACAGAATGACTCCTGTGTTGCTTTGATAAGTGCAGACAACATAAAACTTGCTGCCCAGCAAATACTTCATAATATGTTACTTCATATACTGAAATAACTTGATCATGTAAGTGTTACAGTGCTTTGCGCCAGTGACTAAAATACTTACTGCTGGTTTTCTGGCCACAAAAACAGGACTTGGAAGAAAAGTTGCAGTGTTTTATGATTGCCTTAAAAATATTCATTTAACGAATCACGACATTTCCATACGCAGACAGGGTGATGTTCAAGGCCCTGTCCCCATCTCTGATTCCACAATAGCATGTTATTAAGTGAATGGCATTGGTTGTGTCTATAGTTTTCAGCGTTGTAGAGAAACTACTGCCAAACAAATGCTTCGATTTTTATTGAGTGTCACTTTACACCCAAACATTGAAAAGTCAGGAGAAATTCTGGAGATCACTACTTGTAAAGCTGTGTATATCATGGTCATTAAGTTTGAAATGTACAAAGTAAACATGTTTTAATATTTTTATCTTGTAATAATGCTTACTACGCAAAATAAAAGCGCCCGAACGATAAAAATTCTTCAAAATGCAATGTTTATCACTTTCCGATAGGTTACTCCGATCCAAAGGGGACCTGAATTCAGTGCATGTGATTTTTGCAAGTTTGTACAAAGGGCGGGAGTTATCAAGCAGAGTTTCACTATGTATGTTAACTGAATTACAATTCAATACATAATTTCACTAAAGCAATAGTGCAATATCAGAAAAAAACCTTACTTTCATTTTCTACCCCCTCCTGGTTCCTCTTCATCTCTTCTTAAACACATGGGGTCATGAGGTACATACAGGGAAATACATACCATTCATGTAAACATTTGCATGACCAAGATATACTCCCGCATTCTATACTAAAACGACCGTCTTTCTAAGCGCCTGATTCTCTGACGAATTTCGTACATGTGAGAATAAGGTTGGACGAGTTATGTGCCCCTTACTTGAGCATAGCTAGTAATAGACATATGGGATTGCCCACTATGCGCTCCATACTTTCACAGAAAAATTAATAAATCGTTCACCATACATTATCTACTTATCAATCATAAAAAATACATCAGTCTCTGGTTAATATAAACATCAGATAGTAATTAATATGATTATGATATTAGATATACTTACACATGCATACAACAATAGACCCTTTCCCACTAATCTGCGGACCTAATGTTTCGGTGGGTGGAAGTATTTGCGGAGATCTATGAGTGTCAGCTCACTATACTCTACAGCTACGTAATTTTGATAAAAGGTGTTACTAATGGGTCTCTACAAATCATATGTAGATGTGCGTATTGGATGAGGGAATGCTGTCCAAAAAAACATCAACAGGAGTTATGGCCATTTGATTTAGATTTTGTTTTAAAAAAACCTGGTCTTCGCAACTCCTAAACCTTTGGGGGATTTTTATGGAACGTGGTACGTGGTGTAAAGAAAAAGCAGAAGACATCTAACCAAGCTGTATGACACAAATTACCAAGAACATGCACATAAACATGACAATAGTAAAGAAATACACATAACAAAAATATTAGATTATGCTGCAGTCGCGATAACACTTAAGACGGTCAATTAAAGCAATAAACACCACTTAATTAGTGTGCTTAACTGGTTTACTGGTGCCCATCTCCCTACTCACCGTAAAACTAGCACGATCAAAGGACACACCTTTACATATTTATAAATAAGAACACCTCATGATGATGTGCATATTGGATCAGGGAGTGCTGTCCAAACAATTACAAAAGTTATGGACTTACAGTTTCTTAGATTTTTTTATACAAAATAACTTGTCTTCGCAACTTTTTAAAACCCTTTGAAAATATTGATGAAATTTCGTACAAGGAAAGATCACATTATGAAGATGTGCCTATTGGTCAGGAATGTTCATATCTCTTTAAAATTTGATGCATCTGTAGTTGGTGAATATATGAAATGAGGTGTCTACATGGAAAATAATGGACGCACGAAAAATATCAAGAAGATCTTGTGGCGTTTCAGCTAATAATATAATGTTATCAGCTTATAGTGGGATATACAGCATGCGCGGATACAGAGGGGGGGGGGTTAGGGGGGTCTGGAACCCCCCCCCCCCCGGGCATCCGAAAATTTTACAAAAAAAGGTAATATTTGGGCATTTTTGGGGTTGGACCCCCCTCGTCTAAGAGAAAAAATTTACCTTTTTTGGTTGGACCCCCTCTGACAAAAATTTCTGGATCCGCGCATGTACAGGTATATCATTTTTATTAATCACAGACATGGCATCTATACATTCACATTATTAGATCATTTAGGTATATAGAAAACAAAAATGGGGAAAGGTTTTCGCCCTGACGTACACCGATATTTCATGTAGAAAAGAACCTCACAGTATATGCGATTACACAGTATTTAAGATTTTATACCATATTACAACATTTACTTTCAGTAATGATAATTACTGACTAAACCTTTATTCCATAGACCAACTTTCCATACTGAATCATATGCTTTTTCAAAATCAGCAAAAAAACAGTGCTATTTATTTCGAAAAGTTTGGTTACTTCTATATGTATAATGAGAAGACATGATCAACCGTAATTTTTTTTTTACAAAATCCAGCTTGATTGTCAAGAATTAGTTGAACATGGCCAGCACAGTTGTTTAGTCTTTCATTCAGTAAGGATGTGAATAATTTACCTAGACAGCTTATTAGAAAAATAGGTTTATAATGTTTTGGATCATGGGTATGATAATTGCACATAGCCATTGAAGTGGACAAAGTTATCAGCTGTTATAGGTTGATTTATGGTGTTGTTCAATTCAAAATTTGACAAAATGTTTAAATCTTCCACTAAAAGTACATGATCTTCTATATGTTATTGATGTTACCACTGGAAAAATATTTTCAATATCTTCACCATTAGCTTTACATGGTGGTCTACTGTCGTTATTTATATATGTGTTAGATGCAGACAGTCAGGATGAGAGCATAAGAATTAGCAATGATAGCGCATAAAGCATGTATCTTTTATCTTTTAACTGCACAATGTATATATTCGTCTGTCACATAGAGCTGCGACGAGCACGTGGCTGGATCAGTACTGGAATCATATAGTGTTACATGTGTCGTTTGTCTAGATAAGATAACTAAAGCATCCTTTATACTGCGTGTCATATCATAAAATGCTTTTGCTTGGGAAGTCGGCATATTGTATTATCGCACTATAATATCGAGGGTTTTCAGGAAAAACATATACACGTATGAAACATTTGTTTGCTTTAATCCTACCACACTGTAGACGTTATATAATTGGTTTATGGCATACTGGTATATTACAAGCATTGTCTGGAATCTTCTCTCCCATTGCCCGATCTCTGGAGATCAGTTTAAAACGAAATGTGATGTGACCTTGAAGGCACATTTTTGTGCGTTTCAAGTAAAATGAAAATACTATCAATCCTTGTGCGTATATTGAGTTTCTCATTACAAAATGGCGAATATGCTCTTCAAGTAGACATTTTTCGTTGTTTTCAATTTGCTTTTCATTTTCACTGATTTTGTATGTCCTTTGGATTCATGATTTTCGGACTTGTGGTTTGGATTTATCCATCATCTTTACATTTCATCATTTTGGTATCGATGCAATCATTCCATTGAGCACGCTACAGGAACAATAATGGTATAATGTAAAGCGTAGATTCCGCAGCCATTATTCTGTATAACAGATAATCATAAAAGAAACATCGCTGCCGTACGTGTGAAATACTTTCGGTGCGACAAGTATATATCATATCTGCAGGGGTAAAAGAAGAGGTTATTCTCTTGTATCTGCATCAAAAGATACTGATTTATATCATCATAACATTGCATTACAGATTCTAGTTTAAGTGAGTGTTAAAACTACTGCGAAAATGTTTCATATTTACTGACTTTCTGCACAATATTATGTTTTATACTGATACAAACAAACTGTATATCTGTACATCTCAACAGTGTGTTTATAATGAGCTAATTACGCAATAGTTCGGTAATAAAACTAAAAGCAGGAGGATCGAAATTTTATAACATGTTTCAACAATACTACGGTAGAGATGTTGAGATAATGGTAAAAAACGCACGACAATGGTAAAGTACGGTTGAACCCCAGGATCGGTTATTGCAAACACCTTGAACATTCACTTTACACAAGTTGTCGTGAAGCTGTTTCACATCTTCCCTTATGACTTTTCAACGGCTGCTTGTACCATATAAATCGATCACCCAAGCATTAAACCGATCCGACTAAAACATCAAGAACATTTTAAAAGTAAATGTTAAACACCGTTACTATAAACACTACTGCTTTATCAGTGTGAGACATACAACAATGTAGCACGGTGGACCTTTATGCATCACGGCCAATCACGAGAGATTACGTGCCCAAGAGGAATAAGCATCTCCTGTTTAGCTTGCCGCATCCGCCGTGAATGCTAAAATCATACAGATGACAAAGTATATTTCAACCTTACACACGCGAGATAGATATGGAGTAACGCTGTGTAAAAACATTTACATGACACCAGAATATGAGTATAGTAACACCCAGTACGTAGTGTCTTTACTCGAAAGCGCACATAATTATCTAGGGTTATGTTTCTATTCTCCTTTTTCCTTTAATTTGTATTGTTTTGCTGATTATTTTTTTTTTTTTTTTTTGGTTCTTTTGGGGGGAGGGGGGGGGGCTTTCTTTTGTTTTGGTTTTTTTTATTTTATTTTTTAATGCAAAGAATTCGGATAATCAAACATAAGTTCCACTAATGTAAAGGATAGATGTTGAATATATATTTTGGTGATTTTTACCATGAACAGTATACATGCTGTATATATTGTAAATTAACAATTGTGTCTTTTCAATATACAGAGGTATTCCTCATTGTAACGTCAACCATTTCTATGGAAACCGTCGTAAAATTACGGAAATGATATAGAAATTGTATGCCGTCACAATGTTTGACGTCAGATACCCGCTCATATGGGAAATATTGTTACTATTAGTATTATTATTATTATTATTATTATTATTATTATTATTATTATTATTATTATTATTATTATTATTACAT
Organism: Pteria penguin; assembly: GCA_035048485.1. Taxonomy (NCBI): domain Eukaryota; kingdom Metazoa; phylum Mollusca; class Bivalvia; order Pterioida; family Pteriidae; genus Pteria; species Pteria penguin. The sequence goes on from CM068592.1 coordinate 22,930,462, forward strand.
CTGAATACACAACAGTTTAAGCTAGCTACGCCACTGGCAGGAGGTAACCCACATCTTGAAAATAGTGACACAGTATAGGAACGGAATCTGGATCCCCTGCATCAGAGCCGCGCCCTTGATCATTACACCAAGTTTATCACCCATATTTATCAAGTTTGTAACTTGACCGAAATGTTTCTCTCGTAAAAGGAATATTATTGACATTGTATTCCTTGTTCATGCTTCCCTCATTATATCATAAATATATATTGTTCATATTCTGAATCATTGTCCATTGGTTGCTTTGTGACTCACTTTGCTTTTTGATTGATTATTACATCGTTTTCAAGGTGTTTCATTATTAAACTCACATGGAAACAGGCAGTGTCATAGCGTCCTTTGCACAGAAACCCAGATGAATACACAAAAACTTGTAGGACATGGGTCTATTTTATTTGAAGGTATACACTTCTTGTAAAATTTAACAGTTCGCATTTTTGTACGGAATTTGTTTATATCAAAATGTTTTTAAAAGTTGGGGTTTCGCCCCCTCACTATGACCCCCTTTCCAGGAAATCACCTTAGATTCACTTGAGACCTTATGGCGGCCCCAGAGCCTATGCCTTTTTGCTTTTTATGATTGTGATAATAATAACAATTATTATTATTATTAGTAGTAGTAGTAGTAGTACATTTGAATACAAAAGTTTTTAAGACAGCTACGCCACTGACAGGAGATAACTCACATCTTGAAAATAGTGACACAGTTTAGGAACCGAACCTTGATCCCCAGCATCACGAGCCGCTTCCTTGATCCCCAGCATCACGAGCCGCTCCCTTGATCCCCAGTATAACGAGCTGCTCCCTTGATCCCCATCATCACGAGCCGCTCCCTTGATCCCCAGCATCACGAGCCGCTCCCTTGATCCCCATCACCACGAGCCGCTCTCTTGATCCCCAGTATAACGAGCTGCTCCCTTGATACCCATCATCACGAGCCGCTCCCTTGATCCCCAGTATAACGAGCCGCTCCCTTGATCCCCATCATCACGAGCCGCTCCCTTGATCCCCAGCATCACGAGCCGCTCCCTTGATCATTACACCGAGTTTTTCACCCATTCAGCATTGAGCTGTTATAGTTCTAGCTCTCAGAAAGGAATCAAACCCATTTAGACGCAGTTAAAATCATCATTTATTGCACTGAGGGTTCCCATTAGGATGTTGTATGTCTATCACTTTTTGATTACTTCATGAAGGACTGTCAATGCCAAAAAATGCTACCAACGCATTTCAGATTAAGTAATTGTTTGTGATTGGACGGAGTTTAATATTCCATTCAGATACGTCACTCCGCATCGCCTGTGGGTGTACATGCTCTAATTTGTCCGTAGAAAGACGTCATTCCCTTACGATCTTTTAATGTAAGAAACCTAACAGTAAAATTGTTGTTATCTTTACTTTAAAGCGTGTCTTGTTTTTGTTATGAGAAAAAAATGTAAACGAAAGTATGACTAAACCAAAAGTATTTATGACTAAACACAGATAATGTACATTATAACTATTATTGTTTTTTTTTTTTTATTATTATTATTTTTAAGAATAGTGACGTAAATGGAATTTGCTCATTTATTTATTACTTTGACTTTAACTACTGTTTTTATGTGTTCTGAGCTCTATTTGTGTGGGTTTTATGTTTTTGTGCGTGTTTTGCGTTTTTGTGTAAGTTTAATTTGTATGGGTTGTATGTTTCTGTGCGTATTGTGTGTTCTGAGCTCTATTTGTGTGGGTTGCATGTTTTTGTGCGTGTTTTATATTTTTGGTTTTTTAAGTTCTATTTGTGCTGGTGATATGTTTTTACGAGTGTCCTGTGTTTTTTTTTTAGCTCTATTTCTATGTATTGTATGTTTTGTGCGTGTTTAGCTATACTTGTACGATTTGTATGTTTTTGCGCGTGTTTTGTGTTTTTGGTGTGTTTTGAGCTATATTTGTATGGTTTGTATGTTTTTGTGCGTGTTTTGTGTTTTTGGTGTGTTTTGAGCTCTTATTGTATGGTTTGTATGTTTTTGTGCGGTTTTTTGTTTTTGTTGTTTTTGGTGTGTTTTGAGCTGTATTTGTATGTTTTGTGCGTGTTTTGTGTTTTTGGTGTGTTTTGAGCTGTATTTATATGGTTTGTATGTTTTTGTGTGTGTTTTGTGTTTTAGTGTGTTTTGAGCTATATTTGTATGTTTTTGTGCGTATTTTGTGTTTTGGTGTGTTTTCAGCTCTATTTGTATGTGTTGTATGTTTTCTGCGTATTTTGTGTTTTGAGCTCTATTTGTGTGGGTTGTATTCTTCGTGCGTTTTTTGTTTCTGTGTGTTTTGACCTCAATTTGTGTGGGTTGTATTTTTTGTGCCTGTTTTGTTGTTTTGAGCTCTATTTGTGCGGATATTATGTTGTTGCGAGTGTTTTGTGGTTTTGTGTGTGTTGAGCTCTATTTGTATGCGTGTATGCTTTGTGCATGTTTTAGCTGTATTTGTATGGTTTGTATGTTTTTGTGCGTGTTTTGTGTTTTTGGTGTGTTTTGAGCTCTATTTGTATGCGTGTATACTTTGTGCATATTTTAGCTGTATTTGTATGGTCTGTATGTTTTTGTGCATGTTTTGTGTTTTTGGTGTGTTTTGAGCTCTATTTGTATGTGTTGTATGTTTTTATGGGTGTTCTGTGTTTTTGGTGTGTTTTGAGCTCTATTTGTATGTGTTGTATGTTTTTGTGCCTATTTTGTGGTTTGGTGCGTTTTGGGCTCCATTCGTATGGGTTGTATGTTTTATGCGTATTTTGTATTTTTGGTGTGTTTTGAGCTATATTTGTGTATTTTTGTGTATGTTTTGTGTTTTGGTGTGTTTTGAGCTATATTTGTATGGGCTGTATGTTTTGTGCGTATTTTGTGTTTTTGGTGTGTTTTGAGCTCTATTTGTATGGATTGTATGTTTTGTGCCTGCTTTAGCTATATTTGCATGATTTGTATGTTTTTGTGCGTATTTTGTGTTTTTTGGTGTGTTTTAGCTCTATTTGTATGTTTTGTGCATGTTTAGCTATATTTGTATGATTTGTATGTTTTTGTGCGTTGCGTGTTTTGTGTTTTTGGTGTGTTTTGAGCTCTATTTGTGTGATTTGTAACGAATTATTATTATTATTATTATTATTATTATTATTATTATTATTATTATTATTTTAGGGGATTTTCATCCATGTTACATCAAAGTTGTTTAGGGTTTCAACGTATAATGAATGCATGGTTTCCTCTGACAAACGGTTAAGGAGAAGAAGCCTTCACAAGCATTGCTTACAACTGGCTTGGCAAAAAGTTCAACCAGTTAAGAAAAATAAACAAATTTAATTTAATATTCTAATGCACTATATTTGCAATACGCCCTCTGATTGGTTAAACGTTTCAGAAACTGCAAATGGATTCACGTTCTATTGCAGTTTTCGCTATGACGTCATACGCCCCTTGGCAAAGTCGTTGACGACGTTGTTCAAAATTAACGTATGTAAGCTTAATTCTGGTTAAAGCATTAGAATAGGGTTACCACGCATTTGTTGTACAAAACCTGACAGGGTAGTAGTAGTAGTAGTGGTGGTATCATTATCATTATTATTATTATTATTATTATTATTTATTTCAATATGAAATTCTCAGACATTGCCATAAAAGCACTGGATGAAGACAAATCATTGACGTTTTAGTCATAGAATTTCAATCATAACAAACACTGTAAAAATATGTGTCATGTTTGAAAAGGTGTAGTTTGTATCACCGTTTTCCCAATTGTATGTTTACTCTAAATCCTTTGGTGTAAATCAGTCTTGAAGATTTCCGTTTATATTATGTGTCTGCGGACAAGCACTTTCAGTTGAATTTAAGATTTTATTATAAAAGAAGCGAAACTGATTAACGGTCTACTCATACACAAAAAGTTCAAGGCAGTTGAAAGTGTTTGTCCGGATATCTGTGAAATAAACGAAATTCCTTAAGATTAAAGGGATACAAATGAACAAGTTAAACAGAAAACAGTGATGCAACTACACAATTTTACTATTCGATGTGTAATAATTGAAATTCTATAACTAAGACACATGGTATAATATTTGAGAATTTCCAACTGAAATCGAAAACTCGGATATAATTAGATTTTAATCATACTTTAAATCAGAGTTACGTCGCTTGACATTTTTCTTTTAGGATGAATAGGCATAGATATATAGTATTGATTCACTATTACTTTACGTCACTACACGGTTACTTCTCATATATTGTCGAAGTCGGCGTGACATACACTAAGACCTAAATGAAGATAATCCTCGAAACATTCCTAGGATGACCTGGGGAATAACTCGGTGTTTATCATAGACCGTAATGCAACTTTGCTGAATTATATTTTGAGCACAAGATCTAAATGAGTCTTAAAATTTCTGAAATTCATTGAGAAGTCTCACGACCATTGACTCCCATTCCTTCTTCGAATTTGATATTATCGCAGTTTGCAATAATGATATTTCAAAATATCGGATTTTTCATAGAAAGCGATGATAAATTCCGAGAATTATCCCCCAACAAATATGATGCAAATTAGGTCGTGTGAACAGTCCGACTTCGAGAATGGTAACGGCAGCTGCCTGATGCATTGCATAGAAATTTATACCTTCGTAATGCACCCGTCCGAAGCAGTGATTTTTTTACGTGTCACACCTACCTTGACACGGCTTTCAGGAAGAACGACCGGTTAACTAATGGCGGGAATCGAACCCGGGACCTTTTGGTCACGAGCAATACGTCTCATACTGAGCCACACCACTCTACATATGTAGTAACAAAAATATACCTGTCAGGTAACTGAGAAATATTTTCATTTTATTTATAGAAATATGAATGTTGTTATATAAGAGCTTTTTATATCTTCTTCTTCAGACAGAATTACAAAGTCAAACTCCAGATATCTATCGATACATACCTTGACCCCTATGACCTCACTCTCAAGTCTTGCAGTAGTGTATGCGTGCGGCAGTATTTTAGCCTGATGACACACTCAGGCATACAACAACAAAAAATTTATTTTCATTATTATAATTTTTCAAACACTTTTCTACCAGAGGACATATTCAAATCACCATATCTAGCATGGCTGCATTGGTAAATAAATTAAGGAAAATGCCAACATGATTTTATGGTACATCAAAGAAGGTAAGAAACTATAATCTATGGTCAAATGCTATTTACAGTGTTAATTAATGTGTTTAATCAACGCCATACACACAAACAGTTGGCAGTGTGTATACTGTATTAACCTGAGTGGCTTCACACATATATAAATTTCGAAATAATAAATACCTCTGTGCGTTCACTTCCTGAAAATATAGATATAGATTTTTGTTCACATGATGCCATTTCCTCTCTTTTGATTTGATTAATGAAAATGAGTGCATGACTATTATTTAAAATAACGTTGGTCTGCCTGTGTAGAGTTGGGGCTGGGGCTGGTGTTTTCATTCTTACTGTGGCATTTATAGAAGTATAAGCTATTAAAGACAAAGCTAAACACACTTAACATATGATCATCAAAATTTTCAATTTTATATTTGGTATTTCGTTATCTTCATTTTATGGTATAGTAAAACTGAAATAGGTTATTTAACTTATACAAGTACATATAGTTTAAAATTAAATGAACTTTACGTAGGGTAATATATAATGTAATTACATGTATATTATTTATTTATTTTATTTTATTTTATTTTATTTTATTTTATTTTATTTTATTTTATTTTATTTTATTTTATTTTATTTTATTTTATTTTATTTTATTTTATTTTATTTTATTTTATTTTATTTTATTTTATTTTATATATTTATTGACTTATTTATTTATTTGTTTGTTTTGACATTTATAGTATTTTGAGACAGAGTTTTACCCTATCGCCCCATCGTACACATCGGTCTTAATAAGTTCATCATGCTCTTACTATAGTTTTCTTCTATCTGTCAACGCCATTGGAAATAGTACTAGCACAGGTGCCTCACTATAAAATTGACTAATTATATATACGGTTCCCCTTTTCCTTGTTTTATAGGTATGAGCGTATCATACTGTCTTCTTCTAACTTTAAATTTTTATGATTTAAAGTGAGCACATGAATAATAGTCATGTGCTCACTTAAAATCATAAAAAGTTAAAGTTAGAAAAAGACAATACTTAAAAACAGAGTTATTTGCCTTTTCTCCCCCCCCCCCTTTTTCTGTAAAAAATATGCATTGACATTAAAGTCAAAGGGACATAACTCCGTCAAATATAAATCGACCGACACCAAAGAAATATTTGACTTATATTATTTTGATGTATCTGTATACCAAATTTCAAGTCAATATGTTCATTAATTACAGAGATACAGCATTGAGACTGTTAACTATCGGAAATTTTCTAAGTTCAAGGGACATAACTAAATCAAAATTATTCGATGTCACTAACTTGATACTTGGCCTAGAAATTCCCATGATGTATCTATATACCAAATTTATATGTGCATTCAATGCAGAGACAGATCACGGGAACTTTAATTATTTAAAGTCCAAGAGGCATAACTCCATCAAAACCAGGGGTGGATGCAGGATTTTGGTTCAGGGGGACGTGGGAACAACCCAAATCGCGAGGGGTATGGGGACCGCCTAGGCCCCCAGTAGGTCCAGGGCAAAGCCCTGGTGGGGGTATAAGGGGGGGGGGGGGGGGGGGGGAAGCTCCCGACGGAACATAGTTATAATTTTGAAACCTACAAAGCACGTTGAGAAATGGCCATTTTGTATAATCAATACACTGTATATGCAGTTCTATCCATATTATTAGATGTCTGGAGAGTAATAATTGGGAACGATGAGAAGTATGTTTTGGGAAAAAATTGTTTTATTAAAAAGGAAAGGTATTGTTGAAAACAAATTACGATGATTACTTTTAAAAAGACATCAAAAGTAATCGGCCTATGCAATACAAGCATATATATTGTTATTGTAATTTGACTATTTATGCTGTTTTGCAGTATTAAACTAAAACACAACAAAAGAGTAAAGAAAAAGTAATTGGTAGATGTAAAACAATGTAAACATATATAAACTAATTAATGCTGTTTTCATTAAGAATTATAAAAAGTCCGTGTCACCGTTGAAGTGTTGTCAAAGAACACACTGCATGAAAGGTTAAGACAGAACACTGGTGTGGCGAAGGCGGGAATCGAACCCGGGACCTTTCGGTCACGATCAGAGCACCTTATCCACTAGGCCACACCGGCTTAAATTCTTAATGACAATTCAACTCCCTGCCCCTTTAATCAAATGATTACAGTTGGGTATAACTCAATTCATCTGAAATCAAAGTCGAATTCAACTAGATTTACAATTCTTATTATAAATGCTGTACATCAATATATCAGGTATTTATTGAATCTGCTTGCCCGAGAAGTCCTGAACACGTATCGTAACAGACAGACGGGTGAAAAGACATAGGTGGGAAGACAGGAAGACAAAATGACAAAGGGCGTACAAACTAACAGACTGAATGAGTTACAAACGGCAGGCAAACTTAAATCTCCTCAGGCAAGCAAGATTATTTTATTTCTCTGGTTCTTTTGATTTTGTTAGGTTACTGGTCGAGCATATATTATCGCCACAATTTAAAATGTTTTGACTCGGAAATCTTTTTTTATTCTAAGTTAGCTTAAGAAACTTTCACAGAAGGCGAAATTACCACCCAACTACACGTAAAAATCCAAATGGTACCAAATACTCTATTATCATAAAGAGGAGATGATACATGTACATATTATCACCTCCTCTGTTTGTTTCCGTCTTCCTATCTATTCAACATAATTTATAACTTTCGAATCTTCGAACTTTTCTTTTCTTATCTGTGAATACGTTACACTTTATATAAAAAAAAATAAATAAAAAAATAAGAGATATAGGAAGTTGAATTTCAGAAGCAGAAAATATAACTAGATTTTCTTATTTCAGTTCTTAACTCAGCTCTTAAGATCCCTGTTTCGACTTGATTTTGAATTTGTTACCTTACTCTCTGTTCTTATGAGGTTTATTTAAAGAAAGGTTCTATTCTCTCTTGGTACATATGTCAAAGAAAGGTAATTAACGAGAGCCGTGATTGGCTGATGTGGTGTAGGGAGAGAGGGACTACTAATTCAATGTATTAGGAGCTGTGATTGGATGAAATTATTTGATCTATGTATAAATAAAGATTGATTTTGCTGTAAAATCATGAATTTTTATCTCATTTCGCTCATGTAAAAATTTAATGACCTAAAAAGGGGTGGTTATTTACATTTGAATTTTGGCCAATTTTGGGGGGTATCCCCCTTCCAGCATGATTTTCTCGAAATTAAGGTGAATAACCTATGGTAAACTGTTAAAATTCTGATAGAGGATGGTCTGACAAACATTTTGATATGTGCATTATATAAAGCTAAATGTAGGATGTTGTGTAAATCTTGCTGGAAGTTCGGTAATTTAACATGGGACCCTATGAGAAATGGAATTACTATGCTTTGACCCATACTTGAAGTCAAAAGGATATTGTAAATATGCGCTACAATACATATGTAAAACGGCACAAAATTTCCGGAATTATCATCTCAGCGCATCATAGATGATCGGATCCCTCTAAGTCAGTCAGTACAGTAAGGGACGAAAATAAAACAAAACCTATAATTTTATGGATTTCAAAGCATTTCGTAACTTAAAACCTTAACTAAATCGGCCAATGAAAACTTAATCGACCCAAACACAAACTGACCTTGTATATCTGGATAATGTATCAGTATTCCGAATTTCAAACCAATATGTTGCAGAGACAGAACACGGAAACGAAATGATGACGTAAGGACAAAAAAGGTGACACTATATGCCTCGACCATGTTGAATCACGGGGAATAAAAAATTACTGTCCGCGCCACTCACTCTGGAAACTGGAAAATCTGGATTTTCAGTTATTCATCTTCAGAATAATTTCAAAAAGGCAAAACCCTTCGATAGATCTTGTTTAGTCGTAACTTTTGGTGTATGCTATATGTTTGTATGAAGAAGCGTTCATATTTTATAGAAAAAATCAATTTTAGATAGAGCGATTTCCATGTTAAATTTTGACGTGACGTCGCCAAGTTTCCCATAGACTCAATGTTAAACATCGACGACGTCACGTCAAAATTAACATAGAAAACGCCCTATCTAAGAGGATTTTTCCCTATAAAATACCAATGCTTCTTCGTAGAAACATATAACATACACCAAAAGTTACGACTAAACAAGATCTGTCGATTGATATTAAATTTGTAAAACTATTTTAAAGATAAATAAGTAAAATCCAGATTTTTCGGTTTACAAAGTGAGTGGCGCGGACAGTAGTCTCCTTTTCAAAACAGCATTGAAATGGATACAAAGAGGTATTATAATGGGGTTTTTTATGTTGGTTTTTTTTTTTTGGTTTTGTTTTTTGTTTTTTGTTTTGTTTTTTTTGTTTTGTTTTTTTTTTTTGTTTTTTTTTTTTTGTTTTTGGTTGTTGGTGGGGGGGGGGGGCCGCCCCCCCCCCATTCCTTACCATTGCAGTAAATCCTATTTAAATATCAATAGATTCAGTGTAAGAGTTAGAATTCCTACTTAACAGGACTGAGATGATTTCAATATACGTGTAGATCCCTTTCGTGAATCAATTTTCCTCATCAAAAGTCGTGGGATAAAAAGTCGTTCCCTCGAGATAAATAAGTCGTTCTCTAGAGATAAAAAGTTGTTCCCTCGAGACAAAAAGTCGTTCCATCGAGATACAAAAGGTCGTTCCCTCGAGATAAAAAGTCGCTCCTTCGAGATAAAAAGGTTGTTCTCTCGAGATAAAAGAAGAGCAGTGAATGTGCCACCGTAGTTCCGTAAAGACAATTGTAAATATGTTGTCTTTGTTAATTGATATAAGCTTGATTTTACTTTCCACAATGCATGTACATTTCAGTCATATATTGCTACATAGTGGCCGACGGAGCTTTGTCGGTTGTCGATGATTGGCTCATGGTCGACAGGGACCGAGTTCGAATTCCAGCAGCGGTTCGCTGAGTCCTGTATTTCGCATGAGACCCTGTAACCATGGTAACAAAGTTGACATCGCACATGAATATCCCCCGTATCGCTGCTACGGGTGGTCCGTTGCATAGGGCAAATTTACATGTAGTGCTCTCGTGCTAACATAAAAATTCAAATGAATAATTTTATTTGTCAGCAAAAAAAAAATTAATATGGGTTGTTGGGTTTTATCATAATACAGAATTATCTCCCCAAATAGCAGGTGTCTGACGTCGAAATCAATGTAACGTCATACGGGGGGGGGGGGGGGGGGGGGGGGGGGGCAGGAAGACTTTCACCGGCCTGAAAAATATTTTTTGCCCAATTTCAGAGCCGGATTTTAAATAGATAAATGAGCGTTAATCATGATCCCGGATTATTTATTTCACCCAAAATTTGAGCCATACTTTTTTTGCAAAGTCTTCCTGTCCCCCTCCCCCTATAAAATCAAATGGTTGCTCCCTAATGGCATGACGTCAGATACCTGTCCAAGAGGGAAATAACTCTGTAAAATGAATAGACCCAATATTCTTAGTATAATAAAGTTGAAAGACTTTGATAGTATTTTAGTTGATAGAGAAGTGGAATGACTTTCTTATAGATAGTATTTCGTCAACATAGTCTAGAAATGGTCAACAATGTTAAAAATATTACCACATATATAACATATGGAAAAGGTATTCAAGCATTTACAGGAACGGTAAAATCCATTAATGACGTAATGAAATATATTACATAATGTTGAACTCTTCCTTTGTAAAGGGTGGACATTCGTCTATTTATCTATAATTAAATGGAGATCAATAATATTTGTATACTAAATTCTTACATCGTTAATACAAAGTAAAGAGACAGCATATAAGAACAACGATGACCAACCCTTACTCCATTGTATACATGAAGGCCATTTGGATGCTTTCAATGCTACTGTAATAGCTTTATTATATGGTTAGATTCAATCAAAGAAAATTATTCGATTCAGCGGAGAGTGACCTATATCAGGTATCTTAATATTTTACAGATAAATTGTTAAAATATTAACCTTCCCAGTGAATAGATTGATTCGTCTTACCATGTTGCTTTATCCAGTCTTACCCGGGTCAAAGTTCAGATGGGATTCAGCGATTTCGTGGTTACTGATCACATGTTAAATTACATGTTTTATAAAAATTTTGTCAAGAAATTAGTACAGATGACGTGTTGATGACCCCACACTGACATGGGAAGACAATACTTTCAGTTTTGAAAGCTTAATTTAGTTTTTGCGCCATGACATGACTATTACACCTGTGTCTATATGGCAGTGATGTCTGTTAGATTTTAATGTATAATGAATCCTTATTAGATTCCAATCGGTGTAACTTTCATATTTGGAAATTACCTATAAATCTGAAGCATTTTACAAAAGATTACTTTTATCTTTTTTTTTCGGGGGGGGGGGGGGGGGGGGGGGGGGGGGGGTTGTGAAAATATTCCATTTGAATTCGCCATTTGCATTCACCATGGTTCGTGATATTCACACAATTTTCAATTGATCTATTCATAACATCATAAACAAATGCGGTATCTGTCGGAGTTTTGTCGGACCTCAGATGACGTCGTCACAAGGAAAAATTGTATATTGTATATAAGGAAGGATGAATAGGAGTAATATATGAATTTCATATTTTATGTGTGTGTAAGGCACGAAGGGGCCTGATGCCCGACAACCTACTTTTTGGTGGAATTTTCATTATAACGTCAAGGTTTGGATTGTTGCGTCACAGCAGAGCTACGCAATTTTGAGCGGCAAAACATCATTTATCGAACCTCGCACAAAAATGTCACATTTCATTGGGTAAAAACGTATCATGAGGTATGAGACTATAGGGGGTCAGTAAGATTTCTAAGGGGGCGATATGACCGTCGCCTGTCCTTTTTGTTACGTTCGCCAACTATACATATATATATATAAAATTGTCCATCCTCAGTTGTTCGATGAACATTTTCGAGTTACCTCCTCCAGTGTGCGTGACGTCAAATAAATTGAAAGCGTCTCGGCGATCTAGTTTTGTTGACAAGCATGACTCGGTTTTTGTTACTGTTTCACTTCCTTTGTTAATTCATAACAGGGTATAAAAAAGATCCTCAGTGCGATAAATTCGTTATATGGTTTCGTACTGAGCTACCACGGAACCACAGAGGTAGCCGTTCCGTGGTAGTTCAGTAACAAACCATATACATGTAACTAATAATGCCGGGCATTGAATGAGAATTGAAATTAATATGAAAAATGAAGGATCGCCAATTCCAGCTTTAGCCGCTCCCATTTTCCGCTGTTTCATTGTGACGTTACGGTTAAATTTATGTTTAACTTACCATTTATTTGCGACATCACAATGAAAAAAGTGTGCTAAAAGGTGCGATGTCGGGCATTTTGCATCGAACGGTAATCTTTCGCTGATATTTTTTTCAGGATAGACAAAACTCTTACTAAAGTTCCTGTATACATGTATATGTATCTTAACTCGTCAAGATTACCGTAATTTAAAAGTTAAAAAAACCCCAAAACAATATATATATATATATATATATATATATATATATATATATATATATATATATATAGATATTTATATTCATGTACATGGAATACCTTAATGAAATTTGATTCGCGCAATGAACGACAGCAGCGACAGCAGCAATGAAAGTTCTTTACATGTCATGTTAAAGGGAAAAATATGTATGGATTTGATGTTATTCATCTTGGCAATTTCGGTGCGGTATTTGTATTGTAGGAACAAAACATGTTAAATAAACATAATTAATAAAAAGAATCATTTATCACTGTCAACGTCTTAAGTGACACGTGAACTTCGTTTTACCTGCCTAATCTTAAGGATATGCAAGACTCACACGGATTCGATCTCCAAACCCTTCGATATTTTAGCCCAACACTGTAACCAGTGTGTTACGCCGGTAGTTCTGAAGTTAGTTAAGTAGATCTAGTCATTTATCTGATTATGTTTTATCACAATGAAAACATCAGTCAACACAAAAATGTCTCAACAAGTACCGAGATCGGTGACCCGTAACGTAGATTACCGCTAAAGAACGGAGTTTACCGAGTGATGACGTAATATAACGATATCGCATTGAGTTGTAAATACAACACAGACTGACCAGGAAAACTGACCTCTTTCTTTTGTCTATGAATCCACACCTATACGACGATTAAAGATTAACATTTGCAGACTTCAGACCCCTTGATCTGTGCAAGCTATATTTACATGTATATACGATGTATATGTTGTATATATACATAAAAAAGTAATGGCAAATCATATGATACAACAGCGATTGTGATCGGCTGTTCATGCTAGAGGATAGCTTAAATTGATTTCTTAATCATCTATTCTAGAAAGTAGTTATGATGATGTATTATAATCTCATATTAGACGAGGAAAGGACATTTTCTGATTTTTAAAATCGACCAAAAAAGTGCATGTATGAAGAGTGAAGTTAAGCGAATATGCTTTACAGCGCTCAATCAGACTTCATTTTCGAGAATCATATCGGGTTAAATACATTTTTCAAATATTGCTCAGTTCGCTCAGTTTTACGGATAAGGCATTCCCAAAATCAAATATTAGGTATTGGTAGGTAGTTAAAAAGCTAGATTGGTGCATACGTAGCTTTCAAAATATTTCAGTTATACTGCGACATTAAGGTAACCAATCTCTTAAACATAGTGGTTCAATCCGGGAATCGGGCCCGGATCGACTGCACAGTGGTCGATATTGCATCTATGACAATGTGGAATCAAACCCTATTGTGATTACCACTACACCGTTCCCCACCCCTTTACTCTCATAAACCTTAATCCGAATGCAGTGTGCATGAATGGTTTCGATTTCCTACATTTTAACAATTTCCTGGTTTTTAAGGACTATGTTTGTAATACTATCTTCTACTTATAGTACATTAATTTTGTTGATTTAAAACCAAATATTTGACGAAGCCTCTCGTCGAGTTGTCTATTAAGAGACGATTGTTCTACATGCATAGTACAAACATTATCAATAATATAATTCTGCCATCTTTCATTTCTTTTCTTTTCAATTTATTTTATTCTATATTTCAGAAAGGCACAAGAAACAAACAAAAGTTTTGAAAATGATTTTAAAAATTCAAAGATTTAGTGTGCGATCACTTGAAAACCTCAATTTTGGACAAGGTATATACAGGTATTTGACCTACATTTTAAACTGACCTGGCCTTGAAATGTCAGAGACGATGGTTTTATGGACTCATATCGACGACGCTCGGGTGCAAAAGAAGGTATTTATGGAAACTTAGTCAATTAGTTTTCTAAAATTAGTCATTGAAAGCGAGATGTTTTCTGTTCAGTGGACTGGACCAAAAGATAAAATCAACACCAAAGGGCAATGGACCTACAATGACCCATATATGAGTCCATGATACGAAAGTTCGTCATCCAAAGTGTTTTTAAATGAACGAAAGCCGAATGGGAAAAGTGCTGCGTTGGCACTCGCTGAGTGTAGCCTGTAACCTCGGTCTTGTCTGGGTTCAAGTCCAGGACGCGACAAATAGAAAAATTTACTGGTGTACCTGCTGAAGACCGACGGAATGACCAGTGATCTTCTCTGGACATTACTTGTCCTCATCACTAATACAAAAAAGCTAGCTCAACGTACATGATGCACAAATGAGAATCTCAACTGAACGGCGTAGATCAAACATCAAATTTGAAGATGAAACTGAAATAATAATAAAAATATATTGGGTTTCAGATACATCTGTAGCCGGCGTGGTTCAGTGGGTGAAATGTCCGAATTGATACCGAGAGGTCTCGAGTTCGACTCCCATCATTTGCACATCGGTGTCCTGACTTTCAGGTGAGACAGTAAAAACCAAAGGTCCCGTGTCCCGCAGTGTCTCGGGTAAGTCCGTTGCAAAGGTATAAATTTCTATGCGATGCATCCGGCAGATGCCGTCATCATATACGTGAAATAATCGTGGAGTGACGTAATATTGAAATAAGATAAATCTGAGGCAGCAGATCATAATTAATATCATAAACTTTTATAAAAATTAAAGTTTTTTTTCTGTTCAGGTATCGCACTGAATTTCTAATATAAGAGAGTCCATTTCTTGGTGTCAGAGAAGAGATTCATCATCTTCTCTATCTTTATCTGTTCCTCGTGTAAGGCAGTATAAATCGAGGCCACGTGTAAGGCAGTATAAATCGAGGCCACGTGTAAGGCAGTATAAATCGAGGCCATGAGTAAGGCAGTATAAATCGAGGCCACGTGTAAGGCAGTATAAATCGAGGACATGAGTAAGGCAGTATAAATCGAGGCCACGTGTAAGGCAGTATAAATCGAGGCCACGTGTAAGGCAGTATAAATCGAGGACATGAGTAAGGCAGTATAAATCGAGGCCACGTGTAAGGCAGTATAAATCGAGGCCACGTGTAAGGCAGTATAAATCGAGGCCACGTGTAAGGCAGTATAAATCGAGGCCACGAGTAAGGCAGTATAAATCGAGGCCACGTGTAAGGCAGTATAAATCCAGGCCACGTGTCCCGGTATTTGTATGCATTATATTGGGTGGGACCGTTGCATTGGTCAAAATTGGATGCCAAGCACCTGCAGGTGCCGGCACCATATAAATAAAACAATCTAAGTATGACGTTTAAGAACATCGAACATACAAGCAAAACATGTAAGTATCCAACATCCAAACAAAACATATTAGTACCCATTATATTACTATGGATTTGAACAGAATAGACACAAGAAGTGAAGCCGTTGTGGCTGAGCGAATCAGGCGTTCGATTCATGACAAAGAAAAGTCCAAGGTTCGACACTCGACGTGGGCACAGCGGTGTTTGAGACAGCAAAAACCGAGGTTCCGTGTCAGGGTAGGCGTGGCAAGTAAAAGACCGTTTCAGGTTGGTCGTTTCAAAGGTATAAATTTCTATGCAATGCATCAGGCAGATGCCGTCACCATTGACGTGAAAAAAAAATCATGAAGTGACGTAAAACATTCATCAATCATTCAGTCGCATTCAGTGTACAGACAAAGGACGGAGGGTGATCGCATTAACAAACAAGTATACTGCGTGCTATTAATTAGTTAAACTGACTGGTTTACATCAAATTAAGAACATCTTAAATCGATATCGTAGTTTTAAAATAAAACTGAGTTAACATTTAGCTATCTGCACTTTACTGAATCAACCAATAACAAGGTTTTTAGGATGCCCATTTTCCCCAGACATGTGAAATGAGATGACTTAACACCTTTTGTTCGTTATGATAATAAAATGGTATAACAAAAATACGTCTGTGTAAATATTCCTTGACCCGGGTGAGATAAACTTAGTCAGTGAGCATGAATAATAAGCCCTTAACAATGACCCTAGCCACCGACGTGACATTACATACTGTCCGGTCGCCATGTCGTAACATTAGGTGATAAAGACGCTATCTAAGGATAGCATTACACAACTTTTAAGTGGTAATTGAATTGAAAGGTGGAATGGCAAGTCTCGTCATAGGCCCCTCCCATGAGATTTCACGAGACTATCCGAGATTGGAAAAACCACGTAAAACAATCGGAAACTCTCGTGTGTTTCAATGTACACGAGACATTCCGAGTGATGCAGTTGTAGATGGAAAGCGATGCATTATAATATGGAATGTCACTGAAATTGTTACATGACTAATTTTTGACTTAAAGAAGAATGAATTTGATAACAGGAAAAGATATAACGATGCATATGATTTTATCCATTTATTTGTCTTTCTTGGGTTTCGATAAACACGTTAACACTTTAAAAATATCGTCTGCAAAAAAAAAAAACAACAAACAAAAAACCAAACACCCCCCCCCCCAACCCCCCCCCCCCAAAGTGGATACACGAAACTTACCTATTATGTTTAAATTTTATTAATAAATTTAAAATGGATGAATTACATGTTTTATAAACATTATTTCAATGGATATGTTTCTTATGTTTATCATTAGAACCAGGATACAACACGGTGGATCGGTTAAAAGAGTCGGAGATAGAGGTGGAGACAGACAACATGGTAAGTGGAGTAAGCACGTCATTATGAAAACAAGCACAGTTCAGAGACAAAAGATTTCGAACATTTTTTTTTAGAACTGTATTGAACATTTCACCCAACGAAAAACATAAGGATCAATAAAGATACTGTCAACAATAATAATTTAGACAGGGTGGACCACAAAGCTCCCTGTGTCATATTAAAACCTGAACTTGACATTGGACTTGTCGATTAAAAAAAACAATCTATGTAACAGAGTGCCGCGTAATTTTAAAATTTGAACTTTTTTTTTTCTTTTTTTTTTTTTTTTAATAATGGATAGCCTAACTTATTTATCAAGAACAAACACTCTCCCTTCCTATTACAAACTACCAGGTTTCGGCAGATGCACTTCTAGATCTACAATAATCTGAAATTTCTTTATCCCCAATAAACTCACATTTCCATAGTGCTGTTTTATGGTTTTCCAAACCCACACAACGAGGATATAAAAATATGGTTAGTCGCATAAAATCCCGGACAGACACTTTTCCAAATAAGTGTGCCATGGATCGAATCGACTTTATAAAATTAAGTCACGATGTAAATTCTTAAAAAAAGTGACTGAACAAATACAGGGTACACTATCAATATTTCTTATTTTGTATTCTTGAAAGAATGGCGACGTAAACATCCGCTTCAGATGAGAGATAGTAAGTATTAATCTCAGAAGACGTCAAACTCCATAATGATCATAAAGGTTAGTCCATTCTATTCTTACAACACATCCGTACTGAAAACAAGTTCAGCAATAGCTAGAATTGGTAGAGTTTTGAAGTGATACCAGCAGAAATTGAACGCTATAGGACCACTTTTGTGCCAGAGTCGAAAGTCTTGATAGATCATCAGTCATTTCACTTATTTTATATATGGAAACGTAAGAAGTACGATGTAATAAATTTTGTAGTCCAAAGAACAAGTATAAACAATCTAAAGACGATTTGTTGAAAGAAAGACGATAATACTGATAAAAATTATCTAGGCCCGGCGCCATAAAACATACTTAAGACAGATTTTGTTCTCAAACTTAAGAATTTACTCAAATTTTTTTGTCTCAGCTAAATTCAACGCCATAAAAAAAGTTAAGACAAAAAATTGACTTAAATTTAAGAATTTACTCAAATATTTGAGAATGCTCAATACCATACTTAAGAATTTTCTCAAGAAAAACAATATGGCCGCCGTCCATAGAAGATTACGAAGAAACAGAAGATACAATGTTAATTTGCCACGTCCTAGAGTCTTTTTAGATCCGCCTATGGATTTGTAATATCTGCATTGTCACAGTAGAAGATTGGTAATTATAAATGATTACTCAAGCTATTGTTCATCTAAGACTATTGTTTATTTTATGTATAGGCCTAGTTAATAAACATACGCATTAAGGACATTGACGATCTCCATCCACGCTTCCATTCGTAGATGATTCACTTTCCCCTGGCCCCCACTACCCCTCATCTTCCCAAAATGCCTCTCCTCCCTCCTTTTGCATTCCTCCACCACCACTAGCTCCTCCTCTTGTGTCCAATTTTGAGTTCTTTTTCTAGTACTCATAATTGTTTATTCCAATAATACATTTACATATATAATTTAAAAAAAAAAAGCAGACGATAATGTTTATTTATATGTTTATTTATGTTTACAATACTTTTCTTACCTTTAAGACAAAAGAGTTCCGGGAATTCCCTGGATATTCCACTTCTCAAAATAGCACGAGCAAATTCACGCGTCTCAGTTGAGAAAATTCTTAAATACTTTTATGGCGTCGTGTTTTAAGAAAATTCTCAGCTGAGAAAATTTTCAATCTCAGCTAAGAATATTCTTAAATCTTGAGACAGAATTTAGTCTGAGAATTATTTTTGTTTATGGCGCCGGGCCCTAGTTGATAATTCAATAAAACAATGTTCTTTTTTATCGCATTATTCTTTGCATTATAGATTCAAACTAAAAGAAAACACCCACTGAAGGATAAATATCGGCACTAGTTCCACTCTATAAGCAGCATTTTGTCAATCAAAATTAATAAAATGTACTTTCTTTAAGATTCCACGCTCAATTTAATTATAATGGGGGTTTCCCCTTGTTCTTAAAGGAAAAGGAAAATTATTTCTGCACACTCTAGGCTTATTATTCACAACTGCTTACCGAACTTTAATGAAACTTGGTACTAATGCAAAAGTTTCTAATGTCTCCAGGGCTTTCATGATTCATCACGGTTTGCATTTAGTCACCTATCAAAACCTATTGTTCACTATGTGGGCAACGTGCGTCATAATTATGTCATGACAGTAAATGTTCACAATTAATTTATTTCAATTTCAATTCGGTATTCTTTGTATCTTTCAATACATTAGTTATATACAATGGTGTATATAATACACACAGACATATATACAATATTTACAATGTCAATGTATGATTTGAAATTGGTTGCACGTGGCTCGGTTCCGAGGTGGGGATATCACATCCTCGACACCAGCGGACGTCCATGTAGGTCCATATGTGATATATGTTGTAAATGTAAACCACAGGGGTGACCTTACATTGAGAAATTCCCTATACGTAATCCGTAATAGACTAGTAAAACATAAATAGGTAACGTATTACTAGTCTGTTATGGATTAGGTCTTGAGATTTCTCAATGTAAGGTCACCCCCGTCTTTAAACCGTACGGTGGCTTCGCCTAGCCTACAAAGCATGCCGCATATAACGTCACGCCACGGCGGCGTGACGTTATCTGCGGCATGCTTTGTGGGCTAGGCGAAACCGCCGTACGGTTTAAATTTACAACAATGTCAAAAGGTTGTGAAGAGTGGACAAATGTTTAGGTGAAATAAATTAGGAGAATGCATTTATCAAATCGGAGGGTTGTAAACGATTATAAAATGTAGTGAAAACATGCAATACACATGTAATATAAAATTATATAAACTGTCAGCAAATTTATGGGTGTATGTTGATGTTATTGTAGATGCCATATACCATATTGTGGCGTACAACCCACGCATTAACGACATAGGCCTAATGAAAATCCCGACTATACGTACTTCGTCGGACATGAGGCCCCTAATATCATGTAAAATATTAAATTAGTGTTTTGAATGTCACGCGCTAAATATTATCTGGGGTGTTTAATTGAACGTTCGTGTTATTACAGAAATGTGGACTTAGGGTGAGAGCAATATGTCACTGTAACCTTACATATTTTAAAAATCTGAAACCCGCAAATATTCAGCAACATATGAAACCGCGTCACTCCATTCGAGAGGTCTTTATCCGATATTGACAAGTAGTACATTGTTAGTAATTTGGTGTTAAAATCATTTTTACAATTTATTTCAGCACAACGTGTATGGGATAGAAAGATGTCAGTCAGTTCCGTCAGCAGTCCTAGCTGAAAAAGCAGAGGCAGATTTAGAACGGGGTGGGGGCCGCCCCTTTCTTCGCCACAAGTATTAGTAAACCTACAGATTTGGTACCCCAAATGGCTGAGTATTTTGCTAATACTTGAATTTCACACGTCTGTCCCTTTTTTTGGAAATCCTGGATTCGCCACTGAAAAGTATCATATGTCATTTCTGTATAATTATTATCGAATTATATACATGAAAGGATTCTCTTATTTGTTTATATAATTCAATTTACTATGGTTTGATATAGTCTATCGTACCTGGTGCGATGTTTCATCTCTATCAGGTATAGACTGATGCAAGCATCTTGGGTAAACAGATTTATATATAGTAACCATAAATAAAAAGGTCACCCCTGACTAATAACAGATTTATATATAGTGACCATAAATAAAAATTTATGTTTGACTGAGTTATTGAATCAGATAGGTATTGCTGGTTAAAAGTAATCTTTGTTTCCTAGAGTATGAAACCAAAATAATTAGTAATTGTTATCCTCGATGTTTATTCAGGGAGTGTTAGCTTCCCAACCCTACAAACTAAGAAATTTCGATTGTGTACCCTGAAGTAAGGTCGTGTCAGTAAGTTCGGTACAAGATTGGCTAGAGACATGATTATAATATTCTACGTCAATGGAAATATCTTCTTGATTAAGTAACGATTCATCAACTACTCACGTTGACAACATATGAAAACACGTGATTAACGTTTGACATTTCAATGCTGAGTCTCCATCGCGCAAACCATATCCTGGGGTCATTCTCTTCAAAAGAATTGCGAAGCGATATAAATCTAGATGTCCGCAACCCGAATACATTCGCCTCGTCGATATGTACGTTTTCACTTTGACGATCCCGAATTTTGAGGTCAAGTTAACAACTAAATTTATTCTTAAGGTTACTGGGTCGATAGTTAAAATTTCTATGGTATTTAAACATGAAAATAATTTATTTATTTCTTTGATAGCGATGAAAGTATCATTTATTATATATGATAAATTATTTTTGCTCACCCCTGACTAATATTTAAACTACATTTTCTATGGCGGGCGTGTCAAAAGTTCACAAACACCTTGATCATTTAGCTTTCTAGTCGGAATTATACTGAGAGATTTTTTCTAGATCGTTTTCTTTTTAAGCATGTCAAATCTGAAGGTGCATGCCTTTGTCAGAAAAATATGAAAATGAGTAAGGTCACATAATTTTCTTGAATTCTAATACGGCAACTGACTTATTCATTCATCAATCGATTTATGTAATTATTTATGTAATCATTCATTTAGTATGTACTTATTTATCTATTTATACATATTTATCTAGTAGCTATATTTAATTTCTAACCTATAGTTTCTTTTTACCTCCTCTTTCTTCGTGAAAATGAAGGACACCCCCTCTCAATCTCTGATTCTATATACGAGGGATATTTCACATTCATCAGAACATTTCCCTTCCCCTTTATCCTTAATTTCATGTACGATGGATATGGGATATTTATTACCTGTACATTCCCTACCCCTTTATCCCTAATTCTATGTACGAGGGATATTTCACATTTATTACTAGAACATTTTCCTCCCTTTAATTTCATGTACGAGGGATATGGGACACTCATCACCAGTACATTGCCCTCCTCTTAATACCTAATGCCTTGTGCGAGGGATATGCCACTTCATCATCAGTACTTTCCCCTCCCCTTAATCCCTTATTCTTTGTACGAGGGACATGGAACACTCATCACCAGTACATTGCCCTCCTCTTAATACCTAATGCCTTGTGCGAGGGATATGCCACTTTCATCATCAGTACTTTCCCCTCCCCTTAATCCCTTATTCTTTGTACGAGGGACATGGAACACTCATCATCAGTACATTGCCCTCCTCTTAATACATAATGCCTTGTGCAAGGGATATGCCACATTCAGCCCCAGTACATTCATCCCCCGCCCCTTAATCCATAATCTTTGAAGAGGGATATAACCCACTTAGCTGTTGAAGTCAAGTGCCGTTTTAATACTCGCTACATGGTTGTAAGGAAAAAGGGCATATAACAATTTTTAAATTAATTTGATTCTTTAAATTATATCAGCTGACATATACTTTAATTATCAAAAATATTTTTATATATCTTTTTCATACTATAATAGGGTTAAAAATATAGAGTCTTTACTGCTTCATTCAAAACATTTTGTCTGTAAAATAATTTTCCAATAACAGTTGAATGGTTCCGAAAGCAACGTTTTTGATTTGTGGTCAGAAAGTCCCAAAATTTATTAGTGAGTTTTGCAGTTAGACATTATTAAGACAATTTTTAGCCTTGATATTGAGAGAAGGAATCTGAAGGGACGTCCTATTTTCACCAACATTATACTATTAAATACTAATCGTCATAATTCATTTTCAGTTAAATCTTATTATCAAATTCTATCTCCCCACCCCTCTAGTCCAGTTATCTACCGCCACATTCAGTTTTATACACACACAGAAAGTAAAAGCCAACTCATACAGAAGACATATCTGGTTATGTTATCACAAGAGTTCAATTTCGCTACGTGTTTTGTCTGCGTTACGTCACAGCCTTATCCTTTCTAATATCGCGAAAGGTTTGTTACGATGTATTATACAAGCAAAATAAAATACATTAAAACGTTGATACGAGAAATAAAGCGCTTATCTGATCGAGACGGGGTGAAATTACGACCTGAGTACATCAATGGCTTGTTGACTTTCTGACAACCTTTTACTAATTGAATAATGATAATCTATAAGTGGCCCACATAATACCACACCTTGCTGGCGAATATAGAGGAAAATGAGGGGAACGTATGCATGTGTTTAGCAACGTATAAGTAAGAAAACAGATAAACAGATTCAACAACGACAACAAAAAAAAAATAAATAAATAAAAAATGAAAAAGAAAGAATAGGAAATAAAAAAAAACTTGTATACTACTTGAAATGAAAGTACTGACTGAAGATCAAAATTTTATGTAGGGCATGCTAAGAATTTGAAACAACCCCCCCCCCCCCCCCCCCCCCCCCCCCCCCCCCCCCCCCCCCAAAGGAGAAAACTATTAAAAATTAAAAGAAAAAATGATGATGATGTCAGAATAATAATAATAATAATAATAATAATAATAATAATGATGATGATGATAATAATAATAATAATAATAATAATAATAATAATAATAATAATTGGAAAACAACTCGAACCCAGCCTTACCCCATTACAACTGAGTGAAAAAGTAATTAATATTTTCAATGACCAAAGAAAAAATGATGATAAAAATAAGGTGGAAAACAACAAACAGTAAGAAAAGAAAAACAATCAAAGCTCTGCTAGCTGTCCTTAACATCCCACAGCCGTTATAAATGTACATTAATTAATAATACATGTAATATGATGTATATTTAGTACTCCACATGTTCATCTTGTAAACTTCAATATTGTGCATACTAGTATTTTAACCCCTATGGGTACAACAAATCTATAATTGCATGAATGTAAGCCCCAATGTCTCATCTGAAAGGCATAGTTTTGAAAAAAAAATCGTCAAAGAAGTTCTACGACCTTCTATTCCCAATTGTCAAGGTCTTTAAGAATTTGAAAGGGAGATATGATGATATTAATATGGAAAGCTGATGGAACAATTAACAATAAGAGAATTCTTTCATCAAATTTCCAAAGTTTTATTATCATCAGGAATCAAAAGTAGGCCCAGTAAGTTTGGATACATTAAAGAGGACCACCAACCGCGGTGCCCGTGGACATTCAATCAGACGAGTATGTTCCAGTCCGTGCTCTTCTATAACGAATAATGTTCTGTCGACTTAGTCATACTTGTAAGAGCAGTTCCATTAATATAGCTATTGGTGGTGGATCCAGGATTTCCGATAAAAAAAAAGGGGGGGGGGTGGCACATGTGTAGTAGCCAATTCTGGGTGATAAATCTGGATTTGTAGCGAAAGGGGAGGGGGCAAGCCCTCAGACCCCCTCTTAATCCGCCACTGGTTATAATTATCATGTAGACGTACATGTATTGGCGTAAATACTTCCTAAGACGAGAATCCAAACAATTTGTTTGGTTGGTTGATATTTTTTTACACCACTTTCAACAATTTTTCAGTTATATGGCGACATGGAAGCAGGAGGTAACCAACCTCTTAAACATAGTGGCGCAACCCGGGAATCGAACCCCGATCGTCGGCGCCGCAAGACAAGCGCTTTAGCACTACATCGAGCCTGCCCCTAGAATCCAAACAAGATGTTGTTTCATGAAGATATCACTATTTTTCATGACGGCGTGACGTCACTATCAATATTACTATATGCATGTTTGTTTATTGTACGCTAATCCATCATGCATTATTTTGATAATATGGTGGCGACATCTGTCTGGTCCATCGCGTCATAATTTTGTTCAGTGCTACGGACCCACCCGAAGCAGTGAGGCATAGGCAGATCTGGAATTTTTTGAAAGGGGCGGGTGTTGCAGCTTCCCATGGCATTTGTTTTGCACTATTCGGTCCGGAAAGAGTGTTGCAGTCCTAAAAATGGTGGGAAATTACCTATTTTAGGAAAATAAATTTCGAACAAAGGGGGTTGCAACTCCGAAATCCGCCAATGAGTGAGGGATATGTTAACGTATACTGTGAGAAGGAGCAATAGTTTAAACTGTTTCTCACAAATATGCAGACAGAAGATCATAAATCCTAGAATATTCTAAACCGACATCGAATCCAAATCGAACCCGGATCCTCAGATATGATGTCCAGTTCGTTACCACTGTACCTACCAGCCCATATATTGCTCCATGTAAATTGCCGGGTATGCTATAATTTTCCCGAATGTCACATACAAAATACCTAGAAGTTCGACTACGAGAATGGTTTGGCATGAGTATGTATGGTGCATATATTGCCTTCCGTCAAATACACAAAACCTGCTTGACTTAACTTTCAGGAATCAGCTATCGAATGCATCTCGAAAAATGCCCGAGAGTTTGGGAAAGTTCAGATCCCTTTAATTTCCGATAACTATATCAGAGTCGCGGATCCAGAATTTTTGAAAAGGGGGTGGGGGTGGGGTGTGGGCACATGTGTATTACCCAAACAACTCGGTCATTTTTGGTGCCAAGTCTGGATTTTTATTTGTAAATATGTGGTCAAAGGTGGGGGCACTTCGTTCCCCCTCCCCCCGCCACTGTATCAACAATTAAATGCGGGTATTTCTATGTTTATACAAGTCCAGCATTCAGGTTGAAGCTTTATAATTGAATAAACAACAACAAATAATATTTTTTTATAAATAACAACATATGACAATGTTATGGGCACATACGTAGATGGATTCTTTTCTTTTCTGCCTCAAAATCCCTATTGCTGTCCAAAATGTCACTGCTGACAGTTCACAAGAACTTGGAATACAGTTATAACGTGACCAGATTCCAGCAATGCTATAGAATCAAAATACTCTGAGGCAAACTGAATTATAAAATGTGACGTCATCGTGCCACATCATACAATTGTTAAAATCCTATTGAAGATAGACAAAATGACACACGGACGTTTAAGAAGGCCCGTTAGAAACACCATAAACAGGGTGCATTTGTATATGAAATAATTTTTGTTAGTGGCTTTCTTTTTACGTCTTACGAAATATTTGCTCCTGTATTGTGACGGCATCTGTCTGATACGTCGCTCAGAAATTTAGACCTGCGTAACCATCCGAAGCATATGTGGATATTTCAAGTGCCATATCGACCGAAACATGGGGCATCGGTTTAATGCCTTACTGTTGAACAGCCACTGGCGGGATTCGAACCCGGGGACTCTCGCTCATTATCCAAGCACCTAATCGATTGAACCACACCGGCTCAAATATTTTTAAAGAGCACACAGTAGTAAGTGAAGTCACTAACTGTAAATCTTACAAAAGTATGTTACGTCTAAAATGTAGCTTGCGGAATCTTCTACACAGAACATACAAAGCCGGCGTGACCTAGTGGTATCGCGCTGGACTCCTGATCGGGAGGCCGGGGTTCGAGTCCCGCTCTGGTCATGCCGGTGTCATGTCGTTCGGATGAGACAGTAAAAACCGAGGCCCCGTGTCGTGGTATGCATGGCACGTTAAAGATCCCTCACTGCTTCGGGTGGGTCTGTTGCAAAGGTCAAAATTTGTATGCCCCGCATCAGGCAGATGTCGTCATTATATACGTGAAATATTCGTGGTGTGACGTTAAACAAAAATTAATCAAATAATCAATCAGAACATACATTAGTGCATTTTTGTGGAGTCTATAAATCTGAACATACAAGAGTATGTGCCTTCTATAGATGAGATCATACAACAATATGTAAAGTGTATGAAAAGAAACAGTATGTGAAGTCTAGATAGATCAAAAGATGGTGTCTTTTTCTAACTTAAATTTTGTGATTTAAAGTGAGCATAGATATGTGCTTAATTTAATTCAAAAAAATTCTAAAGTTATAAAAATACTATAGTGTGAACATACCGCAATTTGTGGAATCTATAAATCGAATAATATAATGGAATGTGGAATCTATTAACCGAAACAGACCATACATTAGTATGTGGAATCTATAAAACGAAGTGAAACATACAAAAGTATGCACTGACAATAAAATAGATTTTAAAATGAAGGTAAGAAACCCATATAAGATGTTACAATAATAATGGAGATGCTCATTAAATATCGTAAAACATCATATTGGAAATTTAATGTAGGATCATACATTTACATATGAAATCTTAAACCACAATTATATATCCATACGCGAGGTCATACATTATTCGGAAGTCCTTATGAATAAAACATAGAAGTAATCTGGTCCCTTGATAAGATCATAACGTTCACATCAAGATCAAACAATACAAAAAATACACTGTGTCAACGTCCACAGTCACCTAACATGATAACGTGACACGGCCACATCTAATAATACAATACTCTTAGTGTGAAACTACATGGTATGTGATAAAACAAAAATGAGAAACCCCAATGTACAGTTCTACAATCGCGTGAGACTTGGCCACCGTGAGATAACAGTGTGACACTTTGATAAATAAAATAAGAAAACAGTGTGAAACTCACACATATGAATTACATTGTAAAAATGTGTTAACTTCCAAATATTTGATAAAAGTATGAGAAACCGTCCACAGACATATTGTCCTCTGGTCATCCTAAAGACATGACCATGACGGGAAGCTGATCGATCTCGATTTAGGAACCTCCCGTCCACATTACTATTGTCTTATGGTCATTCCAAAGGCATGCCATAGATCTCGATTTCGGGACCTCCCGTCCACATTACTATTGTCTTATGGTCATTCCAAAGGCATGCCATAGATCTCGATTTCGGGACCTCCCGTCCACATTACTATTGTCTTATGGTCATTCCAAAGGCATGCCATAGATCTCGATTTCGGGACCTCTCGTCCACATTACTACTTTCTTATGGTCATTCCAAAGGCATGCCATAGATCTCGATTTCGGGACCTCCCGTCCACATTACTATTGTCTTATGGTCATTCCAAAGTAATGCCATAGATCTCGATTTCGGGACCTCTCGTCCACAATACTAATATCTTATGGTCATTCCAAAGGCATGCCATAGATCTCGATTTCGGGACCTCCCGTCCACATTACCATTGTCTTATGGTCATTCCAAAGTAATGCCATAGATCTCGATTTCGGGACCTCTCGTCCACAATACTAATATCTTATGGTCATTCCAAAGGCATGCCATAGATCTCGATTTCGGGACCTCCCGTCCACATTACTATTGTCTTATGGTCATTCCAAAGGCATGACATTGATCTTGATTTCGGGACCTCTCGATACAAAATCAAACACTCTACCAATTGAGATACCTCGACTCCATAAACAATTAATGCATGGCGCGAAACAATTTGTGAAACAATCACGCACAAAACAGTCGCATGGACATCTAATATGTGAGTTAGCAGTCTATCATTTATAGTGAAAAGTAAAGGTTCCTTAGCCGCTCCATAATCAGTTCGGATCCAGCGATTTTCGAAAGAGAGTTTCTTTGGAGGCAAGATATTGCCAAGAATGTGATAGATTTTCGCATCGACATGTATGTATGTACTGAAGAGATGACCCAATATCATCGGTACATTTTATTGCGTTTGTTGGTCTGACAAGAAATCTTGAGTTCATATCATTTAATGACGGAATGAGAGACTGGAAAGAATGCATGGAGTTCATCTTGGGCGAAATGAACCTGTATACGTACTTCATTCAAGCCACCGAACTGATTTTCTATCACAATGTTGATTGCTTTGTCTGTGAAATGTTGAGATTTACCACACTTTTGGTCTTTATCTGATTTAGTTTTGATGATAATTATTTTATTATTTATGCGAGTGACATACGATTATTTTCCTATATGATGGCGGCACCCATCTGTCGCATAGCTTAGTAAATTTTGACTTATGCACCGAATCCACCCGAAATAGTGAGAGGAAGGGAAGCCGAGGAGATTCCAGATGAATTCAAACGCATGACCTTCAGATCTTAAACAGAATGAATAAATAAATAAATAAATAAATAAATAAATAAATAAATAAATAAATAAATAAAACCTTGAAGTCATGACAGAATTTTAAAGGAAAAGGTGCATCTGCTCGAAATTTGGAAATTATTTCTTCGTAGAATGAGGAAGAAATATCGTATAACAGCCCAGTGTTCGTCTTCTGCCAAATGTTATTCAGGTTCGTTCAACTTCTTTTACATGACTATTTCCAACTTCATCTGCATCGAAATATCACTGAAAATTTTTCAAAGAGTGAAAGTGAAAGTGGATGTGGAGTTTTTGCTCTAGAATTGCTTATTAACAAAATAATACGTCTAACTTTTCATTTCAAACTATACAATCCTATTTGTGTATACTAATTATTGAATAGAAGTGATGATACGTTCACAGATATGCTCCTATTTCCTTATTTACCATTATTATTCAAGCCGATAGCCTTTAGTATTTGTAAGTCATCACTGGCCTTCTATTCGGGATCGTGACCATTGATCCGTGATGTTGGCTTAAGGGGCTTCTTCTTTTGATAATAATCCGACACGGATGGTGAATATCGTCTTCGCCTGACCGTGCTTTATTTTAATTAGT
The DNA here is from genome assembly GCA_035048485.1 of Pteria penguin. Taxonomy (NCBI): domain Eukaryota; kingdom Metazoa; phylum Mollusca; class Bivalvia; order Pterioida; family Pteriidae; genus Pteria; species Pteria penguin. The sequence continues at coordinate 22,960,274 of CM068592.1, forward strand.
AACCTTGTCACTTCGTATAAAAACGAATCGGTCTTAATTTTCCTTCTCTTGGTCGCGACCGGAGGAAGGAAGAAGACAAATTGATTAGGAGACAACTCGAAGAAAGAAGTTTCGTGCAGTTTGCAAATCTGCATAGGCGCGATTCTTGAAAATTTAATGCGACTTGCTAATAATAACCAACAACGTTTAACAATTTTGTGCATGTACTTTTTTCTACATTTACACATTTCAATCAAAGAAAATTATATCTGAAGACAAGGACTCCGGTATAAAAAGGTAAGAGTTGTCTTTCTTTTTCTTAATTTTAAATCATTTCCAACATTGCGTTGCATCATTTTGTATGAATATAATACATGTATTTCTCAAAAAAATAATTGTTATCATAAAAGTAGTAATTTATATTATAATTGGTTGACATGACTTGCTTCAAACACAGGAAAATGTGTTGTTTCTTGTGGCACTAAAGTTTATCAAATGATTTATGAGCACATTGGTGAAGAAATAATTGCATTTTATTGCAAAGAATCCATTTCGACCTATTTTAAATTTCAATCTAAACTGTGCATACAGAAAAACATTTTTTATCATTTATATATTTCGTAATTCCCTACATGTACTGGGAGTTTTCTGTCAAGAAATCAGACATATTTGTCCTGGGTGTTTTACGGATATTACGCAACGAAATATAAAGCACCAATTACAACAAATAACCATCCTTACTTCATTTTGTTCATTGATTGCAGACAAATTGATAGTTAGCGTAAAAATATGATATAATCAACAGACTATAGACATGAGTGTGTTTGCTTCGTTCAGAACATCTGTATCAATCAATAAATACACTGGTACATTGTCAATATGATGTAAACCAAACTGGAATGACCCAGACATTTATTTTTCGAAAATGATTTTTCCACGACGTATTCGAATATTAAAGAATATCGAGAAATTTAAGAATATGTCAAAAGGTAAAATATATCGCAGTATCAACCACAACTATGTTGTTGGTTTTTGGTTTGTTTGTTTGTTAGTTTCCTGTCGAAAATAACAAATTTCTGTACATAAAACGCTAATTCCAGTATGAAGGATAAAATTATGGTTTCCATTTTGACAATAGTAAAATTGATGTAACGATTTCTATATTGAAATACAGAAAGAGTAAAAAGTGTGAACCCCGTCGACCCTTTGTATAAAAGCTGGTTTCGCGTACTTTGTTTTAGATTTGGGTGCAAAAACGGTGATGTGTTTTACCACCGCAGTTGCTATTTATGATTTTCAATTATCTTCGCGCTTATTTGGTTACATTTTTATTTTTACCTGAAGATCGCTTTGTCGATCTGCGAACTGAATGTTAGACAAAATAAGATTAGTAAATATAATTCATACAATTTAAAAATTTCATATTGTTACTTTTATTATTTTAAACTAATCTATAGACTGTTAAGAATAAGTATTAAATAACAAATGTTTTAAACTTGTAATGTAACAAAAGCATTTCGAAGTTATGGTACATTATAGATAACTATATTTAGTACACAAGTACATAGAAAAGTGACAATGGCAGTGACAGTGAGATCCGGGTTTGATTCCAGATCTCGGCTAGGATATCAAACTGAGGCTCCGTGTCAGGGTATTCACTGACAAGAAAACATGTCTCACCTGAATCATTTGAGCTCAGTACAAAGGCAAACATTAAAATGCTCGCACACAAAGCAGATGCCGCCATCATATTACTAAAATTAATCCCTGCGTTCATTTAAATGATAATTTCATTTTACTTAATACATTTTTTATTATACCAAATACATTCTGATTATCATATTCCTTCGGTTTTTCGACAAAAAAAAAATAATAATACACCCCCCCCCCCCAAAAAAAAAAAAACCCTAAACAAACAAACAAAACAAAAACACCCCAAATAAATGAAAAATAAATAGATAATAATAATAATAATAATAATAATAATAATAATAATAATAATAATAATAATAATAATAATATGCCCCCTTTTCAAAAAAAAAAAACCCCCCAAACAAACAAACAAATGAACAAAACAAACAATAACAAACAGAAAAACAAAAAAAACTTGACTGAATTCATTGAATTTGAATTTGGTTCAAAATTAGAATATTAACCTTGATGTTTTAATGTGATTAACTCAAATTCAATAAAGGTGTCCACACATACTGTCTAACCCGTTATATCAACATTATGGAATGATTTTGTTTACGCGAGAGATCGAGTGATTTACCACACTTTATTACAACATTTTCTGTATCGCATCGGTGTAAAGTCTTTCCTTGACGCATTAAAAGAGACGAAATGACACAACACGATTTGTCTACGTTTAACTTAACATTTGTAATGAGATCAATGGGCGATATAATCTTATGAACGTCATTGTTGGTTCAAGCGGTGAGAATTATCAAGGGACGTAACTTCTTACGGAGACTTAAAAACATATATCTTATTAATATAAAAGGGGTGCCTGTAAATAATATTAGACATATCTAGAAGAAGTCTTGTTATGTGCGTGGGATATTTTCTTGCTTATAGAGTAAAGGAAATCATTTAATAATATGTAATTTATTGATATTTATTTTCTAAAGAGCTCATTTCATGTTTCCCTTCGAAAAAAAATATAGAAAATCGGGTCTAACCAGAACATCGAGAAACGGAACCCAAAACAAGATTAAAAAATTTGTTATCGAGAAAACCCTGATTTATACAGACATTATCAACACGACGGCAAGGCAAACTAGTTAATATTAAAGACCTATACAGATGCCCTCTTTTTTCCCTGTTTACAGCCACCCACTCTCCCCTTTTAAAAATTCTACATTCTGAGTGTAAACTGAGAGCGAAAAAGTCTCAGCTAAATTCTTAAACCTTCAAGCAGTTGCTATGTGTTCCAAAAGGGAGTTTAGAAAAAAAAACACCCTTAACATGACTGATATCAGTGTAAGAGTTTGGATATTGGTTCGAGTCCGGTTGATGTCACTATTTTTCTAGGTGATATACTATTGAAACTAACGTAAAGTCCGCTCTATCAACCAACCAAACAAATAAGCTAGCGATTATTGATAGGTATCTTTCTTAATTTGTATTATCTATTAATAAATATTGTTTTTAAATGTAGTATAGAAGAGGCATGTTCATCGTTTAATTATCTTATATCTAATCTTATTTCAAATTATATAATTTTATCTTATATTAATTTACAGTTACAACATATCATTTCAAATTAATTTTATTATATATCATTTTATTTATGTATTTCTACATTCATTTATTTATTTTACTCTCTTTAAATTCCGGGGTAGGCGATGGTTTTTTTTTTTTTTTTTTGGTATGTTTGTTTTATTTGTGTTGGTTTTTAGGGGAGTTGGGTTTCGGAAAATAATTTATTTTGATACTCTAAGACTTGTCTTCACTACATTGTGTGTGTTTGTGAGAGAGGGAGAGAGGGGGGGGGGGGGGAGAGAGAGAAAGATGTGCTACATAAATAAAGCTCTATTTTACTTGCGCTTCGACTCCATTTGAAAAAAATCTCTACACCTCTTTTAGCGGTCATACGTTAAAAATAGCAATCCCGATATCATCCAGATTTTCTTTTGTAAAGAAACAGGTGCGGTCGAAAGTTCAAGAGGTAATGACGTTTATCAGAGAAATGGCAGTGGATAAGTGGTTATAGTCTGATCACAATCTTCCGAACGTTTATACCCATTGATGTACACCGTGTGACCAATGCCCTTAGGGCAAACATTAAGATGAAGCAGATACTATGTGAACTTTCAAATTAATTCAGTAGGATTTAATTATGTTTAGACAAAGTTTTTATGACATAAAATCGGTATAATAATGTTGAAGTTAAAATACAAACACAGACGGAAATTGTTCAATGACGAAATGTTGCATCATCGAAATGGCTGACGACTGTTTACCTGAAGCAGAAAGGCGGTTAAGAATGATATACGTTTGCCAGTTTTCCGTCTTCTGTCTGTCATTATGACACGAAGAAGTAATCTAATGCGACTGAAAATCTCCACTGATCGATCGATCGATATATCGCTGTCCCCACTTTACATAAGGCTAACAAATTTAGGTTTTTTTATTCATAGCAACACAGCAATAGATAACTAAATAACTAAATAAAAAAGAATATAAATAAATAAAGACAGACGGACGGACAGAAAGAAGGAAAGAAATAGAATAATATGAATAATAATACACAAAAAATGTCGATGGGCTGAAAAAAAATCATTTTTGTATAAATAAGTAGATTTACATTTCAGATCTTATTCTTCCTTTTGTACAAATTCAAAGGCCATTTATTCATACATGTTGATATATTTCAGAATTCAACCCTTTGGCTGAAAGATGGAGGACAGTGAAGTAATAGCAAAAAATAACTATAATGAAGGTATTGCGCAAACATGAAAAAATTGTCACACTTTCTTTATTTTCTTATTTTCTTTTCTACTATATACATTGTGTTTATTATTTATATTTGAAAATCACGATGAATTCCCCATAGTTTATGAGGACCAGCTTCTTTGTTTCGATCCTCTCCTTCTTCTATCAAGATTTTGAAAAATACTATCTGTATAAGATGTACATGTATATTCATATTATTCACTTTTCCAAAATAGTAGAATCAAAAAGGTTAGAATTTTCCTCCGAAATATGTAGAGCTGAATTCAAACTCAATGTTCAAAAGACAATGGCGGATATATAGTGGTGAAAGGGAGGGGGCTGACATCTTTTCACCCCGAGTTATGATAATAGGTCAGAATTGGCGATAAATCATACCTGAATTTTCGCCATGAATATTATTGTGGCGGTTTCCATTCCCTTGTCAAATTTCGGACCGCTATTGTAGTGAAATTTGTAGCTGTAGATAAAAGCTAATGGGTGTATCTTCAGAAAATTATCTTTCAGTTCTGAACTACCCATCAATTTCCTTTAATTTCTACAGGTTTCATTTCAAATCATTTAACTTCTCATTTCTAAAGAATTTTTGAAAAAGTGCCATTTTTAAAAACTGTGTCATCTTCTCCATTGTTAGGGCGGCGAGGTAGCGTCTATATGGGAATACGCATGCCACAGAGACACGAGCGCCCTCATGTCCTAGGGGAAAACGGTACGTAACTCTTACCATGATATCATCACATAAATAAAGTACATATAGGCTATATACACAAAGTGAGGTGGTCAAATAACATACAACATCTTAGATCTCTTTGGTCAAGTTGGCTCAGGAGCTGATCTGAATATCCCTCAGCCATTTCCACTAGCATGTTAATAACAAAAGCGAGTTCGATCTCGGGACGGTCAACGTATAGAACAGTTGTATAACTAGCTAGAACACGTGATAAAGATGGAGTATTTACTTGGATGTGGTCACCATAATTTACAAAGTTCTTAGTAGGATAGATATGATTTATTTCCAAAATAAAACCTCCATTAATCACAAATCAATATTCCTATTATTTAATCGTATATATAACACCTTATAGTGAAATAAATCCCCGGATGACGAAAGTTGTTATGATTTTCCCCTTGAATTCTCGCTACATATTGTAGACCACCTGACACTAGATTTGGTGCATGTGTCGCCGCGCGCTGATCGACTGAATAGGAAATACTTATTAATCGCCTTTACCCAAGCTTACGTCAGATAATCACAAAACGAATATTGTACATTTGCTTGCAAGAAAATCCAAAACGAGAAACCCTCCCCCCAAAAGATGTATATATGTATATATACAAAATAAGAAACGATTTTTCTTCAATTGATCTGATGAAAATTATAATATTTTATATATCAAATTGTAAAATAATCACTTCATAAATTGACACTCGCTTCCAGCAAAGCAACCAAGCTTCTATAAGACTTCTATAATGTAATTGTATGCGCATGTGATGAGATTAAGGTCGTGCTCCCCATTGGCGTTTTTCTCCGTCCTTCACATACTTTATCTTTCGAGACTTGTTACTTCAACAACAGAACAAGAGAAATTCAAATTAAGTTCCAACCAGAGAATTTGAAAGCATCACGAGCCCAAGTATATCTTATGTTTTATTTACAATGTTCGTTCCATTATATTCAATTTACACATGGTATTATGGGCCAGGTGGATGCGAAAACGAGACAACTAAATCAAGCGTCTTTCATACAGTGAATTGCAATGAAACTTATAAACGTTTGATGCAGCAGCTTCTGTATTGATGTAAGTGTGAAAAATAGGAACGGTACATTATGAGACGTCAGTCTAGATCCATGAGTTTAAACAATCCCAAAATTCAGCTGCAAAAACTGAAATATGGTAAAGGAAGGAAACGACGTAGTTCGTGTATTTGTCAAGGTAAGTCTACGACATGCCTTCCCATCTCAAAAAGACATTGATTTCAGATTATACGCGATGCATTTGCCGTACATGTAAAATATATACATTTTGTATATCAAGGTAACTCTATAGATTTCATCTCGTGTTGCATCCATCATACATGTATTCTGAAAGACGTGCTTTCATTTAAGTCAACAAGCGTGGGGATGCGAGTGTTGTTGGTTAGTTGTAGTGAGGGATGAGGACAAGAGTCCCGAAGATTGATTCAATAATACTGACAAAATTTGTCGGTTCATTCATTGGAAGAAGAAGAATGGCAGGGAAAAATCCGTCCGTCATGTGTCAGTGACCGAAGCAATGCTACAGTTACAGATTTTTTATATTTCTGAGCCGACTCGGGAACCACAAAAATGCATTCGCTAAAACATGAAGACGACGAGAGTTTTTCTTGGTTCTTAAGACTGATCTTTGCTTGACAAAATATTGTGCACTGATATGAATTACTCTAAAATGAAAACTGATTGCAATGAACTAAAGTTGGTTGTTTAATGAAGAGACCATTTCCGATATTTCGATTTCAAAATGAAATTCTTAGATATTACCATAAAAGCACGTGACTACAGACAAAATTTGACATATCAGTTATAGAATTTCATTGGTTCAAAAACCAAAGTGCAAACTTGTCTTTTAATTTCTGAGTAGATACTATGCTTTTCTCTATGGTTTATTCACTTGTAACGACAATGTCGTTCATACTCATATATTATAAAAACGAGACCTTTACTCACTATTGTGTCTTTATGTATAGAATATTACTAGGTATCTTATTGTTGTATCTATCCGGATTAATATTTTAATTGGCATAGATTTTATCTACATGAATTGGTTTATCCGAATGAATATTTTGATTGGCATAGATCCTATCTATTGGTTTATCCGAATGAGCATTTTTATTCGCCTAGATCCCATCTATTGGTTTATCCGAATGAACATTTTTATTCGCCTAAATCCCTTCTATTTGTTTATCCGAATAAAAACTAGGCTTCCATTAGATCAATCGGCATTGATTTCATTCATTGGTATGTAAATTTAAGTAAAATTTATTATACTATTACTTATGGCAGAAACAGGGATGAACACCTGCAAAACGTGCATTCACCCATAGGGTTAGGGCAGTGGAGAAAATGGTAAAAATACCAACTTTTAACAGGTGTACTGGCGAATCGTTTAATGTTCCCATGCCAGGAATCGAACCTAGACCTGATACAAATGAAACAAAGAGTTAATAAGGTTCATCATTTGACTCCACCAGGGACGTTCAATGTGATATTAAACAACCATATATGAATAAGGAATCTTTGGCTGATTGTACCAAAAGTGAGCAGAATTTTATTAAGGTGTACGATTGCAGCATTGCTTACATTGATTGGTTATTGTTTAATGTCACTTCACCGATTATTTCATTTACATGTATATGGTGACGGCATCTGCCCAATGCATTGCATAGAAATTTATACCTTTATAACGGACCCACCCGTAGCAGTGAGGGATCTTTTACGTGCCACGTCTACCATGACCTGATACCTCGGTTATCAACATCTCATCCGAAATACAGAACACGCCGGTGTACCCACGGTGGAAGTCGAACCCAGAACCTTTCGGTCATTAGTCGACCACTTAATCCACTGAGCCACACTGGTTTCGATTGCATAGGTGTCTAGGTATGGGCTAGGCTATCAAGAAATCTTTGTAGTCCTTTTATAGTAGGAAGATGAAGATTCCAACTCTCTTTAATTTTAACAAACTACTAAATTTATATAGTTCATTTTGGAATCAGTATAGTGACATCAAGAATAATCGATACAAACCTCGCTGACGTTTTGATTTTGCGTTTTGATTTTCAAGGAGAAAACATTAAAAAGTGTTATTGATAATTACAGTTAATTTTCTCTTAGTTTTGAAAAGGCGTGTAATTCTTTTGGTTTCTTGCGGAACTCAAATCCATCTATCCTGACTGAGGTCTGTACCATGGGGGACATTTCTCCAAGGTGATTCACCATCGTCGACTGCCTTCCTATCTCCTTCCTATCTACTCCTCTGATATCAGTATAAAACCGAGAACCTGTGTCACGGTATAGATTGACGCGTAGAAGGTCCCGTTCTACTTAGATTGGGTCCATCACACAAGACAAAACTTGTTACCATGCGCCTATCAGGTGCCGCCATTATATAAAGTGAAATGATTTCGAGTGTCGTAAACAACAATCAAACATAAACATTCATCATGTTGATCTTCTATTTTAACAATGCCTAACATTACAGATGCGGATTCAGAAGTTTTGTCGAGTGCGGGTCCACCCCAATGAAGTTTTGGAGAGGGGGGTCCATCCATGTTTATGTGTGTAAAATTTACTTATTTCACATAGAAAAATAAAAAGTAGAGTAATTTTCGTCGAATCTCAGGGTGGGTCCACACCCCCGGTCCACCCCTCTGGATCCGCGCATACATTATATATTTTGCAATAAACATGTTCACAGCACAAAGATATTCTAGTATACAGTAGTCAGTTATCAGCACTTCCAGTTTATGATAATGTACTTTTATCCTATATATATTACAGCGATTTGTAGTAAAGTATCATTTTACTTGATGATTCTTTGTCACCAAAAAGCTAAATATTGTACTGAAAAGATGGTTTTATTGAAAGTATTAGCGGGTCGCACATTATGACTGCTTATTGATTATAAGATTTTCACTCACATGGTGGCCGCACCTGCTTGATGTTTAACCTCATTAGTTAAAAAATTTTACCCTCCCCAAGAAGTGAAAGATCGTCCAAAGGAGAGTTTGGAGGTTGAGGACGGTATATATAGGAATCTCTGCTGATAGCCGGGACCGAACCCGGTTTTATGGTTAAGAAATCTAGTGCAACTCCATTGGTGTAAAGTGGCACGAAACACTCGTGGTTTCTACCTACCTCTCGATCACACTCTCAGTTGAGAACTTAATGACCTCCGTCTAACAGTTAATGACAATGTGATAGCGCGAATCCATTCTGATCTCACGATTTATTGCGCAGTAATGACCGTATGCCTTTTATTCACGTCTCATTTATTCAATGAATATGAAAATGTTGAAAATCAAGAATTAAGTGTTTACGATCTGTGGTTTGAAAAACAAGCATGGGATTTATGACTTTGAAAAGCAATTATATCATTATTTAGATATGTTCCTATAGGATATACGCATGCGCGAACTCAGGTCAAAGGTCACACAGTCAAATATTACGTTCTAAAATACGATTACTCAATCCTCTCCCTACATGAAAGTAGCTAAAATATTTAACGACTACAAGCGTTTCATTCAAAACCACAATATCTCTCTCTCTCTCTCTGTCTCTCTGTTTTTGTTACCAAAAAGCTTTGTGATGATGTTTTTCATGTACATGTATGCCATATGTATTCTTGCATTATTAGAAGGAGAGGTTTATAGAAGTATGTAGAACTTGTAACCAATCTTATGCATATTATGATGGTAATAAATATGTTTAAACTAAACTATATAGCTCAACTGAATTTTCTCCCCTTGCTAACAGTTAAATAAAATTTATGCTATTTCTTCGACCTAAATACTTATTACACGGCAGTTTACCATAGCAAGTTCTGCGTGTCTGAGTTTGGTGCTTTTGGGACGATATTTGCACACCTTTCCTTTATTGGAATAGAAAGGGAAAGACTTTCAAAGAGAGTCCGCCTCTGATCCTTGCTTTTGAAGTTCAACTGCATGCCACGTAAGGTGGTATACATTCAACAATAGATTTACACCATTTCCATACAGACACAGTCAACGTGCATTTAAAATATTAAACTCTTCTGGTATTAAAGAAACGATTTGCATACAGTTTGAATGAGAAAACATCATCTTTATTCAAAGATCTCTTCTGTGTGAATATTTCAGATGTACAATAATATCTTTCAGTTTATTGCAAAATAATCATCATATTATCGGCATATCTGCAAACTTCTATACTGATATAATCAGGCGTTCGTGGACATTGCCCACAAGTTCAAAGAAGGGATTAGCGATGTTACCTTTGAAATGCAGTTAAATCTGTCAAGCTGCAATGTGTGCGCATGTTAGCGTAATCGTGTATGAACTGTGTCAACAATAATCCATCAGTGCATTGTAATGCAACGGCGCATGCGTGATCATTCATAACAACCTCTTGACGCTAACTGCCTCATGCCAATTATACAATATTCTAATTATGTCATACATCAAAGACGGGACCTATAACAGGAGGAGGCCCCTATGACATTAGTTTCCTCATTTTGCAGATATATATTGCCTTTCGAGAATGTATGTGTTTGCAAATTTTACCCACACCCATTTTTAGTTAAACAACTTATTGACAAAGTATAATACAATATTCAACATGTTTTCAAACATACATTATTATATTCTTTTCTTACCTGAAAACCTAATTGTCTTTCAATCGTCTTTGCGTCTGTTTTGAGTGAGGTGAACATTGTTCGCTAAGACAAAATAACCCGAAGGATTTGACCAAATGCCCCACATTTGACAGCTATTTGAACGACTATGGTGAGATTATGGTCAGCATGCAATCCGGTATGAAAGCGGGTCATGTTCTCTGATTTTTTGGATCGGAGTTCCATCACATTTGTTTACAATATAACACTGGCACAAACAAACTTGCGACTTACAATTTATAGTGATAAAGTGACCATTTAGCTATCTGTACATTTCAATAATTTTCCAAGATTATCTTTTGCAACACCCACATGCCGCCAGAGTATGTAAGAACAAGACGGAAATAACAATGTTACAAAAAAAAAAAAGGACAAGGTGCATGCACAGTATCGTACAAAAAAGGCTGTCAACCTGAAGTCATGTCATGGGTTAGATTTCTTGTGGTTTCTCGTTGGTAATGTGTCGTTCTTCTAAAACTTACAACTCTGAAATCAGGTAATAAGATAATTAGACCTCCTTTTGCTGTGAAGTTTCTTTAATTGCTAACGTCAGACCAACATTATTTCACATTTATATAGGCAATACCCGTATGAACGATGCGATGATCCCACCCGAAACAGTGAGTGATCTTTTAATGTGCCGACGTATATCTTTGTTTATATTTTCTCAATCGAAGGACAAAATAAGGAGGCAGTATATGACAAATCACATAATAAAAACCGGAACGGAGAAGCACAGTGAATGAGGTGCTCGACTCGTTACGGAGAGGTCCTGAGTGCAACTCCCGTCGTGGACACACCGGTGTCTTGCCTTTCGGATGAGACCGTGACAACCGAGGTCCCATATCACGGTAGGCCTGACACTTCCTTTGAGTCAGTGGGTCCGTTGCAAAGGTCTATATTTCTATACAATGCATCAGGCAGATGCCGTCACCATATAAGTGGAACAATTTTGAAATGACGAAGAACAGTTATCAAGTCATTCGTGATAAAAATCCCTTTTCACAATCGGAACCGAGCGCCGGTCATTAGAAACACCGATATTACAGGACCAACCTGTTCCTCTCCTGTGGCGAGTTGGTACAGTACATTTATGTATATATTGAGCTTGTATCGTTTCAGCAGTTTGGCAGTAAATTCTAATCGTCGGATAACTTAAACACTGCGTGCACATGAGTGCATTTTTCACATAGAGAAGGACAAAAATAGATTAGATATATGCCGAAAATAGCAATAGATCACTTTTTGTAGACACCCACATATTCAATACAAATTCTTTTCATCCACCAGGATTACGTAATGGTATGTGAACTCTGGTATCGCAGATTTCTGTTGTCTCGCGTTTATTTATTTTATTTTATTTTATCTTTTCACATCATTATGTTGTTCCATGACGAAAAAATAACCTTATTTTGCTGCCTTTAAATGTGGGAACTGATAAAAATTGCTTATCCGCCTTTTCGTAAAACACATGCGACAGTAACGGACAAGCAAGAGTATAGCGTTTCTTTGCATTGTAGTTTCAAAAACCCGTCAAAACTAGAGGAAAACACTTGCAGTGTTTGTGGGTCAAACTATGGTCAATACCATCAATGGAATCGAACGATATTGGGTTTTTATTGATTAATTGATTGATTTTTGTTTAACGTCACACCAAGGATATTTCACGTACAAATGTATATAGTGACGGCATCTGCCTATCTCGTTAAACCGGCGTGGCCTAGTGGTATCGCGTGGCCTAGTGGTATCACCGTATATATATTATATATATTATATATATATATATATATATATATATATATATATATATATATATATATATATATATATATATATATATATATATATGTGTGTGTGTGTGTGTGTGTGTGTGTGTGTGTGTGTGTGTGTGTGTGTGTGTTATTTTCTGGTTTTTGCGTAGACAAGCGGTAAATCCCGACACATAGATGAGTTATTCTCGCACTGGAGATCGACTAATCCCGTTTTTCATCAGTACTGGAAAATTCTATCCGGAACACTTTGTATCCTTCCGCGCGTCGTCTGCATTGTTTACAAATAAATGAAACATGGCGACTCACAATTTTTGCGTCGGAGAGATAGTCAACATTGTGTGTTATCGTTAAATTTAATGTTGAAAAATCCTATCAAAATATAAAGTTTCTTTATGCATATCATGATGTTTTATTTTATTGCGGCGGACTATCTTTTTATTCAATCAGTTATTCGGCCATCAAAGGAAGTAAACAAAAATATTAACAATAGCTATAGCCTACATCGAGCTGCTGAGGTGCGAGAAAAATAATCAAGCACTAGTTTGAGTTCCAGATAGAAAAAGATCAGTCTCGGGCTGGATGAATCAACATATCTCAACCTCGGCTAACGTTTCGGTTGAGATTTGTTGATTCATCCAACCCTCGACTGATCTTTTTCTATGTGGAACTCGAACTAGTGCTAGATTCTATTAGTCTTAATCAAGAAATTCATGCGCAGATCCAGAGTGGTGGACCGGGGTTCTGGACCCCCTCTGAGATTCGGCGAAAATTACTTGTCTTGTTATATTTCGATGTGAAATATAGAGTATAAACATTGGTGGAGGTGGGCCCCATCTCGGAAAACTCATTGAGGGAGGACCCTTCTCGACAAAATTTCTGGATCCGCGTCTGAAATTCATCAACAACGTTTTGTAACTTTTTGTTATCAATTTGGAGTTGTCTTTCGGCATCGTCCTGTACCCTTTTTTAACACACCGGTTTTTCATTATGATTTTGTGTAGATCATTTACTCATACGAGTCTGGTATATATCAAAGTTATGGTTTTCAAACTAAGTAGTTTCATTCATACAATGTTAATTAACTCATAGTAATTTGCAGTTTTAAATAAAAAAATATATGCTACTGCAAATACTCATTTTCGGCATCTGTAAAACTACTAGAATATACAAATTTTGTTGCAAACTTAAAAGAGGAAAATAACTAAATGCAATAATAATAATAATAATAATAATAATAATAATAATAATAAATAGATAAATAAATAATATAAATAAAAAATAAAAGAAATGAATAAAAAAAATCGAATGAATAAATATATGAATAAATGAATGAATAGATACATGTAGATAAATAAATAAGTGAACAAATAAAAGAAAAATAAGACAATAACAAACACAAAAAGAACTTCATAAAATAACTACAGTTTCGACTTGGAGCGGATAATTAAAAACAACCGATATTTTGGTGGGTTTTTTTGTTTTGTTTTGGGGGGTTTTTTGTTGTTGTTGTTGTTGTTTTTTTTTTTTTTTTTTGTAAAATTGTTTTGCCCTCTTAGGTCAAAACTAGAGGAAAATACTTGCAGTGTTTGTGGGTTTTCCCCTTTTGGGTTCAGTTTACTAAAATGACATATCGCCTGAATTTGGACTCTTGAAATCAAATCATTTTTCTGTACCATCGAGTTATTAGCCATCAAAGAAAAGTAAGAAAGCATCAATATGGCGCTGTCAGTTTGACTATTTGAAGTGTTAAATAAAATTCCCACCCTTATCAATAAGAAATACCTATCCAAGATGAAATACACGGCAAAGTATGAAGACATAAACCTATCACCATTAAACCTTAGCATCAAGATTTACACCCGGAGCAAGTTCTATCTAATAGAAAATGTCTAATATGGATACATGAATTGTTTTATCTTTGAAAGATGAAAGAAAGTGAGCATGCACTGGGTTGAGGATCGAAGGTAAAGTGCACCACTCTGGTAATATTGCCAGCTAGAAATACAGGGGGTCAAGAAGTTCAACACTGTACCAATACTGGTGAAAATTATTACCCGGACAGCACTCAAAAACACCTATAGTATTACATAACAAACACTTGGAAATATCTAAATAGTTGAAATTTATATACAAAAACCGTACCCAGTTCAATTATTGTATTTGGAATATTAAACTTGCGTCGCACTATTACGAGAATCTAGTGGAATAGTTATGCCTTATTATTATATGTCGAGACTTTCATCTATTTCGGAAGGAATACCCCTGGACGGTAGTAAGTGTCATTATTATTATTATTTTTTTTTTTTTTGCTTTGTAAGTGGATTCTTATCCTGTTTTGTGCTTTTCCAAGATTTTTATTTTCAGTCATTATCCGGAAATAACCTGTCTGGAATGGACCGGTGGGTCATCTCACAAAAGTTTTTTGGAATTTCTAAAAATTTATCGTAAATTTCAACCCCAGATTTTGCAAAAGGGGGGGGGGGACTTACAAGGGAAATTATAAAATTTAGGATGATATTTTTCATCCTAAATACAACAAAATATTTCATATTCTGTATACCTAAGTTTAAGTAAAAGTTATATGAAAAGTCCTTGAAATTTTTTAAGAACTTT
This sequence comes from Pteria penguin, assembly GCA_035048485.1. Classification (NCBI taxonomy): domain Eukaryota; kingdom Metazoa; phylum Mollusca; class Bivalvia; order Pterioida; family Pteriidae; genus Pteria; species Pteria penguin. The sequence continues at coordinate 22,975,500 of CM068592.1, forward strand.
TGTGAAATGGTCTACAGCTGAATAAGTATAATGGCATTAAAACGATATTTAAAAAGATGTATTAACGTTGTTCAGATATGTAGCCATAGCGATAATGCACATAATGCTTTTCAGGGTCAGAAAGGCATTCTCCAAATATCTAATAAAAGTTTGGAATTCATAAATTGCTTCAGTACAGTTTGATAATTTCAGTAGATAAATACACACGTTAAGACAATGCCAGGAGTAGATCAATCTTTTTTGGAAGTGTTTTTATTGTTTTACGTCACACCGCCATTGTTTTACCTATGTGGTGATGGCAGTTACTTGATGCATCCTACAGAAATTCATACCCATGCATTGAGCCCACCTGAAGCAGTGAGGGATGTTTTACGTGCCATGCCTATCGTGACACGGGACCTCGGCCTCACTTTCTCATCCCAAAGGCGGCACCTTGACGAACCACACATAGAAATCGAACCCGTTACCTTTCGACCGGTAGTAGAGCAATCTACCGATTGAAAAAGTGGAAAGGAGATGAAAATGAATGTTTTGTCTGTGACCTATGGGTTTCATCCCCAATGAAATTTTCTTGGTAAAATTTTTCAATCCAGATGACGTTTTCAAGGCTTGGGACCCCGTCCCGAGATCTGCCAATGTAGAAATATATCTACAGAGCACCAAGCACAGCGACATATACAATTACAAGATTATATCTTGCCGATTATGAAGGAAAGTTTTATAAGCTAGTGGTTTTGGTTTGGCGAATTATTCATATTAATTACCAGCCTAGTGATTTCCATAGGAATAGATTTGATTACTACAGAACTGCCCCCCCCCCCCCCTTTCCCCTAAACCTCTTCATCTTGAATTAGGTAAATATGTGAAATCAACTCGAGGTCATTCCAAATTTATTCGAGTAACTAACGGGAATTCTACCTATCTCAAGGATCTCCCTCTCGCTACACTACCCATCGTGTCCTATCAGGCCCAGATGTGAAGCAGTCGATAATCTTAATTGTCACCACAATGCCCCCCTTCTACGACCATCTCTATCATCCCTATAGCACCCATCACCAAACAGGGCGATCTTTGCCCGAATCATCTCGTGTCACTGTCAGTCGTGTGTTAACGAAATCGCGAGATCTCGATGTCCGAGGGCAATACCTGGAATTATCTCACAGTTACTGACCACAAGCTAACCAGGGTCCAGTTATACAAAATAATAGGAATCTCCATAACTGACTTATTTACTGAACGGCATTGCTTCAGGAATGGTGTTTACTTTAAGTGCATGACTTTATTTGGATATTTTGGGAAATGGTTTCTATGATAATGATGAGGAAAGGTAGGCAAACGATAATCAGTGTAAGAAATAATCATTAAAATTCCAACCCATTGCGGAATCCGCAGAAATTAGTAATTAATGGACAATTTCCATTTTTTGTAGTTGTTTTCATACTTTGGAAATGCATGTGATAAATAAGAATTTTTTTAAACTTAAAGGCACAATAGCCGTTAAACGAAATGTTATTTTGTGTGAAAATGCTTGATTTGTGTATCAAAATCTACTTTAAATGCACTGATATCCGATCAATTACAAAGCCTAAGTCTTCTTATAAGTCTACAAACGGCTAAAGTTGAATTGTTTCATCCCATACGAAATATCAATTAAAACACGAGAATCAACGTTGATTTTGTGGTTATTAGATTGCTTTTGATGCTTAGAGCATGTGCTTATTGTCAATTTTACACCTGGTAATGAATAATAAATGAATAAATACAAATAATAATAGTAATAAAAATAATAAATAAAAAAAATTTATATGAAAATAACAGCAATATATGCCTTTAATATTTTATTAAGTGTTTTCTTTAATCTCTTAGTTTACATCCTTTTTACCAGATATATGATTAATTCACTGTAATGAAATGAATTGGTACATGTGTTACACTAAAAGTGTAAAACAAGTATTATCATTAAGCCTAATTATAACAATCTAATTGAGATGAAAAATAATAAATGTTTTAAACTTTTAGTGTAACACATGTGCCAATGGAGAGGGACATCCCTAGTGGCATCTGTATCTGAAACTGATGCCGTATCTCCACGAGATTGAGAAAATCGAAGTCTTTCATGCGCTATCAACAAGAAATCATTTTATAAGCAATCTCTGAACAAAACTTTGTTTTCAAGAGATGAGGGTTGACAAAATTAGAAGTACAAAATCAGTCTAAAGTGTTCTGTGTAATAATTATTGTATCTACTTTTTTTTTTACTTTGATTAAATATATCAGAATATTATTCGCACCCAAATGTATTACATGCAGCAGCAGCAACAGTAGTAGTAGTAGTAGTAGTAGTAGTAGTACATGATCAAAGACTTATTATATTGCATGTTGATTATTCAGCTTCACAGGCATTTGAGTAATTATTGCTTTCTTTTCAGGCGATGCCTTTGGTGAGCTAGACACGGAATATAAGCCATCTGAATGGGTACAGACGATCATTAATAGTGTTAAGGATGTTGGTCACACCGCTCATAGTGTGTTCAGTGAATTAGACGTACTGAAGGAGTACAACGGCCAAGTGGAATGGCGGGAAACCGCAAGGTGAGCACATGTCATCGTAAATAGATTGTCTGCCTTAAAATATCAATTGTGATGTAACGTGTATTTCACTTGACCCAGAATTGTGCATTTTGTCGCATTAGGACATTTGAGAGTCATTGAGAATGGTCGATTGAAACTACGATACTTTTTGTATATAATGTGTATTTATTTTACAGATGGGTAAAATACGAAGAGGATGTGGAAGAAGGAGGGAAAAGATGGTCCAAGCCTCATGTAGCCTCCCTTTCCATGCAGTCCTTGTTCGATCTTAGAAACACCATGGCCGAGTCCCCGGTTATGATAGACTTTGATTGTCATTCACTACCACAAGCCGTTGGTACGGTCTTGAATACTTTCTTTTAGTTGGCAAAAAAAAAAATAATAGAAAATAAATAAACAAATAAATAAATGGAATAAAATAAATAGAAAAATTAATCATGTTTTCAACTCGCAGATACTTTCCTTAAGTTTCCTGTGAGCCAGGATTCCGCCAGTTACTGTTGCGGAAATTTCTGTAAACGTAAAAGTTTCTGCAGTTTCCACCAATTTCTGCGTGTAGACCAGTTGTAGTTTATATGGCGTTATGGGACACGTTGACTTTGTTACTCTTCGTCTGTTAGCAATGGGTAGATCATTTGTTTTGTCATTACCAGTATTTGTTACTTAAACATCGCACTGTATCCTTTTCCGATTTGCCATTGCCTGTCCTGTAAAACATGTTGGCCGAAAGTTAATCTTACAATCGGCTTGGACAAGATTTAGTTATACATGCATCTTTATTGCTGTTACAGATACGAACATGGCTTATTATTATCGGAAAAGGCTTAAACTTTAGCTGTTCTAAAAATTCAGAATTCTACATATGACCTATGTTACTGTGCGTGTAAATGTATGTAAATCTATAATCACCCTATAAAATAAAAGTTTCTAGTTTCTGAAGCGGTATTATGGTAAAAGAAAGTCTTTATTTTGTTCTGTTTAAGCACCGAATACTTTCCATGCACTGTCTTGAACTCGTATCAACTTTTCGTTTCAACTTTTTATAATGCAAATTTTAAAGCACCCCTCACGTTATTGATTTATCTGTACGTGGTATAAATGAAATGGAAACTTCTGCATTGTCGCGACTTTAAGCAGGTTTTATTCGTACCGGGTTAGGGGCAGGCTTGGTGTAGTGGTTAAGCGCTTGGCTTGCGGCGCCGACGATCCGGGTTCGATTCCCGGGTTGCGTCACTATGTTTAAGAGGTTGGTAACCTCCTGCTTCCATGTCGCGATATAACTGAAATATTGTTGAAAGCGACGTAAAACACCAACCAACCAACCAACGTACCGGGTTATGATCGTTGTTGAGAAAGAAAAACATACGTTCCTTTAACATTGCTGTAGTTATGTAATTCTGTCGATATTTCATGTATACCAGATATTTCTTGTCTCATATCAGTCTCTTTTGGCACAGTGAACATTGTTATATTTCATACCGTGCGTTATTTTTACTTTAAGCAAGCTTTATGGCTGCTTTCATAGTTCACACAGATGAGCACGATTTAAATTTTTAATATAATACACAGCTTTTTAATAGGAATGTCAACAGATTATTTTTGTGTCTGTGACTACCTCCGTTTTCATCAATTGCTGCTAAATTAGAGCACATAATTTTCAAAAGATTGCAACATTTACGCCTTTATTATATATATTATCATTAATACTTTCTTTTGCTGTATACATTGTATTTTAACATGTAGAGGATACGGGATTTTTAATGACGGTAGATTGTATCAACTGAAATCTCATATTGACCTTACCTTTAATCAAACGCATAGGTATGTTTGATACATTGTCAGATTTGTAAATAAGTCAAAACATGCACGGTAAGGGACAGAATCGTCGATGGTTCGAGCAATGGCGTGTGGCTGTTTACTTCTTTTGGTGAGAAAGTTAATTAGCACAGGTCCCGTGCCACAGTAAACTTTCGCGCGTTTATGTACCCTAGAACTCTGGATAATCCGTGGCATAGTTTGTAATTTAAGTCGATGCTTCAGATAGAGATTATGAAACAGCCCTGCTCAAAGTATAAAACAACTAACAGTCGTTGTCAAACGGGTCTGTAATAAGTGTATATAATTTCCATTTTCAGATAAGTTTTTAGAGGAATGGGTAGACTTGGGTTTGCTCGACCCACGACTTCGCCCGCACATCCGTGACGTAGCACTCAAAGGGCATAAACACCGTCACGTAAAACGTAATAAGCACAACATGAGTCGACGAAACTCGGCCAGTTCTGGCAACGGCCGTACTTTGGCGGATATTGCCGATGAAGCAGGTGAGAATGCATAAGAACTTTTTAAAAAAATTTACGAAGATAACGAATTCTGTTTCATTTAATGTCATTACTTTCAGTTTATAGTTATTGAATTTTAATTAGTTAAAATTGAAAAGTAGAAAATGTTAAATACGTTCAAAATTGATTATAAACAGGGATTTTGAAAAATACACGCCTACATTGTAAACAAAGACATACATACATACAGCAGGTGTACCATATCTATTCTTTTTTATTGTAAGGATACAATGGAAGTTCTACGCATTTGCCCAATTCTGCAAGTGTCGCCAGTTTTAACAGTGACATCATGGCTAACTCTCCCAGCACACAGGACCTGCAAGAGATGGGAGATAACAGTCTTTCTCCAAACTGGAAGGTAGACCAAAAACTTTTCATTGCCATCAACAGTATGGATATTATGTAACAAAACATCGTTATGTATGTTAACAAAACATCGTGGTATATTTGAGTCCTTTATCCTTGCAAGGCCGTGGTTCGTGAAACATAAAACTTTGCACTGTAACGATTCGTGAATTCTTATCGGCAGAGGCTGCACTGCTACACAAAGAAAAATTCAGACACAGATAGCTCATGATCTTCAAACCATAACGTTCTTATTGTACATGTATGTAGAGTGTATTAAACCGTTACGAAAGCAGGTCCGATTTCGGATATCGTCGGATATTTTCCTTTTTCATGTGTTCAGTACTTAATAAACTACGTAAACGTAAGATAGGTTACCGTAGCAAATATTACAAAATAAGTAATCTATAATTATATCAGCTGCATTGTCGCGTGTCTATACCCCCTTAGCCAATAACTTCGAGCATCGCATACCACGTGAGTAATTCTGAGTAATCTGATAAATTTACACTAGGTCTGTAGACCTCTTTACGTTAACTGCGGTCTTATGATTCATGAACGTGCAATGCCACTTCCGGACGCCTAGCTACAAAAACTGAAAGTACTGACCATTAATCAGCAATAACAAGAATTCAGTTCAATGTCTTGTTTTGGAGGCTACTCATCCGGAAGTGTCTTTGCGAATGCTCGCAATCAATTTTCAGTTATATCGCGACGTGGAAGCAGGAGGTAACCAACCACTTAAACATAGTGGCGCAACCCGGGAATTGAACCTGGATCGTTGGCGCCGCAAGCCAAGCGCTTAACCACTACACCAAGCCTGCCCCTCAGTTATCGTAAAGACTTCTATTATCTGAATAGGAACTTAGACTTGGAATATGTTTCTCGGATAGCTTACTCACTCGACCTTTCTTTTTTGGACCATAAACATTCCATTGTATTTTTCTAGACATTACTGAAAAGTATAAACTTGCCATTCCTCGTGCCCATTTTACAAATATACCATGGCTTTACAAGGGAAGTATATTCAGTCCAATGAAGCACTCAAATCTATTGGATGTGGATTTACCCTTCCTTTTTGCTACACTGGCTCTATAATGATCATACAGAAGTATGTAATTTCGTTTTGGCGATCTGTGGTAGCTCACTCGGTAACGTGTTTTGCTCATTCTAAACAAACTTTTGCGATTTACGTCACCATTGGTTGATAACGGGCAAATCATAATGCATGTAATCATGGGTATAAATACAAAATGATGATATGAAATTCAATATAATGTGTTAGAGACATAAATTTTCTACCCAACAGATAGATCTAGATTTTACTTCTCAATTCGTCCAAGACTACCTTTTTGTTTCTGTAGATGCAATTGTGTCGTTCTTCAGCTTTATGATATATTCTTCTTCAACAGTCTTCGAAAAAATCCGTGAAACACCCGCACTTCATGGTCATTCAACGCATATCGCATACATATACATATATACTATTGGTGATTCAAACATTTTGGAAAGGTAGACTTGGTGTAGTGGTGTAGCGCTTGGTTTGCGGCGCCAACGATCCGGATTCGATTCCCGGAGTGTGCCCTTATGTTTATATTGCTTGGTTATTTCATGCTTTCAGGTCGTGAAGCGACTGGAAAATATTTGAAAGCGACGGAAAACACCAACCTACTAACTGACCGAAAGGTTTACATAATGATTTCAAATTACAGCGTGTAAATGCCACCTTTAACTTCTTTCAAAATCGTCCTTTATATACAGGTGACCTCTCTACAAGGGTGACCTCTCGACAGGGGTAAACTCTCAACAGGGGTGAACTTTGACAGGGTTGATCGGCTAGACAAATTAAACTGTGTTTCGCATAGATTTGATTATTTTTTTCAGCCCAATACACAGTTCGTCAGGAAAATTCCAAAGGATGCGCAAGTTGCCAATGTGATGGTCGGAGAAGTGGATGATCTCCAGCAAAGGATTATGGGATTCATGCGACTTAAGGAACCACGTGTTCTGCAGAACGATCTCTCTGAGGTGAACCTGCCCACTAGATTCCTCTACTTCTGCTTTGGACCTAAAGGCCACGAAAATGATTATGTGGAGTTCGGGCGCTGTATAGGAACCATGATGGTGGACGAGGTATGCAAACAAGGGACATTTAAATCATCCAACTGTATATATTATTATTATTGTTGTTGTCGTTCTTCTTCTTCTTTTTCTTCTTCTTCTTCTTCTTCTTTTTCTTCTTCTTCCTATTATTATTATCATTATTATTTTCATTATTATTATTATTATTGTTATTTTGTAAGCCGGTGTGGCCTAGTGGATAAGGTACTCGACTCGTGATCGAGAGGTTGCGGGTTCGACTCCCGTCCGGGGCACACCGGTGTTCTGTCTTTCGGATGAGACAGTAAAAACCGAGGCCCCGTGTCATGGTATGCGTGGCACGTAAAAGATCCCTCACTGCTTCGGGTGGGTCCGTTGCAAAGGTCTAAATTTGTATGCAATGCATCAGGCAGATGCCGTCACCATATACGTGAAATAATCGTGGAGTGACGTAAAACAATAATCAATCAATCAATCATGTTATTTTGTCTTTATTTATTTATTTCTATGCTCCCGGATCGATAGATCGTGGGCATATTTTTTGTTCTGTTTTTCTGTTTGTTTGTCTGTTTGTTTGTCTGTCTGTTGCCAAATTTCACCTTCGCCATAACTTTGAACTGTGAGGGATAGAGACTTCATATTTCACATGCGTACTAAACTAATGAAGCCCTTTAAAATGACACCAAGGTCGCTTATCTTTTGACCTTGACAATGACCTTCACGCTAAAATAACTTTTTCTGACTTTGTTTTCCCTTGGGCATAGTGTTTCACAAACACATCTTTTTTTTTCTAAGAAACACTCCCTACGATTGCAGCCTTTACTTACGGCCAGACAACCATCATAGGGGTCATTTCAAAGTTATGAATATGAATATATATGATTTACCGTCCACTACCTCAAGTGTTGTGATAAAGTACGCGCAGTCAACTATGATGACCTCTGAATTTAAAGAGACTTTAATTCTGATTTTGATTTTATTTGTAGGTGTTCCGGGAAGTGGCGTACAAAGCACGTGACAAGGAAGACCTCCTTGCCGGCATAGACGAGTTTATGGAGCAGGTTACGGTGCTGCCCCCTGGAGAATGGGATCCGAAAATTCGTCTAGAACCACCGAACAAAGTTCCGTCTCAGGTGAGTAAAACAGGGAACCTGTAATATAGCATCACCAAATATCGGACATGGTCATAGAAATTTTATTCCGTGTTGAAACAATATCTGTAAATTTAAACTTGATTTTGATACATGTAGTTATCTTCTCTTTTTGTTACCCTTTTCTCTTAAAAAAATCTTAGGTAAGAATATTTATGATGACATAAAACAAGCTATTCATACAAGGAATTTTAAGTCATATAGTGAAACATGTTTTTAGGAATTCCGTAAGAATGCAGCCTCTAGTGTAGCTAAGCGGCCTAAGCCACTGGCCCCGGTAGAGACCGCAGATGACGGTCATGGTCATGATGATCCTGCCCTGGAATTGTCCAAGATGTAAGTACAAAATTACAGAGACAAAACAAAAGCCGGTATAGAGAGTCCAACCCCAGTATGAAGGTCTCCCCATTACACCGGAAACGTTTTTAAAAAGGCTATTTTGACTTACTCCAATCTTCCTTGACAATTTTTTTTTTATCAAAGATTGGAAAAAAACGTCTTTTTTTCTTACAACTGGGATTCACAACTATACACTTCCGAGTTTGAAATATTTTTAATTATTCCCTCATTTAAGGCAATAATCTTCGTAAATCAAAAGATCCAAAAATTAGATTGTACTTAGAAACTGAAGATAAATCCCGAGGGGTATACCCCAAGCAAAGTCACTCATCTGTATTATCTCAGCGTTTGATAACAAACCTCATAACTGGATCGACCCATATATTTACTTATAATTTCTAATTTGTCTCTTACTATGTACAAACACATATATTTTGTTTGAAATGTACCTATTGTTTATTTACTTTGGACATTTGTCCAGTCCTTTTTCCTCTGATAGATTTTGTACTTTTTGTCTTACAGACCGTTTAATGGCCTATATCGAGACATCAAGCGGAAGATCCCTTATTACTGGAGCGACTACAAGGATGCTTTACATATCCAGTGTTTGGGATCCTTCGTCTACGTGTTCCTGGGAACACTCACCCCTAATGTCACTTTTGGCGGACTGCTAGGAGAAGCTACTGATCAGTATATGGTAAAGTTCACGTGATTTGAAGGGGGTGCATCTTCTAGGCATCCGATTTACCTTGCATTTTGCATGAGTTTATATTGGTTAATCTATATCTGAGCATTTTGTTTTCACAAATAAGACATCTTCATATGAATGTACTAATAATGCGATATTGCAATATCCGGAAATACTTGAGCAGAGACTTTGTTTATTTATTTGTTTATTTATTTTTTATTTATTTATTTGTTTGTTTCATTGCTATAGGGTGTGATGGAATGTATATTTGCTGCAGCTGTGACTGGAATTTTATTTGCCTTATTTGGCGGTCAACCTCTCAATATCCTCGGAAGTACAGGACCGATGTTGGTTCTAGAGGCTATTATCTACAATCTATGCAAGTCAGTATTAAGAACCGACCTTGACCTCATATCAACTTGCGAACTAATATTCCTCAATCTTACTCTTATTATGAATACACCGATCCACTTTACAGCATACCGGTAGAAGGCGATGTTTGGCGGACTTTTAATTGTTAGGGTAATGACGTCATAATCAAATGTCCGACTTGTCCAACCCTGCGTGACGTCATCATAGACGTATTTTGCGCTAAAGTACGTAACATTCGACTAAAGTGGATCGGTGTATTACATACAATGTATTTTTAAAATGTATTGCAAATAAGCTGAAAACGTCACTGCGGAATGCTAGTTTTACTTTCAATATTCGGGCGTTTCGTTACACAGGGCGGTGTCTGAGGTAAAACAATTATGACGTCATCAAATTCTATATAAACCGATTTACACCTCAGAAAAATGATAGTCCACAAATGACGTTTTCTTATAAAATTGATGACGTCATAATTGTTTTATGTCAGATATCGTCCCAAATGGGAAATAACTCTGTCTAACGAAAAGATTTAAAATCAGTGTATTGTAGTAATTTTTACCATAGCACTTTGTCAGTGAAAAGGAATTAACAAAAACGATGAAAAATAATATCAATGCAAAAAATGCGCAAAAGTTTATTACCATCGCCATAACGTTACTTTGAATTTGATGTCGCCTTTTCATATAGTGAAATACATAAGTCTATTTGCAACATCCACTTAAATGTTAACGTTATCTCACACTTCACGCGATTGCATAGTAAGCATGAGAATATTCAATAACGGTACAGTGTGTGATACTGAATGTAACAGCTGATTAACCTACTCTCTTTTCAGGGATAACGACTGGGATTTTATGCCGGCTAGATTCTGGGTCGGAATGTGGACGGTGGCTTTTATATTGCTAATCGTCATATTTAACTTGAGTGCCTTGGTGAAGTACATCACTCGGTTTACAGAGGAAAGCTTTGCCACCTTGATTGCCGTCATCTTCATCGTGGAAGCATTCAAGAAGATGATTGACATTACCAAGGAAGCGCCCGTCAATTTCAGCCCTCATACCCCCATACCGACAAACTGCACGTGCATCCCACGTGACTGTAGCGTGGCCAATCTGACATCGGTTGCTGCTACAACTGCTGCTTCCGTTTCAACTTCCACTTCCGGTCTTGCAGCGACCACCGTAAAGGCCTTTAACTACACGTGTGAGGAGATCGCTAACTTGACCGTCAACTGGACGACACTGACCGCTGAAGATTGCAATCATTTTGACGGTCAAATGATCGGACCCGGATGTAACCCACCCCATTACGTTGCAGATGTCTTCTTCTTCTCCATTTTACTTTTCCTGGGAACATTTGCCCTGGCTTTGACTTTCATAGATTTAAAACGAGCTACAATTTTCCCCTCTGTTGTAAGTTATTTTAAGTATAGCATATTTTCTTCTCTCCATGCGAATTGTGAAACCATTTTTATCTACATGAGGAACAAATACATGTTACACGTTTCTTGAAGTTCGTGTATATTTTCTTGTACAAATCACGCCGAACTGAGTTAGAATTTGTGTCAAGAAAACCATTATTACAAATAATAAAAACATAAATCAATCGCCTACGTTTATAATCTTTAAATCAAGAAAGTAGTAAGAACAAAATTAGCGGTGATTAAACCGTAATTTATGTTCCTGTCTTTTTCTAAATTCTGACATAAATCAAGTCATGTAATCACTGTTAATTAATATCAAAAGTTATAAAAAGACATTTGTTATGAAGAAAAAGTTTACTTACTTGTATATTATGACAAATATCTTTATAACTTTTGATATCAATCAAAAGTGGTGGCATGTTTTTCCTATATCTACCTGTATGGTTTTTATATGATTTAATACCCTTCAGAGCTAAGTATGATGATATTAAACAAAAAATATCACTAATATTGACCCATGCTTTGTACTTTTGTTGACAGATTCGCCAGCGCGTTGCTGACTTCGGTGTATTATTGGCTATTATTGCCATGGTTCTCCTGGATTACTTCGTGGGATTGGATACTCCAAAACTTACTGTCCCTGAAAAGTTCCAGGTAATGCATATCGCTAGATACCGCTTGTAAAGCGTCTTCAATTGTATCTGCCTAGTCAGATTCCTAATGAAAAACATAAATTTGTACAAAACGCAGAAAAGTTTCCATTATGAACAGGAAGTAGATTGGTCACGTGATCTGAAATAGTGCATGTTAATCCAATCTCCATTGTTACTGTAATCAGGAAAGCATGAACAAGTTCAATACTATAGTTATATACCTATTAGGTATGTGTTGTGTGTGAGTAGGGGGGGGGGGTTCAAAACATCTCCAATATTAAATGTACTTTTAAACTGAATGATTCAGAGTCACTATAAGTTAATTCAGTAAATACAAATTATTATACATCTAAGTACAGTACTTGTAATACACTTATTAATGTCTTTTTCCCTTCTTTCGCCAGCCCTCTCACCCTTCCAGGATGTCCACTGGGTGGTTGGTGTCCCCTTTCAGTGATAAAAACCCTTGGTGGTTGTATTTGGCTGCTGGAGTTCCTGGCCTCCTCTCCACTATACTTATCTTCCTAGATCAACAGATCACCGCCGTCATTGTCAACCGGAAGGAAAACAAATTAGCGGTAAGTGCAAAAGGACGGGTTAATACCAAATAATATCTATCTCGATGACTGTTAAAAATGTGCTCTGTCAATTACAGTAAATAATAATAAATCCTTGTAATATGGAGTCATCCAAAGCCTTAATTTGTAAAGGAGTCTATGGGATCAAGTGAATAAAACGAACCTCTCACCTATTTCAAGTCTGGGTTCGATTCCTGGGCGGGTCAAGTAGGAAGGTGGACCTGAGTATCTGCTTATATATATTCACTGTCACCCGTTTAGCTAAAAGTTCAGCACAATTCATAATCACCTTTCATAAAGTCCCTTATAAATACCGAGTGCTAATCCGGAACTAGACCTTTTACCAATTTTACATATTGTTTTATTCATTCGAGCCCCATGTACTATTTCTTTCTTCAGAAAGGAGTAGGGTACCATCTAGATATGTTCGTCGTTGCTGTCTGCGTTGCCATTCACTCCCTGCTTGGACTCCCGTGGTACGTCGCCGCCACTGTTTCCGCTCTTGCTCACATCAACAGCTTGAAGAAAGAATCCGAATGCACTGCCCCCGGAGAAAAGCCTTCCTTCCTCGGAGTTAGGTATGCAGTTTTAGTTGCTTGTAGTTTTCGATTGATGAGATTTTTCATATCAATATGCATGTGTGCTTGCTTTGAATGAATGAATTAATGAACGAACGAACGAACGAACGAATGAATGAATGAACGAATGAATAAATGGATGAATGAATGAACGAACGAATGGATGGATGAATGGATGAATAGTTTTGTTTATAAATAATTATTTTATTTAATCTTATCATAATTCTTTTTCTTGTGTTTAAAAGTCATGTTAGCGACATAAAGTCAGTATGTATATAAATTGTACTTCATACACATATGCATTGAAAAGAAATTGCAATCATATACAATTAAATTCTTTCGGAAAGAAGTCGATAAATAAATGTTTTATGACGCTGATACATGTAAAAGAAATCCTAAGCTACAAACAATGATTCATCACGTGTATGTAAGTACACACGGATCACAGCACAATTTGCGCTACACCTGGTTTTATTTCAATAACAAAAGTAACCTTGAGCTTATGTAAGTAGAGACAAAGCATACATCTAAGCTATGTTTATATTGAAAAAAAAAACAATGAAAAGGTGGATAGTGGATGATGCAACATGCGTCATAGAATATAAATCATTAGATTGCCTAGATTAGAATAATACTGGTCTGTCTTATATATATATATATTGAAATGACGGATTACGTAGAAACATAGTCGACATGTTCAATGTTTGTCATCACGTCTCTCTCTCTCTCTCTCACTCAAACAACCCGGGACAAATACCGGCGGTACTTTCTAACAAAAACATGTACTGAAATAAAAGCATTTTTTTTTTAAATAGAAAACTCTTTTTTAAATAGAGTCCTCTTTATGTTAATAATTAAAAGTTATTTTCTTTTCAATTAAATGAGAGATAACTTTTACTCTTGTAATTAAATACCTCTCTATTTAAAATCTAAAATATCTATATAATAAAAAGATGTTTTCATTTCAAATAGATTTTTTTTGCTGTAAATTATTTATGACTATGGTTCTTTTGCTGATTTTTTGTAATCGTTATTTTGTTTGTGTGTTTTTATTTTATACCTGGCTTGAATCCGTTTCACAAAATAAATATTTCAGAGAACAGAGAGTTACAGCCCTTGGTATTGGAATTTTGAGTGGCTGTGCTGTTTTGATCACTTCTGTACTAAAGGTAATTACGATTTGTAACAGGAGTTATCTTTCCTGCTTATGCGCAGAGAGCTTCTGTGAATTTCTGTAGACAAATATATCTGACCACAGATTAACAAACAAACAAATCCATAAATAAATGATTTAATTAATTAATACATAACTTAGAACGGTACTTAATGTTTTATCAACACCTTCTTGTATTTAGTGAATTATTCTTTGGTACATATATGTATACGATCGTAATTGAATGAGAACTTCTTTATAATATATACGATTTATGATTTGTTCCAGTACATTCCTATGCCCGTCTTGTATGGTGTATTCTTCTACATGGGCTTCTCAGCTCTGCGTGGAATGCAGGTAGGTTGATTGCATCCACATTGTCTCAAGGACAGAAATAGCAAAAGTTTTGCACAGTCCTAATTATAGTGATTATAAACCCCGATGATGTATATTACAAAAGAAAATGTTAAAATCGATTGTCTCTATGAAGAAATAGCAAAATAAATCCATATACAAGAGATCCTGTACGTCAGTGGTAGTTAGTGTATGTGCACATAGATTATTTCCATGAAAATACTAGATCACTTGCACATGAGCGCACTAGAGAGGAATACATCTTTTCTCCTAGTAGAATTTAACACTAATTATTTAGGATTCGTTCCCAGACCGAGTAGAGCAGTATGCCATCTGACGGGCTCTGCTTTCCTCTCCGTTATTCTCGTCCATTAATAAACATGGGGTTGCAACCACAGTGGTGATTAAGATCCTGAAAAACAACAACAAAAAGGGAAAAAGTAATAATGAAATAAATAAATGAATAAAAAAATTAAATAAATAAATAAATAAATAAATAAATAATAATAATAATTATAATGTAAAACATTATCCATATATTTTTTTGATTTTGGTAGTTGGTAGACCGACTATTCC
Organism: Pteria penguin; assembly: GCA_035048485.1. Taxonomy (NCBI): domain Eukaryota; kingdom Metazoa; phylum Mollusca; class Bivalvia; order Pterioida; family Pteriidae; genus Pteria; species Pteria penguin. The sequence goes on from CM068592.1 coordinate 22,990,741, forward strand.
TGTTCATCCAACCAGCCAAGTACCAGCCAGATTTACCATACGTCCGCCATGTACCCCTGTGGAGGATCCACCTGTTCACTATCGTGCAAGTTCTCTGTCTGGCCGTCCTTTGGGTGGTCAAGACTATCAAGGCTATCTCTATAGGCTTCCCCATAATGGTAAGAAGGTTTTATGAACTGAGTTATCCGCCCTTGTAGTGTTACAATCCTGGAAAGAATAGTGCTAGAAGGAGTAGTTATAGATTATATAAAACAATTACTTGTTCAAGTAACATTTCTTATTTGTGTGATCAATTGACCAAAGTGAGACATGAGTGAAGCAGTCACCTCTACATACCTAACCATAGCAGCAGAAAGTGAGACTTCTTCCCAAGGGAAGAAGGAGCAGGCTTGGTGTAGTGGTTAAGCCCTTGGCTGGAAGCACCGACGATCCGGATTCTATTCCTGAATGGCGCCACAATGTTTAAGAGGTTGGTTACCTCCTGCTTCAATGTCGCGATATAACTAAAAATTGTTTAAAGCGACGTAAAACACTAATCAAACAACCAACCCAAGGGAAGACAAATCATTTTCAAAAAAGTTATGGAATCAATCCTGCACAAGCACTTGGTTTCTCCTATTTCATCACAATGACAGGATACTAATGTGTTGTCGATAGGACTGAACACGTGACCTCTCAACCGTCATTCACCAATTAGGTATTATGGTCAGAAGGGCATTCTTCGAGGATATACATCCATGACTTTACTACAATGCAAAAATAGTAAAATACTATATAAAGAAAAATAAATGATAATGAATATATTGTTTGCTTAAGGTACTCGCTACTGGGGTAGTTCGTAAAGTTATGGAGTGTTCGTTCTCTCAGGAAGAACTCCGGTGGCTCGACGATCTTCTTCCAGGATCCGGCAAAAAAGAGAATACCGACAAGGTAAGAGTAACCTTTCTTCATAAAGAAGATACTGGAGTTATCTTTCTTGCATTTGTCATCTAAAACTAAAAACATTTTCTTCATCACAATAATCATTCGTTTCTTTCAAACATTTTTATTTTGAGCCATCGAGACTTTTATAATACAAGTTTTCCGATAAACGTTTCCTCAGAAATGAATTTTATAGTCAACAAAACAATCGTTGTCGTTTTAGAATAAGATTAGACCGTGTTCCTTTGTAAGCGTTCGAAAGGTCTTTGCTGCTTTCTGTCGTACAAAAAAATAATTTATCATTGATCATATTCCAGTCTTTAATAAGTATACAAGAGACAATTTGCATTTTAGAAGTGTTCATTTCAAATGAAAATAAAGGAACAATTTTCTTAAGTGTCAAAATTATTAAAAGCGTACCGAAATTCTAATTTCAGACTGTGGTAAGCTCTGTGCCTTACCAGTCATTCAACGGATCATCGTCGATAGGTGGCAGCACCATTGACGTCAACGATAAGGAGAATTCATTGAAGCCAACGTTTTTTGTGTCGGACGAATGCGACATGAGAAACCGGCAAGGAAATACCAAATTATAGAAAGGTGCTTTTCAGAAAAACTTGGTGTCCGAAAATGACAGCGTTAACAAACAACAAAAGTAAAAAATGTGCTTTTTCTGTGATTACCATGACAAATGAAACTATTTGTCAGTTTTTGAAATAAATTTAGAAATCCAGTGTACATTTTTTAAAAGTTGCCAAAAGTATGTAGTTATACAAAGCTGCTAATAATTACGTATGTAGATATTTTCTAATACCTTCGAGAATTAGGATATTTAGTAGATATAGTGGTGTGCTTCAATTTCTTTTTTTTTTTTTCATTCATGGTTTAGTAATGTGTTTGACATTTGAACTCTTTTTTTCCTTTCATCATTCCCATGTTAAAGCTTCGGGTGCTTTTTATTTTCTTGTATTTCTGTTAGTATTGTGAGATTTTCAGAACCCATTTACATTCTAGTACTTACTTTATTTGTTTAGACATAAATAAAGTAATAATATTAGATTTTGATGTGTTTACAAATAGTCTTGTGCTTTGTATCTATTCTCTCCATTCCCATTTTTTCATATTTTCCTTCGGACTTTTCAGTAGTTGCACATTTCTTTGTTTATTATATTTTATATTTTAGAAATCTCTATTTTGATGATGTTATTTTGTTCATAAAAGTCTACAGTTGTTTTTACAAAGGTTATTGATGTGAAGAGAAAAAACTTTCTAGAATATTCAAAACGTATGAACAATATTCAGATAAGTGTCACAGAAAACATATTTTGTCAAATAAAATATATTTTCTTCATTTGTGTTTTTTTTTTCTTTTTCATTATTTCTTGTTCAATGACTTCCAAAACTGGAAAAAAAATCGTTGTATGAACAAGAGCTAGCTAGTTGTCTCAGAGATCTATTGGTCTGGAGGATTATACAGCGATCTAGTCAGTGTTGCGATTTTAGCTTCCATGGATAAACACATACATGTACTTCTCCTAATATATCACTTAGAGACGATGACGTCGGTGTGGATCAGGTGCTTGGCAGGTGACCGATAGGTCCCTTGTTCGACTCCCGGCGTGACATTTTACAACAACAATTACAAATAAATAAATAAATAAATAAAAAAGAATAAACCAGTAGTTGATCCAGGAATTGTTAATTTATGTAATGCTAAATTGCATTTGGCTAGATATTTAACATCATAACCGTTGTGACGTCAAAATATTCCTATGGAATTGTCATGTTGCACCCCCTTACCACTCCCCCGGCATTTCCGGTTAATTTACATAGATTTCCTAAGAATTGGTTTAGGTCACAGTTATTCAACGAGATATAAATGCCCATAGGGTAAATTAATCTACATTAGAAAAATGACCCAATATGAAAAAATAAGGAGCGACTACAATAAATTAGTGTTAGAGGAGGTGAATAATACATGGCAAAGATTATAGAAATTGGAGGAAAGATGCACATAAAAAATTAACATTCCTTTTGTTTCTCTGAATGGTAGCCCTTGCTCCTAGTTTGAAATCAGCAAACTCTTGTTAAAAATCTTCAACAAACTTCGAAACTAGAGCATATGTACAAATATGAAGGTCCTCGATTTTTTTTTCATAATTCACTACATTCCTTTGAAATCCAAGTCGACAGATGGATTATGGTCCTTTATCAACTTATGTGCCTACCTGACACCCGATGGCGTGACAGGTGACAATGTTAATTGCACTTAATCCCTTTAAGTTCCTAATCGCTTCCAAAGTGTTATGATTATGATAAAGCCGTAAAACGAAACGAAAGCAATAAAAGTTATACTACCGAAACACTCGGGTATATATGTACACAGAATGTGTTTGTATCGAGAGCTTTTATTGAAGACAGGTTTTATATCGCGTGTATTAACATACATGTAAAAGCTTAAGGAGTTCCGAATGGTACTGGACTGGGCATTGGATCCACAATTTCCTTTCGGTTTTGGGACTTTTGCTCCGTGTTGTAATCATTTACAAACATTCCCCATAAGTAAAGATCAAATATTTGGATACTGTGGAAATATTAAGCGCAATTAAAATGATACTTTGTATGTTTTCACTTTTGTAGCTAAAGTTAACCAGTTCTTTTGCGTTCTCCGCTCTTAGACCCACTCCCTTATATTGTAAAAGAGAAATCAGAAGACACTTGACCAAGCTGTATGACACAACTCACCACAGGCATGCATATAAAAAATGCACCCATTAATTTCATGTACATCTAAAAAAAAAAACATTAATTACATCTAAATTTACTTATGACATATTAATCAACCAGTTATGAAAATATCATAATATTTATTCAATAAATAGAGATGCATAATGTATATAAATATAGAATACAATGTAAAATGGTGGACGTGACTAGAAGTTGCTTAGATTAGGGGTGGATCCATGTGAGCACAATAGAATAAATCAGGAGCGGATCCCTCAAGAAGAACGATGTGAAAAAGAGCAGAGTAATGTTTTTTGCATATATTTAACACAGTAAATAAAAATTGAAACAGTAAAGGAAAGTTGTAAGGTGGCGAATGAATTCATATAGAAATGGAAGTGAAGAAAAGATCTGTGGGCGGATCCATGTAAACAAGACAGGCACATTGTGATATAGTGATTACGTATGCATTTATGATAAAAATTGTGTGATAAAATAAATCTATTAATTAAGCATAAATTATGAACTAGTCACAAGTATTTATGCTTTGGGCTAATACCTGTAAAAAGTGCACTTGTCGTAGCATATACAATTAAAAAAGAGACGTAATATTTCATAATCATGATATATTAAATGTTTGACATGTTGCGGATATCAGGAATACGTAAATGGTTTTCCATAATATGTATAGTAAATAAGACATCCATTTCATAATTCACATACAAGTAAAGAAAGAAAAATGTGTTTGGTCATTCTCCTCCTAAACAATACGATTTTCAAAAATAAATAATTTTACTAAATAAATTAAATATATATCTCTATAATCAATTATTGTGGGAGATTTCAGCCAGAAACATCAAATATGGAGGAGCCACTGCTGATGATGGATATATCGCCCTCTATGGTGGTGTCTGGCTGAAAATCGGCCAAATCATCCAATAGAATATATGGATTACAATCCTGCGGGACTGCTGCCACTTGTGGCGGGAAATATGGAGTCGTCTGCTGCCCCCTCGCGCTTAAATTACAGCTGTAGGAATCCATACTGCTCTCACAGCGCATATAGTTTGTTGACGTCACAGCCTCGCATTGTATTGATGACGAGGCGGTTGCGGCTTGAAGTGGGCTTGTGTTTCTGACATTATTGAACCCGACTTGAGAAACGATTGGACAGGGAGTAAGGCCGCATGGTCCAGAATTCGAAACATTCTGGGAGTATGGAATTCGATTTGACTGTGCGTTCATCATCGGAGAGTTGTTGTAACTAATGTGGGGGGAAGGCATTTGGTATATATTGTGATAAGACACAGCTGGATTTGATTTTGACATGTCATAAGAATTGTTATAATAAAACTGATATTGTTTCGTAAACGATGATTCGGGAAGCAGAGTTCTGGGATTTAACTGCAAACCTCCCGCGACAAGGTTCATTGTGTTTTGAGATAGTCCCTTAGATAAAGCTTTTGCGAAGGAAACAGAGTCCGGTTTGACGCCTGACTCCAGGATTTCTGACAAGGCACTGATATAGTTACGAGCAAGGCGTAGAGTTTCTATTTTGGACAATTTTTGCGTTTTAGAGTAACAAGGCACATGTTTCCGAAGAACATCCAACGCATCGTTTAGCCCATGCATTCGATTCCTCTCCCGAGCGTTTGCCTTCACGCGACGTACCCGCAATTTAGCGATTCTAGCCTTTGTCATCCGTTTCTTTTTTGGTCCTCTCTTTTTAGGCACTTTCGGGTCATCTGACAAATTTTTGTCTTTCTTCTTTTTTCCTGAGTTTACTTTCACATTCTTGACATCATTTGAAGAATTTAAGTTTGAGTTTTCGTCGTCCGAATCTATCATTTCGGAAAAATCGTCATCTAGATCAAGGTCATCAAGATCACTTCCGGTAAGACTAAACTCCTGATCGGTTTCAATTTCTTGCATTTTGATCGGCATTCTGAAAATAACATAGAAATAAAGAACCATTATTACACATATCATTTCATATTATTCAATTCTTATATCATAATATCGTATTCAAATATCATGATGTAATACCACACCATATATCATATGTCATCATAGTGTGGCAAAACATATGAAAGAATAATGTTACGTAACACAGCGTACTTTAAAAAAATAAATAAATAAAAAAAGTGGGGGTTACAAAATAATGCGGTACCCACTAATCCATATACCAGCGTACCATCGAATCTTGTCTGAATTGAAGTTTTACAAAGACTGGATCATTCCAGAATACTCTTTTAGTTAGTTTATAAAATGCACTGCCCCCTTGTTCAAACTCTGAATTGAAGAAAACACAAATCGTCATAGAAAAAAGAAAACAAAGAAAGATAGAAAATGCGCCCGTCGGAATTAAATCCTTCATGCCTGTATTGTCGTTAACCTTAACAACCCTGCAGGTTTGTAGGAGCAATTCCAACAAAGACAGTTCTATCTGAAGTTTTAAAGCTACAGTGTATATACTGTGAATTTCTTTGGGTGTCTTACTTTAAAATTAAGAGATGCAACCCAAGAAAATTTAGGGTACAGTTCAAACCCAATTCACGATAACTAAGGAAGCATTGAGCTCACCGTTATACAAAGTATTACTGGGGATTAAGTGGAACAAAGATGAAAAAGTGTTTACAGGGCAGGCAAATTCAAAACATGACTATCCGCGCAAACTTGTTCAACGCATCCATAAATTGTCAATATTATAAACATCCAAGCTCTTACAAATCATCTTCTCGTGTCGAATTCTGTGTGTATAGCTCTCTTTCATTCATCTTTTAAATTCATGAAATGTGAATCTTCCTAAATTTTTAATTTTTATTTACAATTATTAAATGTTAAATAGCATTAACATTTCTAAATGGATTGTGCCATCCATACCAATTAACTCAAATGTCAGAGTTAACTTTTTTTTTAATTGTCGGGATCAAGATTCAAATTGGTGCAGTGTCTCATATTTGATAATTAACAAATATTACATTGTTGCAGATATTTGATATAACATCGCATGAACTTAATTATCCTAGTAAAAACGGGGAGGACCAGCTATCCTAACCGCTTCCTCAATATGAACAGCAGGTACCGTTATCCATTCTCGGGTCGAGTAATAGAAATTCTAATGAAATTAGTATGATTATGTCGAATTTTATCATAATTCAACGAGGCATGACGGACGAGAGAGCTCGCATTTCTATTGTTGACGACGAAGCCATCTGTGCGGATAACACCAAATGTGGGATGTGAGCATGCGCAGAGACTGCGATACACTAATTTGGTTATCAGAAAATCAATGAAATGTTTCATTATGATTTATGCGATAAAATTGTACGAAATGACAAATATCAATTAAAACAAACTGCAAGTGATCAAGACTAGGGCATCTTTGATGTTTGCTGAGAGTACGGGGCAATAATGGATGTTTCTTCAAATGGATGGGGCGCAACCATAAAAGGAAACATCTAATGATGATTTCATTAAATGATTTTATATCAAATGATGTACGGCCCAAAAGAGGACACAATGACATTGACAGCATTAATATTACATGGAATGCAACTACAGATACTGAATATTAAGGTGGTATGTGTGTATATTCTTAAAACCAAATGGTGTGAGATACGAATATTCCATAAATTGGACTGCATTATGAAAGAGGGGAGATCATTGACATGTACATATAAATGTACCTTATGGCAAATAATCCATTATTCTAGAAAAGGGGGACACAGAACTCGGGAACAATAACTGAATGAGAGAAACTTATTTGTAATATGTTCTTTGTATTGAGATAAGTTTTTGGCACACTGTCTGATATCCTTTCATGTTATTTCTAGAAGTACAAGTACGTTTATGTATTGCAATACAGATTATTGTAAACAGATTTTTTTCCTATTCATATTTATTTATGTATAATTTTATTTATAAATCTATTAAATTATTGATATGTGATCATCATTCAAACGCTATCAAGACTGTGATCATCATTTAGACGCTTTCACGAGTGTGGTCAGCATTCAAACACACCCACGACTATGCCTATGGTCTTCATTCGTCATTCAAATGCTCTCACAATTGTGGTTATCATTAAAACGCGCTCACGACTGTGGTCGTCATGTAATTTTTACAATTAACAAACTGGGGGAGGGGGGGGGGCGGCTGCAGTGTTTACTAGTAAAAAGAAATTTCTAGGTGACGGAAACCAGTGCCTGTTCACGCTTCTGAGCTATAGTACGCATTTCCACAGAGAAGCACCACAGTAACGGAGTTTTACCAGTAAATGTAGTGTTTCTGTAGTGAAATGTGCTCTATGGCTCGAAAGCGTGAACTTTTTGAGTATATAGTCACTTTTAATTCTCACTTTTTGTTTCCCTTTTCTTTTCATTGGTACTATATCTGAAATCATTCGGTGTCATAATTCTAAGAACGTCAACGAGTACATTATGACTTCCGTTGAGCAAATAATGTTTCCCGTACTTCCAATAGTCAAATCAAAGTCCTCTCATGAACGACAATAAATCGCTTCACTTGGGCGTTATCTGAGATAGAATAAACAGTCCTAAATTGTTTAAGTGTTTCCGAATAATAAAATTATATTGCATATTAACATTTATTCGTTTCCTTCAAATGGATTAGGGCACGCGTCGCGCACGCGAACGAAACGCGTGCGGCGAACGTGCAAGTTCCGATGACAAATTAAGTCGAAATAATGGATGTCAGGTAGCGAAGATTGTAACAGGCGATTTAACGCTGACAGACAACTAAAAACATTTCCGAAAAGAAACAACATTTATTTAATCGAACAAATTCAGTCTCGATCGGACAATTTAGTATGTAATGTTAAATCCAGACAATTAAAAGGGGAGAAATTAGCATTTTGGTGTTAATGGGGATTACAGACACGAGGCTGGGAGAGGGTGTGTTGTTTGTAAGTGTCTATGGAAAGTCTCCTATCTTCTGAGGAAGTTTGACATTAGAGTTTCCGCTTCCTGAGTACAATTATCGGATTCTAATTGATACACAAGCTATGTCTAGATTTGGAATTGGCGCACTTAGAGAGAGAGAGAGAGAGAGAGTAATGTATAATATAACACACATTTTTTTCGATTTAAAAATATATTACTAAAAATATTAAAAGTTATATAAATAAATAAATAAATAAAGAAAGAAAGAAAGAAAAAAATAAAGAAATAAATAAATGTATTACTAAAAATATTAAAAGTTATATAAATAAATAAAGAAATAAAAAATTTAAAACACTGCTGAAAGAAATGGATAAACAATTGAACAGATAAAAGTATTTGTGGGACATTACAGCTGCTATACAAGTCGAATTCAAGCTTTATTCAATTGGTGTTATGTCAAAATTTTCATGTTATTTAATATAACTGTTACCCCGTCGTATAGTATTGAATCTGGCATGTTTAATATCCTAAATAGCATCCTATTCTTTTTATCTTTTTATCTCTACACAAACGACTCATTGACGCACATATAAAGTAAATTTGACGCCCCGCATGTAGCTAGAATTATCTATTTACGGCTGACAGAAAGTCTTCAGTTCATTTGTTATTTACAATTCTTTATTCAGAAATTGATCGAATGTAGTGCAGTTCGTGCAACGAAAATAGAAAAAAGGCGGTGCAGTTTTGCTGTAGATTTAACTAGCCCTGTAATTAAGGCACTTGACCAAATCGTTTTGAAAGCGAGGCCATGATGTTTGCCTCTGATCCCCAAACATCAAAGAATAGAGTCCACTCGGGCTATTGATCCATGTCATTTAAGAATGACACCTGCATCCTTGCATTTATCTAATGAAGTGGTTGTTAAACCATCTCAAGTGACCAGTGTCCACTCAGTTCGCGCGAGACGGGGCGGGAGGTGTCAATTTTCAGTTTATGTCCTCGTTGTTGATGAATGTTGAGACTTTGAAGATGTTTATTCTTCTACTTATTGAAATTTTAAGGCATGATAATTGCACTGCACATGCTACATTTATTTTACGGGCTAGCTAATTATGCCCGGACCGTACGCCGTAATGAAGTCGGGGTTGACAGTAAATGGCATTAAAGTGCATCCCGTGCGGTGCAATTGTCTTGGAGAACGTTTTGTTACCGTCGACCATGGGGGAGATCATGATTATATTCCTCAATCAGATTCAGGTTACAGTCATATCTTTGAATTCATGTGTGATTGAATTTCATATGCATTAACACTGCATCATCTATTATTTATTATGTCGGCGTTGGATGTTTGATAGAAAGTAGGAAACGGAACAATAACACAGTAACATTGTAAAAAGACAAACTAATTTTCATAATTCAATCAACCAGTTGAAAAAATAAAATAAAATTAGTGATTTAGAGATAGTATATGAACGTTTTTAACTCAATACACGATCCTAGGTAAGTACTGTACAGACAATAAGTAAAAAAAAAATCTACCCTCCCTCTTTTCCATTTTGTAAAAGCTAGCAAAGATGTGCTCCAGATCCTTTCAAACTAATTTTCTTTTTATACATGCATGCATGTCGCCTTACATAAAAAGTCAACGATTATAATGTCAATAAAAACTCTTTCATTTTCTTCGTCCATTTTTACAGGTTTTTATCTTCTCGTTTATTCATCACTTTCCAATGATCATAATCATTTACATCCCATATTATGAACATTTTTGTACATAACGGTAATCAAGGTAGCCTAATAAAACATGTAAATTGCTGTTACCGCCGTGAATTAGCCTCCCCGCTTCTAAGCCCTTGGCAATTCCTTTAAAATCCGTGCACATCTGTCGAGAATTTTGTTCCAGTTCACTCATAGAATTTATACTGGGGAAAAGATTGATTCATGAATTCGTTTTTGGTATTTTAATCAAATGATAAAAAATAGTAATAATGATAAAACAGATTTTGTCGCCATAACGTCGGAAAAGAATTGTTAAGTGTAGAACAAATAAACCTGAAATTCCATATTTTTGTTTTATTTACAACTTTTGTGTTGGCACGTTTATATGCATACGTAAGTATTTATATAAGTAATAAAGTTTTTGTCTGGATCAAAAGGAAGGGGCATGGTATCTAATTCCGTCTCCTCTTAATGTAGTATGGTATTTTTCTTTCTTTCTTTCTTTTATTTATTTTTTATTGGTAGCTTTCAACAATTTTTCAGCTTCATCACAACGTGGAAGCTATAGGTAACCAACCTCTTAAACACAGTGGCGCAGTCAGGGAATCGATCCTGAACCGTCTGTGCCACAAGCCACGCGCTTAACCCTAACACCAAGTGTGCCCCTCTTTTAAATGTAGAATGCAAAACTTTTTGTACTTCTCTCTCTCTATCTCAAAAAGAACTTTATATATAAATTGTGTGTTTATGTCTTTTATCAAGAAAATACTTGGTCAGTCCTTGAATATAGTCGAAAATATCAGGAATGAGAAGGAACTAAAAATAATAATGACCTCGGATATATGCAAGGGTTGTATGCTAAAAAGCTGGAAAGGGGGGGGGGGGGGGGTTGCGGAAAACCTATATATTGAGGTCAGTTATTGTATTTACAGCTTGTTAATCGTATTTGTCCTAATAAAGTATTTCATGACGGTTTCATATCCATAGACACAAGGATTCCATCGATTTCCACTGAATAACAACAGTCGCTTTCATCAGAATCTAAATTTACTTCTAGTTTAATTAGTACCTACTTACGCCTAGAATACAATAGCTTTATACATAATTAATCGCGCAGGTAATCAAGGTCAATCAACAATGGGTAGCTAGCGGTGTAAGGTGTAAGATATCAAAATTATGTGAATTTTGATTTTTCTGTTTTTGAAGTGGGTCGTATCATACGGTGAATTATTCATATTGTTTCTCTTACTACTGGTTCATCACGCGATTCCCAAGGGACACTGAATCATCGCGAAGGGGCAATACATGGATCCAAGAAATTCATAGAGCATAGAGAGGCTATACATGGATCCAGAAAATTTCAAAGAAAGTTCATTGATGGATCCAGGAATAATAAAAACACAACAAATTATAAGCGGGATACAAAAGTATCGATCAAGATCATATATGCTGAAAATATTTCCCTACCTAAAACTTGAAACGTTTTTAATTGAAAGAGAGAGCTATATATTGATACATGTATCTTGAATTAATTCAATCTCTTAATGTAAAAATTGCTTTAAAAACGTTAAGAATTCAGAGATATAAAATAAAAATATTAAGAAAAAACAAAAACAAAAACACAACCCTCCCCCCCCCAAAAAAACCCCAAACCATCATCAGAGAATTTATAATTTTAATCTTTTATTTAATTGAAACACTGTTTTGTTTTTTGGGGTTTTTTTTCTGTTTTCTTTTTTTTTAAATTCAATTACCTTTACATTACTATTATTAAAATTACAATAAATATTTTATATTAAAAAAAAAATAGATGTAATAAACTAATTGGTTTATTCATTATAGATCTTCATATAACTTGCCATGTTCCGAGTAAAACGAAATACATTAACATTTAACAGTACAAAGCTCTATATGCAGTCTATTAAGCATAATGTATATTCAGTGAAGTTCGCTTACTTGTTGTATCCTAGGTTGGTTTAAATTCAGCAACCGATCTTCATTAAGTGTCCAAGTAAATGTTGCTACAAAAATTATTTGATTTCTTCTAAACACTCCATTTTCTTGACAAATAGATAACCCCAAATATCTTCTGTATCTTCACTTTAATGGTCGCTACCTCCACGAAGTTTCTTGGACATTTTATATTCTTAGATATCCCGAGGTATTATTATGCAAATAAGGTATAGTCTACCGATAAGGCAAACCCGATCAAGACACTCCCCCTTCGCATCTTTTGAGGATTTACCACGTGCCGTTTATGGCTTTCTGGGTCCAATCAAATTATCGGGATTGATGTTCGCATATATTATTCTTTACTGAAATTCTATCCCCGCGGAATCCAGCAGTAAAGTTTAGCTGTGTAACAATAAATGTTATTACTAATAAGATATTGGAGTCCATAAAACATAAACTATTGGATGCACGTGACCTCGTCGTTAAGGTTGTCTTAATCAAGCGAGCATTAATTTTATTGCTATCGATCTGATATTCGGGGACTTTGTTTTTCGTCACAAACTGCACTTATAGATACTTCAATAAACAGTTACAGTTTAATCCATTAACTCTCCCAATAATGGTAAACACTCTACCTTGGAATTTCAAATGTCGATCTAGAAATGTCAGCGATGAGGCACGCGTCAGAGTAATGTTGTCATAGCAACATAAACAATAAGCGATAAAGTCCCCAGAATAAAACGTTTCTCACGAAGTCTAAATTTTAAGTGTCATTAGTTGGGTGAGATATTTTATCTGTTATATAAAAGCGGTACACTCTTTGCAATACGTCGTAATTTGATTTGGATCTATAAAGTTGTCGCGAACACATGCCCAACGTCGATTTGTTGCCTCAAACGTATTGACGAGCCAGATTGACGCCGTGGGAAACGTACCGTTATAAGTTTCCCGGATATAAGATTATTTACTGTGATAATTAAACTAGAATGCAATAAACTGTGAACAGTATTATATTGATTAATGTGTACATCCGGGCAATTATAACGTCACATTATATATATATGAATGTTTATATATATATATATAAAGCACAAATAGAATCAGTGAAACACCCGGGAGTACTATGGACCTTGGATCTTCGAAGAAATACCTGTAGAAAATGAAGACAAATTAGACAAACGTATAAAGCATAAAGACACTACAGCTAACAAGGCACCCTATATTTCACTTATATTCGTTTTGACCCTCTAACCGACTAAACTACCCGAGCTCCACAGTGCAGCTTGGGTAGCTCAGTTGGTTAGAGGGTCGGATGCATGACAGCTAGGTGATTCTGTACCATAGGGCGTGGGTTTGAGTATATATATATATATATAATTATTATATTTATTATTATAATTATTATTATTATTATTTTTAATTACAGACATATATGTCTCTCATAATCATAAAAATAAAGACGAAATATGTACATATAAAACAGATATAAGTAATGTTGTAATTTATAAATAAATAATGAGATCAGTCAATCAATTCATTGAAGTGCTTACACTCCACACGACATTAAACCGGTATAGTCCAATTGGCGGTGTGCTTGACTCCAGAGTGTGAGATCCCGGGTTCGAGTCTTATTGGTGACTCGTCGGTGCCCGGATGTGCATTCAGCTTTTGTATAAGAATGTATATGTGTATTCCCCTTTAATTTGTCCTTTTTTTTATCTGATGCTTTATACTTATGTATAATTAACACTATGCCGCTGAGCCGGATGGCTCAAAGCTAATAAAGAATCGAATCGGACGAGACGGTAAAAGTCTGGGTCCTGTGCCACAGTAGCTGTTTGCATGTTTTGTATTGTTTATTTTCTATTCAGCCTAACGGCTCACCAGCATAATATATAACAAACATATATAAATGATAAAGTATATACACAGATTGAGTAGTAAAAGTATATGAAATTAGCATATTATTATAGATCATGTATAGATATAAGTGGCGGATTTAGAGGGGGCCCGCCCCTCCCCCTTTTGGTCACATATTTACTAGTAAAAATCCAGATTTTGCACCAAAAATGGCTGAGAAGTTTGGCTAATACCAATTTGGGCTCCCCTTTTCGGAAATCCTGGATCCGCCACTGGATATATAGCCAGTAGCATTACACATACAAAGTGCTGATATACAATCATATTACAGTGCAATTCAAAGATAATGATATAGAGGTAAGACAGAATTAATTTCCATTTGTCAACTCCGTGGCATTAATCAAATACTTTACCAAAGTGCAAAGTAAAGTTTTGTTTTTACCTGTCCATAATTGTACTAATTTGAACATTGATGGTTTAAACGTAAAAGTTCCTTTACTACTTCGGGTGGATTTCCCACTTGGGTATATGTTTCTGTGCAATGAATCAACTGGATCTTGTCTCCATATACAGCAGTCGCGTCTTCTTTGGTCTTCTCATAATCTCAAATGTATTACGAAATCACCGGGAGTTAAAAATTCACATCAGATGTTGGACTTCGATAATTGTATTACATATTCTCTTGATAGAACACAGTTTTCTAAAGATCTAAAGGAGAAAGAGACAGAAAATATATTTCTGTAATTTACAAACAACACATGCAATTATGCAAAGTCTCTTCGCATTGTCAAGTTTCCAAATTGCGTGAGTATCTCAAAGTGGCATTAAAGACGCCTACACGTATGTGGTGCATGTAGTAGCTGCAAGACATAGTCCTATTTTGTACAATTTTGATATATGGATTGGCCGACAAAATTCAGTGCATCAGTGCATTCCAGCATCAAATGTAACAAATATCCTACACGAATAAACAACCGGCATTATTTTACATGAAATTTGTTACTAGAATACAAAGCACGGGTGTTTTTGTTATTTATTTATTCATTTATTTATTATTATTATTATTTTTTTCCTACAGTTTGGACCAAATTTGCTGGTTTGTTTATATGTAGTTTGAATAATGCACACGTTTGCTTTATTATTAAGTGCATCTCGTGGGCAGAATCAATCGCGTTTATGATTCATGTGCGACTGGACGATTCTTTGGTGGTCGTGGTGAAAAGGGATTCTCAGGGTCCTTTATATTAACGTATCATATTCTTAAAATATAACATTTTTCTATTATTGCCTGTACAAATTTCCCAATTTTTTGTATGCTAAGTATTCCCTTCCAAATTTCACGCAAACACTGAAACATGGTCGTATATGATTTGAATATGATTATCTATCTAATCAATATGTTGTTTCTTGGTTTACATCACGCTTGGATTATCTGGCTTACATGGTGAATTATACTGGGTGATGTACTGCACATAAATTTAGACTTATGAAAACGGAATCACCAGAAACATTGGCTGAAACCCTCCCCCCCCCCAAAAAAAAGGGATGGAGGGAGGGAATGTTTCCAGTCCAGTCAGAAGGAGGGGGGTCGTCGAGCCTATGACTTTCGGTAAATTATTTGGAAAAAATGGGGGAAATGCATTTTAACGAATTCTAGGGGAATCCAGACCTCCTGAACCTCCTACCCCTATCCCGCTAATCCGCATGTGACAGATGTTATGCGGGATCTTAAATATCGTGCCATTGTCTACCATGATAAAGGACCTGGGATTTACCCGAGGTGCCCTAGGGGCTCGGATACGGGAGATCTCGGCCCAGAGCAAAACGCACCGCCAATGGCTAAAGCTATACCCCGGCTGGAGCAATACCTGCTATATAGAGGTCTATACCGTATATAGCACAGCATTATGCACCGGCACTAATAAACCAGCCATGTCAAAATTGATTCCAATTGGAAGACAAATAGAACACGACAGTATGAATATATGAAATGAAGAAACATGTTTTACAAAGATAATTAGCGTTTCTTCTATGAATAAAAAGAACGAGCAATTAAGATATATATATATATATATAAGCACAAGTAGGAAATATAACAACAACGTCGGATCAACCGTGGGTTATATATATATAAGGTCACAGTAAACCCCGAGGCCGGTCGTTTATATACACGTTGTGTCTCAAAACATCCCATGAACAAATGATTCTAGAATTTTCCTTTTTCCCATATGATTTCTTCTTTATCCGTATAGTGTTCATCGTTTGTTCATTATAAATGCAGGTATCGCTTTTTCTAAATTATATGAAACGAAAATTGTAAAATAATTTAGTTCTGAGCCCTATGCATTTAAATAATTTATCAAAACACTATTTATGATACATATAATAAGGATTGGAGGGTATATTTTAATTAAGTCGGTATCAAGTACAATCCAATTTCCGATGCATGCACACACGATACCCACAAAAGACTGCATTCCTTCCTGTAACTATCGTGGTGGCCATTCGAAGCTCTCGCCTTCTCAGCTCTAGTGTCCTCATCCGGGCAACTCAGGACACCATAGGTACGTGGAGCGTGATATGCACGCGTCGGCCGCAATAAAATGTCGCGCGCTATTCATGTCACGTGTCAGACAAACGGGAGATAACTCAAGTGCCACTTACTCAGGTAAAAAGAGAGCAAATAAAAGGCGCGCACTAATGTACCTTATCTTATATAGTGTGTCTCAGTTAACTGTTAGGTATTGATCGAATAATTCCACGGAATTTCAGAGCAAACATTAACTACGCTGATAACAAGTGTTTTTATATTAAAAATCAGGACCCATAATTCTTCTACCGATGATGTAAGAAACTTTAAAAAACTGATTAAAATGTCAAACTTTAGGATACATGTATTTAAGTTACTTATTTATTAATATGAAGTAGTTGATGATGATTTGAGTTAATCTTGCTATTACCTATTTCACTTATTTATTATTTATCTATTTATTTTTGATTAATTATTGATTTTTTTTTATTTCAATTTTTCATGAGAAAAATAAATAAATAAATAAAAAACGGGGGGGGGGGGGAGAGAAAGAAGAGAACCCGAATACTTTTAATATTAAATGAAATTGAAGTTAAAAATTTACACTTTCATTTTCTCATGATTTTTAAAGACAATAAATATGTATAAATAAATATTCCAAAACATACATTTGATATTAAATGTCACACGGAGATTGATCTGTATATAGATTTTGAATAGATTATGAGTAAAAAGATTTTGATTAAATTAAAATTCATGTTTTACCACACAAAATTTGGTTTTAAATTGACACATTTGATAAAGTAGGTCTGAAAATATGGTATAGATGTGTTGCAGATTGTTGTTTTAGCTAACCTGAGCCGAAAGCTCAAGCGAGAGATTTTGAACACTCTCGTCTGGCGTCCGTTCATCTCTCTGTCCGTCCGACGTAAGCTTTCCATACTTTCAAATTCTTCTGCAGAACTGCTGATGGGATTTTGATCGAAGTTAAAATGAATGAAGTATTTTTAAAAGGTCCTCTACAAGAGACAATACGTCTCTCTCTCTCTCTTGATTTGGGGGGAGGGGATTTTTTTTTTTGGGGGGGGGGTCCTCCTTGTAGGATGCTTATGATGGATTGAGTTTTTGAATGTTGAATTATTTTGTCGTCATAAATGTAATTGGAAAGAACGGGAAAACAAAGATCATTTGTAGGTGGGGTTTTTTTTTGTATTTTTAAGACAAAAAGGGGAGTATATGCTATTAGTACATGTATACATTGATGAACATATGCTTCAGATTAAATTAAAGATATTGATGAAACTTAGTAGGTATGAAGTATTCATGGTTCCCATCAAATGTTGTTTTGATAAGATCCGTCAGTCAGGACCAGGTAGGTCCTGGGGTGTATGACAGAGGCCGCAGAGAATTCCCCCTTTTGACAAACTCCGTCTGCAGGTTCATAGAACATCAAACCGTATTGATCAGAGTGATCGAGAAGGGTGTATTAAAATTTGTAGTTCTTCTTTGAAATAAAAATTTCTACGTTATATTGACATCTTTTCGCAGTTACTTTTTGTCAATTTTATTTGATCCTATACACAGAAGCAATACGGCATTTAATAGTTTTATTGATTTATATGACTTTTTCTTATATTGAAATAGGCCAGTGCTGGCATACAGAAGACATGAGCTTCAAATCCCACTACCCCCCCCCCCCCCCCCACCCCCCCCCCCCCCCCCCCCCCCCCCCCCCCCCCCCCCCCCCCCCCCCCACACACACACGAATTGCTTATTTTACACCAAAACAAGATATCATTTAAGAAAAGAAAATGCTGACTTTATCTTTTTCACATATTTTTGTATCATTGCCTTTATCTATTCAATGTAGAAAAATAAGTTTACAGTCTTTTGTCAATTGTCAAAAACACTGTAAGCAAGATATATGTATCTGGGAGATTCTTCAATCACGCTGTTGATGCTGAATAAGCGAATTGTGTCCCAGATGAGCGATACAGGCTCACTTCGGCCTCCTGATTTATTTCGGCTGATATTTTTTTTTTAAATCGGAGGAGTTCCCGTACCCAAGTTAAACTTACTACTTCTTGGTACATGTATTTCACAACTCGGATAACGATTTATGCATTATTTTACTTTACTCTTTAATTTCAAGTATCATTTAAAATTTTCCAGCTATGCAATGGAGGTCCCTATATATGTTACTGTATACATAGAAACGTTCACGCAAAAAGTCCATCATTTCTTCGGATGGGTCCAATTCATAGTTTTAAAAATGTGTTACATACATCAGACAGGGTTTTCATATACATGTATACAATACAATATAATGTAATTCGCTGAACGATTTTTACTTCTGATGGCATTTGACACATCGGTCTTAATGACGATAATAAAAGTAATTAGGCATTCTGCTGGTGACCGAGAGGTCCCAGGTTCGACTCCCACCCTGAGCACACCGGTGTTCTGTCTTTCGAATGAGACAGTAAAAAGCGAGGTCTAGTGTCGATGTATGCGTAACACGAAAGAGATCCTTCACTAGTTCATGTGGATCCGTCGCAAAGGTATTCTAAAGTTCTATGCAACACATCAAACAGGTGCCGGCATAATATGTTAAATAATCCGAAATGGGGAGGGGAGAGAGAGACATAAAACAAATATCAAGCAATCAAAAAAGAAATGTACACCGTGAATAAAATAATATACATTAAGAGTGATTAATAGGTCTAGTTCCACAATATCGTTTCTTCTTTTTAAGAGGTACATGCCATTGTATGTATTCGTTCAAGTCACAAAACGAGATATTTTTACATTTATACGAAATTTGCAAAAGCTAATGATACTGCAAATGTTCTCAAGGTAGTGCTACAAATATTCATCATGACAGCAGTCTGGAACTGCATGACGTCACTGCTCAGTAAGCTGTAAGACTGAGACAGTTCAAAGTGATAAGTCACAAACAGATCATCCAGCAACGATGAAATAGGACGTCGAGGATGATTTAGCATCTCACAGCGGCAAGCCAAGCCCGCAAATTATAATCCCACTGTCTAAATTAGTACAAGACAGAAAAACATAATCATTATATCTACGGTGTCTAGATGAATAAATAGATGATATATGAATGGAATTAATAGTAAATGTATGTAAATAGAGAGCATCGATCATGTAAATAACACAGTATTCAAAATGACCATATTGCGACTTGAAATATTATAGAAAGCCTAAAGTCTATAGACCTTACTATATATATTTCGTACACACTTCTATTGGTACTCTAGGTATCTAGAATTATTATGAGTATGTGAACGTATTTGTTTTGTTATACGTTATAGTTATGGATTGTTTTATACAACATTAATTTCACATGAGTAGTGTCGACGTATTTGTGACATCATCTCTGTATGTTTTGTGGCGGGTGTTGCTGACTAGAGGAGAAGCTTGTACCTTCCCCCGGCACCTGGTCTCACCTCTGGTTTTCAGGATATCTCTCGTGCTACATTGTAATAGGTGTCGCAGTCACGTAGCATCTGCTTTCCTCGTATCTTACATACAGGACATGTCGTTCTGACATACCCTTTTGCTCGCACAGAATTGATTTTACTTCAGCATTAGTTCGCGAGTCTGAGATATGGCAGTATTTACTCTTTTATTGTTCGGCTATAAATGTACATTGCTGAGAATATGCAGGGTCATTGGCAACCTATTAATTTTCTCTCCAGAGAGTCTAATCTCTTAAACATTGTCATCCATGTTTACAAAGGACTTCGGGAATATGATTTACGATGCAGAAAGTGTGTCTGAACATAGTCTCACCATAGTTGAGGTTTTGATCCAGATGATGACCCAGTGGGATTCAAATCCCAAATCTTGTTAACGAGGAATTAAGTTCAAGAAATAATGACATTGTCTGTTAGAAATCTTATTTGGCAGGGTGACAGAAAACCTTCGTGATGACATAGGTTGATAAGTGTCGCACCAGTCTTAAAAGTTTATGGTCTATGTGACCGTAGTTAACTATTGAAATACTGATGAAAATTAAATTATTTAAATGACAAGTTATTTCAAAGTACGCGTAAAGTAATTGTCTTAATATATTCCTCCATATTTAATATAAATGATACAATGCTCCTTGTGCTAGCTTGTATTAATTTTGTGTTGTTGTTGTTGTTGGCATATTTGGATTTTTCATGTTATCTATACTGAAACAAATCTGGAAAAATGTGGGGATAAAAAAAATAATTCTGGATATTCGAAACCAGATTATTCACGTTCGATTCATTTCATGTAGATACTGTGCTTCCACAACTTTTGCATAAATTTTTGTATAAATCTCAAAGATAAGTAATAGAGATTTAATTGGATTTCCAAAGTCCCCGTCTGTGGTATCACTGAAGAAACACACTTTGTCGAAATGTGCAATAGATTGATAAACGTATATTATATTATATTATATTATATTATATTATATTATATTATATTATATTATATTATATTATATTATATTATATTATATTATATTATATTATATTATAATACAGTATAAACCGAGGCCTCGGAGCACTGGGTACGCTGGTATGTTTAAAATCAGACACTGTTTCGGGTGAGTACTTTGCAAGATATAATTTGAGTCCATGCATCAAGATTATAATCTCGGCATAGCGTGGAATTACAAACTAATTCATTTTAAGTATTTGTGGGGGAAAAGGTTCCTATAGTATTTCGAATGAGTGCGTGGAATAGATCAAATGTATGAAGAATCCAGGAGGTGGGTGTCGCCACTATGGTTTATTCCCGGAATGCCCACATTCTTTGATGTGCCGACCAACAGGTAGAGAAAAAGATAAGGGCATTCCGGGAATAATTAAAGTCGTTAAAACAACACACTCTGGTCTATAATTGGATTACCGTAAAACACTTTTTATGCCCCCGGAATGGAATTCAGGGGAATCTAGTTTTTGTCCTGTCTGTCTGTCTGTTTGTCTGTCTGTGAGTCTGTGGCACTAGAGGCATTGTGTCAATTCTTATCATAAATCAATCATTCAATCAATCAATCAATCAATCATCAATCAATATATGTTACAGTATCATGTTGGCGTAGAGAGTGTTGTTTGGTGCGTAACTCTTTAACACCGTGTATATATGATAAAGCTTGTCAAGGAGTCCGCCCTATCAGGAAATCGCTTCCGGAGTCACAATACTGACATTTAAGGACAATTTTCACTTTAATTTGACACATCACTTCAAATTGGACTATTTTCCCTGGCAACCGCTTCACTAGCCGCGCATTTATCTCTAAAATCACAACAAATCAATCGTGTTATCAGCACCACCTGTTGCGGGATTATCCACTCTCTCCCGACGCCACTATATTGTTTCTATATTGAATGTTCATTTTGATATTCTAAGTGGACTGTTTTGTTAAGACAATGACTCTTCCGTGATTTAATTAACAGATGCCAGTTTTGGTTATCAAATGCATCGGAAACCTCTGTAAAAACTTTCCAATGATATTTTTCAATTTACGTCGTTCCCAGTTGGGAGTTAGGATATCGCCTTGCCTTAGATCTTCTTTCATATCTGAGGCAAAACGGATTATTTCTAGGACCTATATGTACAAGAACCACGGGTTTTATATTTTTATAAGTCTGTGTGGCTCAGTGCTTGTAACCGAAAAAGTGCTTGTAACCGAAAGGCCCCGGTGTTATATAGTAGTTTTCCCCCCGGAAAAATGGGTATATAGTAGTTTTCGCCATGGCGGAAACACAGCTATATAGTAGTCTTTCCCCCATAGTAGTTTTTCCCTCTGACGTAACGGTTTAGAAGTTACATTCGTTTTTGTGTCAATCACATAACATGTGAATTACAACTTTACTATAGTAATAGCCTGTGGATCAAACCAATGGTTGTATGGTTGTTAAGGGGCTTCTATATACTGTTAAGTGGGTTTTTTGTTTTGGTTTTTGGTTTTTTTTTGGGGGGGGGGGGGGTTGGTTTGGGGTTTTTTTTGTAAATGTGTACAACTCTTTCTTTTTATATGATTACCATACTAGTACGGTATTTTCTCCTATTATTTCATTGAAAAAAAATATCGTTTATTTGCGTATAGATGTCATTCATTATATCACGTTATGACTCTAAATTTGATCCCAGGCAACTTTTCATTATACGTCATAAGAAAATTAGGAATTTATTAATCAAAATGTTCCAATGATAAATATATTCCTTGCACGTTCAGTTCTGAACTAAATTAAGACTGATGCATTATATATATATATATATATATATATATTGCAAAATCACTCTTCATTCACAGAGTACATCATGAACATGTGAATAATAGAAGGAAAGGGAATCCCACCCAACTGTCCATGATTTGCAATCGAAAACGAGGCTTGCCTAGTCGCAGATGTTGTAAATTATGAACACAAGAATGTGATTTACTTGTCCCTTACGCAAAGTATCAAAGGTCTCATCATAAAGAATCTTTATGTGAAGTTTCAAAGCTCTACATTCTTTTGTGTAGTAGATATAGTCAAAGTTAAAGTTTTTAAAAAGTAGGTCACACTTCAAGGTCAAGGTCATTAGGTCAAAAGGCTTGGTCCGAAATGAAAGATTTTATCACAAGGAATCTATATGTGAAGTTCCAAACCCATACCCTTTTCGAACAAAAGACATAGCCAAAGTTTTTGGAAACTAGGTCGAGTTCCATGGTCAAAGTCACTAGTTCAATCATGGTCCCGTATTAAAGGTTTCATCACAAGGAATCTCAAAGCTTTGCACCTTTTGGTACAAAAGACATAGTCAATGTTTTGCCACAGGGTAAGAGTCGCAGGCAGGTCAAAAACTAGATGCCCCTGAATTTCATTCCGGGGGCATAAAACGAACTTGTTTTTCTTTTCTCCGCTTGTATGTATAGAGATTTCTCGGATTAAATAAAGATATCTTGAATGAAATTCTAGTAGATATATCTCTATTCTAAATATATACATCTGTATTTGAAAAAGAGATTACAAATGAAGACATTTCTATTTCAGAAAATGAGATATCTCTAAATTTAATGGATATATCTCCCTATTAAAAGTTGAGATATTTCTATTTTAGATAGAAATATATTTATTGTAAACAAGGTAGCAAACTCGATTTACTTATGTGTGAAAAAAAATCCGGAATTTCACATTGGTGGGAGGGGGGATTCACTATTTAAGTTTTTCCCGGGGGGAAATGGCTATAAGAGTTGTGGTAAAAAAAGCACAATTTTCCGCGGGTGAAAACTACTATATAGCCATTTTTCCGGGGTGAAAACTACTAGATAGCCATTTTTCCGGGGAGAAAAATGGCTAGGGGTAAAACTACTATATAACACCGGACTTGACTCCTGTCGTGTGCACACGGGTGTCCTGTCTTTCGGATGAGACAATAAAACCGAGGTCCCGTGATACAATAAGCGTGGCACGTAAAAGATCCCTCGCTGCTTCGGATGGGTCCTTTGCAAAGGTATATATTTTTATGCAAAGCAACAAGCAAATGCAGTCACCATATACGTGAAGTAATCGCAGAGTGACGTAAAACAACAATCAATCAAATTTTACGTTGGATGCCCCTACATCATTCAGATGTTTTCTAGATTTAATGTGATTTCTTTTTTATCACTGTCTACAGGGACTGACAATATCAAATAAAAATGTGCAAAATAGATTTATTTTCAGAATTCTTGGGGTTTTTTATATTTGATTTATTGAGTTCCAATTTAGTAGTGAATAGACTAAAGGTGAAAAATATAGGAATAAGATTCCGAAGTCTTATGGACAAATTCTTTCAACAAATATACACGTACATGTGCATTACAATCTGATTAAAACCATATCTTTATTCCGCTTCTCTATTTGTTCCGTTGCGTATAAACGCAATGTACGTATTATACGCAATGTAACAAATAGAGAAGCGGAATAAAGATATGGTTTTAATCAGATTGATGTGCATTAGCGTTTGATTTAAGCTCTGGTTAAGCGAAACATTTTAAAAGTAAATGTTACGTTTATGTATGACCTTAGTTCCATTCACCACGATCTATTTAGATCCCTTATTTCGGTTATTTCCGAAGCGTTTCATCCCATATACAACTTACATATTTGTTTCAGAAACAATGCTAGTGACTCTAAAGTTTGTCAATCGGGCTAGAGACCAGTATTAAGGTTTTCTCTGGAAACACCCCATTTTCTTCCACAATCAAAAACTGTCGACGTCATAGATGTGTTAATAATCCATAGTAAAACTCAATATCGAGGAGCTTGATGTGGGTAGGAGATTTACACTTTGCAATGACAAGCAGGCCTTTGAATTTCGGAACGAAAATTGACACCATTGTAGACAGAAAAAATATGCTAAAACGTGGTCTAGCAGAGAATCCCTTCTTCAAACATTGGAAAGAATATCTATCTAGTATAAGTATTACTTTGAAAAATAAATATGTTAAAATCTACGATGCATACGAGTTATTTTTCTTATCAGAGGAACGCTAAATCTTAAAGTTGTATACCCTACAATTTGGTATAAATTCAAAAATTAGGGCATGTAAAACAAAACCTGTATTTTTCTCGTATGGCTGAAGTTATCAGCTTTGCATTAATAACACTTTTTGTTGCTTCCAACCCTCGGAGATATCGAAATAAAAAGAAAATACTTCGTAAATAAAGTGGGTATTCCATAAATACAACCTTAACCTGACTCCGCGCATGCGCAATTTAATCAAAACAAATACGATGAAGGGAGACTCCAAAAGAAAACAATTTCAGTAAATTCTAACTTTAGCAGACTTGAATGCAGATTTTTAAAGTTACTTGTCAAGTTTATTTACTTCGCCCTCCATCAGTGTCCATGATGCGGCGGCTTCCGAATTAGATCACGTGATAAGTTGGTTGTAAACAATCGCGTTTTAGATGGCCATATCTCACTTAATACGACGAATTTGATCACAACATTTGCAAGGGTCCTTTTTTTAAATATGTTTTAGGCTTATATATATAATCAAAACAATTTAGAATAAATCAACCTATAATATGCACTATACTAGCCAACATAGGGTATACAGCTTTAAAGGAAATAAACGCGAAAACGAGAGCGCGATCCATACAGGGAATCAAAAATCCCGTCATACAAATATTTCTTAAACGTTATTGGTAGTAGGAAGAGGATTATATGTTTACCTAATGTCGCTGTTGTCAATGAATAAATAAATAAATAAAGGACGGAGTAAAATAAATAAATGAAATAAACACATAAGTAAATAAATAAATAAACTTGAATTAAAGGGATACATAAAAATGTTTAAAATAAATAAATATGAATATATTTATATTGATTCCGTTTAATGCAAAATGGTATTACTCATATTTTATGATTTTTAAATGATGTTATTTTAAGTCTGCTTTTACATATAAAAACAAAATAATTAATTTTAATTAACATTAATAAATAATGAATAATTAATGTTCATGATTTCGGATGTCTTAATAAGTTATACGACAGGTGCTTATTTTAAAATCGATTCATCAGAACATTCAGAATAATGATAACTTTGTTATTAACCCACAGTATTAGAATTTCAATTTATCTATTAATTCCGTAGTTTTAGAAATGTTATTTAATCCTAGATTCCGAACATAATTTGTATTATTCAAACAACACTATACTTCATTATCGCATTTTAAAACTATATCAACTGTATGAACACACGAGTATGATTTTTGCAGATATTGTATTTTCACAATATAATCTCCATATGAATATAATGATTGGATGTATATAATGGTAATGTATGTATCGTATACATATTGAACGCAAAATATGAAATTAAAGTTAGGTAGCATCTGTGGTATCCACAACAACGTACCTCTATGGTCAGTCAGGTCACTTACCACAGTGGTCAGTCATGCTTATCTGGGGCCAGTTGTTCGAAACATTAACTACTGGTTTAACTTTGAGAGACAGTTAATTTAATTTGTAAGATTTCTGTATAAAAATCTAAATTACTTTTACAAAACTTGTTTCAAATGCCGCAAATCAGTACATAGACCATTTCAAAGACATAGTCAGAAGAAAATTAATCATTGGTTAGCTTCTGTTAACCAGTATTTAAAGTTTCGAACAACGTGCCCCTGGAGGCTGGAAATTATGGACGGTATCAGGTACCCGGTTGTGTATGTGTGTGTGTGTGTGTGGTGGGGGGGGGAGTCCCAAACATATCAAAGGCACACAGTTTTTTAAAAGTACACATATGATGTGCATGTAGTTTAACACTATATGCAGAAAGTGTCAGAGTCAATTTTATTAGTGGGGTATATTACTAAAATGTAGGCCAACAATGCAAAAATCATATGCAATGCATTGTCTCAGGGCAGTTTCGAATATCCCCAAAATCACAGTGAATCTGAGGTATGCTAGTCTCCATGACAACACATTCACAAAAGTTTTGTTTCAACAAAACTCGGTTTGTTTAAAATGTAAACATGAATGTGTATTTTTAAAATGTATTAAAATAAAAAAAAACATGTAGCTTTATCATGTACATATAGAAATCGACATTTCGATTCTTAATAGTATATATATATATACAGCCTATTAATTGTATATCATACATGGTTCCATAGTTTAGTAATACCAGAGAGTGTTTCTGTCCACCACATCTGCAATTGCTCGAAAACACCCACTCTTCTCTGCTTTGATGTATTTCCCATTAGGTGCTAAAATCGAGACTAAAGAAGGTCCTCGGAATTCGAGGATAAACGCCGAAGGTTCCGAGCTGTTAGCTTTTACGGTATCGTTTTCGGTAATGCTCCAGTATTTGCCATTATCCCCTTTAAGAAAATATACCCCATTTTCCCCATGTTCCAGCAATATGATGTCATAAACGGATTTATTACAAACATACTCTGTTTTATTCGATCCCGATATTTTTTGAGCGACGAAACCATAATCGCATTTGAATACTATTAACGGGCGATTGACAAGCTTGATGACGTATGTTTCCTTCTCTGTGACCGTGTCGCTATTTGCGCCAGCGTTTCCGATCGGTTTGTTAGAGAAGTATTTGTCATTTCCGGC
This sequence comes from Pteria penguin, assembly GCA_035048485.1. NCBI lineage: Eukaryota > Metazoa > Mollusca > Bivalvia > Pterioida > Pteriidae > Pteria > Pteria penguin. Next base: position 23,018,452 of record CM068592.1, read on the forward strand.
TTTAATGGCCGCCTTGCCGTCTCCTTGCCACTCGAATTCGAAGAGCGATGTTGGGTTCCGATTTTCTGTGTCTGCCAAAATGGAATTATTCTTGCACACATACCAGAACTTGTTTTCCACTGTGAATATAGCCCATTTTTTCTTCCTTCTGTCATATTCTACCTGTGTAGGGACATTGATAAATAAAAAACTAAAATAAAAATTAAATCAAATTGTTGCAAATAGTACTTGCAAGGAGGTGTTGCAAGATTCATGGATAGATAAATGGACGGACGGACTGACGGATGGATGGATGGATGGATGGGTGGACGGACGGATGATGTTTAGATTGACGGATGGATTATTTGATTGAATTGTTATAAAGTTTCTCATTACTTAATTAAGTAATATTTACTGTATATACTTCAAAAGAAGATCACAAAACTTTTTCAAAAGTATAGAATTTGTAAGGAAGACTTCAAACAAGTGAAGACGATGGAATTCTTGTTTATAGTATTGGTTTCTGGTTGTTGTTTTACCATTTTACTAATCAACAATGCATCAAGATTAAATTGATCACTAAACATTGTGTTTAAACTTTCATCAAAATTGATTAAGTATAACGAAATTCTATTGAGAATCTATCATGAACATATCAGACTGAATATACCTGGAATATCTCCTTATTGGTCGTGTCCAAAGCATTTACCATGACTTCCACTCCACTACGTATCGATGCCTTCTTCCCACTACCAGACTCTATCACAACCTGAGGGTGACTCTCCTCCATTTTGAAGAGTTCGTCTTTACTTATTGTTTTATTTCTCGTTTTCATTAGAGCAGAAGCGCCAATGGCAGTGAGGTATTTACCATTTATGTCTTTGAAAGCAACCCCTCTCAAATCAGAGTCATTATTCACTTTCAGCTCCAGTGTATACTGCGTTTCTTTGCTATGCGTTTCGGTTAGCGTCCCATCGTTGCTCAGGTACCGGTTGTCGGACGTTTTAAGCCGATATTTTCCGCAAAAGAATTCCACCGTAAGGAGAGCATCCGGGCCCCATGGAGCATCAGAGCTGCAGTGTAAAGCATCATTATCCAAGACGACATACCGTCGCCGATTTACGCTATACAGAGTTATTTGCGGATGCATAGCCACGGGTGCGTACCAAACCGACATATCGGACTCTGTCGCCGAGCGCGCCAAACATTGTACATTTTCGCCATCCCCGCCCAAATATGTCCCAAATGTGACATGTTTAAAAGCCCATCTTCCGGAGCCGTCTTTAACATACTCTAACTTAAATTTCTCCGTTTCGCCAGCTTGCTTTGCATCGCACGATACGTTTCCAATTTTATCGGTAGAAATGTATCTTCCCAGATAGCTTTTCAGGTACACAATATCATCTACGTTAAGTTCCAGCGTCCATGTTTGTCGCTGTTTTAATCCTGTCCCAGCAGCGTTGACTTTATGACCGACAGGTTCAGCAGTTAGATATTTGTCCGCTGGATTTTGAAGCCCTACCTTCCACTGGAACGATTTGACAGACCCCTCACTCATCCTAATGCATAGATCACTTTTGAATGCCAATGGTCGCGAGGGACCTTTGCGTTTTATGACGTCATAAAAAGTTGACGTCATAATGTCTCCCGAGTAATGTAAAGTATAAAATAAAACGGGAAGGATAAAGGGTTATAATCGCAATTCTTGTAATTGAAGAAATAAGTCACAATTCGATTTAAGAAAGAAATACGTGTATATCTAAAAATAATGATAGTAAAATGATTATTTTACATGTATCTTACCATGGATTCTATATCTTCATTTTCCGACAACGGCCCGGTTACAAGCTGAACAACTGGGCCCTGAACTTCATCTGGTGGTTTTAAGAAAATCTTAGACAATATATTTATTGTGTAAATAATTGAAATTAATGACCGATTCTATAGACCACTAAATAAAGACTAAGTAACCAAACATATGTAGGGTGTTTGTTGCCGACATTTGATTTGAGAATCACGCGGCTCCCTCGAAGCAAAAATGTGGACTGCGACTAAATTATAATTAAAGCATAAAAATGATAAAATGCCGTAAAATGATACCGCATTGTCAATAAATATACATATAAAAGAAATAATTCTTTATTCTTATCAAGGATCTATATAACTAACCTATGGACATTATTTCCTTCACTTTATGAAACGAAACTAAATTCAAGGTTTGTCCCCAGTTTTGAAATGCTTTCATCGGCCCTGTCCTCATCGTACTCTCTATTTTAGCCAGAGATATTGACATCTTTCTATGTCTCTGTTTTATCGTGAAGTTTTCTGCTTCGTTGCAAATATCATTCAAAATTATAACAAGAATCTAGGTCACGCGTGCGCTTCATATTCGACACCTGATATCCAGCTTGAATGGGCACATGTTAACGTCAGCATACTGGAGTGCAAAAAAGTGCAACCGGACAATGCAATGTCGAGTTCTTCAATAGACTCGTAAAATATATGTTTACGCATTGTTAACCCTTGTCCATTTTGTCGCCCTGCTGGCCATGTTGTGGATGGGTTTGGACACGTGTGAGAAGGAATTCGTTCCTAATGTCCGTCTGGGCAATGGCTGATGTACAGTGTTATGCAAAGTTGGCTCGTGCTCACACAATATCACTTTGTATGAAAATGTTTTTGATTTGCTTTTGAAATAAATGCCTTAAAAGACCGGTAGTATTTTTTTTTTTTGCTCTTACTCGGTTTTCATCCTATTTATTTTGTTACCGCCAGCCACGTATTTAGGGATTGGAGCCATCCGAATCAACCATCACCGCCAGTCAAGTATTTAGGAGTTAGAGACAACCGAACCAACCATTTGTAAAACATAGCTCTGAATATTGTTAGTATTCTAAGCATATTTATGAATTTATCTATAGATTTATCTCATTTAGTCATGGCTCGGTTCGCGATCGGAAGGTTCGACTCCCGCCATGGGCACACTGGTGCCCTGTCTTTCGGATGAGACAGTAAAAACGAGGTCCCGTGTCACGGTAGGCGTTGTACATAGAAGATCACTCACTGCTTCGGAAGGATCCGTTGTAAAGGTATAAATTTTTATGATATACATCAGGCAGATGCCGTCACCTTAAAGATTGAATGAATGAATGAGTGAATCGATGAATGAATGAATGAATGAGGAATGAATGAATGAATCAATCAATCAATCAATCAATCAATCAATCAATCGTTAGTCGAGTTGATCATGAGTTTGATATTTATCTTAAATAATTTATCTTCATTGAATGAATGGTGATGTTAATAAAAACAATTCATTCATTCATTCATTCATAAGTTTACCAAACCATCTGTACTTATCTTTTGATACTTTTAGACTGTATAACCAGTTTTGATATTTGAGGGATGAAACATTTTGCCTTTTAACAAGCGAAAAATGAAGTCACTTATTCTGCAGGGACATTTCAAACTCCTAAAAAGATACCGTTTCTCTTTTGAACCAACGATTTTTTTTTCTTTCTAATGTTTCTCCGTTTCATATCTATTTATTACATATAAGTTTGTTATATTCGATTATGCTAGATTTACCCCAGTTTCATGGTGGAATCATACATAACGGGCGTGGTAGCCAGTAGGAGGTGCATGCCAACGCCAAAAGTTTATTTTCACGACTGTATTTTTATATAGTGTAGAGAGGATTATTATAAAACAGTGATTCATGCAGATTAAAAAAAATTAGGGAGAACATGCAATTAATATTATTTAAATACATGTATTTTCCAGATTTATCAAGTTGTTTGAACTTGTAGTATTAAAATGCTGATAAAAATCTTGATAATTAATTTTATTAAATTTCTTGCTACATTTTCAGAAGATCTACATCAAGTAAATTCCACAGATTTGTTTGTATTTTTTGTCGTTGAAAGTGGCAGCAAACATAATAAATATAAAATAAATATCAAATATAAAATAAATAATAAATTTAAAATAAATAATAAATATAAAATAAATACTAAATAAAGAAATAAATATATTAATCAAAAATAAATAAATAAATAAAAATAAGTAAATATATAGATAAATTGATAAATGAATAAATAATAAATAAACAGCAATAAATAAAATCTATTTATAAATAAAGAAAACGACACCAAATAAAATAAATAATGAATATAATAAATGCTACATTATATTTAAAAACGAGATTTAAATGTATTTTCATATTTTAAACCTATACATTATAAATATTTACGATCTGGCAAAGGGATCATTGAATACTTTATTTTTACAATATTTAAACAGAAGAAAAATATTCTAAATTTCGAAATGATTAAGAAGATTTAATAAAATCGGCTTGTGGTAACGGTATTACGGATATTGTTTTGTATCTAAATCCATCGCTGGGCATTATTCCTTGACCTGCTCGCAGATATTTTAAGTCATACATGAAGTTATCCAATCCTTTGAAGTCATTTCTAACTTGCCCATCTTACATCACGACAGATTGGAACATGCTGACGGAACTTTCATCCTATTCTAGGTTTATCCACAATATCAAAGAATCCGAAATCCCCAGGCATCCGAATCGCTAACATGACCGGTGTTTAAATCTCATTATGTTTAATTCACTTTTATCCTGTATGCTAATTTTGTTGCGCACACTTGCTTAAATCCATTCACCATTGATATTCAAATAAGCACGTGCTTCCAGACGCGTGATGAAATTAACTGCAACGGCCGGGAAATCGTCCAGAACTGGTAGTCAAGTGTCCAGAGGGGGTGTTACATAAGGGAGTATCCCCCCGGTCATTGATCACTGGACGTAGATTAGTCTGATGATGTTTTGGTGATGAGCCGAACATATTGGCGGAAGATTTTCCGTCGGAAGGGCGGACGTCCGGCTGACAACGGCGGCGCATGTTCCATGACAGGCGATTTAACACTTCGCTGATATCTTTTTTGTTGGTGTTGGTTTTCCTCTTTAACTCAAAAAAAAAAAAAAAAAAAAAAAAACCGAACGTTTATAAAACTTATATATTTGTGTTCATACCTAAAATTGATGCTTACTGAAAAAAAAAATCAATCGAATATAATCTTCCAATCAAAGTCTCTGTTATACTATTATCAATGATATACATTTTGTAATTTAATCATGTTGGCACACTTTTATTTAATAATGAAACAGCTTGATTTCATTCTTCTCAATTATACAAATTCATGAAAAATCAACTTGAAATGAGTTGAAATTAATTCGTATATGCCAGGGATGTTATGTGATAATGTAGGGTAAAATTAGAATAGCGTGTAGTTATTGTAAAAGTAAAACCCATTTGTCTAAAATAAAATTACTGAAATTTATTTCGAAGAAATTAACTGTATAAACCATCACAAATAAGAGAAATTATCATCATCATCATCATTATAATAATAATAATAATAATAATAATAATAATAATATTAATAGTTGTTGTTGTTGTTGTTGTTGTTGTTATTATTATTATTATTATTATTATTATTATTATTATTATTATTATTATTATTGTTGTTGTTGTTGTTATTATTTTTAGACATGTCATCTACTGTATTAATTAGTCATACGAGAGACTTTGATTTCCGGGGTTGCTTTAATGTAATATTAACCCGTATCAAATACGCATCAAAACATTAAGAATTTCTTTGTAACATTGTAATTCCATTTCATTCACAATAGCGTTGAATGGAATTTCAGCGACATAATTATAAAGCGTGTAAAGGACATAGATGAGCATTTTCATAATTCAATCAAGCCATAACTAGAAAACACTTAGCCCAAATCACATTAACCAAGTATTTGTTGTTTTATATCATCTCATTTGTTTATGCTTTCACGCGCATGCATTTTCCCGCCATCTGTCGAGATTTTTGATGGCGCATGAAGAAAAAAAATGTTATAAAATCGTCCCATATGGCACAACGGAGGCTTCTTTTTATTGTCTTGCAGGTCGTGACAGAGTTACCATTGTTTGAATCCTACAATTATTGATTGCAACTTATCAATTAACCGTAAGAGCCAGTCCTGCTCCGAAAGGCTACAAAATTCAGTCTGAAATTTTCGAGATTTTGGATCAAAGTGTTGTAAAACCCGACATATGGCCGTATCTTGACGGGATATCGATTTGATTATGTTGACGTTTCCTTTAAATACACATAATACAGGCAACTTGATTCATGCGAGAATAGCTGAACATCGGCAGTTAACCACAAAATAGACTTCCAGCAAATGTTTTGTCACATCCCCTCTGTATGACACTGTAAAGAGGACAAATGTACAAAAAATTTACACCTTTGATAGATTGAAACACACGCCACTTTATTAAGGAGAAATCTAATCTAGTAATGCATTTCATTAGTGTATATTAATACTTAAGAGCTCGTAAATAAAAACCTCACATGTGAAAAGAAATAGGTGTCCTTAAGAGAGAGAGAGAGAGAGAGAGAGAGATCTGATGACAAAATGAAGCACCTTAGAATACATTTGTACATGTATTTCATATCTTAAAAGGAATATGGGATATTAAACTCGAAACAAATAGTATAAACCAGAATAAGGAATACATGCTTTTGATAAAACTGAACTTTCTGTTAAAATTTATAAAATAGGAAAATATTATATCGTTTACTTCCTCTGGGCACCTGGTCTTCGTTGTGCTATTTCGGCAATCATCATCATTTTACATTGTTAAAGTGCATCGGTTACAGTAGCACTTACCATTCTTTCATTTCTCAAGAAATTAATAAAATAAATATAAATATACAAACAATGAAATAAATCACACCTGATACTAGAGCATCACCGTAAACATTTGCCACATCCATGGGCTTAATTCATAGCAGCAACAAAGTTTTCTTGCTAAACACTTTTAATATAATGACACTTACAAAATAAACTTGATTAATATATTAGATAAAGGTATTTCAGTTACCATCCGTACACAATAAAGTTCGCTAATTTCAGGAACTGTGACATTGACCTTTGACCGATTGACCCCAATATCCATAGGTCTCTGTAACAACATATACAAGTTAGTTTGGTCCTGATGAAAAAGTGCTCCAGTATCATCCAAACCCACGTACGGGACGGAATGGTGGCAATTCCATTGCGGCGGCATATAACCGCAGAAGATGACATGTCTGAAATGTCAAAAGTGATTTGTGGTTGAAACCAAAAACGCTTCTTATAACGTCCATCCAGATCAGTCGTATGTGCAGCCTGCATGATGGTATCTTCGGTTGTCATCCCATTCTGGACTGACACACCTGTTCATGGGATCATATTGACGGACTGACACACCTGTTCATGGGATCATATTGACGTCATATTAAAGCGCCCATTTTGAAGGGGGTCAAGGGGGCGAATTTTGTCGATTTTGGCAGAAAATGGACCAAAATACAGGATTTTGGGGGGAAAAATTTTGGGTCACTGGCGGGTGGGCGCCCCCCTCCGCTTCCCCCTATATCCGCCACTGAAGTTATGTATGAAACCAACTCAAGGCAAGGTTTAACACCACTCCACATTCACAATGCAACAACAAGACCATTTAAGCTTTTATTATGACAAACAGTTAACATTTATTGTCTCAGTATCAGATACAAAATAATTTATAACACAAAACAAAAATATCACGTTACCTTGACTATAGATATATATAACATAGGCCAAAAACAAACAAACATAGTGCTACATTCACCTTTTATTATGATTAACTTTAAACTAATGTCCTTATATAATTAATTTTAGATTTCCGCTCATTTTCTCACAAATAAACAATAAAACAACCTTCTGTCGCATTTTGACAAAACTAAAGTCCAAAAAACAATAAATTAATCTATTGTGCCCTAGAAATTCGAGTCATATGTCGAGACAGCACATTACCGTTTTTGTGAGTGTCGCATAATAATCCTATTTGATTGTTTCTTATTCAAAGACGCACCAAGATTTCACTTATGGCGGCAGCAGATGCCTGAAGCATTGTAAAGAAACTTAGACCTCAACAACAGACATCTACCGTGACACTGGTCCTTAATTTTTATCAACAGACACTGCCTCAATACTGCGTGACCTTCCATGTATCTACGCTTAACGTGACACAGGACCTCGGGTTCGATCAACAGACACACCCTCAGTACTGAGTGACCTTCCACGCACCTACATCTACTGTGACACAGGACCTCGGGTTTGATCAACAGACACACCCTCAGTACTGAGTGACCTTCCACGTACATATATCTACTGTGACACAGGACCTCGGGTTTTATCAACGGACACACCCTCAGTACTGAGTGACCTTCCATTTACCTACATCTACTGTGACACAGGACCTCTGGTATTATCAACAGACACACCCTCAGTACTGAGTGAGGGCCTTGGGTTTGACTGCATGACTGACTATGTGGATCACAGGACACTAAGCAGTCATCCGTTAAGTTCAAACCTGGGACCTCTGACCTCCAAACCTAACACACTGATGACTGAGCTACATTATCTCTGTACAAATATAGGGATGAAAAATCTTAATCAGTAAAAAACGTAAGTGAATCAATTAATAAGGTAGTTGTTCAATGTCAAAAGATAGTGTTTTGTGGAATTTAACATGTTTCTTTTTCCATGGTAATTCTTTATGTTTAGAACTTTAAATTGAAAGTATGATACCCTGATTCTATCCTGATCATTAGTGAATGATTTTTTTCCTGTTTGTGTTGAAATACTGCTTTTTATAGATAGAGATAGGAAGAGAAAAAAAGGATATTATGTTAAATGGAAATACAGTAGACTCTCGTTGCTGGATCACTGAAAAAACATATTTCCAATTTACCATAACTCAAATTTACCATAACTCAAATTTATTTTGAAGTCCCGATTCTAATTTTTTTATACATGTGTATGACACATCCCCAACTCAAACTCACCTTAACTCAAAAATGTTTTACATTGAGTTTGAGTTGCCGAATGTGTGTCATCTATATGAAGTGATGTACAGATTCTTAAACTGTCCTTGATATTAATGGTACCTTCAGAGCCACTTATGTTCTGAGAATTTTTTTTATACTTTTTTGTTACAAGTACATGTGCAAAATGTCCATTACACAATATTATTTCTTCTAGAGAAATATTTACATGTTGTGATTACACTCTATTCACAAGTTATCAGTCTGCTAGCCTTTACTAAATGAAGAGCAACAATATCAGAGCAAATTTTGCACAAAATCTACCTTGTATTTATGCACTTGATAAATGCTGCCTTGCAAAAAATTTGTGAGTACAGTGTTGACTTTTAATTATTACAAAAATATAGCAGACTGATAACTTGTGAATAGAGTGTAAAACCTGTCTTAGCAGCCACCTCTATTAAGAGGTCACCTGCCTATAAAGGTCACATTTTAAATTCCCAAAATCTATGTTTTCCTAAATAAAAGACCTCTGTTTAAAGGCCACCTGTCTATAAAGGCCACTTTTGACTCTTCCCTTAGCTGACCTTAATAGACAGGTTTGACTGTACTGAAAATATATTGCTTATGTATAAACCTGTAGGATTGTACTAAGTCTCATTGTAAATTATAATATATCATTAAAATTGTAAATATTGTATAAGTATATTGTATACATCTTTGATAGTGACGTTGAAATTATTTGGAAGTTGAAAAACACGCATATCCTTTATTCTAAATAGCACCCTCTTGTCAAGAAAAGAAACTGCAATCAATATTTTGCATAAATAATCACCAAAAATAAAATATATTTCACTTAAACCTCTTGATTTTAACATATTATTTTTTGAGAAGTTTTCATTACTCAAGAAAAAAGCTCTCAATCAATTTCAGTTTTTATGTGAAACAGAGAGAAATTCTTATATACAAAAGATACAAATCTAGAAGTTTTATTGAGAAGGGTTCCACTATACACACTTTTGACAGGGAGAGGAGGGGAGGGTCCCATCATGGTCTAGAGTGTAAACTCACCTATTTTACAACACAGTACAAAAAAAAAAAAAGTTTGTTCAACTAAAAGAAATGTTTCAAGGACCTCTGTTCCTTCCTATTCATCTGCCTTTGCAAAGTAGTACATTTCATTATCAAACTTACATAGTATACAATACACTGTACTTAAAAAGATGGCAATGTAACTAACCAAGTCAAATTTAAAGAAAGACAACTCATATTTAATTATCCCATAATCTACATAATGAACAGTTTTAGCTTGTGTTTGCTTATATAAATCAGAAACATATTGAAAGCCAAGTCCATTGACCACAGAATATCACAGTTTGTATGATAGAACAAATATACATTAAATATGAGATTGTCTTACAAAATACAAATACTATCATTAATCTATTTAAAATGCAATTAAAACAGAAAAAGTAAAATACACGTACTCTGAAGTCATTTCAAAATACAAACATATCTAGCAAATCTCAGAATGAATTGCAAAAGAATGAATTTTCTTCAGTTCTAAAATTAATACTTTGTGTTAAATAAATCAGTTAAAAAACAAAATTTAACATAAAAAAACAAAGCACTCTTGAAAGGTTTGGCTCTGTGGAGATCAGACAAGAGGCATTTTGTCAATTACTGTTGCAATGCAAGATCTGATATGAGGTATTCTTTCAGTTTAGATGCACTATGTATTTATATATGTATTTTGTATTCATTTAATGTGCGGCATGACATAAAGAATAAAGAACTTGAATTTGAACTTGAACTCTGTTTAAATGTAATTTGAAATGACCACTTTATTAACAAACTGATGCCTTTACGAATAGAAACAAATGCCAAACTTCAGTTCAATAATCACAGTTACATCACAGTAAGGTTTGGTTTGTTCAAGTTTTACCACTGTTTATATAATCTTGTATTCATATAGTGACACTGGATATAGAGGCGACCAGTCTCCTGAGTACAGCTCAAATCGGTGACCAGTCTCATTGAGTACAGCTCAAATCAGCGACCAGTCTCAATGAGTACAGCTCAAATCAGCGACCAGTCTCAATGAGTACAGCTCAAATCAGCGACCAGTCTCAAAGAGTACAGCTCAAATCTGCGACCAGTCTCATTCAGTACAGCTCAAATCAGCGTCATTCTGTTGTGACATTACATTAGAGCTGAAATCTCTGGATCTTATCTAGATTAAGAGAACTGTGAGCAGAACATCTCACCACAGCTCTCATTATGTCCTTAGGTTAGAAAAAGAGCCAACAATATATAGTACAGGACCCTACATACCAAAACATATAGTACAGGACCCTATATACCAAAATATATAGTACAGGACCCTACATACCAAAATATATAGTACAGGATCTTACATACCAAAATATATAGTACAGGACCCTACATACCAAAATATATAGTACAGGATCCTACATACCAAAATATATAGTACAGGACCCTACATACCAAAATATATAGTACAGGACCCTACATACCAAAATATATAGTACAGGACCCTACATACCAAAATATATAGTACAGGACCCTACATACCAAAATATAAACACTAGGCCCCATACCTGATAGACCTCTTGTTCTTAAATTGAGAATAACATACAAGAATCAAAGATCAAAGTGATTCATGCTATGGACAATACCGATATAAATGTATATGTATATTTCATAATCCTTTCATGCCCTTTTTTTTTACATGTATGAAATAAGTAAACTACATATTTCAACTATACAAATGTATACATGTATACAATTTTACAGTATTGGAACCTATCGAAAAGTCAAGCTAAAAATGAGATCCGGATCATATTCCTCCAAATAAACAATGCATATCTAATCACATGTACAGTTAAGAGAGTACTTCACCACCTTGTTTGGATACAATAATTCACCCTTCCACAGTTCTTAAAAGAACGCGACACTTGGACAAATTTCTATTGTTCTATTAAATATGACATCATAAACAAATGTGTTATTATCTTGAATAGTAACATAGGTAAATGGGAAGTGATCAATATTTAAAACCATAGAAATCAACTTTTTTCTAGCATTACGAACCTCATGTAAACAAAATTATCATAGCTCTCTCTCTATATTTACTCTACAAAGCAATACATTCATTTATGCCCACTATGAAACAGAGGAGTGGATTAAAAGTCCTTCCTGAGATCATCAGTTCAACCCAAAATGATACATACATACATTTTGTAAGTAAAATACAACAACATTTGTAACATATTTATATGAATTACATGTAAACGTAAGTTAGTTTTCACATTGTCAAGGAAATGTACATAATTTGAACTCATATCCAATTACGTATAGTTACACAAACCAACACTTCTAGCAAAATATGTTTAGCACATTTATTATTCTCAAAAAGAAATAATAAAGCAAATATTCTACACCTGATTACTTAATTTCAGTTGAAATTTGCAATGGGGTCTTTTTTTACTCACTGCACTGAATACTGTAAAATTCTAATGTTAATCTCATATCAAGTAATCAATTTACTGAGATTTTCTGATAGAGATTGTCAAAATAGCAATATAATAGGACTACCATGCAAACTTTCTCTTCCTCTGCTTGATACTTTTGTCATTTCCATGAAAAGAAACTTATTCCGTACCAGTAATTAATTTTTTTAACTTAATTAAGCTCAGATTCACTCAGATTCTTGGAATTACTTATTTTTAGATTTATTTTTCTTTTTTACATTATACTGCCTGTTTCATTTTTTTATCATTTTGTTTTTCTGTCATTATTTCCTTTTTTATTTTCATACATTTTTCTGATTTAAACACACAAAATATGACACTGTTTTTAAAGAAGAAATACTTTGAATCCCTTACATTTCACATGACTTGATGTTCATGTTTACCGGTATCTTACTTTGGATTCATTGGCAGGACATAATTTTGTAAGAAGCAATATACATCTAAGTTTAAAAGACAAATCGTGGATGCTGAAGAAGATGCTATAGTCATGCCCGTGAAATGACATGAGAATAAAACTCTCACAAATAAAAAATTTTTGCAGGACATTTAATTTAACAAAAATAGTTATTATAAAAGATTTTTCCATTTTCAGAAACATTTTTGCTCATTTTACAAGTAATACAAATATTCTTACAAATGATAGCAGAGTATTTATGAGAAAAGTACAGTTCTATAAGTCAAATCACAATCTCAATTAAACTGCCTCTTTGATATTCCATTTGATGGACAAAGAACTTAGTTATGAACTGTTCGCTTTTCTGTTATTATTTTCATTTTCAGTATATTTTACTGATTCAAACATACAAAATATAAAACTCCTTAAATTAAAACCCCTGTTAAGTTTTAGCAATAGAAATAAATGTATATTCTCGAAGTAGGGCGTCTGGGTATTTGATAACGAGCATTTGCAACATTTGAGGTAAAGCATCAGACTTTATCATAGACAGCAATGCTTATTCCTGGAGGAATTTTGGTAAATACGAATGACTATACATGTAACATTTTTCATTCAAACAAGTAAATTTTGATTACATGTTTTACACATTTCCGATCGTATTTTATAATAAAACTCCTTTTAGTATGATACAGAACTTAAAGTTGTATTAACACTAACGATAAACCCCGAGTTTTACCCTAAGTGTCATGGCCAGGCTCCTCGAGTATCTACATAGAGCAATGGAGACAGTGACGTCACGCTGGCTTCGAGAATGTAGTACAGAAACAAAAGATTAACATCTAAAATTTATTCTTAACATTTGAAAGTCCAGTACTTTATGCCTTAAAAAAAAAACAAAAAAACTCCTACCAGAGGAGAAACAACGGCAAGTGCCAATGCCCGTGATAATAAATAATAACATAGTTTGACTAGATATTATCACTGAGTGCTCGTCATCGCCACATTGAGAACTGTGGTTGATTGGATGTCGGCTTGCTATCGTCCTCGTCTGCTAACACGTCGCCGGTAACCGCAGCGTGGATGAAGGGATCACTGTTGTATGCATAGGCTGACTCTGGGCGACTACTGGCTGCCTAATATATAAAGAGAAGATAACTCTGTATAGACGGTATGAAAAAAATATATCTTGATATAAATATCTCCTAAACTTTGGTTTGGTCATCTTGTTTAATGTCAAGAATGACAGTACATAATGAATGAAGTATTTGTCAGATTTCGACACTATATGTGTATGTTTATTGGAAGTTTATATTGTAGGCCATGACAATCCATGGTTTTTGACAAACAAGTTGATCTTTTCAAATAAAAATCCACATATATCTGAAAGAGGATTCAGTTCTTTAATGTGAATGATGATAATGTCATATGGATTTGAGACATCATATATAAGGCAATCCATAACAAGAAAATTCAGAGAATTGTGGTCCCCCGCTTTGGGGGTTCTATCAGTAAGGGTGCAGTGATCTGTGACATATTGTCATGTTTGTGCCTGTCTATAGACACACATGCCAATTATGAAGGCCCTACGTCTTACAGTTAAAAAGTTACATTGAAGTAGGTCAAAGGTCACAGTCAAGGTCACATGATAAAAATGTTGGTACCCAACGGAAAGGTATTGCAATTAGAGACACACATGCCAAATATGAAAGCCCTACATCTTTCAGTTAAAAAGTTACATTGAAGTAGGTTAAAGGTCACAGTCAAGGTCACATGATAAATATTTAGGTACCAACGGAAAGGTATTCCAATTAGGGACACACATGCCAAAAGAGAAGGTCCAACGTCTTATGGTTAAAAGTTATGACCAGGGTTAAAGTTTTTGTGACAGATGGACCGACGGACGAATGAGATTTAATGTCCCCATGCTTTCATGAAAAGCGAGGGACAAAAAATGCTAGTTTTGTAACAATGGAAATGTATTAGTGCCCTTTTCTGTTCCAATTTTTTTTTGGAATTCAGGATGATGACCAACTGGCTAAATTTACTAAACTGAAATCTTTGTTTAACTGCTTTAGACCTTCAGATTTTGTTACACTGCTTACAAGGTTTTAAAGAGAGACTTGAGTATCTATAACAATGAAAATAGTGTACTGTAAATGTAGAAATTTTATGTCTAAGGCTGACTGTTTACATTTAACAGAGTATACAAAGCATACAAAACAGCATTTCTGATTAACATTTTATATGTTCTAATTGTGGGGAAATACCCTGTGTTCTGAGAAGGAAAGAAAAACTAAAGATTCTGACACCGCAAAAATTATACCACACAAAATGTGCGACAGGCATTCCCCCCCCCCCCCCCCCAGCAAAAATAACAATGTTTACAGTATATATACATGAACTGCAATGTCAGAAAACATTGAACAATTTATAAAGGAAGGCCGCATGCTGTAAACCACAGCATGATAGTCTTCCTTTCTCCTACATCCATATACTATCTATAACTGACTATTCCTGAAGAGGAATGAGTATCTATTAATTACATACCATTCTGATTCCACTCTGAGGTTGTTTCACTACGTTTCCAGTATCCTTTATCTAAAACAGAAAGGTCATTTCTGAATATTTTTATGTCATATAAATACATCATACATAGATAACTTTTCTTGCTTTAAAATTATGTACAGCATATGCAAATAGTACAGTAATCGATAAGCTGATAAATATCATGATATAAATCTTAGGAAGTATCCAAGTTTTCAAATAATTATCTGTAGAAAGAACACACTGATTGTGAATACTGTATGTGTATTTATGTTTGCAGAATTTTAGCAGAGTTATCACTCTTCTCTGAGTATACATGATTAAATTCATTACCAAGGTACTACAGGTGACTTAAGTATATCAGGAAGGTTTTTGTCATCGGTCAATCTCAGTACATGCTTATACATTACATGCCTTTGCATTCAACATACTGCACTTAAGTTAAATGGTTGTGCTAAAACAAATACAAGTACAGTATCGATGCACCCACACTTTTCCTCTCCCTATAAGAGAACATTTGAATCTGATTTATGGCACTGAATGCAGAACACCTATCTGCTTTACATCTAATATAATTATGTACATTACCTTTCGTATGATTCCTTTATCGACCAGTTCCCATCGATGAGTTCTCTCTAATCCTAATGCCGCAAAGTGTGGCCAAATCTTATCTGATGCCGAGGCAAAGTCTTTAGGAGACCTGATAACAAATACTGATCCATAATGTATGTATTCTTTCTCAATAAAATAATTATTAGGGAACATTCTCCTTACTCTGTCTGCTGATTAATGTTATAATCAGCAGATAAAGATGATATAAAAACATTAATTACGTAATGTAGTGGCACGATTTATGGTTCCAAGGTTAATAACTTACACTGCATTATTTACTACTTTACCCCTCCTTTTATCATTCCTTTATTACCTATATACTTAGGAGGTGTCTTTCCAAATAAATATTTATACTCAAAAAACTTTAAGAAACTTTATAATACAAAATGATATACCCTCTTGATAAGTTAATCTTTTAGGGACCAAGACAAGTATTTTGAATTATGAGGAGTTCATTTAAAATATTCTATATTCCTCCATCTCAATGAAATCAGTGTTAAGGTATATTTGATGTAAATAATAAAATGTCATAAAAATGTCATAAATAAATATTAAAATATTAAGAGCAATGCCAATGTAGCATTAAATGCCCATCAAAATTATTTTGAACTTCACAGAAATTTTTAATGGATTTATTGTAGAAGGAATTACCCTCATAGACACTGTGACCTTGACCCAACCTTGGGTCCTGTGAATTTTGTGAAAAATTATTCATATCCATGCAAGGGTTAAAAAAATATTACCCGGAAAAAGATTTATACATCATATGCACTGTCATCTTGACTTTACAGATATGACCTTGATTCAAGGTCATTACAAACCCTTGGGTCCTGGGCAACAATTCTGTGAAATATTATTCAGATCCACGCATGAAATGAAAAGATATGGCTCTGACAATCTGTAGCGGACAAACACTGGATGGACACTATCATAACATGATACGGAAAATGGGTGAAAAAAAAAATTAAATGTATACCTTCCTTCGGCATCAACCTTTTCTGGATTTGCACCATGGTCTAAGAGAATCATCACTGTCTGTATATAATAATAATAAAATAAAAAAACTCAGAAAATTCACTGATACTGATAAACTATCATAGGATAAGGAAGAATTTGGAAAAATTTCTTAATTGAAATTTTTAGACAGAAGCTGACAAATATTTATAAATTAGGCGATTGATTTAAGTATTTGAATTTTACAATATCTGTAGTGTATTAATGAAATACTTTCAAAAAATATAACCTGTACAATTGAACATAGCTATTTGTCAACAAAAGTAACTACCAGACTTTACACAACATCAAGAAAGACAACTCGTGTAAAGTAAACAATACTCACAGGTCCATGTTCTTGGAAGGTGGCAGCATGAAGCGGGGTCCACAGTGTACCTTTATTATGACAGTTAGGATCTGTACGACAAAATTAAAATATACCTATATATATTCATGTGTATGTCTATTTAAGATAATAATATATGATAATATGATTAAGTCAATTTCATAATTTTTTTCCCACATATAAACATTAACAATATATGGATCAGAGTTTGACTACCGGTATTTACAGAATCACTGTTGATAAAGTCTTCAACAGGACAGTCTCAGCCCATCTTTGAGTTTTAGATTCCAGCTTTTTACCATCTATCAGAGCCCAGTTGGTCACAATTTTAACCCTTTATTTGGTTAGTTGATCAGATGTTATAGTTTTGATAGGCAATAACTTTCATTTGTAAACCTACTGCATTGATACTAAAATCACATTAATAGACCTTTTTCTGTTTTTATACGATATACGGGGCAATATCAAACAAATGATGTTCTGGCGCTCAGATTTATGTCACATAACTGTGATGTCACATTCCAAGCATGAAAATTGTGCTTAAAATTCCAGCAAAAAGCAAATTGTCCTACATTAAGTCCCTTTTATCATTTAAGATTGGAAAAAAGTTTATTTACTGATTAACATATGTTACAGATTAGTATAGAGAACAAAATTAAAAGTCATCTCATTTCTCTGAAGCAATGAGTTGAAGTTAAACTGCCAGTTAACTTAAGAACTATTTAAAGTTTAAAACAACTGGCTCCTGGCTTACACCTGACATGACTAAAGGTGTGGTGTGGTTAGAAACAAAGACAGAAAACTTTCCTAGGCTACCCGAAGACTTTTAAAAATTCATTCAGGAAATCTGACCCACATTTTTCGAAAACAATATAATGACATTATAGATAAGACAACACCTTTGTAATTGACTTTTCAATCTATTATCTTCTCAAGTTGAAGTCATGTACCTGATAATAAATATAAATTTAGTGAAATCATTGACGTTCTTATAGAAAAGAATCAGCAGACTTACCTATTCCTTTTCGAAGTAATGATATTACGATGTCTTTCATCCCCCAGAAACAAGCTACAAAACCAATAACATTCATACATTAGTTTGTTCCATGTTTTACATCATGCCAAGATTGTTTCACCTGCTGTAGATTCAGTCTTTTCTTTACTCAGAGTTACTTCCCATATGGAACGGTATCTGACATGAAATAGTTGTTACATCATCAAATTCTACGGAAACTGGTTTAAACTCAGGGAAATGATGGTTCAAAAATTATGCTTTCATCAGAAATTTATGACGTCAAAAATGTTTTATACTGTCAAATACTGGTCTCATTGGGAGATAACTCTTTTTCAACTAAATAGTGAAAGCATCTGCCTGATGCATTGTACAGAAATTTGAACCTATGCAACAACCTGACCCAAGAGATGCGGTGAGGGGTCTTTTATGTACCATGTCTACTGTGACTCAGGCCCTTGGTTTTTACTGACTCATCCAAAAGACAGAATACCAACTAGTCACTGTCAGAATCTGAACATGAAACATCTGTGCTAGAAGCCATACACTCTATGTACTGAACTATCTTGAATCCATTTATTCATTAGAATGCAAGAAGTTTGACCAATTTCTATGTTTCAGTTCTTAATAATACATGTATCATTTTCTTAAACACTGTAGTTATTGAAATCAACAAGAATATGGTCATGGTAATACTAATTTGTATGTTAAATACAAACATTAAATATAACTATATTTTATTCTTATTACCTTGGAAGCTATAGCTTTGATCTAAAATCCTTTTTTCACCAAGAGTATTTTCATTTTCAATTGTACATAAGGATATCATTCCAGGTAAACTGCTACGGATGTCTGTTTGTTACTATTTAATGCAATACCACAATAAATTCAAGGTCATTTTTCATTATGGAGTCACTTTCTACTTCCCCATTTCAATGGGTCATACCTATGTACAGCTGGCTATTAAGTACATCTGGACCATTTCCATCGATTTTCACATTTTCTGTTAGGAACTCTTCCACAAGCTGTCAAAAGTATTCAAAACTTATGCAGATAAATGGATTGTATGGTCTATATTATCCCAATGCAGATTAATACATTATAATTACATAATTAAACTAAAGCAATAATATGTGACTAAATACCTATTTTTCCATTTTTTAAAAATACTTAATAAATTTGTATCATTTTGTTTAACATCTATGTCATTTTTCATTGTCATATTTTGTCTGCTATGAGTGATACACTTATAAAAATTCTGGTTACATGAACATCAAAGAGGCACGATGTTTTCTGCATGCTCAAGATACATTAAGTTCAAACAATATTGAAGAGGCATGAACCCTAAGCATGCTCTAATTATACACAGAACAGACACAAATTCTCAAAGTGCTCCACAAATAGTGGAACAAGCCAACAGCATGCTTCTATACACTTAGCTCTGAACATGCATTGTACAAGCACAAATTCCCTGTATGGTCTATAGTATACCGAAGTTGAATGTTTGCAAACCACCTATTAATTAAATGAGCTAAAATCTATTAACTCAGAAGCAACAATTTTCAACAATGCTTAACAACAATTTCTTGGTGACTTTCAAGAAATAACATTGAGTGACCTTGCTTTCAAAATATGAACCATTGGAAACAATTGTGCAATATAAAGTATATTATAAACTATGCATAGTGATACTTTCAGTTATAATGTCCTTTTGATCTTGATTCTTATTTATCCTGAACTGACAATTACAGACTAAAAATTTATGCCTCATGCAAAATTTATGCAAAGTATGATTAAAATCCCTGTAGTAAAGAACTATGAATGCCAGAGTTATTTGCTAATGACTCTGAGATATGACCTTGACCCAACATGGTCCAAATCTCAGAATCAAATGTAACATTTGTATTTAACATATTACTAAAATGTATTGGAAAACTAACTTACTGTGGTGTTACATGTTCCAACAGATAACAGGGACACCGTGTTCCCCAGAAATTTTTCTACATTCAAGACCTGAAACTGACCTTACCCATAACCATTTACCTAGAATCAAGGTTGATTACAGATCAAGTGCAGTTTATCTTAAATGACCGATGAAACAAATGCAATGATCTCATGCAAGATATGATACTAACAAAAAAAAAACAAAAAAAAAAATAACAATTTGTTTTAATACTTTTACCACAAATTACAACAAAAGGGAACAGAAATGGAAAAATCTGCGAAACAGAAAATGATAAAGTTGGTTTCTATATTTTCATAATATTTTTTTTACATTTTTAGTACTTATAAACAATACTCAAGTTATAAACATTCTAAAATATTGGCAAATCTCATTATTTTATTCATCGCTACTTTATTACAGTATTACAATGTATCCTACATTTTTTATTATCAGAATATAGATTTGTATCATATTTCACATGCTTTCTGAAAATCCATAATGAATAGCTTCATATTAATTCAACTTAGATTGCCATATTTTTTTTAAATATTCAATAAATCAGGAAAAGGAAGGTGAAAACTGTGCTGCGTGTTGTACAACATAAAAGAACTGGAATTTTCTTTCCATATAAGAAAAAATTTGGGTTTTTTTTTAAAGAATTTTATAATGCAATTTTAAGAGGTTTATTATATGAGCTTTTTATCCCCATGAAAAAGACCTTCATTTTACCTATTTGCATTTCTATAAAATGTAAAATTTTGAAAAAATGTGAAAAAAGTATCAAGTTCATATTGTTTTGAATACAATTTGGACTTGTTATGTTTGGACAATGGTATCTGAGGAACTGAGAAAATGTATTTTGAGTGTATTTATAAGGTTTAGCAAAAACTGAAAAAAAAAATTTTTTTGTCTCAATGTGATTTCCCCCCTTCTAACCAATGATGTCAATAACATTTTCATCAGGGAAAAAGGAAATTTCCTAAATCATTATATAAATCCCTTTCTGCACATACCATGTAAAAGGGCTCTTTAAGTGCATGTTTTATGACAAGTCATATTATGGGAGTTAGATGTGGATATATTGCAAGTTCTACATTTCTTATCACTAGAAATCAGTTTTCATTTCTGTTACTGTCTATGTACTTATTATACCACAATTAAGTTGTAACAAAATTTTCAAAGTAGAAGTCCATGCAGAGGTATACATGTGATATACATGTATAATCAGAGTCTCTCATGATTAGTTTATCATAGTCCTTCATCAAATCTCTGAATAATTTTTTATCAGCATAATAATTAATTTAGCGCAGAAAAGGCAATGCTAACTCTGCTAAAATTTGAATGCCATTGAAATAAGTACACATACAGCGTATGAAAAGTGAGAATTTGTGTTTTCATTCATTTCACAGATTGGTGCATGGTGTTGCTTTTCATTTCAAACAATAATGGCAGTATAGTCAAAACAGCACAATGGTGCTAAGGCTTTACATCATACTACAAATAAACAAGCAACCTGTAGAAAGGGGTCCCAAAGTCAAGAATAATTATATCCTTAAAACATTTTAGTATAATTATTTTACTATATTTAAGTAAACTTATAATATTTTTTGCTGAATCGCAGGAGTAGGGTCATTAAGGAAATAAATCTTATATTTTGCCACTTTTATCAAAAGTTCTAAATCTATATCACTATCAGGATGAAAAACATTTCATACCACAACAAAGTTTGAACGCTATAGACCCTTTCATGTTAACTGCATATCTGATTGTTTTGGTTGGCAAATGGTAACACCTCTGTAAAATTTTGATGTAACAGTTAAAAAATTGATTATCTCTGAAATCATTTTGCAGGAAATGTGAAGATTTTAAAAAATCAAGACACCAGTCATGCAGTAGTTGTTAATTGGTCTATACTTAACCTTTCCACTATCAAATATGTTTTCTATCAATCAAATATTGGTCTATGATATCAAGAACCAATTTTTTATCCTGGGGTTTTTTGAGTCAGGTTTCTTTAATTTTGATATCAGAGAAAAGAATTTACCAAAAATCATTTTTCTATGAATGGTGCATGTTATAAAACAACACAGTTTTGTAAAATTTGGGTTGCATGCCCCTCCTATACACTTATGAAAACTAAAACTTACTCTCATATTTAAGACATCTTCTCCCTTAATTTCCCCTACTCCTTTCAATATTTCAAAAAAGAAAAAAAGATTCCTGCCACAATTGTTAAAAAAGTGGTTGATAGAAGTACATTTGTATATCCATCTTACATGTTGTAAATTTTACAAAGATTTTTTGAGGAATTACAAATAACATGAAAATATATATTACTAGGTCTATAATCAGATGTTTTACATTTCTAACAAAATCTGACATTGACCAACACACTCAATAGTCTTACTTTAGTAGTTTAGATCTGATGGACAAATTTCTATAAGAAATCATAAAAGGGGTTATTCATTTTACAAAGTTGTAATAATCTCCTCTTATAGATAATTTTGTGTTGCCTCTGGAATTTATTTTGTTCTTCCTCCCTGATTTGCTAAAAAAACCTCCCATAGCAGCGAACATGTATAACAATAAATTTGGTCATATGCTCACAATAACCATGACCTGAGAGATATGACCAAAAGTCCAGGTCAAGGCACACTCTTGTGTTCTGAATAATAATTGTGTGAGGTACCAGTACTACTGCGTAAGAGACAAGGTACTATTTTTTGGTCATATATTCCCTGTGACCTTGACCTTGGAAGAATGGCCATGGGTCAAGATCCTAAACCACCCCTGCATCTTGGGTAATAATTTTGTATGGAATATTGCACCCAGATCAATAGAGTAAAGCAGTTGTATTTAAATGACAAAGATGTTATAGAAACTTCTTAAATGGACGAACAGATGGACAGGATGATTTCTGTATACCCTCTGAAACTTTGTTTGCAGGGTACAATATTTATCATAATATTAACTTATCTGGACAGATTCACTATGAAGAAAAATATGGGGATTTTAAGCTTGAAAATAAATGTAGTTCTCAACATAGTTTGGTAACATTTCGACTGTAGAATTACAGACCTTAAATTTCTTATATCTAAAATATAATCACAATATTTAAATCATAATTAACACTAAAATTGAAACTAAAATACAAAACTATAACATTTCAAACATGTAAAAGGATTTTCAGAAAACAATTGTAAACTTCTTTGTGACCCCTTTTGCCAAACCAACCTTATGATCCTCCTTTGACAGTGTCCAGTGCTTATGAACAAAAGCAAATACATATATGTACTAGATTAATTATGGTGATATATTTAGGTGAAGTAAAAAATGTTATATTTATTTTCATTGATTTTGCAATCACATTATAAACGTATATAATTAAAATCTAATAACACACTGAAATATTTTCAGAAAGTTTTAAATAAATCCCACTATATTTTCAGTCTGTTCATTTTTCTCCAAATACATGTATTCAAATATTGTTATTAATAGATGATATTTTCTTTTTTAAGTGATTCTGTAAACCAAAATTGCTTGGTTTCAACAACTACACATAATTATGACAAAAACACAACTATAAACAGACAATAACTAGCATATGACCTGGCCATAGTATACATATATCAAAAGAACTTACATGGAACCACAGTCTGACATAACATTTTAGGAATTATGAAATAATCTGAAAGTATTACATTGTGATAGAGATACACTTCCCAATGGCCTATCTTCTCAGATTTGAAATATTTCATTCAAACTGCTCCTTAACTACAAAACTTTTACTCTTATTTGTAAACCAAGACAGTTTTCTCCTCCTTACCAATTATTGTTAATTTAAAATATTCAACATAGAAGTTCCAGAAACAAAGACTATTTCCAAAGGTTACAGCCATTGGTTATCAGTTCTGAAGATAAAACAAATTGGACTTAAACTGAGCTTTTAAAGTACTTCTTGCATATTCTACCAGGTTTGTTAACTTCGCTATAAGAATCAGAATTTTAAATATATGTAAAATCATAATGATTGTTCTAATTGTGACACTGTCATTTAAACTTGACTGAATCAATATTTGACAACTTGTACAAGAAAAAATAAATAATGCTTATTGTATGGTATTGTATTGTATGGACATGTAATGAGACATTTTCTGTATTATAATATTATATTTGTAAATTCATGAAATAACGGTACATAGAATAACCGGAATGGCGCCTATTAACCGGAATGGCGGTATAAAAACTGGAATGGCACTTGTAATAACCGGAATGTCGTCTAATAGGCATAAAGGAAAAGGAGATATATACATATTCTTTTGTTATATATACTACAGGGGTAGTATACTATGGTACCAACTTATTTCAGAAGATTGAAGACAGTACAAAGGAAATGTAAAATGTAATGTTAATATTTTGAGGTGCCATTCCGGTTATTAAGGTGCCAATACGGTATTTATTGCGACATTCCGGTTATTCTATGCACCAATGAAATAATACTGTATCATGGTTTTAAAAATTTGCTAAGATTCAAGTGCCCGTGGCTCTACAAACTGAGCTATCACAACAGACTACCCAGGTCATATCTTACACTTTCTTCACTGCATCATCTTAATTAAGAAGTTCTCAGAAGTAAGACTAAGAACATTAATAACATTTTATTCATGTTAAGTCTTAAGAAAACACGTACGCTGGGTACAGTATATTTTCATTTTAATTCACTAATTTGTACCTTATCTGCCCCTTGCTGTGCTAATGTGGATAATCGTTCGTATGGCAATTGTGCATTGCGTAAATGTGTCTGTAAATCTCGCAATACACTAAAGTCCTCAGCCATATTCCAGTTGAAAATTGTAAATGTCGTTGCGTTTCTAATCAAGCATGGATTTATATTTTTGGGAATTCCTATCACGATATATCAAGTATCTGACTTTATTTGTGGAAACTATCATTCATTAAAAAAAAAACAAAAACAAAAAACAAAAAACAAAAAAACACAGCGTCACATGATTGATTTAGCATCTTTTAATATCTACACGAGTGGGCCCCCAAAACAAGTTTATTTTACAAAGCTAACTCAGAGAAAAAGAAATTCGGGATCGATATATCATATGCGAAAATTTTAATCAGAGGAAAGGCGGACTGTTTTAAAAATGAGAAAGAAGGATTCAGTTATCAACCATAGTGCAGGTGTGCGAACAGATTTTGAACAATTGCTTAAGCGTTTTACAGATGCAGAAACTGTCAGATATGATGATTTTGCAGAAATTTGGCGTGAAATGAAAATGACTTTTATTTTTGCTGGACGTCTGAATGATAGAGAAACTAGAGAGGTAAAACTAAAACTACACAATAATATATGGGCAAAGGAGAAAGTAGGGGGAATTCGATTACTTTACATCTGTGCATCATCTACAGAAATGATAAGCAGTTATGTTGTCATGCCTATTAAAATTAATAACACAGTCTTTTGTAGCTTCAGATATACCCTAGTTACGACTGCAACGGAAGAGCTATTTTGTCCCGTCTCTTCCGTTGCGATCCATTGCCTATCATGTGTCGTCTGAAATCACGGGAATTTTCAGCCACGGTTCATCTAATATTTTGTGTATAAAATCATTGCGAATCATTAAATTCTTGACAGGTACCTTAACTTTAATATCTCCCTGAACGCCTGCAACCATAATTTTCATCTGACATGGTCTAAGATCGATGTTATCGCCGTTTTATTTCACCTACCAAATCTACGTGTATTCTGCCATATTGAACTAGAAAAGTGCAAGCATGTTTTGACATCTGACCAATCAGCGTCCAGCTTTTATGTCACATGTGTTTCAGCTGTATATATAGTCTTTTTCAGAGAAGTCCATTTAAGCATTAATGAATAAAAATTTCAACGATTTCAAACCATTTTTTTTTTACATTTCTATAATTTTCAGATTGTTTGGGGGGGGGGGGCGGGGGGGGGGGGGGGGATGCTCAACAATAGGTATCATCTACTAGAAAAGTGTCCCCATTAACCACCTACCCCATCCAACACCCTCTTTTTCATAACTTGAAATTCTTCAGCTTGGGCAGTATTGAAAGAACATTTATTTTATCATAAAAAAGTAAGTTAAAGTTTAATCAATCAATTCATGTAATTCTCGAAATAGGCAAAAAAAAACAAGCTCTCATGAAAAAATATTTCATTACACATCTTTTTTTTTTGGATCGCAACGGAAGAGACGGGACAAAATAGCTCTTCCGTTGCAGTCGTAACTAGATATACCCCATCATGCCCATTAAATCGGCCCAGAACATACAGTGTGACACCTGACGGATGCAGATAGCCAGGTATCAGCCCAAATGGCTCAATGGTGAGAGTGTCTGCCCTAAAAGCAGAAAGTTCTGGGATAGATTTATGGGTCCTGCCACAATTTTTATGCCCTCTATCTATCGATCAGGGGCATGTTGGTTTGCCCTGTCTGTCTGTCTGTTCGTCTCTCTGTTTATTTGTTTGTCTTTTGTAAACTGTAACCTTGGCCATAACCATGAGGGATAGAGACTTCATAATTCACATGCATACTCAACTAATGAAGCCCTTTCAACTGACACTAAGGTCGAAGAACTTTTGACCTTGACAATGACCTTCAGGCTAAAAATAACTTTTTGGACTTTGTTTGCCGCCAGGGGCATTAGTGTTTCACAAACACAACTTGTTCAACCTGTTTTTTATATTAATATGATGTCAAGTAGCCTGTCACTATCTATCTATCTCTATATTCTGCAACACCCCCTTCTCAGGTATTATGTCACCATTTATATACTAGAAAGAAAAGAAAGATATACATGTTCAAATTTTTGGGCCAAATCTACAGTAAATTTGAATTCTATTTATGCAATCTTTCTCTGATTCCAATGAAAATTACACATGCACGCAAAGATCGACTTGATATCTTACAATAGATAAAATAAATACATTCAGCAATCCGTCTATATGCAATTTACATCAACCTTTTTATGCCCCTGGATTGATAGATTTGGGGCATATTGTTTTTGTCCTGTCTGTTTGTTTGTTTGTCTGTCTGTTGTCAACTTTAACCTTGGCTATAACTTTTGAACCATGAGGGATAGAAACTTCATATTTCACATGCGTACTCAACTAATGAGACGCTTTCATATGACACCAAGGTCAATGACCTTTTGACCTTGATAATAACCTTAACACTAAAAATAACTTTAAGGACTTTGGTGCTGCCAGGGGCATTAGTGTTTTGCAAGTTTACACATTTTGTTTAATATACTATTGATTGCCATTTTGAGATCCTTGGAAACAAACACAACTAACCAAAGTTCAAATTCCTGAGAAATTGCAAAGAACAAAATTGTTGCAAAGAACAAACTTGTTAGGTCTAGGGACATCACAAAATTAATAAAAAGAAGGTAAAATGATATGATGAAGCTTTGACTTAGTTCTAGAATCTTTAACCTATTGTGAGAATATGGAGCAGTAAACACATGAAAACCTTGGATGGCACAAAGTTCTCTACACAAATGGAAAAAGATGTTGCTGGTTGAGACTTGATTCAAAGAACTTCTGCTTAATCATGTAGACATTCTGCCTCAGTGGTAATTTGATGTAGAAATTCCCTGAAATGTTTTGCTCTGCTTTTTGGTAGGCTTAAGTTTGATAGATCCTGTTGTTGTCAGCATTCATTTGCTGGTTTAGATGTATAATTCCACTGGGTTTTTTTTCCAGTTTACAGAGGATTGTTTCCAGATTGCCATCCAGTATTATTTGCCTCCATATAACCTCCAAGTACGAGTAGGCGGGCTCTATCTATTGTATGGATTGTACATTTCTCAACCCCTCATTTCAAAAGCAAAGGTATGTAATGTATGTATATAAAATTTCCTGCATATACGAATTTGTGACAAATGTGTATCAGCCTGGATAGCTCAATGGTGAGAGCGTCAGCTTTGATAGCTGAAGGTTTTGTGTTCGATTCTTGGGTCTGGCCACAATTTTTCGCCCTGTCTGTTTACAGATTTAGTGCCGTGGTCAGTCCTCATGAGTTGCATGTTTGTTTGTGCACTTTGAGGGTTACGTTCTTTGGATTGTTGTGTGTTTCAGTTTCCAAAATTGGAAACCTCTGGCAGGGGAGGAGTGTGACGGACAGGTATCGGCCTAGATAGCTTTATGGTGAGAGCACCACTCTTGATAGCAGAAGGTTCTGGGTTTGATTTTTCATCCTGTCTGTTACAAAATGAAGAGATATTATACTATTCATAAACATATTGCTTTGTTGAAACATTCGTATTTAATTGCAGTGTTATACCTAAAAATGTTAGATTACTTACTTTGTGTTAAATATTTTTTAAGTTGCTTTTGACTGTTTGCTTGTCTAGCTGACTGGCCAGCTGTCAGTCTGACTGCCTCTCTGGTAGAAGTGACACTGTTAAAAAAAAATATCAGAGAATGGCACATATGTTACTTCAATTTTATATAGTGTAAACTGTCTAAATTGACAAATTTCAGTCTTGAATTCTGGGTAAAAAATTACAGTTTCTTCAGATGTAAATTTCTTTTACTACATGTATTTCAAGTGAATCTAAACTCCTCGAACAGCAGACCCTGTCTATTCTGGATACTACACATGATTTTCAGTCAATTTTATGTAGAATTCTATAATTTAATCAAGATAAGTGTTGAAATAGTTTCTTGCACTGTTTGCATAAGATGTTTATTGGTAACTCAGTTTTAGCATGTTTCTGTGATTTGTACTGCATCAAAGTTAAACTTATACTGATTTGTAAACCTTGAAGATAGTAAAATACAAAGTATACATACTGCCATCAAATACAAGTTCCAATTTATATCTCAGATATGGTTCAGACATGATTATTTTTATTGAAAGTTTAACTATCAAAGCTTTCTAGGGAAGTGTAGGCATATGGATATATTCTCAATCGGATTAGACACGTGGCCCAATATGCACCATATTAGTCAGGGGACAAGTCTCGAGATTTATCATTACTTTATTCGCTCGCCAGGATGAATGTCCGGAGAGCTATTGTCATACCTCAGGCGTTGTTGTTGTTGTTGTCACCAGTTGACAAAAACTTTAACTTGGATCATTCCTTTAGAACCATAAGAGACAGGATTTTAATATTTCACTTGTATATTCCTGGAATCCATGTGCCAGGACCTTTCATTAGGTACCAAAATTTTTGACATTGTGATCTTGACCTTGAGGTATGACCTACTTTAAAAAACATTATCATAGATCATAACTTGAGAACAGTAAGGAATAGGGCTTAAATATTTCATGTGTGCATTCCTTGTGACAAAACCTTTCATTACATATCAACTTATTTACATTTTGATCTTGACAGTAAAGATTGACCTATTTACAAAAAATTTTGTTATTTAAATTTGGTTGCCACTGGCAAGCTCTGTTTGTCTTCTGTCAAATTTTGTATGAAGAATCTTATAATTTGAAATCTCGTTATTTCAAACAGCAAAAATATCGGATTCAAAGGAGAAAAGAGGGTCAATCTTCATAAGATTCCTCAGTGAATCGTTTTTTTTTTTCTCATTATATACCTGATATTATGTTTTGCTGCAGAAATTTGCATCACCCTTCTGTGCTGTCTTAAAGAAAGTCATGTCAAGATGTAGTTTGTTGGACATTAGACCCCTTACATCATATAAAATTGAAAGACTGTTTATTACTTAATCAAGAATATCTTGACCTGCTGTTATAAACATGGTTTTATTGCCATGTGATGGCCAACAAATTTCAGTAAGAAATGAGCAATGCAAAGTATGGCATCCCCTCGCATGGCTGCAAAATCCTTGGAACTAAATTGACCTCGACCTTTGACCTTTCGATCACAAATTCAATAGGGATCTTCCTTTCAGTATACTAAAGCCATATGTGAAGTATGAACCCAGTAAGGCTAAAATTGTGGCTTCTAGAGAGTCTACAAGGTTTTTCAATGATGACCTCTAGTGACTTTAATCTTTGACTTTTTGACCCCAAAATTATTTGGGATCTTCCTCTCCTTGTACTAAAGCTATATGTGAAGCATGAACCCAATAGGGCCAAAACTGTGACTCTTAGAGTGTCTACAACACACATTCACCCACCCACACATGGTGGTACCATTACTATATCTCCCCTGCATTGCTGTGGCGCAGGGATGATAAAATGAGGGGTCAGAAATTTCTAACGTAAGAGAGAATGGGGACCGTCTGGCCATTCAGTGAAATAAAAGTCAACTCACTCAATAAAGTTAGGTTGGTTAGGTGATGAATATTGCATGTGAAAGAAACGATTCACCGCGATTCTATGTTCATTGTGACCATTGGTGATGATTCGATTTACGGTATGACATATCTGTATCATTCTGTTTCGATTCATTTCGAAAGTTAGAATTTATAACAAAATGACACTATTTATTGCAAACAATAATTGTCCTGAGAAAAAAAAAATTATTTTTGGACTCTAAATAATTCCGGTTTTGTTATTTGGTATTTATTACAACTGTAACTAACTTGAATTATGATTCAGATTTTTACTAAACAAGATGTATTTCCTTGGTCTTTTATGTAAGGTTACGTCATGTAATGACGTTTGGAACAGTTCAGTGTAATATCGTGGTACATATCATATTTTGAGCCATGTATTGTGATGCATATCGTGTGGTATCAGTATCGTTGCACCCCTAATGATCACTGATGACTGCTTTACAGTAAATGATACATGCCACCTGCTATGTATACTTATGATTGACTAAAGTATTATCAGAGCAATACAAATCTAACGTTAACTGTGGATTAGATATGGCCACTTACCAGTTCAAATTAAAGTCATTCACAAAATTTTGCAGCTAGTTGTTAATCAAGTAAATCTTGATAAATCTCAGGTACTAGATGTTAGACTTCATCCTTTCACATCCTTTTTCAGATACGTGTTATACCAGAACAATGGCAAGAAATCATGAATTTCCAGAATGAGGTGCACAGACAGGAGCATTTAGATGTGGATTATGTGTTTTATAAACTTCGTTTGATGAGAGCGTTTGAATACTGCGCTACTTCAACAGAGGTGTAGTATATCTCTCTATTATATGTTGATGTATTTTGTCTAGCAGAGTCTTCATGTGGTTGAGTTTTACACACACTGGACATATTCTCGAAGTCGGCGTGATGTCACTGCCTCTATTGCTCTATGTAGATTACCCGAGGGATACTTAAGGTTTATCGTTAGCGTTAATACAACTTTAAGCTCTTCTGCATCAATTCTAAAGGGGTTTTATTATAAAATACGATCAGAAATGTGTAAAACATATATTGAAAATTTTACTTGTTTGAATCACAAAATATTTTAATTATTCGTGTTTACCAAAATTCCTCCTGGAATAATCATTGCTGTCTATGATAAAGTTCGATGCTTTTACCCAAATGTTCCGAATACTCATTATTAAATATCCTGATGTCCGACTTAATAAAGAAACATTGAATCTATAGTACTAAAGAACAAAATAGTGAAATAATATTGAAATTGAGTTCTATATTGAGCTCTTTCAACATGTTTAAGGAAAACAAACCCCTTGTATCAATCATTAAAAAAATTGTCTTTTCTCAATTCAGTACAAGTACATGTATAACTCAGTCATGTTTTCCCAATTTAGGGTTAACATCACTAATTTTCAGAATTTGACCCATCCAGATCCCAAAATGAGTGAGAGGTGGCATGAAATGGCTTTTCCATGTTTCAGTCTCTTTTGTCATTATTCTAATGAAACATTTCTTTATTCCTCTTGTTAAATAATTTTAATAACTTTTTTTGTAAACTTGTATAAAAATGACTGAAAAAACCTACAGTAACTGTTAATAAAACTGTACAGTGAGCCGTTACTGAAATTTTAGTACTTTGTGAATGGATATTGATGTAAACTAAGAAATTAATATTAAGAGAGGGAAAACTTTTATTTAAGAGATGAATGCATCTTTGGTATTTGATTTGATATGGTTTTAATTTCCTTTCAGCAGTTGTGGTATCTTGGTGTACTAAAGATGAAAATTACCATCCTATTCAAGTATTATTTGGCCTGCACTATTTTTGTAAGAGATTTTTAAATGATAGACTGACAAGTGTTTATTTCATACAATGTTTCTTTAGATTTTTCCCACAGAAAAGAGTTCTACTTTAGAGGAGGCTGGAGACTATGAACAATTCAAAGAGGAAGAGAGCTTACTGTATGACCTTTTCTCTGCCGATGTGCTTGAGGTATGTCGTCATATAATTCAAAATGTTAATTCAAAGCATAGAACTTATGCTGAACTCTTGCCTTTGGCATAGAATTAATTTGTATTGGAATGAAATATTGTACTTGCATTTTGTCATATCATTTGTTTCGTTTAATCCAATCTTCTATCCTATCTCATAAACATCGATAAGTGATTTTTTACTCTATTGGTTGAAGACCAACTGAAGAACTCATGCCGTAGCATTAGGAATGAGTATTGTGGGTCAAAATGTGTATTGCGATATATTGCAATACTCGATCAAATATTGCAATAAATTGCGATATTTGTATGATGACAAAATTCTTCTTTAAAGCCATTTTACTATCAGTGAATTTTTAATTCATCTTCAACAGAAGAAAACAGGAATGCTAAGACAATAACAGACAACATTTTCAAGTCAGTTGACCCCCCTTTTCATACCCTTAAAACAACACATTTATTCCGTATTTGGCCTTTTTATTACGAGCAAACTCTTGTTCACTCGCCATCTAGCAAGTAAACAAAATGAAAGTATGAATAGAAGAAAAATCGATCTCGAACTGCTTTTTGAAAAAAATACTGAGAAGCAGAAAATTTCAATACCGGTTTGGTGATAAAACGGCTTACCCCTACATGGATGTTGTCAGTCACTTGTTTTTAAACTTTTCATGGCATTGCTTAGCCCGCTGAATGGTAAGTCCTATGGAATTTTGACTTGCTGATAGGCTATGACCTTTAGTTGGTCCTGAATGAAAATTGCATGGGTCCAGCATTCAAAAGGGCTACATGTGTATCATTTTAAAGATCCATTTTTGAAATCTTGCAATTTGAATAAAATTAAACCCTTGATCCCCTTCTGTTTAATTGACTATGTTTGCTGGAACTAGGCATTCCTGTGACAAATTACGTAACTAGGAGCAGATCAAGGGTCTGATTTTAATTATATTGCTAATTCTTGTTTTTCTTCTTCCATTAAAAAGAAGGATCACATATGTGGCATCATCTCACTATGTGATCACTGTTGTTCCTGAAAAGTAAGTTCTGTTGATATGGTATTTTAGACTTTGATCAGGTCCTGTTATTTGTCCTAAATAACAGTCAAATCTGTCTGATATTTATGGTAAGTAGCTGCCATGGCTGCTGAAAGTCTCATTACCTCTTCTCCTCCAGAGTGGCATGATGTGATCATGTCCTATTGGTATGGGACCACAACTGAATGATAGGGTATAACAGGTAGTTGACTATAGCTTCCATTTCAAAATCCTGTTACTCTTACAGTCAAATTGGAATCTATCTAATCGTAAATATGCATTGTGATGTATGGATCAAATTACATAAAGAGGAAGTTCAAAGAAAAGAAATTAGGAGTTTAGATTGTACTTTTATCTATGATTCTGAATAAAAAATTACTCATGTAAGTAATGTGATAAATATACATGTAAATTGGACTGATATTTCAATATTCGATCAATTCTTCTTGAGGTTTAGGGCAAAATTCCACACTAGTCATCATGCAAAATAACATAGTTACTTATTTATTTTAATCAAATTATGGTTTGATTTTATAATGAAAGAGTGACCCATAAATATGTTTATGTATAGTGTATCTTGTTTAGCAAATGGCAGCAGTACATCAACATTACCACCGTATGAAGGTTGGGATGGAAGGTGAAGGGGCAACAAAGCCGTCAAAATCTCTAGACGTCATACAGGAAGATCTGGTTCCCTCAATTACCAAGTAAGTACTTCAAAAATGTGTATCATGACTGGACATTTTACACCATAGGTAATGTTGTTGAGAAAGGAAAAATTTTAATTATGCAGACTTCATTATTTAAAATCTATGTATGTCAGGTAGAAATTTTTCATCAGTTTCACTGTGGAATATAGAATGTTCTCCTTTGTGCATATTCTCCACTGAAAACAACTAAATAGTAACAAGCAAGTTTATAGCCTGCATTCTTTAAAGGGGAATTTTTTATCCAAAACTACAGCTCAGATCTTTATGAGAATTTGCCTGAGTGTTTCCTTATTTGTTTCGTTGTTTTTTAAAGAGATTTGGGGGTCATCACTCTTCTTTTTGAAAAAGTGGCAGCGCCATCTATGTTATAAAGTCAAAATGGCATTGATATTGTTCTTATTGATGATTCTTAACATTTACCATTTTATAATCCTAAAAATAAAAACTTATTTTTTATGAGATGAATACTATTGAGTCTTTTTGTTATACAGAGTTATTTCCCACTTGAGCAGGTATCTGACGTCAAACCATTGTGACGTCAACCAGTTTTATGGCAACTGGTGTAAAATTACGGGAAGTGATATAGAAATTATATGACGTCACAATGATTTGACGTCAGATACCTGCTCAAATGGGAAATAACTCTGCATAACGAAAAGACCCAATATATTCAAAAAGCCTTTGAAAAACTGCCTTTACTTTATCTGAAGAAGAGAGTTAAAATGTACTATTCTGCATTGTAAAATTAGAGTCAAAACGAGATAAAAATCATATGGCTCTAAAATTAGTGCTCAGAAATATAAAGAATTGCTCATGCTTATTGCTGATAGATGCAAATAGACAGTAGACAGACAAAATGAGCAGAAGTTTCATAAAGATTGGAAAAAGAACCCACCTGACATATAACCTGTATTGAGCATTGATGCAATATGGAAGTCATTACGAGTTATGTCCCTTGATATTAATCACTTAATACACCTTAGTATGTTATGCAGTGTAAGCTGCTTTGTCCGTCATAATGCCACAAGTCAATCAATTTTATTGTTTTAGATATCTTTGTATATAAACTCCGGAAAGTTAAGCTATTTTAAATGTCTTAATCATCGAAGAACAGAACCCTCATTACATTCTTCGTAATTTTCACCGTTGTGACTTTTGTTTATTGCCAGCAGACATATTCACAAATTTTGCGGTCATTTTTACTTATGATTAAATTTGAAACCAAAATTTCTGCCAAATACTTTCATTGAATACTCATTTCATTTCTTGATGATTACAATATGGTGAAGGTTTTGAGAAATTGACCCTTCTTTCTTTGAGATACCATCCCATAACTTCTTCCCATATCATTGGAAATGTAGCAAGATGGATAAAGACATCCTGTAAGTTTCTGTCTCTATCTCTTGTTTTAATATTAAAACAAACTAGAAATGTGGCTTATCAAAAAACTACATCAAACTACTATCAAAAAAATTCAAAATACATGTCATCTGGGTCACAACTGAGGTAGTTCAGTTAGTTGACCATCTACTCAGTAAATAAAAGGTCCTGGATTCATGATGTAAATATATAATGCTAGCTGTTTGATAATAATAATAGATAATACTCCTTCGGTTATCTGGTATATTTAAGGCTTTTAAAAACTTGCCAATTATATTTTTCCAAGTGGAATATGTTACCCCATTTGTATTTAGGCTACATCAAATCAGTGTAGACTTTAATTACATCATAAGTATCTGGAGCTTATCAACAGTACATAAATGCTGTTTGATAAGCATACAAGCAATAAGCAGATTTCTCTTTAAATAGTAAATATAACTTTCCAAATACATGTATTCCCAAATTTCCTTTTATAATATATTGCAACTGCACTAAAGCTAATGTTCCTGCACATAGTGTAGTTACATTGACATCATATATTTTGCTTACATAAAATTAGAGATTCCTCATCAAGAACTGTGTATTTAGTAGCTAATATTTAGGATATACAGAAGTAAGTAATTGCAAAGAAAGTCTTGTTAGATGCTTGATTTGTATAAATATTTTGAACTGAAAATGGCATAAAACGACTTTTTGTCGGTGGGAAGACTTGGGCCTCCTTATAGTAGGTGATTAAAATACATTCTGCAAAAATTTCTAGCAATTATGAAGTTTCATATTTGAAAAAAAGAGATGGATTAAAAAAAATTCACTGTCAAGCATAAACTGCTGGTTTTTCAATATCACACAAATCAAGAGTAATTCTAGACAAGAGTAGTTAAATTTACTGTCAGGATAATTCTCTTAATTTTGAATTTTTCTCCAGGGCAATTGTTCACTATCAAGATAAAAGAAGGAATGAGAATACAGTAAGTATGATTAGAATTTGGTAATTGGGATTTCTAGTTATAGTATTTTGTCTCTCAGTCAAAAGAAAAAATTGAATCTGGTAACTTTAAGGCTAAAACATTTATACAGTATATATGTATTCGAAAGGCTTGAAAGTCCAGTCTACTCACATTCTATCAGTATCTTTCACTTGTGAAAAATGTGAATTTTTTATCTCAAAAGTAGCATAAGTAATTATATAATGAAGAAAACCGCAATCTCCAATATTGTTATTATTCCTTTAAACACCGGGTCTGTTTGTTTGTTTGTCTGTATGATGTCAACTTTAACCTCTGCCATAACTTTTGAACCGTGAGAGTTAGACGCTTTGACACAATGAAGTTCTTTCATATTATTCCAAGGCCATTGACCACGTAACCTTGACCATGACCTTTGACATTTTTAAAATTTTTAACTTTGGTTACAACATTTGAAACGTAAGAGGTAGGGCTAGCATATTTCACATGCATATACTTTGTGACAAGACTTTTCCATCAGTTTAATAATTTTTGACATCATGACTTTGACCGTGACTTTTGACCTGCATTTCAAAAAATTTGACATCGGTTATATATTTTGAATAGGTAGGGCTTCCATATTTCACATGCATAATCCCATGGGATGGAGTGTAATCAAGTTGTAGGACATTGCAAAATATAACTTGTTTGGACTTTGTGGCTGCCAGGGCATTCATGTTTCACAAACACATCTTATTGTCTAATATTAAGTAAAACATCTTTCATGCATAATAGTATTATAGAAATAAACATGCCAAAAATTATAATTACAATAAAATTAGTCAATTGACAACTACCTAAATTACCCCTGTAAAATGCACATTTTTTCTTTTTTAAAAATTCCTAACATCGATTCTGTGCATAACACATAGAAATAAAATGTAACAAGCTTTTTCTCTCAATAAAAATGATACCTTCAAAGGAAGTCCATTCAAATGTGATAGTTGAATTTTCATTGTTGTGTTTTGATAACTAAGTAATGTCTTATACTTGTGTATGCCAGCATGTGTATCTTTCATTTTCATAATACGGAGTATTGCAATTACGAAAATCTGTCACTTTGCATTTAGTCACCTATCAAATCCATTTTTCTCAATGTGGGCAACCTGTGTCATAATTATATGACGTCATAACAATCACAAATTTGGCATGTATGTTCACGTTATTGTAGTTGCGATATTCCGTATTGTAAGACATGAAATTCAAACGTAGACATAATATACAGGAGTGTAATCTTTGCTTACTACATGTAGTATCATGTTAATTATCAGTTGTTAAGTGAACAAATTCCAGAGCAATAAAGTATCTGTTATGCGATTAGAAATCCCTCGCATGTATTTTCATGAATTGCTGTCACTTCTAATTCCAGAATTGATATATATGAAGCAATTCATGCTATAATGAACTGAGTAATTGATATGATTAATGTTGGACAAGCTGACATTCATTACATCATGTTCGTGTGTTTTCCAAGGTTGCATAATCACGTTTTTATGACAACACATATAAAAGATAAACAGCACACCAAGACAATGTTAGAATGTTTAATCAGCTGATCTCAACTTTGTACCCTCTCACTAATTTTTGTCAAGATTGCAAAACAATTCCAGTCTATAGATTGATGATGGCCATCTGTCAACGTTTTGGTTAAGTTTCTGCTTGTAGCAAAATTTAAGCAACTAAGAGGAGTATTAACATTATACTTCACTCATACTTCCTTATGAACACAGCTTTCAAAGTATGCCATGACTTTTGACCTAGTGACCTTGGACTTTGACTTACTTTTACAAAGCTTTAATTTTTACTATATCTTTTCAACCAATAGGGATAG
Organism: Pteria penguin; assembly: GCA_035048485.1. Classification (NCBI taxonomy): domain Eukaryota; kingdom Metazoa; phylum Mollusca; class Bivalvia; order Pterioida; family Pteriidae; genus Pteria; species Pteria penguin. The sequence goes on from CM068592.1 coordinate 23,056,995, forward strand.
GGATTTGATACTTCACATGTAGGCTCTTTATGACTAGAGCTTTCAGTTGATACCATGACTTTGACCTTGTGACCTTGACTTTATTTCGAATTTGCTTTGCAGCCTGGCTATATCATCTTTAGCAGTTTATTGTTTTTAATCCATTTTTATCCTTCACATCCCTATGCCTTGGTAGGATATAATTTATGTAAATAAATAATTTCTTGATCATTATCATCAGTGTTGTATGCTTCACTCAGTCTGCTCTGATTTCACAGTACATTATCATCGATGTTGTATGCTTCACTCAGTCTCCTCTGATTTCACAGTATTTGTCAGTATCCACAATTTTCTGAACAGTCAACACATATGCATACGGTACATTGTATGCATTTATACTCATTTCCCTAAATTAACTTCACAGAATAGAATATTCCGTAATGGTTGAACATTATTGTTGTTTATTGAACAATCACCTGTATATGTGTTTGTTGAAAATGAAGTCATTCATTTAACAGCTCAGACCACATGCTGTTTGTATGGGGTATGTCCTTAGTGTAGAAAAGTTCCTCTTGCTTCTGATCTTTTTGAAAGCACAGCCCACAGCAGGGTATTCATCTTTGTAACCAATGCCCATGTTACAATAGATATCTATTACAGGGATATTCTTCTGTTTTTTAGACACATTTAACTGTTACTCTTGAATTTGAAATTCTCTAACAATTTGATCACCACATAAGGAATGGGAGAAATATTTTTTTAATACAGCCTTGAGTGTCGTATTTCAGGCAACACGGAAGAGAGGTGTTACTACTGACGATGATGATGACATCAATGATCCAGACTACAAAATCTATGTAAGTTGATGGAAGGACAGCAAAATCTGTGGAGCTTGAAGGTGATAATGTCTGATTGCATGGGATGAGAGGATCATAATGGACTGATACACTGTTGTAACTCCACACATATTCAGTCGGATACTATTCAGATTGAAAATGTGGGAGGGGGGATAAGTGGTCCAGTAGAATTGCTACTTGATTTCTTGCATGAACACAAGGAATAAAATGAAGCTGTAAGAAAGGATTTTTCTCTGGTAATTTATCACAACTTTTCTCCCTGTCTGTCATTCCAAGAAGAATCTATCACCACTTTTCACCAGGACTAAGAAATCCACCAAGGGTATCAATGATTTTCAGTCCACAACTAGTCTTGCCATATTGTTGATGATGCATATCCTTGACATTAGGGTGGGATTTTCCTGACCTTCAACAAAGTGGTGATTTATTATTTTTCTCTCTGCTCTTTAAGTGGTAGAATTTTTAAACCTACTTATATTCCTATACAAGGTAATTCTAAAGTGTGACAGGCAGTTCTCATTTATGCATTGTGACGTCATTATTGATGCATTAACATGACTTCACAAAATAGGGTACGATACAAACAGCCTGGAGCACTAGGCAGAGTTGTTCCAGAATAGACAAACCTATGATGTGGGTCTGTTGTATAGTTGAAATTTATGAGGTCATGCCTCAGCCAGGTGCCACCACTATGAAGGGAAATAACTCTGATGTGGCATAAAACAGTTTGCTAATGTAAGCAAAATATCTGTATTTATGTTACCTAGTATCTGAGAGAATTAGCCACAAAAGGTTTATGAGTGTTTATTTGATTGGTGTTCTTCTACTGGTGATTGCAAGGATTCTCTAGTTTCTTCACTCTCTTTAAGTTGTAGTCTCATTACTGGGATCCAACCTAACAGTTAAAAACTTCAGAACTAATCTAGTTCTTTGTTTGAACATTAGCATTGTGGTTTTTATCATATAAAACAGCTGTTGCTTTTATTCAAGGGTAATGAAGACGGATTGGGAAGATCGAAGAAGAAAAGATTGAAAGCAAAAGCTTATCAGAATACTTCCACGTTCAGGAGGCGAGGTAGGAAACGTGTAGCTGTCAAGGAGGAATCTACAGAAGAGGAAGGAGTGTCACCCAGTAAACAAAAGAAAAAGAAAGCAAATGTTTCCAAAAAGAATATATTCCAGGAAGAAATCTCTGAAGGTTTGAATTTTTTATTGTGATATCCTATTATATTGTGTGGTGTATTAACATGGATTTTGGATAGGGGTCCTGTAATTATCATATGTATATATCATCAGTGGACAATAATGCTTAATATGAGAGGAAGTGTTACCACTTTTAATCTAGAAGAAAGTAATACGATTTTTGCTTGCAAAATATGTATTATACATACCATTACATAATTATGTTAATTTCCATATTTGTCATGTAGTACATACAAACCAACTTTCCAAAATCAAGGCACATTTGAGACATTTTAGCATGAATGTCAGGTACTTAGTTACATTAAGTGACTTTAGAGTGTTTATCTTTAAAGCATACCCTCTATGAACTCTTTAGAATTTATGAAATTAAAGACAAACTTGCCAGTTTTGACAAATGTGCACACCATAAAAATACTGTCATACATGTTTAACAAATTAACAATTAACAAACAATATACTTATTAATTTATGAAATTAAGGACAGACTTGTAAGTTTTGACAGATGTGCACACCATAAAAAATAGTGTCATCCAGTTAGGCCAATTAAACTTAATAGGTAGATTTTCATCCAACCTCGTGAAAATATATGGGGCGGGTGGGCGGAATTTATTTTTGCAATTCCAGACCCTAGTCATTACAATATGCTGTGGTGAACACGTGGAACGCAGAAAATACCTCCTCGTGTATAAATAGTGCGTCGATATTTAAAAAAAGCGTGATTAGATTTACTTTTAGTACTTATAGTTCATATTGTACGAGTCAATACAAGATAAGTTTCATCAGATGAGAAAATAGATGTGCGGTTATTCCATCGATTTAGAGGAGTTATATTCATGCGCTGGAGGACATGCAGTCTTTCCGAATACTCGACGGAAAGTACCAAAAAAGTACGATTGACATTATTGTGTAGCTGTGCCGTAATTTAAGAAGTACACTACTAGTCCGTACTAGTATTCATTGTATTATAATTAATAAAACTTGAGAATATCACTTCTTTTTATAGCGGTGGAATTCAAAGTACTCTACAATCTTCTCGTCACAACAGTAAACAAACGTCTTGGTAGTTGTTGATGTGTAGTGCTACTAAAAATAGCCAGTTATTTATAGATCTACATGTGTAGACGTGGTTTTCCCCAAATGTACATGTACAGCGGGAGACTGTCCAGATTGCTAATTTCACACAACTCTCAAGGTGAAAAGTGATAAGAGAGAATGAGATAACTTTTTAGTACGAGACGGAGACGTACAGGGGTGTACAGGGCGGAGCCATTGTTTATATGAAAACGAGCACCTGTGCGCAGATCATGCTTTTGTCAATACTGATCCTAAACATTGCATGCTTGGTGTGTGATTTCTTGGTGGATCACGACTTTATTACCTTTGATGTACTTGACCATGCAATTCCGACCTTGAGGACTTTCAAGTCCTTTCATTTACAATTTATTTTTCTTGTATAAAAAATGTGTACCATAAAAGCAATAGCAGTACTATTCTGTAACAATATCGTTAAAATTCGAAGCAAACCAGCTTTTCTTTTCTGTTATGCCAGCAACAACTCTCACGACAGCGAAAACCATTTTGTCAACTACCGGAAATGGCGATATGTATATAAACTGAAACGTATATCGGATGCGGGCCCAAATTAAAATACCGGAATTCAGATGCGCTGGATTTGTTTGAAAAATGAATACCGGTAATTCTGGGGCGGGTCGATCTTTTAGGGGCAGGCGGGGATGAAAATCTACCAATTAATTTTAATTGGCCGTATGTCAAAATTAACAAAAAATGTACTCATTGAGATTTTGCTGTGCAAATTGATAATCTCTGTTAATGACAGGATTCCAAAAATTCCTTATATGTTATAATTACTTCATACAGAAAATTGTATAATGAATATAGCTCTCAAGGGTCATAGTGTATTGGAATTACATCATATTTCATGCATAGATTCAGATGTACTACCTTAAAGCTAAGCCTGTGACGTTAAAATGTGCCAGGATTTTTAAAACAATGTTGGCATAGCTCAGTTGGTAGCGTGTATGGCTCCAGACAGAGGGGTCCCAAGTTAAAGCTTGATAAGCTACAAAGTGTGGCTTTATTTTAACAATAGTCCCACAATTCCTTTTGTTGCCTGAACTTGCACTTTTGAGAAACAGATTGTGTGGCAAGATTCAGTTCATTCCATCATCAATGGAACAAAAAGTTTACATACATAACCATTAGGTAAATGGCCAGCAGTAGTACTTTACTCCAAACTTGTCAATAGAAGGAAATGTACATACTAAATTGTTGTTTATAGTCTGAATCATCCACACGTTTTTAGCTCACCTGAGCCGAAGGCTCAAGTGAGCTATTGTGATCAATCACCGTCCGTCGTTAACTTTTCACATTTTTGACTTCTTCTCCAGAACCACTGAACAGAATTTGATGAAACTTGACAAGCATGTAGTACTCATGGTCCCCTACAAGCGTTGTTGTTTTTCGTCCGGATTCATCTACAGGTGGCGCCACCACAGGCAAAAGTAGGTCAAAGAGGGTACCCTCCTTTGACAAACTTCTTCTTCAGACCGGGGGCATACAGAGACAAACCAAATGCATAGGAATGATCTAGAGGGATGTATGAAGAAGTGTTGTTATTTTTGGTTCCGTTCCGAAATCAAATTTTTGACGTTTTTTTGACGTTTTTTTGTACATGCAGAAAAGAGGTATTTTTTTCTTTTAGTAAACATTGATGCATTAATTTGGTTTAATTTGATCATTTTGATGGTAAGAAATACTACTGCAAAGAAAATTTTTCAATATTTTATGTTTTGGATTTTTTATGAATTTTTTAAGACTTTCAAGAAAAAGGGGGGTGGGATAATTGGTGTAAACATTTCACAGTTTGAACTTTTTCTTCGGTACCACTCGCTGGAATTCAATGAAACTTGGCATGCATCAAATACTCAAGGTCCCCAACAAATGTGGTCATCTTTGTCAGGATCCATGAACAGGTGGCACCACCACAGACAAAAGTAGGTCACAGAGGGTACCCTCCTTTGACAAACTTCTTATTCAGATCGGGTGCATACAGCGACAAACCGACTGCATAGGAATGATTTAAAGGCATATGGGAAGAAGTGTTGATATTTTTGGTTCCATTCCGAAATCAAATTTTTGACGTTTTTTCATTTTTATTTTGGACTTTGTTATTTTAATGCATTAAAGAGTTATTATTTTCTTTTAGTAAACATTGATGCATTCATTTGGTTTCATTTAATCATTTCTATGGTAAGGAATGCTGGTGCGAAGGAATTTTTTCAATATCTCGATTTTTGAATTTTTTATGAATTTTTTAAGACTTCCAAGAAAAGGGGGGGGGGGGGGCAATTTTTCATATCTTCAACTTGATCTACAGAACAACTTGAAGGATTGTGATAAAGCTGGGTAGGATGCAAGTACTCATAGTCCTTTTCAAAGGTTTTGTTTTTTGTGCGGATCATCCAAATTGGTTAACAGATAATGCCACCATGTCTAAAAGTAGGTCTCACAATGGTACATATACCACTTGGTAATTGAAATATGGAGAGTAGCGGTTCAAATCCAGCTGTGGTCAAAAAAATTTTTTTTTTTTTTACACATCTAAATAAATTTTTAGATGTTTCTCAACACTCAACATATGAAATTAGGATTTTTACGTTTAAGACTTCCAAAAAAAAAGGGGGGGGGGGGGGGGGAGTTGGCCATTTTTCACATTTTCAACTTTTTCTACAAAACTGTTTGAAGGATTTTAATAAATCTTGGTAGAAATAAGTCACTTATGATCCTCTTCAAATTCTGTTGTTTTCGTCCAGACCTCATTACAGGTGGCGCCACCATAGTCAAGAGTAGGTCACAAAAGAGTTCCCTCGTTTAACAATATTCTTTTTCATACGGGCTGTATACAGAGACAAACAGAATGCATAGAAATGATCTAGAGGGATGAGTGAAGATGTATTGTCATTTTGGTTCCCTTCCAAAATCAAATTTTAGAATTTTTTTCGACATTTCTTTGGACTTGGTGATTCAATGCAGAAAAAAGTGTCATATTTCCTAGTTAATTGATAATGATGATTTCTTATGGACTATTGTGATCATAATTATGGTAAGGATTGTTACTTTGAAAGAATTTTGTCAATATCACAATTTTTGGATTTTCTATGAATTTTTTAAGACTTCCAAATGAGGGTGTATAGGAACAATTCAATCACATTTTTCACTTCTGCTGTTATACCACATGAAAGATTTTAATGAAACATGGAATACATGAAGTACTAAAAGTCCTCTATCAATTTGGTAAATTTCATCCAAATTGGTTAACAGATAATGCCACCATGTCTAAAAAGCAGTTCTCACAATAGTACATATACCACTTGGTAATTGAAATATGGAGAGTAGCAGTTCAAATCCAGCTGTGGTCAAATTTTTTTTTTTCATTTCTTTACATATCTAAATAAGTTTTTAGATGTTTCTCAACACTCAACATATGAAATTAGGCAATTTTAAGTTAGATCTGGACAATATTTGAAACAATTGTTGTTCATGACCCAGACTTGAAATCAGTCAACAAAAGGCCCCACCTAAAGAAAATGACTAACGTGTTGCCCTGAATGACTTCTTGCAGAGACAAAGGAAATGCTTAATATCAAAATCACCTGAATGGATGTGCAAAAAAGTGTTGTTTTTTATTCTAGCCTGAAATAAAATTTGACATATTTGCAACATCTGTGTTGACTTAGTCACATTAATGCAAAAATAAATGAATTCTTCCTTCATGCATGACTGATAATCTAGGTACTCAGGTGAGCGATATAGGCCCACTTGGGCCTCTTGTTATGCCACCTAATCAATAAAATAGGGGGCATATTGTTTTTGTCCTGTCTGTTTGTTTGTTTGTTTGTCTGTTGTCAACTTTAACATTAACATTAATTATATCTTTTGAGGGATAGAGACTTCATATCTGACATGTGTACTCAACTAATGAAACCCTTTCAAATGACACCAAGGTCGGTGACTTTTGACCTTGACAGTGACTTTCATGCTAAAAATAATTTTTTGGACTTTGGTGCCACCAGTGACATAAGGGTTTTCCATCATGCAAAAAAGCTGCGTATTTACGCATAAAAAACAAAAAAGACGCCCAAAATAAAATGTGTTGTGTACTAGTGGATGCACTTTTATACATGCAGAGTCAAGCAAGTACATTTGCGTAGATTGTCATACCATACATGGTGTGTGTAGCTTGGTTACAACATCAAGCGCAGTGTCCATCTGGAACACCGTGTCATAGTTTTTGAGTCCGCGCTCTCATAGAGCGCTAGACTCAATGGCATCGCTTTTCAAATTCTCGCTTTTAAGGGGTTATAACTTTCACTACCGATATAGAGCTTACTACGCCACTTAAAAATAAAGTGCCGAAAAATTACTGATGTTGTCTTAAAAGTTCTTGATCAGCACAATGTACCTTTAGCTCAGTTAATTTAAGCTAAACATAAACTAGTTTCAATAACTCGAAAAAAGGAGTTGCAATAATGTTTTCAAATTTCGTGTAATAATATGTAGTTGTGACTACTTTACGATGTGTTTACCACCGACACCGTCGGATTTACTCGATTGTGTAATTCTCCAGACAAAGCATTTGTCTTGATCTTGTATCGCTTGTTTTTATCGAGATATTTCAATTAAAGTTTTCTGCAACATGTTCTGGAACTTTAGTTCTTTTTCACATATATGACAAATTTAAAGATCGATCTTCCCACATTTCCTCTGATAACGAAAATGCATTATAAATATTTAGGTAAATGTTGTATGTTTCTAAATATAAATGATGTTAAAACAGTATGAGAATCGTGAATAAGATGGTTATTTAATGTTCCACTTGAAGGAATGTCGTTCCTTGACTCAGCTTTGACTCGTGACAACAGTGCAGTAAAACTTGTTGCCATGAAGTTGTCGATTGCACGTTCATTTCGGATACAAGCAATTGCAAACTCTTTGCTGTAAGATAGTATGAAGAGAGCAAATTTTATTAGCATTTTGTACATAGGTATAATGACGATGTAGTTGCAACAAAGACCTAATTTTTGCCCCCCCTTTGATTTTTTGCTACTAGAAAACCAAAATACAAAGTTAACACTCTTTAGTTCGAGGTGGAAAATCACATGACACAGAGATGGCAAGTGTCAACATGCCAGTAAAAGCGTCTAATATTTCATGATTTTATGGTATAAATATAAAAAATAACTATGAATATAATAACTAACATGGTTTTTTTTTTTAGTTTCTAATTCGACAAATTATAATTAATATCCTATATTACACGTACGTGTACATGTATCTTAATGACTTGCCATCTGTGTTTAAACTGGCTAAAATGACCCCTTGCTATCGGCCTAAGAAACGACTTCTGACAGCTTCAAGCTTTCAAACAAAGCCTCATATGGCACAGCTTTAATGGAGTTACAACAGTGCAATCAGCAGTCTATAGTTTTATTGATGATTATTATTCGAAACCCGAAATAGTGAACGAAATAGAATCAGTATTTAGTGACCAAATTCAAGAATCAAAAATAAGTAATGTGGACTCCCAAATTACAATATGGACTCAAGTTTTGGAAGTGTGGAAGTCCTTGGACTCCTTAATTGAAAATCCCAGGTGAAAACCCTGGGACATTAGTGTTTCACAAACGCAGCTTATTGTTTTTGCTTTTCATGGGCAGAAACAAAATTGTGATTGATTCAGATTACATTGAAACAAACCAGGAAATTTGACAAGAGCTGTAGGAATTACCTTCTAGTGACAGTTATTCGTTAAGCATTATTGCCAGCCTTCTGCCCAATGTTTTTGTATTTATCATAAGTTTCTATTTGATGCCGGGATGCACTGAATCTTGCCAGCTGAACTGTTTACAAAAGTGCAAATTTATTCTAGGTAAGGAATTGTGGCTCTACTTGTATTATCAAAATGGGACCACACTGTACATCTAGAGTCTGACCTGCTACTTCTCATTCTTGTGTCATTTACATATGACAGTTAAAAGCCAAGTCATTGTGTCATGGTCAACGTATACATATAAAAGATGTCCTCAGTACTTCAAGGTGGTTCTGTTGCGTAATGCATGAGTTGAATTTTTTTTATACCCCATCCCTCATGCCCGAAAGCGAAGTTTTGAGGGTATATAGGATTCACCCTGTTCATCCATCCGTCTCTCCAGTTAAGTAGTTTATCAAAGTAAGTTTCTCTAAATGTACAAGTGGGACATCCATTACTCTTATACCTCTGACGTAACTTGGAGTGAATAATTGCAGGTTTCAACCTATGATGCCACAGAAGGTATTTGTCCCATTAGGACAGCTCTAGTTTGCACTGCATCAGGCAGATGCTCTCATTTAGTAAGTGAAAAGTTCTAGCATGATGTAAAACAAACAAAATCGGTAGGCAGTGTTTATTCATTAGTAAGGGCTAACTATTAAGACAATGCATTAATATTTATTGAAATATTTTGTATTGTGTTACAGTTATTGATAGTCTGTTACTTTAATTGTTTTTATTAGCTGTCCAAGCGACTGGTGACAGAAAGCTGGATGGTGAAGTACTTAGTATGCCTGTGTTTGAAGTGGATACATCCACTCAGAAAAAATCATCCACTTCTTTGAAAAGGAATACGAAACAGAAAAGTAAGAAGGACAAGTCACCTACCAAAAAGGAAAGCAGAAGGAAATCTAAGGATAAAAAGAAAGAAAAAGACACCATTGATGATTCTTCATCCAAGGCCAACACATCATCCAAAAATAAAAAATTCGAATCTGATTCATCCAATAAAAATACCAGAATACGAGAGCAAAGAAAATCATCTAAATCTGTTTTAAAGGAGACAGCATCAACATTAAACGATGTAAATAGTCCATCAAAAGAGGAAGTAATCCAACCTGCTTGTAATATTGAAGTTTCTCCGTCAAAGGGGAGTGATATTGCAACAAATGTTGAAGAAGCTCCTTCAAAATGGGAGACAGTTTTATCAAAAGAGGAAAATTCTTCTCCTGTACAGGAGATAAATGTGTTAAAAGGAGAAGTAACTCCCCCTAAAAGAGACGAAAACTCAGAGATAATCAAGAAACAAGGAACACATTCAGGCAGAAAATCAAGTGGCAAAAAATTAAACTCAATAATTAGTTCTTTAGAAAAGAAGCTGGTAAATCAGCAGGCAAAGAAATTGGACTTCGACATGAGTGAAAAAGTCAGCAACAATGATAAAACTGAGGGACAGCGTACAAAAGCAGAGGCAGTGTCTGATCCTACACAAGATTCAGGAGAAAGTATGTCTACAAAAGTCGTGAAAGGTATTGTAAAACAATATCATGTGTCAGCTCTAATCTATTAATAGAAAGTACGCAATTACAGTTAGAATCATTATCAGCACATAAGTAATATCTTCTATATATAACCTATAAGGTTGTAAATTAAGAAAAAGATTATTTCATCTTTTTATTCAGTGATTAGATTTGGACCTGAAATCTTTTTATTAATCTGTTTCAGTAGATAGAAAGAAACAAAGAAGTTATAAATGTAAACAAGATGTCTGAATGTATATTTAGGTCTTTGTACTTTGATTAGGATTTTATTGATTTTTCTCAATTGAATTTACAGGAAAAAAGAAAGGAAAGAAAGGTATGTATATTACAACCATGTAAAGAGAAATAGAATGCATGTATGATTCAGTGTGTGCAGTATGAGTGGATCTACTTTGTATGTAGAAATTGCTTTGCACTGCATCAGACAGATGACGAAATAATCTTCGTAACAAAGCAACAAATCAAAACCTTTTCACAACTTTCTAATCCATAGTGTAAAGGAACTGCATGTCAGTATAAAATCTCACTGTTTACAAAAATGTCATTGTTATTCATCATATGTCTTTGATATACTTGAAAAAAAAAGTTAAATAATTATTTAAAATAATTATATTATTATTTGCAGTAATGCCTACTCTTATCCCTTTATTACCAGACTGCAAAAAAGGTATGAAAAAATTCTTTGAAATGTTTTATATTAATCAGAAAAATCAAAGTCAGTTAATATTTTTAGCTTTCATTCAGGTCTTTGATTTTTCTAGATTAAGTTTGCTATTCTTCTGATTTTATCACATTTCTTACAAGTACAGATGAAGTTTATATTGCATGGGTCTTACTTATGTCAAGTTCTGATTTTTCTTTAATAAAAATCTTCTGTGGTACTGTGTAATTTTCTGTTACTAATTATATCTACATGTTGGAAAATTCCTCCATTCCTGTAATACATCTCATAGATAATCCTCATGTTATTTTGCACACTGCAGGTGTCTTGTTTATACTAATCTTTCTACAACCCTGGAAAGCTAATAAGATTGGAGTCTATCCCCAGTTTCTATGGTGTGGGTCGAATGAAAGTCTGACTCCCTAGTACAGTACACCAGTCCTTTACAGGTTAACTTATCAGCTGAAGTTCATATCCAGTCATAGCTTAGGAATGAAATATCTGGTTTAAGAATCCAGCAAACATGGTTATACTTGACCTAGTGTTTGAATTATGAGCACATCGTGTTGACCACTGTGCCATGAGCTCCACCAAAATTATTGTCCCCCAGTGGTGAAATTAAAGGGGACTATAGGATTCTACTCTACGTGTATATGTCAGTCTGTCCATCTGTCTGTCTGTCCCATTGGTTTTCCAGACTTTTCTTGGCCATGTTTACAGATATCAAGCTGAAATTTGGTACATGTAGCAAACTTCCCAATGAGAAGTTACAGATCAAGTTCAATTTCGGTCATGGTTGACATATTTTTTTCTTATGCTCCCGCCATGAAATGGCCGGGGCCTATAGTGTTACCCTTTTTCGTCATTCTGTCATTCAGTTTCTGCTCATTTTCTCTTTGAAGGTTTGATGGATTAAATTGATATTGGGTATGCAGATATATCAAGGGAAGATGCAGGTCAAGTTCGAATATGGGTGTGATCCAATTATTTTTGACAGAGTTATTGCCCTTGAACATAGAAAATTTCTTTAAAATGACATTTTCCGGTCATTTTCTCTTTGAAGGTTTGATGGATAAAATTGATATTTGGTATACAGATGTGTCAAAGGAAGATGCAGGTCAAGTACGAATATGAGTGTGGTCCAGTAATTTCTGACAGAGTTATTGCCCTTGAGCATGGAAAATTTCTTTAAAATGACAGTTTCCACCCATTTTCTCTGTGAAGGTTTGATGGGTTAAATTGATATTGGGTATATAGAGGTATCTAGGGAAAATGCAGGTCAAGTTTGAATATGGGTGTGATCGATAATTTCTGACAGAGTAATTGCCCTTGAACTTTAGAAATTTTTTTAATTTTCAAAATATTAGTTCTGTGGCAATCATATTTCACTACCTTAGCTGGCAGTGGGGGCATCTGTGTCGTACTGACACATTAGAATTCTAGGGGTTTTTTTTCAGAGTAATTTCCCTTTGTTCAGAAACAGTTTTCCACACTTCTCTTGGTCTTGTTTAGAGATATCAAGCGGAAACATGGTAGCAAGCTTCCCCATGAGGAGTTACACTATTGGGTCTGTTGGGACCGGTGGGGGACTTCTATTGCTTTAGCAGTACCCTCAGAATGCTTGTTTATATACATACCTAATAAATTTGATAGGAATGGTAGGCAACATTGTACATGATTTGAGAAATTCTTAGACTCTTGGAGGATCTATTTAATTCAGAAAATATTTTAAGAACTCTTTTTCCTTCATCTTATCCAAAAATATTTTAGATATTATGCTTATACATGTATATATGTTTTTATATTTTACAGGATCAAAACGCAAGAAGAAATCATAGACACTTGAGTTTCTTATAAACAGCATTCATTGACTATCATTAGTAGGACAACCAAGAACCAAGGAAACTATAACAAAATAAGCAAATCTTTCCGGATTCATGGTTGATATTTTATGGGTGTTTCGTAAAGTACATCAGATCAGAGTCAAGTAGTTTACGTCACTGATCATTCTTCATGCTGGTTGGCAATTGGGCCATTGTCCTTTAATGCTCCATGTACAACTTCCGTCACTTCCTTGATAGCAGTATCCTCTTTTCTCGAAACAGAAATCCAGAAAAGGATAACCAGTGCAATATTTGGATTTTTCACTCTCTTTAATAGTCTCTCCATGTTCTTTAATCTGAAATTGATATGAATATCAACAATTAAAGATGATGATGACAATTATCTGTGATTTAGTAAATGTTAATGCATCTACATGTATAAAGACTTAACCAAAAGAAAAAATATGCATGTTTCTTGTAACCTGACCGACCCTAATTTCTTGCCTTGACCCTAAACTTTTTTATTGCACTTTCAGTAGAAAATTATTTCAGTATGGAATATTTGCTTAAAATGTACCGGTAGTTTTTGATATCCAGGGGATTATTGTTTGGGCAAAAATAAGTAATATTGACTTGTGAGTGGTCCTAATACATCTAGTTGATTCAGTAATAAGTAGAATAAAAAAAAAAGAAAAAAAGAAATACTGATCTACTGACCCTATTTTTTTCAGCATGTTACAGGAAACAAGCATAATTATATTTTTTTGGCCCTAAGACAAATTATATATATGCAACGTGCCCCCTGACAATTGCTAATGTTTGATACTTGTCTAAGGCTTTAATAACATTTTGGAATAAGCATTGGTAAAGACTGAATTGTTTTCTACGTATCTGTAGTAAAAAGGTTTTAAAAGAGGGATTTTACCACCTTGACCCATTTTGTTTTGCTGTGTAAGCCAAAACATTCATATGATATTTTGTAGTTTTGGCTCATTAGTGGGACATGTATAAGTACATTTTGGTGAAATTAAACCATTACCAAATATGGAAAGTGTGTATGGGAGAGTGTATGTGTGTATGTTCAAATCTTGAGAGAACTCTATCTAAATTGGCACAGCAACAGCCTAAACATACTCGTTACCAAATAAAATGTTGATATCAGGTTGGCCGTAGTAACTTTAACTAAAAAATCAGATCAAAGATACCTTTATCAAAAGTTGAAATATAGAATTTAGTAGTTTGAGAATCCATGATGAATTAAATAGTGATGGCTCCATCGCAAATTTTCCATAGCAAAGACAGAACTACTAGTATATGTTGCTGTATAGTCCAGGTGTTGTGTAGTTTTTCCACCCACCACAGTCGGCCACATCCATGTGTAAATTCAAGAATTACACAATACACTGTGTATTTTACAAAGGTGTGAATGAACACAGGTAATTTTCCACATGGATTCCCACTGTGATTTTGGGTGATTTTCAAACTGTGTTTTGTGCAATTCCTCCAAAACACCTGCACTTTACTGTAGAAATAAAGAGTCAAAGTGAACAAGAACAGAGATGATGCTACCAGAAAGAGGCATCAGTTTTGGATGGGTTTTTTTTTTTGTTTTGGTTTTTTTAAATAAACTTACCTTGCATCTACAGTCAAAATTTTGCAGTCGATTATGGTTGTCTATAGGGTGTAATTTGCTGAACTCCTCGTTCCAATAATCGGAATTGACATACAGTTTTCCATTGACATAATCTCCTATATAATTAATTACATGTACATGTATTTAATTGAATACATATACAAATACAAAGTTGAATTTCATTACAATATCTTGGATGTCTATACTATTAACTAGAAAGTGGGAAGCTTGATCGAGTTGTATTGCACTGGTTTTCAAATCTACGACCGCCGTTTAGTCCCGACTGTCGGAAATGAAGTGATATGTGAGAGGTCATTTTCCTATGTTCCCCACAATATTGCTTTGGCAGGTTTTGTTGCATATGTCAAATTTTTGAGACCATGTAGAAAGCTGGTGCTGCCACTATATAGGTAAAAATAAAGTACCGAACCAATCTTAATATGGTGCCCTATGATGCACTTGTGTCCTTGATTGTGACCTTTGACCTACTTTTCAAAAACTTTAATATTCAATTTGGCTGCCATCTTTTCCCTCCTTTTTGGGGATGGAAAATACACATTTTTTAAATATTTGAATCTTTGAAAGAAAATATAATGTTTAGATCATTTTTGGAACTATTAAAGAATTTAGTTGTGTTTGTTGAAAAACATTTCGTATTTTCCATCTTCTCTTTTCTTTTTGGAAACTATATTGTCTATAAATGAACTTTAGATTAATATGACTTATTTTTATGCTCCCGAAGGGAAAGCAAATAGTTGCTGCTTTGTCCGCCCATCCCTTTGCCCGTTCATCATAATTTTATCCGAAGCATAACACAAAAACTATAAGAGGTATCATCATGAAACTTCACAGGTAGACAGATCTCGATGAGAAGTGCAGTGCTCAAAAACCATAACTTTCTTTTGCATAGTTTAGGAGTTATTGTCGTTTGTTGTTTTTCATACTTAAATTTTTATTTCATGAAATAGAAAAGGTATCATCTTGAAACTCTAAAGGTATCTAGATTTTATATATGAAGTGCACAATTAAGAACTGCGGTATTGTGATGAGCACAAGAATCAGAACTTTAGTTTCAAGCATGGAGTGCATGTCAGTTAAAGTTAAAATTGTCCCTTTTGGAACTAAAGTTTGTTCGGGGAGCATCCATCAGTTCTACTGATTCTCTTATCGTAATTTGAAACGGATATTTGACAATATATTAAATTGAACAAAAATCACCACTGTCATTAATTGTTGAAAGATATGATTTTCAATGAGTAAATGTATTATTAAAATTTTGCAATTTTCGTTAAAACGTTATCTAAGTTTGTCTACATATTTGATTGGTCGATTATTGTTTTACGTCACTCCACGTTTATTTCACATATATGGTGACGGCATCTACCTGTTGTATTGCATAGAATTTTTTTTCTTTGCAACGAACCCACCCGAAGCAGTGAGGCATCTTTTACGTACCAAGCCAACCTAGACATGGGACCTCGGTTTTTACTGTTTCATTCAAAAGATAGAACGCAGGTGTGCTGGTGACGGGAGTCGAACCCTTGACCTCTCAGTCAGGAGCAGATTATCTCGTCTACTGAACTACAGCGATAGAACTACGTTGGAGGAAGAGGAAACATCGGTGCCGAGTACGTCTTTGGCCAAGAGTTGGAACGAGCTTTGATTAGATCTATAATATGAGTATTGGTTAATCCAGTCTATATATAACTTAGGGAATCTACATTATAAATATAAATAGAATGGTCTGTATAATGTTCTTACCTGAGAGCAGGAACTCTTCAAGGAGTGTAAGGGGCACGCCACTCATAACGTGATTTCGTGACGTATGTACTTCAATGGTGTCACCAACCTTAACTTTTATGTCATCTCGTCCCTAGTAAAAGAGAGAGAGAGAGAAAAAAACCAGGAAGTTTAGAATGACCAGTGATGGATTTTGGAGGCCGACTTCTCTTCAAGCTTTTCATCTAAATTCTGTCAATGCTACATATCTAGGGTTCTTGTGGTTAGTCCTTAAATATTCTGGATCCACCACTGATAGTAATGTAAACACTAATAATAAATAAATTCGTAGTTATCTATGCAAATTAAAGACATGCGCATGCAAAGCACGTGTCTTTTTAACGGAGTTTTTGCTGTCTTGTCGCACGTGCAGGAATTGATACATACCAATCTATATACGTTATTCACTCTCACTTGATACACAATCTGGTACCCTGATCCTGGAGTCCCTTGAAGAGGTGTGCCATTTATAACTGAAATTTTAAAAAATAATGGATTCAATGAAAACTGCATAGACAGAGTCGGGATGGGTGGGCGTGTCCTGCTTTTTGGTAAGCCATGCGATCCATTATATAGATATAAGCTGGCATATCTATAATAGATTATTGTGTGGCTACGAGCAAGTATATCTATTGTTTATTATGTGGATATAAGCTGGCATACTTATAGTTTATTGTGTGGATATAAGCTGGCATATCTATTATTATGTGGATATAAGCTTGCATAACTATAGTTCATTCAGTGGATATAAGCTGGTATATCTATAGTTTATTATGTGTATTTAGGCTGAGATATCTATTGTTTATAATGTGGATATAAGCTGGCATATCTATTGTTTATAATGTGGATATAAGCTGGCATATCTATTGTTGATTACGTGGATATAAGCTGGCATATCTGTAGTTCATACTGTGGATACAAGCTGGTATATCTATAGTTTATTGTGTGAATACAAGCAGGCATATCTATTGTTTACAGTGTGGATATAAGCTGGCATATCTATTGTTTACAATGTGGATATAATCTGGCATATTTATAATTCAATATGTGGCTATAAACTGGCACATCTATATGGCTGTCCCTCAACACTTCGGGTTGTGATGCGGTAACTTGAAAGGTTTCTCATACAAATTATGATAGGGACGTACCAATGGGAAGTCGAAGATCAATGTCGAACAGCATGGTCCTTCATGATTTTTAGTTACTTTTCCTTTATACTAGACACCTACCTTATTACTGGGAAAATTGCTTAAACTTGGACATCTGAATCGCACAATGTGGCTCAAGTACACCCAGCAGATAGGCGATATATGGGGTATTGTTAATAAGCAGATGAGTTTTCCTACGCCATTAGACAAATGATTGTAATAAATATAATGTTATCCTCAGCCTGTAGTATATTTCATGAGTGGTTTTAAAAACTTGAGGGAAAATCGCATTCTGACATGAATTAGTATTTTGTATCCCAACATACAATATAATCTTATGAATCCCCACCCCTCAATACAAAATAAATTGCACACATGAATTAAATGTGGACGAACGCTGTACACTCGCTAACCTACAGAATATGGCATAATACTCTAATAGAAATCGATTTCTTATCTGAAATCTTATTAATGACCTCAACACTGCAAAGGGAATCGGCGTGACAACAATGTAACTATGAAAGTAAACTGTTAGGGTATTAGTGCGAAATCTATCAAATACTAAAGTGAACATGCATGGAAATAAAAATGTCGGTAGATCAAACTTACCAAGTGCAGCTTGACAAAACAAATTCTGTTGATGCTTTCTAGGGCAAGTATTCGCCAAAGCTATGTCCACGAGAATGAGGAGAAAAGTGGTTTTTAAAAACTGCAATAATTAGAAAAAATACATTACTAAATGAGATTGAATGTTGTTTGGAAAATATTTACAACTTGTTTAATTCGTGAAACATTCAACGTTCGTTGCATGCTGTGTTTTAACCTGTAAAACATTGACGTACGCGCTGTGTGCTGTTGAATAACCGGTTAAATATTCAAATATACGCGATATGTTATTTTACAACCATTAACATGGAAGTATACGCAGTATGTTGTTTTATAACCAGTAAAACATTCAAGATTACGCTGTATTTTGTCAGAGACATAGACTGCTTTCAAAGTAGTCTATGTCTCTGATTTTGTTTTATAACCAGGAAAACATTCCATGAAGTATACTCTGTCTTGTTTTATAACCAGGAAAACATTCAAGTTTATGTTGTATTATGTTGTATAACCAGTAAAACATTGGAGTATACTCTGTCTTGTTTAATTTTATAACCAGGAAAACATTGAAGTTTTACTTTGTATATTGTTTTATATTAAGTAAAATATTTCAAGTATACGTTTTATGTTGTTCTATAACCAGTAAAACTTCGAAAAATATGCTGCATCTTATTGCTGTTTAAAAATGATGTGATTACCATATCGTTATCATGACCGAATAATATGTCTCTTGGTCTGTCATAATCAAGGTGCTATAGATGATGATAATACATGTATTAATAATAATAATAATAATAATAACAATAATAATAAAAAAAAGATAAGACAGTCTGTAATTCGTTAACATGTGTCGCAACGACACAAAGCTCAAGGTAAAATAAAAAAACAACTGACGTATTGATAATCTTAAGAACATACATTATGCACGCAACACGCGCAAAAACATACAACCAGAGCTCAAAACACACCAAACACAAAACACGCGCAAAAACATACAACCAGAGCTCAAAACACGCCAAACACAAAACACGCGCAAAAACATACAACCAGAGCTCAAAACACGCCAAAAACACAAAACACGCGCAAAAACATACAACCAGAGCTCAAAACACGCCAAAAACACAAAACACGCGCAAAAACATACAACCAGAGCTCAAAACACACCAAACACAAAACACGCGCAAAAACATACAACCAGAGCTCAAAACACGCCAAAAACACAAAACACGCGCAAAAACATACAACCAGAGCTCAAAACACGCCAAAAACACAAAACACGCGCAAAAACATACAAGCCACACAACCAGAGCTCAAAACACACCAAAAACACAAAACACGCGCAAAAACATACAAGCCACACAACCAAAGCTCAAAACACACCAAAAACACAAAACACGCGCAAAAACATACAACCAGAGCTCAAAACACGCCAAAAACACAAAACACGCGCAAAAACATACAAGCCACACAACCAGAGCTCAAAACACACCAAAAACACAAAACACGCGCAAAAACATACAACCAGAGCTCAAAACACGCCAAAAACACAAAACACGCGCAAAAACATACAAGCCACACAACCAAAGCTCAAAACACACCAAAAACACAAAACACGCGCAAAAACATACAACCAGAGCTCAAAACACGCCAAAAACACAAAACACGCGCAAAAACATACAAGCCACACAACCAGAGCTCAAAACACACCAAAAACACAAAACACGCGCAAAAACATACAAGCCACACAACCAAAGCTCAAAACACACCAAAAACACAAAACACGCGCAAAAACATACAACCAGAGCTCAAAACACGCCAAAAACACAAAACACGCGCAAAAACATACAAGCCACACAACCAGAGCTCAAAACACGCCAAAAACACAAAACACGCGCAAAAACATACAACCAGAGCTCAAAACACGCCAAAAACACAAAACACGCGCAAAAACATACAAGCCACACAACCAAAGCTCAAAACACACCAAAAACACAAAACACGCGCAAAAACATACAACCAGAGCTCAAAACACGCCAAAAACACAAAACACGCGCAAAAACATACAAGCCACACAACCAAAGCTCAAAACACACCAAAAACACAAAACACGCGCAAAAACATACAACCAGAGCTCAAAACACGCCAAAAACACAAAACACGCGCAAAAACATACAAGCCACACAACCAGAGCTCAAAACACACCAAAAACACAAAACACGCGCAAAAACATACAAGCCACACAACCAAAGCTCAAAACACACCAAAAACACAAAACACGCGCAAAAACATACAAACCACACAACCAAAGCTCAAAACACACCAAAAACACAAAACACGCGCAAAAAACATACAAGCCACACAACCAAAGCTCAAAACACACCAAAAACACAAAACACGCGCAAAAACATACAAGCCACACAACCAAAGCTCAAAACACACCAAAAACACAAAACACGCGCAAAAACATACAAGCCACACAACCAAAGCTCAAAACACACCAAAAACACAAAACACGCGCAAAAACATACAAGCCACACAACCAAAGCTCAAAACACACCAAAAACACAAAACACGCGCAAAAACATACAAGCCACACAACCAAAGCTCAAAACACACCAAAAACACAAAACACGCGCAAAAACATACAAGCCACACAACCAAAGCTCAAAACACACCAAAAACACAAAACACGCGCAAAAACATACAAGCCACACAACCAAAGCTCAAAACACACCAAAAACACAAAACACGCGCAAAAACATACAAACCACACAACCAAAGCTCAAAACACACCAAAAACACAAAACACGCGCAAAAACATACAAGCCACACAACCAAAGCTCAAAACACACCAAAAACACAAAACACGCGCAAAAACATACAAGCCACACAACCAAAGCTCAAAACACACCAAAAACACAAAACACGCGCAAAAACATACAAGCCACACAACCAAAGCTCAAAACACACCAAAAACACAAAACACGCGCAAAAACATACAAGCCACACAACCAAAGCTCAAAACACACCAAAAACACACAACACGCGCAAAAACATACAAACCACACAACCAGAGCTCAAAAACACACAAAAAACACAAAACACGCGCAAAAACATACAAGCTACACAACCAGAGCTTAAAACACACCAAAAACACAAAACACGCACAGAAACATACAAGCCACATAACCAGAGCTTAAAACACACCAAAAACACAAAACACGCGCAAAAAAATACAAGCCACACAACCAGAGCTCAAAACACACCAAAAACACAAAACACGCGCAAAAACATACAATCCACACAAACAGAGCTCAAAACACACCAAAAACACAAAACACGCGCAAAAACATACAATCCACACAACCAGAGCTCAAAACACACCAAAAACACAAA
The DNA here is from genome assembly GCA_035048485.1 of Pteria penguin. Lineage (NCBI taxonomy): Eukaryota > Metazoa > Mollusca > Bivalvia > Pterioida > Pteriidae > Pteria > Pteria penguin. The sequence continues at coordinate 23,078,447 of CM068592.1, forward strand.
ACACGCGCAAAAACATACAATCCACACAACCAGAGCTCAAAACACAAAACGCGTGCAAAAACATACAAACCATACAAATACAGATAAAACCCGCACAGAAATATACAAACCATACAAAAACAGCTAAAACATGCACAAAGCATACAAGCATACAAATAGAACTCAAAACACAAAACACGCACAGAAACATACAAACCATACAAATATAGCTAAAACACGCACAGAAACATACAAACCATTGGTTGGTTGATTGGTGTTTTACGTCGCTTTCAACAATATTTCAGTTATATCGCGACATGGAAGCAGGAGGTTACCAACCTCTTAAACATAGTGGCGCAACCCGGGAATCGAACCCGGATCGTCGGCGCTGCAAGCCAAGCGCTTAACCACTACACCACTCCTGCCCCAAACATACAAACCATATAAATACAGCTAAAAAATGCACAAAGCATACAAGCATACAAATAGAGCTCAAAACACACCAAAAACACAAATATGCACATAAACATACAAACCATACAAATACAGCTAAAACATGCACAAAGCATACAAACATACATTATAGAGCTCAAAACACTCGCAACAACATACCATCCGCACAATTAGAACTCAAAACAACAAAACATGCACAGAGATCGACATACAATCTACACAAACTGAGGTCAAAACACACAAAAACACAAAAAACGCACAAAGAATACAACGCACACAAACAGAGCTCAAAACACACAAAAACACAAAACAGGCACAAACACATACGACCCACATAAATAGAGCTCAAAACACGCACAAAAACATTCAACTCACACATAGAGTTCAAAACACACAAAATATCAAACGGAACTTACCATGTTGAGTAACTGTGAATCAAACTATTCTAACTGTACTTATTTGCACTTTATATATAGTTTTCACACCAAAAGAAAACAAATCTTCCATAACTAGACTGATTGGCTATTCAACATTATACCAGGATCAGGCGTGGATCCAAAAGTTTTGTTGAGAGGGGTTCACCTCCAATTAATGAAATTTCCGAGAGGGGATCTATCCATGTTTTGTGTATAAAATTGCTTATTTTACATGCAAAAATAACATGTAGTCATATTCGCCGAATCTCAGGGTGGGTCCAGACCCCTGGTCCACCATTCTGGACCCGCGCATGTAAGAATTGTTTAACTGCATTGTAACATCTGTAAATGATAATTGATCACAAGCATTTAGAACATGATTTTGAAAGCTAAAACATGACCCGATCACCAAGCATCATTATCTATGATGCTGCAAATAAAGTACTGTATCGCCGTATATCTGTCAAATACAGAGGGCGATGAACCTTCTGTGATAACTGGGATCAAAAAGGGCAAATGTTCAATGCTATGTACAGACATTGTTAAGATATACTGGGGCGAGTACATAGGTAGATTGGGACAGGCTTGACACTGGTGCGATCCGTGTTCGACTCCCGGGTAGTGCCATTTTTTATGTGACCGTGAGACCATGTGATTGTGCAAGTGTTGAAAAGGACGTTAAAGCCCAATTAACCAACTTATAGACCGTTAATAATCCCCAGAATGATAGAAGGGTGCATACAAGGTTGATTTCTGATCCCAGGAGTGATAGAGGCGACCTTAAAATCGTATCTTCTGATCCCCAAAGCGATAGAAACTAACCTACATGTAAGTTTACTATCCCAACATTGAAAGAAGCGAGTCTGTAATGCTATCTTCTAATCCCTAGAGCGATAGAAGGAACTACGATCTTATCTTTCGATCCCCAAGCCACAGTGATATTGGCGAGTCTACACTGCTACCCTATAATCCCTAGAGTGATAGAAACGACTCTACAATGTTATCATCCCATTATCTCCAGAGTGATAGAAGCGAGTCGACAATCTAATCTAATGATTCTGAGTGTGATAGAAGCGAGTCGATAAATCTAATCTTATGATTCCGAGTGTGACAGAAGCGAGTCGATAAATCTAATCTTATGATTCCGATTTTTATTGAAGCGAGTCGATAATCTAATCTAATGATTTCGAGTGTGATAGAAGCGAGTCGACAATCTAATCTTATGATTTCGAGTGTGATAGAAGCGAGTCGATAATCTAATCTTATGATTTCGAGTGTGATAGAAGCTAGTCGACAATCTAATCTTATGATTTCGAGTGTGATAGAAGCTAGTCGACAATCTAATCTTATGATTTCGAGTGTGATAGAAGCTAGTCGACAATCTAATCTTATGATTCCTAGTGTGATAGAAGCGAGTCGACAATCTAATCTTATGATTTCGAGTGTGATAGAAGCGAGTCGATAATCTAATCTTATGATTTCGAGTGTGATAGAAGCTAGTCGACAATCTAATCTTATGATTTCGAGTGTGATAGAAGCTAGTCGACAATCTAATCTTATGATTTCGAGTGTGATAGAAGCTAGTCGACAATCTAATCTTATGATTCCTAGTGTGATAGAAGCGAGTCGACAATCTAATCTTATGATTTCGAGTGTGATAGAAGCGAGTCGACAATCTAATCTTATGATTTCGAGTGTGATAGAAGCTAGTCGACAATCTAATCTTATGATTCCTAGTGTGATAGAAGCGAGTCGACAATCTAATCTTATGATTCCGAGTGTGATAGAAGCGAGTGGACAATCTAATCTAATGATTCCGTGTATGATAGAAGCGAGTCGACAATCTAATCTAATGATTTCGAGTGTGATAGAAGCTAGTCGACAATCTAATCTTATGATTCCTAGTGTGATAGAAGCGAGTCGACAATCTAATCTTATGATTCCGAGTGTAATAGAAGCGAGTGGACAATCTAATCTTATGATTCCGAGTGTGATAGAAGCGAGTCGACAATCTAATCTTATGATTTCGAGTGTGATAGAAGCTAGTCGACAATCTAATCTTATGATTCCTAGTGTGATAGAAGCGAGTCGACAATCTAATCTTATGATTCCGAGTGTGATAGAAGCGAGTGGACAATCTAATCTAATGATTCCGTGTATGATAGAAGCGAGTCGATAATCTAATCTTATGATTTCGAGTGTGATAGAAGCGAGTCGACAATCTAATCTTATGATTTCGAGTGTGATAGAAGCTAGTCGACAATCTAATCTTATGATTCCTAGTGTGATAGAAGCGAGTCGACAATCTAATCTTATGATTCCGAGTGTGATAGAAGCGAGTGGACAATCTAATCTAATGATTCCGTGTATGATAGAAGCGAGTCGACAATCTAATCTTATGATTTCGACTGTGATAGAAGCTAGTCGACAATCTAATCTTATGATTCCTAGTGTGATAGAAGCGAGTCGACAATCTAATCTTATGATTCCGAGTGTAATAGAAGCGAGTGGACAATCTAATCTTATGATTCCGAGTGTGATAGAAGCGAGTCGACAATCTAATCTTATGATTTCGAGTGTGATAGAAGCTAGTCGACAATCTAATCTTATGATTCCTAGTGTGATAGAAGCGAGTCGACAATCTAATCTTATGATTCCGAGTGTGATAGAAGCGAGTGGACAATCTAATCTTATGATTCCGTGTATGATAGAAGCGAGTCGACAATCTAATCTTATGATTCCGAGTGTGATAGAAGCGAGTCGACAATACAATCTTATGATTCCCAGTGTGATAGAAGCGAATCGACAATCTAATCTTATGATTCCGAGTGTAATAGAAGCGAGTGGACAATCTCATCGTCTTATGCCCAGTGTGATAGAAGCGAGTCTGCAATGTTAACCTATAATCCCCAGAGAGACAGAAGCGAGTCGACAATCTCATCTTCTTATGCCCAGTGTGATAGAAGCGAGTCGACAATCTCATCGTCTTATGCCCAGTGTGATAGAAGCGAGTCTGCAATGTTAACCTATAATCCCCAGAGACAGAAGAGAGTCTACAATTTTATCTTCTAATTCCCAAAGTAACAGAAGCAAGTCTTAAAGTGATAGAAGCAATCTACAGTCTTATCTTCTGAAACTCCAATTATATCCTCTCATCCCTAGAGTGACATAAGCGAGCCTATACAATCTTATTTTCTAATACTCATAGTGGTAGAAGAAAATTTTTCATTTTTATTTTCTGATCCCCATAGTGGTAGGAGCGAGCCTTTCATATGATCCTTTGATCTCCATAGTGGTAGAGACGTGCATTCAATCTTATCTTCTTATCCACAGTGATAAAAGTGTACCTACAATCTACTACTACTACTACTGCTTTAATAATAATAATAATAATAATAATAATAATAATAATAATAATAATAATAATAATAAAAAAATAATTATTATTATTATACTAATTATAATAATAATAATAATAATAATAATAATAATAATAATAATAATAATAATAATAATAATAATAATTATTATTATTATTATTATTATTATTATTATTATTATTATTATTATTATTATTATTATTATTATTATTATTATTATTATTATTATTATTATTAATGCATGCGGACACTGATCCTTTAAAGGTTTATTTCAGTCAATGAACTACGGATTCATGGCATTGATCATTAATCACGTGAAGTATGATAAATATCAGTACATAATTATATACATTTATTAATATGGTACACCATATGTGCATATCGACATTTTATGTCTCTTCAGTGGTGCTCAAGGCATAAACTGTGGAAATCGACGGTAAAAACATTTGAAGAGCAAATTTATGACTAAACTGACCTAATCGTAAGGGCCAAAAACCATCTATAAAGACAGAGATACTCCTTAGTTTTAGGATAATTTACAATTTTTTTTCATAGTAAAATTGAAGGATATACCTATCTGTTTGTGTCTGACAGATTAATGTCATGTTGTGCGTGATTACATGTACGTGTTATATATATTGATTCTCTGTAAAATCATCAAATGTAAAATATGAAGCCATAATGCTTTTCAGACATGCCTTATTTAGAAAAATCTCATGTTTGAATAAATAAATAAAAAAACTTTAAAAAGCATTATGGTGGACTACACCCCACCCCTCCCCCCGAAGAGCTTAGGATATGACAAAAAGTGAAGTTTTGTTTCCTGACCAAGTAAAACAGTGTGAACGTTTTATTACAAGCAGCAAAACTGCAGTGTGGGGAAGGAACGTCTATCATAAACAACAACAATGACGATGATGATGTTGATAATATTTAATAATAATAATAATAATAATATATATATATATATATATATATATATATATATATATATATATATATATATATATATATATATATATATATATATATATATATATATATATATATATATATATATATATATATATATATATATATATATATATATATATATATATATAAACCATATTGTGTTAGAAATTTCTCCAAACTAAGGACGCTTCTTGAATTTTTGCAATTTTTATGCAATAACAAAACAATTGAACAATGTCAAAATCTTTTCAGAGGAGTGAAAATATAGACAACTTTCTATATATAAAAAAGCCAAGCTGTGTTTGTGAAACACTAATGCCCGGGGGCACCAAAGTCCAAAAAGAATTTTTGGCGTGAAGGTCATTGTCAAGGTCAACAAGGTCATCAACCTTGGTGTCATTTGAAAGGACTTTATTAGTTGAGTAAGCATGTCAAATATGAAGTCTCTATCCTTCACGGTTCAAAAGTTATAGCCAAGGTTAAAGTTGACAACAGCCAGATAATATGCCCCGATCTATCGATGCGGAGCATAAAAAAATGAGTATGAAGCAAACACTCCAGCTTTCCCTCCAAAACAGAGGAAAAGGATTTTTTTTTTTTTTTTTTTTTTTTTTTTTAAGGGGTCTTCATTGAATTTGTCTCATCTCTCACCTGAGCACATATGCAAGGTCGATGTTTAAATTAAATCATGTGCATTTCAAAATTTATGGTGGCCATATTTGTTGATAGTGTTTCATTCCTATTAAGTTTCATTCAAATCAGTGCAACAGGACGTTTGTCAAATGATTTTAATACATTTATTCAAATGTAAAATAAACATAAACATAATATAAAATGAGAACACAAGTAAATTACCAACCAAATTTTGTATCTTCTCTTAACATACATGATAACAAAAGTAAAAAGAGTCCCAAGTTGGCCTATATTGTTCACCTGAGACATAGAAAGCATTGCACAGTGATATTGAACAATGAATGTAGATGGCCATAAGTCTTCAATTTCTTTAAAACTTTTAAAACATGTAAAATTGTCTTTGCTTAATATCTACCAAAATAAGCTTTCTCAAATTTAATCTAAAAGAAGTGAAGACAAAATTCAAAAATGTGAAAAATCAACATATAAAATTTATCAAAAATATAAAATTTATGAAATGCTTTTTGCATTAAAATAACATAGATAGTTCAAAGTAAGTCAAAAACGAATAAAATATTATCATTCGGACAGCAACACTTCCTCACACATCCTTCTCAGTATAATGAAAGTAGAAATTCTCCCCCTGGATACCAGAGACTGAGAAAGACTATACGCTTCACTATAGAAACTACTATCAAAGAATATTCTATCCTTCAAAGATCGGAAAATTTGCCAGCCCCCCCAGAATCAAATGGTCGTCCCCTTAGTGCTTGTGAATACATATAAAGCAGGTCCCTGATAAAAGCTTATATATTTAACTTTACTTTAGGGGTTGAAAGTAGTCTATGTCTCGGGAAGCATTTCAAAAAAGAAAAAAGGGGGATAAATCTTTCGTTTCGATTCGTAACGAAATAAAAATCGGTTCATGATCAGTAAAAAAAGGTGGCGCCCCTCCTCAGGATCCTGCGTGTGTAAAATTTATGAAACGAGTGCTCAGTACAGTCATTTTATTTATTTATATATCGACTTCCCTCTGGAAAAAGTTGTGTGGTTCACTCAAAATGAATCGGATTTTAATATCCGACATTTTTAATATTATTTTCATCATTCGTATTAAAAACGTGTTTCGGACTTCTTTGTACACAGACACGATAAATATCAGTCAACAAACTGGCATGGCGGAAAAAATATACAGTCGCCTAAGATGATGCCACGTTTCTGTCGTAGAAATCGGGTACCTTGGAAATTTCTCTCGTTTATAGCAGTACTTTTAATTTTAGGATATGTTTTCTTTAACTACGATAAACTGAAATTTTCTGGCAATGCAGAACTGAGAAATTTCCGAGAGAAACGTTATTTTGAATATCGGGCATCTGAAAATCAGCGGTCTGGACATGGAGAAAAGGGGGCAGCGGTGATACTGAAGGGAGAAGAGGAAAAGTTGGCTGCTTCTCTCTTCGAGAAAGAGGCATTTAATATAATAGCCAGTGATAAGATCGCTTTAGATAGATCTGTCGTAGATGTGAGAGACGGAAGGTAAGTTTACATCATTAATAAGAATGCTAGACGTTTCGGTACAAGGATGTTTCGGTTCAAGGACATTACGGTGCATAAGAAATACGTTTCGGTACAAGCAAAGACGTTTCGGTACAATGAAATGGACATTTCGGTACACTAAAAAGATGTTTTGGTACATATGTTTGGGTGACTTATTCACTATATTTTAGTTTGTGTGTAACATGAGACAGCAAGTGTGACTAGCCAAACAGGTGACGGTTACTCCTATTGACAAATAGGTTAATTTTACTAAAGGACGTAGGCCCAAACGTATATGTATACATAAACTTCATCAAATAACATTTCGTATCCACTCTAAAAAGTTCCTTAAGAAACTTTATAGGCACTTAAAAAAAAATGCAGTTTATGTCCATGCAAAAATTAAGAAGTTTATGTCTATATGTCTACTGTTCGGCTTACGGTCTTTACAGGTATTTTTAATTATGCATGATCACAAGTATGCAAGGGAAAAAAGGCATATGAGTAAAAATGAATAAATAAATAAATAAGCATATATTTATATATACATTGTATATAGTCTTCATTATTGTTTTTAAATAAGGTCACACATATCGTATATCCTGAAGTGCCGATGGGACGTACAGCATGGCACATTTCCGTAACAGTTTGCTAGTGTTGATCTTTTTTACTTTTTTCATGATCGATTGTTATAATATCCATTTTAATTTGCTTCTGTACTGATATTTAAGCACCTGTACCAAAACGACCAAAGTCATGTACCGAAACGTCTTTGTACCATGTACCGAAACAACCTATTTTTGTGTACCGAAACGTCCTGCACCCATTAATAATGCTATTCATGGTTAAATTTAAACTGATTTTATTAATGCTAATTATTTGTTTAAAGTAAAAGATGAGATTAAGTCACCCAATAGTTAGGCTGCCTTAGACTGGTTTAGTTTTAACATACATGTACCCTACATTGTAATTACAGTGCTACAGAGAGTTACTAAATTGTACATTAACAATGTTTACATGTTTTCGTGTAATCTCTTTTGAGATTCTTGCACGTAGCCTTTTTATTATGCTGTTGTTTACTATTGCCACACTGGCAAGTGGCAATAGTAAACAACAGCATGATTAAATGGCCACGTGCAAGAATCTCAAAAGAGATTAGTTTTCATGTTGCAATTTACTGATCCATTTTCCTCCATTAAAACACCATTCAGCAGAAAATTTATTTGTAGTGAGGGTGTTTTAGGTTTGACAAGTTGGACATTTGATTATGACATACATGTAACAGGCATAACAATCGAAAAATACTAAATGCGGTACCCTACTAAATGTCACTTGCTTGTTGAAAAAATGGATTTGAATGGATTTGTCCAAAATGAAAATGTCCCTCTCCTTCCCTTTTGGAATTGATGTTAATGATGAAGTTACACATGAACAATAGATAGTTTTTAATAAGCAAGAATCTTTTGGAGTTACCTCCCTTGTCGGCCATCTTGTGTGTCAAACCATAGTTTCCCCTTCATATCCTTACTATTTTCACACAGCTCATTTGAAACAGGTATTGGTGATTTCACATCAAGGATACTGTGACATTGTTTCAAAATAAATGACGTTAGACAAATCTGAAAGGAATTAACAAGTTTACCTTTTAAAACGGTCTTGAAAAATCAGCAACTTTGGTTGAAGTATGCATGAAAAAAGAGAGAATGACACACAAGATGGCCGCCAACGGAAGATAACTTCTATCAATTCTGGCCTTTTGCAAACTATCTATATGCACATAGTAACATACAGTACAGTCTGGGTGGAACTTATTTTGCCCACTGGTCACAGTGGGGAATTTTAGAATAGGCATTAAAAATGTCCACTGGACACAGTGGACATTCTTGTAAGAGCCAGTTAGAATTAACATACAGGTAAGTGGACAGCTTGATAGCTCAGGTAAATGTCCACTCCTAATGCCCACTGAAATTTCAGGTGGTCTGCTCTGACACTGTGGACAGTGGGCATTCAAAGTTCCACCAGGACTGTACTGTAAATTCTTAACATTTAATTTAGTTTGTGTGAATCCCAGAAAGACAATCTGAATTTTTGAACAAACCATCAGTACATGAATCTAGTACAAGACATGTATGCAGTTCAGTTGTTTTGTAATTTTTAACCAAAACACAGTTGGTCTAATCCAGGTGTAAATTTTGAAATTGCCCCAAAGCTGTGATTTTCTACAAAGATGTGAAGTTCACAGTGAACTTGCACAGGTAAATTTACATCTGAAATCTCACTGTTTTTTGTGTGATTTTCCCACTGTGTTTTGTGCATTTTCTTCAGAACACCTTATTTGCATTGTATGGCATTCACTGGATAAAAATCTTACATCTTACTAAATGTATGTTCCTCCTGTCATTTTTGACTCAACATGTCTCTTGTAATCTCTTCATTCTTCGCCATTCTGTCTAGAGTTATCTGACCCTTTTGCAGCACCTCTCAACTTGTTCATTCTCACTCTTCCTTACTTGATCTTTGCTCTCTCTCATCACTGTTTCTTCTCTCACTTTCTAGACCTCTGGATAAGCCCTTACAATGTTGAAATGTTACAGTGCAAATTGAAAGTAAAGTTATTTTACACATGTAGTGATACAGGGCTTGTCTTATGAAAAACCTAGGCAAGTGAAAATCAATGCACCTTAATATGCTTAGGTGAGTGATTTTCGGGGATGAGAGTGTTCAGATATTCTCTTAATGTTAATAAAAAATCGACTGTAATAAACAAGAAAACAAGTTGGTTTTTTGTTTTTAAATCTTTTATTAAACCCTAACCCGAACTCAATCACAGTAGAGTAAAGGGAGTAACGTAGACAAGGAAAACATACCTCAACAACCATCTCCACTCCTTTGCATATTTTGGTCCTGGGAATTATGCTTTTTCCCCTTACATTCCATTTAAGGAATGTTGAAAACCGCACTTGATTTCCCCCATTGCCCGTGCTTTCGTCAGAATCTGACTCCGCCATGATGATTATAGTTTACAGTGTAGCATCACTTGACAACATGATAGACGCATTCTCATTGGTTAGTATAATGATAATATGCGATGCAGCAACTGGAATTGTCCAATGAAAACTTGCTTGCTAGCAATCACACAAAACAATGTGCGATTTCATCACATTATAAGGGCCTAAAAATAAACATCGGAATTGCAGAGGCATGGTTTGAAAATGACAGACCGAGGCGAGCGACATAATAGACATTTGGTGAGCGGTTTATAGCGCACGTATTCCAGATTTTAGGCGCGCTATGGTGCACGAGAGCGATCGTTTGCCTTAAAAGACAAATCCTGGTGATAGCACCAAATCAGGCTGCAGTAACAGGGTACATGTATTGGTTATGGGTACGATGGGTTTTACTTTTAAGGCCTTCACTCACCTGATGGAGATTGTATAAACATAAGCTGGAAGCTGACATACATGCATTTTAGTGTAGAATGTACATTTGATTACATAAAGTGATGATAGATATTCAGATTTTTAAATTGTAAAGTGGGCAATCTGATAAGAACTAAGAAGCTTACCAGCAAGTGGCCTGAAAGCTAATTCAGGTATATCAGCTAGGTATAGGATACTAGTTGGCATACATACTTCATCATGGTTCGTATGGGTCATAGAAAGTCATGGAATTTGACCTGGGTCTTGAAAATGTATGGAATATTTTGTGCAGCCATGGAAAGTCATGGAATTTGGTGTTAGGTCTTTGAAAATTCATGGAGTTTCACTGTTCCCCATTTTCTAGTCTTCCAGGCGATATATAATCTTCCGGAATTTTTTCCTGTGTTTGCTTCGAAACATCATGAAATCAGAATTTTCCAAAAGCGTGTTGGTTCATATGTTTAGTTTTGCACTGTTTCAAGGAAGCGCTTAACATAATAGTAATAATTAATAATATAGTGTAGCTTTATTATCAAAGTAATTTGTCTGTTGTCCGTCTGATTGATTGATTGACTATTGTTTTACGTCACTGCAGGATTATTTCACATATATGGTGACGGCATCTGCCTGATGCATTGCATACAAATTTAGACCTTTGTAACGGACCCACCTGAAGCAATGAGGGATCTTTTACGTGCCACGCCTACCGTGACACGGGACCTCGGTTTATACTGTCTTATCCGAAAGACAGAATACCAGTGTACCCAGGGCAGGAGTCGAACCCAGGACCTCTCAATCACTTGGCCAGCACCTTATCCACTAAGCCACACCGGCTTTGTCCGTCTGTGAAGTCATAGAAAATGTGGTATGGGTCATGGAAAAGTCATGGAATTTTGGTACAGAATTTCAGTGCGAACCATGTTCATGTAGGTATAGAGTGGACAGAGCATCATATTTAGTGTTAAATCTAGGATTCCAAAAGGGCACACAAATTTCCCCATCAAAAGGGCACTTTTTAACGTAGTATTTGGTAAAAAGGGCACTTAATTTAGCAACTTTAAATGTCACCAAATTTATTTAAAAATTTAGTTTAAAATTGCATTATTTCCTCATTTTATTTACATAGATGATATTTGCAAATGTAAAAGACAATTGTTATTGATAATTTGATGTAATTTGCAATCCTTAACATTGCTTTGGTTGAAAATCTTAATTCCAGCTTCTCTTCAGAATAAATTCCTTTTCACAGTTGTATGAGCTTTAATTACTTAATATCTGTTACAATTACATTATTTCAATAATTATATGCTTTTGAGTATTGCATAAATTCCCAATTTGTAAACTTATACTGTTTCATGTTCATAAGAATTTATTCAAACTTCTCCAAGACCAGCACTGCCCCTTCTGTCTATTACTGGCAACATGAGATACTGCAAGTTTTGTCATTGTACCTTGAACAGTCTTTACAATGTATCATTATTTTTTACATAACTTAAATATTTGAATGACATGCCATTATTTTAGCTGAAAAGAATGTGTTATTAAACGAAATGTTATGTGGGATCTAGAAGTATGAATGTGCACAAAGACATAAACAAGTTTATAAGTCCTTGATGTGCAGTTGTATTTCTGGGTTGATATAAATTTTTAATTAACCTGACCAATATTTTGATGAAAATAAAGAAAACAGTTTACTACTAACAAAACAAAAATTTCTCTCAGCCTCCAACTTCCACCCAATTTTCCTTCACAAATAAACTCCTGGATCTCGGTGCTACAGGAAGGATGTGTGACTGACGTTTGCATAATTCAAATTCAAAATCTTAGAGGAAATTGCTGGAAGCATTAATAATGGGAAATATAAAGTGTATCTGTCCCCTTAAAGTTATTAGTTACTTTAGTTTTGTGACTGCTTTCTACCACGATCTTTGTAAATAAGTTGCTGGCCCAAATGACTGTCTCAGCTCAAAGTACTTAAGTAATAGTAATAAATTATAATGGTTAATGTTCTTTCACATTTATTGACTTACAGATCGTAGATATTCTATTGATTCTAGCAAGGACTTAGTCCTTGATTCTAGAAATACCAAAAAGTCATGTTTTATAATCAGTTATGTTGTTCAGCTCTTTGATCGTAAAAAACCGACACGTCTGATAGTGTGAATACACTTCGTGTGTTTGTTGCCTCTCTTGTTGCAACTACTTATGAGGATATTGTTGTTTCAAATGAAAAAAATGTTCTGAAATATCACCTTCGCCGGAATAACTAAACAATGTTCATAATTATCAGAGGAAATGTGGAGAGTAGATCTTTAAAATATTTGGTGTCAAATTGAGAAAATTAGTTAATTGACATTAAGTAAAGCATTTAAAATGGGTAGCGATCGTGACCTGCTATGGAAACCAGTCACTTTTCATTTAATGTATTATTTTTCGTATAATCCTAGAATAATTGCTTTTAAAGATCAAACATCCTTTAATTTTCGTTAATATCTGACTGATAACAGATGTGAATTTGACCTGCAAAATTACTATTTCGGCATTCAGACAACCATGTCAAACTCTGTTCGTCTACAGATGTAATCTAAATATAAGAAGGTAACATTGATTAAATTGCCCCAATTAACACCTGAAAAGCAGCAGACAGTGCATTACACAGGTTACGGCTGATATTTAGCGGGTCAAACAGCTGACTTAGACCATTACGTAATGTAAGGAAAGTGTTACCGAATTCTAAAGAGGGCATGTCCGAAGCGATATTCGTAATATACTGGCCCTGTAAATAACGATCTTTTTGAGGGTTTCGTATTATATGAACAAAGATTGATCTTCTTTAGTCTCATAAAATAATCACATAGGCAAAATAAGAGCATGGCGCTCAGAAAAAGGGCATGGCGCAGCATAAAAAGGGCATGGCGCGGCGCCATGCTATTTCGCTTTAGATAAAACACTAATATTGGGACTTGTTTTGTACTGCCTTGTATAGTCTGTGCTGGATTATTTCAGGTATAGGATACCTGTATATAGAGTTATGTCCTGAGACTTGTTTTTGTACTTTCTGTTATTTAGTTACAGTAGTTTCCTGTACCCATAATACTGATTGTCCTTAGGCATATAGCTTATGTTAATGACATCTCAGATACCAAGTATATGTAGAAAAAAAAATCAAGATGATAACTTATGACTCTAAAATCACATAAAGCAGCCCTTTCCTTGATACAAATACCCATATTCCATAACTTATTCTGTTACAAACTTACAAGGTACCAGTACATGTATGGAAATGTGTACTGTCAGTACTAACTTTCTAAATATGAAAAATGCTTCTTAGAGGGATCCCTCAGGGTTTTGTATTCAAACCAGTTTGTTCATTTAATATATTATGTACAATGAAACAATATCCAATATTTTATTAATATTATAAATAAAGCACATAAACTGACACAAAAATAACTGATTTGCCAAAGAAATTGGTGGGTTCTTTTTTCTGATATTGTAATATATTTATAATTATAGATAAAAATGTTTGATAGACGTCACCTTTTTTTTAAAAATTAAATCATTTAAGGGCCTAGTATAGGATAAACGGCTTTTAGCTGGATTTTTCATTTTGACATTAATGCTTGGGTTGTTATGTCATAGTATTATGACACATATCTGTCCTTTTTTAAATTTTTTTATCTGGCTGTCTTTTAACAAATGTATTGTTACTTGTAAGGAAGACCAGTATCTGTATATAGGGTACCAAGATATTGATGTATTGATATGGTCATCATAAAGTCCCAAGGTCCTTAGCATAAAGAAAATAAGATCTTCTACTCTCTTTGTGTGGTAGAATAATGAAGTGTCAAAAAAGATCCAATCTAATTAAAATTCAAGCTTTATTGTGCTCCTTTATTGCGTGTCGCAGGAAAGAAGTGTAGTAAAGATCGAATTTTTATTAGATTGAAAAAATATATAGTTCGAAATACATGTAGCTTTTAAAGATGCACATTGTATTACACATGTACAGTGCAGGTCAGGTGTTTTGGAGAAAATGCACGAAATTACAGTAGGAAAATCACACTTCACAATGAGAATTCAGATATAGATATACTGTGCTAGTTCATATCTCTGTACCAAATCAAAGTGTTTTGTATAATTTTCTGTATTAGATTCACTGTTTTTTGGGTAAAAATTTCAAAAGACTTGGACAGCATTTTTAGTAATATCGCTAATATATTCCCCTTTTTGTACATTAATTAGGTACTTGTTAATATAAGTGTTTTTTCTTTTCAAATATCTACATTTTGTATTTCAGTTTTATTCATAATAGGTAAAAAAAAAAAGGGGGGGGGGGGTTATGTAATATCTGAAGTAGATTAATACATGTTTTAGAAACCCCATTATACAGTCAATATGGTCATCAATGTTTGAGAAAGTTTTCAGTGAAGTAAATTTTACACTTCCTGTCAAAAATGCTCCATGTTATTTAAGTTTATTGTGAAATTGTCAGTCTTGGTACCAAGATAGTATGTCCATAAGTACATCACATATGAAATAGATATCATGGTGCCATGCAGTGGTGATGCAGAAATGGATGCATGTCCAAACAATGTCCAGACATTATTTGATACCTCCATGTGTTATTTGCAATCAGTACGTTCCTGTATATTCTGTTTACATCCTAACTATGTTTTTTCCTAACAGATGTAAGTCAATCACCTATCCCAAAGTCCTGCCCACGGCAAGTGTGGTCATAATTTTCCATAATGAGGCTTGGTCACCATTGCTGAGGACAGCCCATAGTGTGGTTAACCGGTCACCACCTGAGTATCTACATGAGGTCATTCTACTGGATGACTTTAGCGACAGACGTAAGTTGTACTTATTTATTAATTGTTTTATGCACAATGACTTGTAGTTAAATCTCGTTCCAGCGATGTCATAGAGGATATACTGATTTGATCTTGTCTGTCTGTCCATCTACATGGACAAAACATGAATGACTTTTCTAAAGGTATTGATGCTTCATACATTGGATGCCTGAGTTAGAAGGAGTATCTGTATTAACTTAAGGTTGTTACATGAAAATGTAGGTCAAAGGTACAGGATGATTTCACTAGCACATTTTATCATTTACCAACCACATGAATTCACATATACAAATGATTTAAGGAATGAATCTAATTTTTGTAACACGAAGTGTTACACTGTTATGGACCCGGGTCATGGGCGCTGCCATATTGGGATTCACCCCTTTGCTCATGTATTCCTACACTCAGTGAAATAGGTCTATGATTATGTGCATTAAATTTGCAAATACTCATGAACATTTGATACTTCTGGTATGTTATTAACTGCATATTCAGCAAATTATTTAGGAAAATGTATGGAAAGTCTATACCAGAGCTAAACAAACACGATGATTATTTTTGAAACTAACTGGCATGTAACCTATGTTTTCATTCAGTCGTTGATTACTACGCACTGATCGCACATTTTCGGGCCTTTCCGTCGGCCCTTGCCAACCACAATAACAACATGCTTTTGATGACGTTATGCCGAAAAATTGATGTTTTACTTGATTAAAGTGGGACAGCAGACTGTATAAGTTAATTTTTTTCCTTTCCGTATTGTAAACATTCTGCGTAAGTTTCACCAGATCTAGGTGTTAACGTGAAATTGCCCCTCCCCCAAATTCCGCGTTGCTAAGGGACGAATAGCGTCATATATAAAATTCTTCCGAGAAACGAATTGATATTTAGTGCACCGACATAAGAAGTTTCTTCGGTTTCATATTCTTAAAATTCCATGATTAAATTATTAATCACAAATTGATTCATACATGAGTGACTTGACATCGCATCGTAAACAGCTGAACAGGCAGATTTCAAATCTGATTTGCTCCGGCGCGGCGAGATGAAATAACATGATGTTGAGTGGTACGCACGCATGTCATGTACGTTGTCAGTTTTGTTGGTTTAACTTGATTGTAATAATTGTGCATGTGAATGGTAGAACTTGCAAATCGTCCTTGATATGAGATTTAAGATGTACGTTAAGAACAGTGAACGAAGTTGGTTCAGTCAGAATTTTTGATAGTTGGAGTCAGAGGCAATGTGGACAAAGTCAAAGAGTAGGTATAATGACTTTTGAATTTGAGGACGGTATATCGTGGTTATACATGTCTGAACGCTAATGTGTGGACCAATCAGAATTATCAAAACAAAACATGTTTCATGTAAATTTGAGGACTCTATATCGTGGTTATACATGAAGTATGACACTCATTTATGAGTACACTTCGTAATGGAAGAAGAAGAACAAGTGAATTAGAATGTCTTTTTAACATCACTTTTTGTCCCCCACTTTTGTGAAAGCAAGGGGACATTACATCTCATAATACTCATTCCTCCATCTGTCAGTCTTGTCACTAAAACTTTAACCTTGGCAATAACTTTTGATCCAGTAGGAGTACTACTTCACATGTAGATTCCTTGTGATGAGACTTTCCACTTAAGATAATTACTTTTGACATCTTAGAATTCTTTTGAATTCACTTGTTTATCTTGACAGTTATGTATCCTCAGGAACACCCTCATCTGATTACAACCCCCTCTTAATTACAAACATGGATTCACCAAAGTTGCACCAATGATTCATCTATGGGATGCACACTAGAGTACCTGGTTCGATTGCTTCATGTGACAGTTTTCCACTTCAGTGATTTGGTTAACCTGTTGGGGATACCTCAGTTTGGGACAAATTAGTAAAAATAAAAGACTTCTGACTTGGCCGTATGCCAAGTCACCTCAACTAAACTGTGTGTGAAAATTCCCAAACTTGTGCTAATGGTTCATCTTGGGACCCAGACTTGAATGAAAGCTTCATATAACTATTCCCACTTCAGTTTTGTTTCATTAAAAGAAAATTGATTAGAATAACTCGATAATGATTCAAGTGTCATTTTAAATTTGTGCTGTTCATTGTAAGAATGAAACTAGTCCTGAATTAAGGGGGTAGTCTGGTGAACTAGTAAGAAGAATTAAAATCTACAACTGGCTATTTCATACATATTCTATAAGAACAGACAAAGGTAGATTAAATAATAACAAAAACGTATCATGTTATGGAGCAAATTATTGTACTAGAATCATTGCAAATTAACACTGTTTCATGCCTATTTCGATATAGAGAAATGAGCAGTTTATATATTTTTTTTTCACAAATATGGCACAGAAAAGTTTGGGTTTTTTTTATTTTGGTAGATAAACTTATGAATTTATACTGATTGATTGAAAAAATAACAAGGATTAGGGAAAGCTCTGACAACTTCCGAAGCCTTTCATAGCGACTATAGTAATTAAACAAACCTACTAAAATGATGACAATTTCACAAGAAGTACACTTATTTGATAATTTCTGTTATCTGCATCACTGTGATATTACACTGTTATGTGCAATGGTCTGTCATAAGTCAAAACATCATAAAATTACAGTAGGTAATAGAGCATTTTACAAAGAAATTTGATAGATATTATACCCTCCCCCATTTTGCTATAACCTCATTTTTGTGTAATATATATTGAATGAAATATTTCCTTTTCATGATCAAGAAAGGAATTGATTTGTAAACATATAAGCTTCAGATGACATTTCAGATTAAAACCATATTTAGATTCGAAATTATCAAAATATATATACACATTAATGCCCTCCCCCCTTTTAGGAGGTTGGAGGCTATTTGGAAAACAAGGACATATATTTCCTTGAAAAATCTGCCTTTGTGGTATATATATAACCACTTCAATGAATATGTCAGTAACAACATTGTAGTATTATTTAAAAGTTTAAAATGTCTTCTTTTTAATGATATGTAAATCATGCCTCTTCTGTGAACAAGTCCGGAAATATAATGGCTCAAAGACACCATACTTTTCAACAGACAGCATATACAGCAGGTGCGACGACATCACGTCGTTTAGACATAACGTCTCAATGACATTATCCTCTACTGCATGATGTAAATCTGCAGCCCTTTTCAAATACATTAGCACTCTGAGGATTAAAAAAAAAAACCTCTCTTGTTCATTGAATTTAGTTTTGATTGTTTCAAGATAATTAAATATACTGGCCTTCGCTTTTAGTTGACTATCTTGTGCATTTTTAGGTTTTAAAATATTTTACTTTTCCCATTTTGTATTTGCCGGCATAGAGTTTTAGGCAATAGAATAATTCTAAAAACAATTTTCTTCAATATCACATGATAATTTACAAACACATGCATAATAGACAAATTATTGAATATTACTTCTGTATTTTCTATCACGACTAAAAATGTTACATCATCGTGACAGTACGAGTTACCTCCCGTTAGGCAGATTACTATTAGGCGTAAATCGCTCACCAGACTACATCCTTGATACTATTGATAAAACGATTTCCTCTTTATCTTCATATGAGTGTTACTCAGGACCTTCAGTCCTTTGATTTTCATTGGATGGAGGTATAACACAATAAAAAGGACGGAAACTGCAACGCTACGCACAATGATGCAGAGATAAAATAAGTTTTCCGTCCTTTTTTTCATGGTATACCTCCATTGAATGAAAAACTAATTAGATTTATTCCTTATCATTTAATTCTTTTCAAATGTTTTATATTCTCAGAAATTGATGTGATATGTCTGCACTATTTCTCAACATCTCTATTTTCTGCCGTGGTGGTGTGAATACTGATGTCACAGTTATGAAAACCTGGGAAAATACATCGTCAGAGAAAAAATGTCATGGATGAGATATACCACTAATTTTTATACCAAAAAAAAATGTGTTGCATGTAAAGTCAAACGTGCTTTCTTTTCAGGAGAAAGGGATTCTTTTGATATTGTGGTTACTCTAGGTCAAAGAACAAGTTCGATATTTCTGTGACATAGACTGAATGTATACCAGTAGTTACCTTGATCATGTTGATGAAGCATGAAAATGTTTATAAAACAAATGTTTTTTTAGTAGACAATTTGATTTAACTTTCAGCGGAGCTTGGAGACAAACTCCGGAAGTATGTAGCTGAGACATGGCCTGATGGTATAGTAAAGATTGTGAGAACTAACGAGAGGAGTGGTCTAATTAGAGCTCGACTAGCGGGAGCTAAAGCTGCTACAGGCGATGTTCTTATATTCTTAGACTCTCACTGCGAAGCAAACGTAGGATGGTAAGTGTCTCACTCAATGTAATTATATATATGTATTTCCTTGTGATATACAAAAAGGGAGGAAGTTCTTTACAAGGGCAGACAAATCTAGTGGAGCTGGTGGTTTGGCTAATTATTGGTAAACTTCATACATAGACTACACGTATTTCATTGAAATTAAATTACTTTTCCTTATGTTCTTTATACTGAATTGTAGCATATTTAATCAGTAAATTAATAAATTTAATTATTATTTCAACAGTAACTTTACAGATATTAATTATTGTCTATCAAATTTTAACCGCTGGTCAGTTCAATTAGTATCTTTCTATGGATACTAGTTAATTGTGTGTTTATGTTTTTATGAATTATAGAATTCTTGTGTGATGAAAAAATGTTTTCATTGTTGAAATATAAATAAAGTATAAATAAAGCAGTGTCTATGTGCTGCAGATTATAAATGAAGCAAAGCCTTATTTTTTGTAGTAGAGTGTAGCAATACTTTTATATAAACTATTTTCTTACTATTTACTATTCTTAGCACTATGCATACACTATCACATTCTTTTTTCAGATCTAGCTTTAGTTTAAGACTTTATATTATATTCCTGTAGAGCTCCAGATAAGGTGTGTAGATATGTACTGGGTATTTAATTTTGGAGAGTAGGCATTGAATTTCTTCTGTAAGTGTACATCTACACATCATTTTGCCATTGCAATGAGACCTCAGTATAGTACGAATGCTGGCTGTGAACTCTTAATATGTATATTTTAATGTATTAAATTACTAATTACTTATTAGATGAAACTAGACCAAGAAAATGAAATCTTTTATCAATTGTCAGAGGTTAGAAAACGTCTGTTCTTATTTATTCCCAAACAATAAAACAGGAGTTGGGGAGATTTGGTCCCTCCCTGTTTTTCGTCAGCCAATCCATCTGTTTGTCATATGGTGTTTTTCGACTTTTCTCTGTCATTTTTAGAGAATTTGATATGAAACTTGTTGTGGAGCTGTATTGTGAGGCGTTACAGATCGAGTTTGACTTTGGTGATTGTTCACATAGTACTGACATTTTTTTCTCTTTGCAGAATTTCATTTCTCTGAGTT